>JAGIQG010000012.1:3072594-3805094 GCA_024679065.1 Sphyrna mokarran | reverse complement strand
CCATACAGCAACGCACTGTTAAATAAATCTCAAATACTTCAGATGGAAACCGAAAAGGTATGACAGATCAGTCAGAGGAGACACATTCATGCTTCCATTGGTTTTACTGAAGGCTTCAATTTGAAAATTTAATCTGCCATTTTCTGATACACGCTTTCTTTCAGCATTATCCAGCTTTCGCTTCTGTTGAACGGCAAAATCTGCTTCAAAACGGCAACACGTCACGGGTGTTTTAAGAAATACCAGTGGGCTGTGTGAGCCGTAATCTATGAAGTGATTTGAATCCCCTCAATGTGAGACAGACTGACACCAGAATCGTAAATATTGGCTCCATTCACAAATCAAATAATCAGTAAGAAGTCTCACAACACCAGGTTAAAGTCCAACAGGTTTATTTGGTGGCACGAGCTTTCGGAGTACTGCTCCTTCATCGGGTGAGGGATGAAGGTGCAGTGCTCTGAAAGCTCGTGCTACCAAATAAACCTGTTGGACTTTAACCTGGTGTTGAGAGACTTCTTACTGTGCCCACCCCAGTCCAATGCCAGCATCATCACATCACCAATAATCAGTGTGATATGGCGCTAAAGAGACCACCTTGTTCTTGCTGGCTGACAAACAACCACCCAGTCTAATCCTACATTCCAGCTCCTGGGCCATAGCTGTGAGGGTTGGGACAATTTAAGTGCATATCCATGAGGGACCCGGCCTTTACCATCCTTTCAGGCAATGTGTTCCACACACCCATCACCCTCTCAATAAAAAATCCCCCTCTAATCTTTCTGCCAATCACTTTGCCCCCTGGTTATTGAGCTCTGCTTGGGGAAATAGAACATAGATCATAGAACCTTACAGGGCAGAAAGAGACCCTTCAGCTCATCGAGTCTGCACTGACCACAATCCCACCAAAGCCCTACCCCCATATCCCTACATATTTACCCACTGATCCCTCTAACCTACACATCCCTGGACACTAAGGGGCAATTTTAGCATGGCCAATCAACCTAACCCGCACATCTTGGACTGTGGGAGGAAACCAGAGCACCCAGAGGAAACCCATACAGATACGAGGAGAATGTGCAAAATTCCACACAGACAGTGACCTGAGCCAGGAATCGAACCCAGGTCCCTGGAGCTGTGCAGCAGCAATGCTAACCACTGTGCTCCCGTGCCACCCAAATAAATCCTTCCTTATCCATTCTACCAGGACCATTTTATTCACATCTTTTAGATCTTCCCGCAGCCTCTCTTTTCTATTGCAAACAATCCTATCATTTCCAAACTTCTCTCATGGCTAAGGTTCTGCAATCTTAGTAACACCATCATAAATCTCCTCGGTAGGCTCTCTCTAATGTGATCACATCCTTCAAGTAATATAATGACCACAATTGTACGCAGTGACCTTACCGATTTTTAGATCTCACCTCCCTGCACTCATATTGTATTCTAAAGAATCTGTTATGCCTTCTCACTGAGCTTTCTTCAGGAATCTGTGGATGTCACTCCAAGGTTCTTTCCAGCTCTTCTTCAAGCATGCATTCTTTACCTTCTACCCAAATACCATGCCCATAAGAAAGTGTACTCTGGTAACGAGTGGACAGGCGTATGATGGAATGTATTTGTAGAGGACCAACGGCCAAGAGAATGCACAATAACTGTGAAGACAGTATTTTAGTTTTTAAAGTTCATTTATTAGTCACAAATAGGCTTACATTAACACTGCGGTGAAGTTACTGTGAAAATCCGCACACCATGGAGGAATAGAGGGACCTTGGAGTGGCACAGTGGCACAGCATTTAGCACTTCTGCCTCACAGCACAAGCAACCCAGATTCCATCTCCGGTATGGGTCACTATCTGTGTGGAGTTTGCACATTCTCCCTGTGACTGTGTGGGTTTCCTCCGGGTACTCTGGTTTCCTCCCACACGTGGGTTAGGTTGATTGGCCATGCTAAAAAAAAATGCCCTTAGTTTGCTGAGATGTGTTGGTTAGAGAGATTAGTGGGTAAATATGTAGGGATATGGGGGTAGGGCCTGGATGGTTTTGTGGTCGGTGCAGACTCGATGGGCTGAATGGCCTCTTTCTGTACTGTAGGGACTCCATGATTCTATGAAGCCTAAGAGAGGTGAAGTGAAGAGGGAAATAATGAAAGTGATGAGTCTGGAGCACCAGCCAAAATGAACAGTAGAATGGACACAGGAAGGCTCAAGTTACAGAAGTATGTCAAAGATTAGTGCAGATGCGTCCTGTGTTATAGGAAGAATAAAGAGGAGACAATGGGGAAAAGTGTGGAGACAGTTTGATTGTTTCCATATTTGATCTTATTTTATTTTAGCACTCAGTTATCCAGGCAAATGTCAAGGGAAAACTGCCAGAAACGAAATACTGGAGGTTTGATGTACGGAAAGATTATGATCACAACATCAGAGATGTAACATGGCTGTTTTTGATAGATTGAATGTTTTTAATCTGGTACCAGTGAGATGTTAATGCAAAACTGTTGGTACAATCCTTAATCTTTAACAAATTAGGTACCGATTGATTTTCTCAAGGTAACTGAAGGATATTAAATAAAAGCAAAATACTGCGGATGCTGGAAATGTGAGGGCAGTGTGGTGACACAGTGGTTAGCACTGCTGCTACACAGCGCCAGGGATCTGGGTTCGATTCCCAGATCGGGGCACTGTCAGTGTAGAGTCTGCAGATTCTCCCCGTGTCTGCGTGGATTTTCTCCGGGTGCTCCTCCCACACTCCGAAGATGTGTGGGTTAGGTTGATTGGCCACGCTAAATTGCCCCTTGGGTGTCAAGGATTAGCAGGGTAAATATACTGTTTTACAGGGATACAGCCTAGTTGGGATTGTTGTAGATGCAGGCTTTATGGGTCAAATGGCCTCTTTCTATAGGGAATTCAATGAAATAAAAACTAAAGATGCTGGAAATATTCAGCAAAACTGCCAGCCGATTGTTGGAGGGAGAAAGAGAGTTAACAATTCGAGTTGATTCTGACTCTTCTGCATCTTGTTGTGAAGAAGAATCATCTTTGACTTGAGTTATCTCTCTCTGCCTGATCTGCTGAATATTTCCAGCACTTTCTGTTTCTATTACAGCAGATTGTTAAAAATGGCTAAAGTTCTGAATTTGTTGGAGCGTTATTACAACGTTGGAAGATTATAAAGTTCAACATTTATAATGGTTAAAGCTTTAAAAGTATGTTGCTGCAAAACTTTCTAAGTTCATAGTGTGGCCAACCTACACTGCCTCCCGCTGAAGAAACACATCGATTTTAAACCCCTCCTTCCCTGGTTTTGCTCATTCACCAGCCCCACAATCTGTTGAGAAATTTTGAAATTTCCAGTGCATCACGCAAACCAGTCTCCCATCCATTGACTTTATCTCCACTTCCCGCTGCCTTGGAAAAACAACCAGCATAATTAAGGAGCCCACACACCCTGGACATTCTCTCTTCCATCTTCTTCCATTGGGAAAAAGATACAAAATCTGAGGCCGTGCAGTAACCAACTCTGGAACAGCTTCTTCTCTGCTGCCATCAGATTTTTGAATGGACCTATCTTGCATTAAGCTGATCTTTCTCTGCACCCTAGCTGTGATTGTAACACTGCACTCTGCACTTTCTCCTTTCCTTCTCTATGAACGGTGAGGAGGTGATATCGTTGGGTCATGTTTGGGATTGGCCGTGGCAATTGCGTGGTAGTGTCTGATATATGTCAGAGGCATTGATTGGGGAGGTCGGAGCTGGAGTATTGCGCACAGTTTTTGTCCCCTTATTTGAGGAAAGATGTAGTGACATTGGAGGCAGTTCAAAGGAGATTCACTGGATTGATTCCAGGGATGAGAGGTTTGTCATATGAAGAGAAATTGAACAGTTTAAGCCGATACTCTCTGAATTTAGAAGAATGAGGGGAGATCAAATTGAGGTATGCAAGGTGATAAAAAATCTGGATAAAGTAGACATAGAGTGGATCATTCCTCATGTGAGGCATACTAGGACAAGAGGTTAGGATCTTAGGATAAAGAGCAGTAAATTTAAAACAGAGCTGGGGAGAAATTACAAATCTGTGGAATCCCCTACCCTACCTTAGTGCCAGGGAGATTAGCAGGTTAAAATGTGGATTATGGGGATAGAGCCCGGGTGGGATTTTGGGAGGTGCAGACTCAATGGGCCAAATGATTTGATTTGATTTACTATTGTCGCATTTATTAACATACAGTGAAAAGTATTGCTTCTTGCGCGCTACACAGCCGAAAGCATTCCTTCTTCCATAGAGATGGCAAGGAGATGGTGTGAAATGTCGTGTTACAAACGTTGCTAGGGTGTAGAAAAAGATCAACTTAGTGCAAGGTAGGTCCATACAAAAGTCTGACAGCAGCAGGGAAGAAGCTGTTCTTGAGTCGGTCGGTACGTGACCTCAGACTTTTGTATCTTTTTCCTGACGGAAGAAAGTGGAAGAGAGAATGTCCGGGGTGTGTGGGGTCCTTAATTATGTTGGCTGCTTTGCCGTGGCAGTGAGAAGTGTAGACAGAGTCAATGGATGGGAGGTGATGGATTGGGCTACATTCATGATCCTTTTGCAGTTCCTTGCCGTCTTGGCCAGAACAGGAGCCCATACCAAGCTGTGATACAACCAGAAAGAATGCTTTGTATGGTGCATCTGTAAAAGTTGGTGAGATCGTAGCTGACATGACAAATGGCCTCCTTCAGCACTGCAGAAATTCTATGATTTTATGAGAAAGGATATAAAGATTATCCATCCCACTACAAGATCTGGGTCTACCTTTCTTCAAAAATCTCTAAGTTACACCTGAAATGTTAAACTTAAGACAGGTCAGTATGTTGTGAGTTTAAAATGAACCTCGGGTACTTTCTGAAAGGAATTCTTTTTATCTTTATATGAGGAGCAGTGGGACAATGCATAAATCTGTCTAGAAAAACAGCCAGCTCATCTCCTGGGAGGAAGTTATTGTTTCAGAGACACTCTCTCTTCTGTCTTTGAAACAATGAAGTATTTAAAACTTGTGATGTTTCATCTTGACTGGTTCTTGGGCCTGAACGATTTCATATTCAGTTCAAGACAAAAGAACCCATTCAAGTGCAATCATAGAGCAGTGCAGCAGAGGAGAAGACCATTTGGCCCATTGAGTCTGTGCTGGACTATTCATAGAGAAATCCAATTGGTCCCACTGCTTTCCCCATGTCCCTGGAATGTTTTTCTTTGTGTTTATCCAATTCCTAACTGGAAGTCACTCTTTCTACTTATCGTCATCCAAAAATCAAGAATTAGATGGACTGGCTGTGATAAGTTAATGTCAGGGGGATTAGCAGGGTATATGCGTGGCATTATGGGGATTGGGCCTGTGTGGGGATTGTTGGTGGTGCAGAATGGATGGGCTGAATGGCTTCCTTCTGCATTGTAGGGATTCTATGATACCTATCCGAAAGCAGCAATTAGAACATAGAACATAGAACAATACAGCACAAACAGGCCCTTTGGCCCACGAGTTGCGCCGATCACATCTACCAATCCACAGACCTATCTATAACCCCCTATCCTGTTCTTTTCCATATACTCATCCAGAAGTCTTTTAAAAGACCCCAGTGAATTTGCCTCAACAACCTCCGACGGCAGTCGGTTCCATTCACTCACCACCCTCTGAGTGAAAAACCTACCCCTGACATCTCCTTTGTATTTGCTTCCCTGCACCTTAAATCTGTGTCCTCTCGTAGTGACCATTTCAGCTCGGGGAAATAGTCTCTGAGAGTCCACCCTATCTATTCCTCTCAACATTTTATAAACCTCTATCAGGTCGAATGAACAAGAATGGGAATGAACAAGAAATTGATGAAAAATGATTTGTAGACCTAATATGAAAAGAGATGGTTTAACAAAGGTCTAAAGGAGAAATGTAAATGAGTTTGCCATCTTGCAGTGATCTGGTGAAGTAAATGATCAGCCATATTGAATGGTGCTGTAGGCTCGAAGGGCTGAATGGCCTACTTCTGCTCCTATCCGCTGTGTTTCTATGATAAACACAAAATCCTGTGGACACTGGAATCTGAAAGAGAAACAGAAAAATTCTGGGAAATCTCAGCAGGTCTGATAAAGGGGGAATAGAGGTAATGTTTCGAGTCTAGACGACCCTCGATAACTCATTGTCAGCTTTTTCCACAGTTGCTATCAGACCTGCTAAGATTTTCCAGCCTTTTTCTGTTTTTGTTCTACGTTCCTATATTTTGTCACCCCTGAATCATTGAGAATACAAATATACACTTCTGCTTCTGAACTGAACTGAACCGTCCACCAAACTAAAACAGGCCCTTTGATTCTTTTCTACACAAAAAGAGAAATACATCTGGGACTCCACCACAAGCGCACCCTATTGGCAAGGTTTTACATAGCGATACTCTTTTTTTAACTAACGTGTCCTTTTACAAAAGCATAAACTTTAAATCCAAACATCACATCTTGCTTGAACTCTGTTTGATCTAAAAAATATCGGTTGTGAAATATATTCCACAGTTAGAAACAGCTCACATTTCATCATCAAAGGTCAGTTGAAAGATTTTGAAAATAACTTCAAGATTTCAAGCAATTTGTTACCTTCAAGGCAGATTAAAGTAATGTATCATTCTACTGATGATGAGATGACTATACTCCTTTGTACTATTGCACAATTTGAAATCAGGTAAATAAATGTGATCAGAGGTTTTAACCTGAAAAATACAACTTGATACTGAAAGAAAGACTTGGATTTTATATGAAATCTTTCATGACCTCAATCATCCCATAATAATTTGGGGTGGCATAGTGGTTAGCACTGCTGTCTCATAATGCCAGGGACCCGGGTTCAATTCCGTCCTTGGGTAACTGTCTGTATACAGAATCCCACAGTGCAGATAGAGGCCCTTAGGCCCATTGAATCCCACCCAGGCCCTATTCCTAAATCCCTACATTTTTTTTTACCCACTAATCCCTCTAACCTATGCATCCCAGGACACTAAAGGGCAATTTCTTAGCATGGCCAACCAACCTAACCCACACATCTTCAGACTGTGGGAGGAAGCCGGAGTACCCGGAGAAAACCCACACAGGCACAAAGAGAATGTGCCAGCTCCACACAGACAGTGACCCAAGCCGGGAATCGAACTCAGGTCCCTGGAGTTATGAAGCAGCGGTGCTAACCACTGTGCTACCATGCCACACATGCTGTATGTAGTTTGCACGTTCTCCCCATCTGAGTTTCCTCCCACAGTCCAAAGATGTGGTTTAGGTAGATTGGCCATGCTAAATTGCCCTTTAGCGTCAGGGGGATTAGCAGGGTAAATACATGGTGTTATGGGGATAGGATCTGAGTGGGATAGGGTTCCATGGGCCCAATGGCCTCCTTCTGCATTGTAGAGATTCTGTGATTCTATTCTATGATTCTGTGATTATGGTCAACAGACAATAAAGGGCCTTTGAATGGGGTCACTGCTGTAATAAAGGAAATACAACAATCGATTTGTGCACAGCAAGCTCCCACAAACACTAATAGTCAGGTAGTCTGTCTTATTGAAGCTGGTTGCCTGATAAATATTGGCCAAGACATCAAGGAGGATCTTGTGGCTCTTGTCCAAAGGAATGCAATGGGATCTTCCAACTGAGAAGGTGGATAGATCTTCTGATTAACATGTTTTCCATCTATCGCAGCGGAAGGGGGCACAGAATTGGCAGGCCGAGCATGGTGTAAAATGGGTGAACTCAGAAGTTGGATAATCGTAAATCCTTTGACCCACAAATCCCTTCACAACATGAGATCACTAAAGCCATGTGCTTACCAATGGGAAACATACCTTACTGGGAACACAGATAAAGCAAAGTTGAATTGTATCAGATTTATTCTCCCACATAGTAAAACTTTGACAGGTTCTGAATAAATGAAAAATGAGTTGGTGGGAGAATGGGAGTTTTGCAAACATGTATAAGGATAAGAGACTACAATCCTAACACAGATTTTTTTTAAACTACGCCACATTTAGCACTGGAAGATAAACACCAGAACCTAAGGAAGTAACATCTATCAACAGATCCGAATCACACCCTAAAAGTCAATGTTATAAGGAGGTTTTACACAAAGGTATGAGGAGTTTAAACCCTCCCAAAAAAAATCTTGCAGAGGTAAAAATACTTCTTTTGTCTGCAAATTCTCCCCTGAAAAGCTGGATCTACTTAAAACATTGCAAAAGAAAGTCAAATTGCACTTAAGGTGTTAATGAATGACTTTCTTCCTGGTATTGTGCAAGTGGCAGAGAGTACAGTCACATTGGGCGCGGACAGCAAACACAACCCTCGTTTGATTAGGCATTACTGTCAAATGAAAACCTTTCACTCTATCAGATCTATCTCTGCCTTTCAAAACGGCCCATTTATGTTCAAACCACAACTCTGATATAATTCTTTAGCCAACAGATGTGAAAGGAACAATCTCGCTCTGAGTCACACTTTACACAAGTCTTGATTCTATCTCCCTGAAAAATATAACAGGCAGACTCTGGTTCAACCATTTCCATCACTAAATATTTACAATTGACATTGCTTGCTTCAGTTGCTTTGAAAGAAAAATAAATGTCTTGGTTTTGATTGAGTTACGTCGTTAAGTTTCATTCCGATTGCGAATGCCATCTGTTTATAGAAATCATAGAATGCCTACAGTGCAGAAGGAAGCCATTTGGCCCGTCGATTCTGCACCAGCAACAATCCCATGCTGGGAAGCCTTGTGGTTTTATTGTTAAACTATTTTTCCAGAAACTTAGCTAATGTTCTGGGGACCTGGGTTCAAATCCCACCATGGCAGATGGTAGAATTTGAATTCAATAAAAAATATCAGGAATTTAGAATCTACTGATGACCATGAAATCATTGTTGGAAAAAGCCATATGTTTCACTAATGTCCTCTAGGGAAGGAAATCTGCTGTCCTTATCTGATCTGGTCTACATGTAACCCTAGAGCTACAACAATGTGGTTGACTCTCAACTGCCCTGGGGCAAAAAGGGATGGTCAATAAATGCTGGCCAGCCAGCCTTGATCCATATCCCACAAATGAATAAAAGAAAACCTATCCCCATGCATGTACCCTGAAACTAAGGGAAAATTTATCATGATCAATTCATCTAACTTGCACATCCTTGGACTGTGGGAGGAAACTCACGCAGACACAGGGAGAATGTGCAAACTCCACACAAACAGCGACCCGAAGCTAGAATCAAACCCAGCTCCCTGGCGCTGTGAGGCAGCAGTACTAACCACTATGCCACCATTTCACCCATAAAGAAAAAACTGTCATATCCTGGAAAATAGCTCAGATGTAGTTTTTTGCTTATCATTCTCATCTCTTCCAATTACTGAATATGCTGGAAAACTACTTATTAATGGGTTATGTTTTCCCCTCACTGTTAAGTGGGAAATGTAACCTATCATAGAAATCCTACAGTGGTCACTCAGCCCATCGAGTCTGCACCGAACACAATCCCACCCAATGATTGATGAGAGTCAGGCAGTGGGTGTTATCTACATGGATTTCAGGAAGGCAAAGTCCCTTAGGGCAGACTGGCACAGAAGGTGAAGTCACATAGGATCACAGGTGAGCTGGCAAGGTGAATACAGAACTAGTTCGGTCATAGAAGAGAGAGGGTAGCAGTGGAAGGCTGTGTTTCTGAATAGAAGGCTGTGACAAGTGGTGTTCCTCAGGGATCTGTGCTGGGACCTTTGCTATTTATAATATATACAAAACTGATTTGGAGCAAAGTGTAACTGGTTTGATTAGTAAGTTTGCGGATGACAGGGATCACGGGTAGAAGTGGGAACATCGAGGTGGCGGCGTGGGCTCGTTGGGCCGAAGGGCTTGTTTCCTGTGCTGTTTTGTTCTTTGTTCTTTGACACAAATGTTTGTGGATTTGTGGATAGCGATGAGGATCATTAGAGGATACAGCAGGATATAGATCAATTGGAGACTTGGATGGAGAGATGGCAGCTGGAGGTTAATCCAGACAAATGTGAGGGAATGCATTTTGGAAGGTCGAATACAGATAGGAAACATACAGTAAACGGCAGAACCCTTAAGATATTGATAGGCAGAGGGATCTGGGTGTATGGATACACTGAAAATGACAATGAAGGTGAGAAGATAGTCAAGAAGGCATACGGCATGCTTGCCTTCATTGGACTGGACATTGAGTTTAAAAACTGGTAAGTCATGTTGCAGCATTATAGAACCTTAGTTAGGCTGCAGTTGGAATAGTGTTCAATCCTGGTTACCTCACTACCAGGAGCATGTGGGGGCTTTGGAGAGGTACAGAAAAGATTAACCAGGATGTTTCCTGGTATGGAGGGCATTAATTATGAGGAGAGAACAAAGAACAAAGAACAAACCAGCACGGAAAACAGGCCCTTTGGCCCAACGAGCCCGTGCCGCCACCCCGATGTTCCCACTTCTACCCATAATCTCTGTCTATGTTTATAGACCTATGCATCGAAACCAAATTTGAGACAATTTAGGAAGAATTTGTTCTGCCAATCAGCCTAAAAGCATGTGGGAGGAAACCAGAGCACCCAGAGAAAACCCACGCAAGCACGGGAAGAATGCGCAAACTCCCACAGATACAGACCCAAATCCATGTATCTGCACAGCACGGCGATAGTCACTAAGCTGTCGTGTTGCCCATCAAATGGTCCAGGTCAAGCGTACACTAATGACGTGAAACACTAGGATACTCTCGAAAAAAATCCAAGAGCAGCCCTCTCACGACCCATCGCGTGTACGCCTCTCGTTAGGCAACAAGGTGGACCAAAGTACCTGTAGGATAAAAACAAATACATCAATATCATAGACAATTTACACACTTCCCAGGGACTCCCAAGGCTCATGATCCCTATTTTAAATCAGTTTTCTATACCCCTCCATTCCCATTCCGTTCATGTGCCCATCTAAGTATTTCTTAAATAACTCCAGAGTGCCTGCCTCCACCACTTTACTTGGCAGCGCATTCCATACCCCCACCACCCTCTGTGTGAAAAAACACCCTCTAGCATCCAAATTATTCCTTACCCCCTCACCCTAAGCCCGTGACCCCTTGTGCTATTTGAGGTTGGAGAAACTTGGTTTGTTCTCACTGGAGCGATGGAGATTGAGGGGCGACCTGATAGAAGTCTGCAAGATTATGGACAGAATGGATAGTCAGAGGCTTTTTTCCAGAGTTCAAGAGTTAATTACTAGGGAGCATAATTTAAGAAATGAAGGGCAAGATTTAAAGGAGATGTATGAGGCAAGATTTTTATCCAGAGGGTGCCTGGAACTCATTGCTGGGGGAGGTGGGGAACTGGATACAATAGTGACTTTTACAGAGTGTCTCGACAAATACATGAATAGGATGGGAATAGAGGGATATGGTCCCTGGAAGGATAGGAGACTTTAGATAAGACGGGCAATGTGGTCAGTGCAAGATTGGAGGGCCTGTTCCTGTGCTGTAAGATTCTTTGTTCTTTGTTCGAAGAAGGAAGTGCATTTTAAGTGAAAGGTGGGACTAACTAATGCTTAATGGACTGAAAAACTGAGAAAGATTAGAATTTTTCATTTGCTGAGCTCCTGTGAAATCTTGTTTGACCATATTTTAGTGAAGGTAAAGGAATGTTTGTTTGAGTTGTGAATGGAGTGATATGCTATACTGGTTGTGCTAGTTTCTAGTGATAGCTGTGATGATGTTAGGAATTCTGCCCGCACAGAATAACATGGCAAATATCTAGGGGTTTTTTTCTGTCTGTGCATATATAATCACCGTTCCAATTCACGATATGACAACACATAAAGCCAAACTTTGCAAAGTTTATAAGTAATAAGTGCTTTTGAAAAATGCAACTATTAGTAAAATAAAAACAGGAAGTGTGGGGAACACTCGGCAGGTCTGTCAGCATCCGTGGAGAGAGAAAGAGTTTTGTTTTAAAGTTTATGTATTAGTGTCCCAAGTAGGCTTATATTAACACTGCAAGGAAGTTCCTGTGAAAATCCCTTAGGCACCACACTCCGGCTCCTGTTTGGGTACACTGAGGGAAAATTCAGCATGGCCAACGCACCTAATCAGAGTGTTTTTTGGACTGTGGGAGGAAACAGGGGCACCCAGAGGAAACCCATGCAGACATAAGGAGAAAGTGTGAACCCCACACAGACAATCACCCGAGACCGGAATTGAACCTGGGTTCCTGGCGCTGTGAGACAGCAGTGCCAACCTCTAATGTTCTGTGTCAAATGTGATCTCTTCTTCTGAATTGTAGTATCATAGAATCACAGAATCCCTACAGTGCAGAAGGAGGCCATTTGCCCTATCGAGTCTGCGCTGACAACAATCCCATCCAGGCCTTATCCCCATAACCCCATATATTTACCCTTCTAATCCCCTGACACTAGGATCAATTTAGCGTGGCCAAACAACCTAACCCACATATCTTTGGAACATGGGAAGAAGCACCCCAAGGAAACCCATGCAGGCACAGGGAGAATGTACAGATTCCACGCAGACAATGACCCAAGCCGGGAATCAAACCCAGTCCCTGATACTGTGAGGCAGCAGTGCTCAGCACAGTGCCACCTGTGCCATCTTCTCTCTCCAACAAGATTTTCCTTTGTCTCTTTTCCTGCCCTCTTACTCATTTCATATCTTCTCTTTTCTTCTCTCCCCATCCTCCGACACTCTCACTTTCATTGGTGTATAACCTACTGGCTATTTCAATTCTCTACTCAAAACATCAGGTGGAATTCTTCCATGCCCCCATCAGTGGATTCAATAACGGGTAGATGGAAGTGAACTCAGCAAAGGTCCAAAAATTAGTTTTATACTGATGAAGTTTTCCCTGTGATATTTTCTGCTGCTGTCCCATTACACTGGATCGGGAAACTTGCTGGAGGCCGGAGTGAAACTTCTTTGCATCTGTTAATGAGATGCAAATGAAGGATGGTTGGAAGCTTTCAACCACACCCAATTCTCCGCAACATCAACACAGAACACTACAGATCCAGACCATGTCTGGAATAAATGGTGCGCAGGAGTGGGGACTTATCTGAACAATGTCTGGGGCTACCTCGCAGTTCAGGATGGAGGCCACCCACAACCCTGGATCCCAGACCACCACAGCCATGACTGGGGGGGAGTAAACACAGTAGGAAGTCTGACAACGCCAGGTTTAAGTCCAACCGATTTATTTGATAGTAAACTCACAAGCTTTTAAGGTATTTCGACCTCTTTGTCACTTTTGTTACCCTAGTCCAACGCCGGTATCTCTACATCATGGAGGGAGTATCTCAGATGAATCTTCCAGGTTCAGTGTCACTGAGGATTCTGAGCGTTCCTGGAAATCCATCTTCTTTCTTCGACAGTGGGGCCAGTGATGTTGGGCGCCTTTTCAATAGGCATCTGGATGTGGCCTATCAGTCTGGCCCCGCTACGGAATATGGCAGCCTCTTTAAAAGATTTTAGCACCCAACTCATTTCCTGAGAACAGCTTAATCTCCAAGTCCCTGTTCCCCCTTCGCTAAAACCAGAAGTGAAGGTATTGGGGTCAGGTTTGAGTTTTAACTCTTTTTGTAGCCTTCCTCCTGTTGCCAATCTGCCTTCCTTGAGGATTAGAATTCCCCCAACGGCGGCAGCACAGTAGCACAGTGGTTAGTACTCCTGCCTCACAGATCTAGGGACGTGGTTTGATTCCTGGCTTGGGTGACTGTCTGTATGGAGGCTACATGTTCTTCCCATGTCTGCGTGGGTTTCTTCCTGGTGCTCCAGTTTCCTCCCATAATCCAAAGATATGTAGATTAGGGGGATTGGCCATGCTAAATTGCCCCTTAATATTCAAAGATGTGTAGATTAGGTGGATTGGCCATGCTAAATTGCTCTTTAGTGTCCAAGGATATGTAGATCAGGTAGATTGGCTATGCTAAATTGCCTCTTAGTGTCCAAAGATGTGCAGATTAGGTGGATCGGCCATGCTAAGTTGCCCCTTAGTGTCTCAAGATGTCCGGGTTAAAGGGATTGGCCATGGTAAATTTCTAAAGATTGATGAGCCCAGCTGTTGACATGATCATACCTCAATTGCTGTAACGTTGGTATGTGATCAAAGCCTCCAGGCTACAGCCTGATATTCTAAAGGGTCAACAGCACACATTGTAACCAGGCCATCCCAATTTCCCCTGCGATCCATCAGATTTGATTTTCCCACAATGCCCCAGAGTCACACTGATAGTCCGAACGAGATGGGGTAGGTTCAGAATGAAGATGAGGAGTAATGACTTCTTCCACAAGTGAATTGGTGGAATCACTGCTCCACAGTGCAGGGGAGACAGAATCAATCAACATATTCAGGAAAAAGATTGATAGCTTCTGATGAAATGCAGGTTAAAGGGGGCAGGCAGGAAAGTGACACTGCGACCAGGATAAGATTGGCCACGATCATGGTAAGTGGTGAAGCGGCTGCAAGGCCAACTCCCGCTCCTCATTCCGATGTTCCATTCCACAATATGAAACTGATGTGATCAGCTGACCTTTCTTACTGCACCCAGAGCCAATGGATCTCCTTGGAGTGGCAGAGGAGAAACAAGGGGGAAAGAAACCTGGAATGCTCCTCTCCAACTCCCCTCACCCACCACCCAGACCATCAAATCCAGTTCAAGAGATCACGCGCGCTACGATCTCGTTATCTACAAAGGCATTAATCTTGTATATGATGAGACTTTTGAGTTGATAAGTCAATGGTCGCCTTCTACAGTGTAGGGATTCAATGATTCCGTACAGTGCAGTGACAGAGCACAGAAGGAGGCCTTTCGGCCCATTCAGGATGCTGGACTATATAATAGAGTTGTCTAATGTGTCCTACCCCTCCCTGATCTGCAAACAGCTCTCTCCTCCAGATACTTAACCAATCATGCATTCATTGCGTATTTTAAAAATAAAAAAATCTCTATCAATCCCAGTTCCTGCTCAGCAACTTGAGAAGATGCAATCATAATCTGGGCTGGGATCCAAAAAAAATAGTCTCGTCTAACACAGCTGTCAACACTGGGGGAAAAGTGAGGAATGACATTTATGAGTAGCAATAACAGTGTAGATTTAAACCCATACAAATATGAATCTATTTAAAGGTAATTTTATCGACTTGCAGACCTGGATTGGGATGTTCAGGCACCAACATAGTGGGGGGGGGGGTCCCACTGTGGAAGAGTCAGCCAAAATTCATCAACTTTCATAGAGTTACACAGGCCCAGCAAAGGCCCTTCCACCCATAGAGTCTGCACTGATGATAATTACTATTAAAGGCACTCTAATCCTGTTTTCCTGCACTTGTCCCATATCCTTGAATGTTATGATATTTCAAGTGCTCATCCAAATAATTTTTCAATGTTATAAGGTTTCTAACTTCCACTATCTTCCTGTGCCGTGCATTCCAAATTCTCACCACCCGCTGAGTGAATTTTATTTTCTCAAATCTGCTCTGAATCTCCTGCTCCTCAGCCTAAAACTCTGCTCCCTTTGTGAATAACCCCTCAACCCAGGGGATCAGCTACTCACCCTTTTCCATATCCGACATAATCTTATTCACCTCAATCCTGTATCCACCTCTTAGCCTTCTCTGTTGTAGAGAAAACAATGTAAAACGTCTCACAACACCAGGTTAAAGTCTTCTTACGATCTTAAAGACTTCTTATGGGGTTTACCCCAATCCAACGATGGCATCCCCACATCAAGATGGCATGGTAGCACAGTGGTTAGCACTGCTGCTTCACAGCTCCAGGGCCCTGGACTTGATTCCCAGCTTGGGTCACTGTCTGTGTGGAGTTTGCACATTCTCCTCAAGTCTGCATGGGTTTCCTCTGGGTATTCCGGTTTCGTCCCACAGTCCAAAGATGTGCGGGTTAGGTTGATTGGCCATGCTAAGAAATTGCCCTGTAATGTGCAGGGATATGTAGGTTAGAGGGATTAGTGATTATAATATGTGGCGATATAGGGGTAGGGCAGGAGTGGGATTGTGGTCGGTGCAGACTCGATGGGCCAAAGGGCCTCTTTCTGCACTGTAGGGTTTCTATGATTCTATCATGACCAGAGAAAACAGTCCAAGCCTAATCACTCTCTTCTTATAGCTCAAATGCTCCGTCCCAGGCAATGTTCTGGTGAACCTCCTCTGTACCCCCTCTAGTGTAATCATATCCTTCCTATGGTGAGGTGAGTGGAAATGTACACCGTGCTCTAGCTGTGACCTAACCAACGCTCTGTACAGCTCCAATATTACTCCCTTTTCATATATTCTATACCACGACTGATGAAAGCAAGTGCCCTCAACTATCCTCTTCATCTGCTCTGCCACATTCAGGGATCTGTGAACAATTACCCCAAGATCTCACTGAACTACTTGATGTCCCGCCATTCATTAAATCTCCTTAGTCTTGTTTCTTCTGCCAAAGTATGTCACCTTGCATTTTGATTTGATTTATTATTGTCACATGTATTGGGATAGTTTCTTCACTTATCAGAGTTTCGGGGGTACTGGACGATCCCAGCGGGGCCGGAAAACCCTGTCCTTAGTCAGAGCTATAGTCATTGGCGCCGTACTGGAAAATCGTAGAATCATAGAACCCTACAGTGCAGAAAGAGACCCTTCAGCCCATCGAGTCTGCACCGAACACAATCACACTCAGGGCCTACCCCCATATCCTTACATATTATACCCACTAATCCCTCTAACCTACGCATCCCTGGACACTAAGGGGCAATTCTTAGCATGGCCAATCAACCTAACCACACATCTCTAGACTGTGGGAGGAAACCAGAGTATCCAGAGGAAACCCACGCAGACATGAGGAGAATGTGCAAACTCCAAACAGACAGTGACCCAAGCTGGGAATCGAACCCAGGATCCTGGAGCTGTTAAGCAGCAGTGCTAACCACTGTGCTACCGTGCCACCCAGTGGGACTTGGGATCAGATCCTTGTGAATGGAAAATCCTCTCATACCGGCTGTGTTCTGTGCTCCAGATTTCACCCTCTAAAGTGTATTAAGCAGGCAAAATCCTTCCAAGGAAATGTGCAATGCTCAGTGAGAGTATTCAAAACTTAGATTGAAAGATTTATGGATGCAAATAGAATCAATTGATTGGACAAGAAAGTAGATTGAGATTTATTTTTGAATTGTTTATGGGTGTCGCTGGCTGGAGAACCATTTGTTGCCCAACCCTAATTGCCCTTGAACTGAGTGGCTTGCTTGACCATTTCAGAGGGCAGCTGTGAGTGAACCACATTGTTGCGGGCCTGGAGTTACACGTAGGCCAGACCAACTAAGGACGGCACAGTGGTTAGCACTGCTGCCTCACAGCACCAGGGATCCGGGTTCAATTCTAGCCTTGGGTCACAGCCTGTGTGAGTTTGCACATTCTCTCTGTGTCTGTGTGGGTTTCCTTTGGATGCTCTGGTTTCCCCCCCACTGTGTGGGTTAGATTAATTGACCATTCTAAAGTTGATCCTAGTGCCGTGGGATAGCAGAGCTATGCGAATAGAGCGCGGGTGGATTTGTGGCCAGTGCAGTCTCAATGGGCCGAATGGTCTCCTTCTGCAATGTAGTAATTCTATGATTCTATAAGTGAACCAGATGGGCTTTTATGCAATCGACAATGGTTTCATTGGCCATCATTAGACTTTTAATTCCAGATTTTTATTGAGTTCACATTTCACTATTTATTAACAAAGAACAAAGAGCAACACAGCACGGGAAACAGGCCCTTCGGCCCAACGAGCCTGCGCCGCCGTCCTAACGTCTTAATGACATATCCATGACTTTAGGCTATGCCTAATTGAGTAATTTTTTCATTTTTTGAGTTCAGATTTCATCTGCCATGGTGGGATTCGAACCCAGGTCCCCAGAACATCACCCTGACTTGCTGGATTACTAATCCAGCAACAATACCACTAGGCCACTGCCTCCCCTCTGATTGAGTATCAGTCAGGATCTTCCTGAAGACTGGACCAGAATTGAGGGGCCAAATGGCTTTCTCCTTCCCCTTTCTCTTTACGTTCTCATTTTAAAACCCAAAGAGCTGATTGCCGCTCCCAGTGAGTGGGATTAGTAAACTGGCAAAGAATCAAACCTCCAGGAAATGTCAGCAGTAACACATTGAAAAGTAATGATGTGTCCACGAACACGTAACAATACACAGCTGAATACATTTTAAAACTAAGCTCTTAGTCGCAACACTGATGTTTATCTAATCGTGCATTTTTAACCTCAGCTTGAATTACATTTTTGCGTTTACATTTGGACGGGGAAATAACATTACTTATTATCATCACCCCAATTGTCAGTGACCAAAATATTATGGCACCTAGGGACAGAGGAAGTCCTTTCAGCTCTTCAAACACATTTTGTCATTCAATTAGATCATAGATCCCAACAGTGCAGAAGGAGGCCATTCAGTCCATCTAGTCTATACCGACTCTCTGACAGAATATCTTACCAAAAACCCTCTCCCCCGTACTATACCCACACGTTTAGCATGGCCAATTCATCTAACCTGCACATCCTTGGACACTAAGGGGCAATTTACCATGGCCAATCCACTAATCTGCACATCTTTGGACACTAAGGGGCAATTTACCATGGCCAATCCACTAATCTGCACATCTTTGGACACTAAGGGGCAATTTACCATGGCCAATCCACTAATCTGCACATCTTCGGACACTAAGGGCTAATTTAGCAAGGCCAATCCACTAATTTCACACACCTTTGGACACTAATGTTAGAATATAACCGGTGACAACTTTGTATTGGATGTAATGTGACCAACGGGAACAAGATGTAAGGGTCAGCTGACCCAGTTAACCATGGAACCAATTACAAAATGATGTAATAGTCAGCTGACCAGCTGATTCCCTATAAATAAGGAACTACGTGGCATTGTGGGAAGCTTGGACGGCTCAGGGCAAGGCCCCAAGTTTGGAATTTTTTTTATTAAACCCTTTCTTTGATTTATAAGTTAGAGTAAGTTTTGTTGTATTTTTGTTAGCTAGATTTCAAAGAGTTCCTTCAGAGGAAGCAACAAAGGGGCAATTTAGCACGGCCAATCTATCTAACCTGCACATCTATGGATGCTAAGGGGCAATTTAGCAAATGCCAATCCACCCAACCTGCACATCTTTGGAGTGTGGGAGGAAACTGGAGCACCCGGAGAGAACGCACACAGATACGGGGAAAATGTGCAGATTCCGTGCTGACAGTGACCCGAGGCTGAGAATTGAAGCCGAGTCCTTGGCGCCGTGAGGCAGCAGTGCTAATGACTGTGCCACCCTCACAGCTGCCCCTGTATCTTCATCCAATTTCCTCACCATTCTGTAGTCCCATACCAAACATAACAAAAATGGGATTGGGTGTCAAATTTGAGCTAAATTGAGAAAATAACGCAAACCATCGTGAAAAAGGATGTGAATAGTTTCCTTTTAGCTTGTTCTATCTGTAAAGGCACGGAATAATTTCACTTCCAAAGTAGGAATATGTTGACCATTAGAGAAGATAAGATAGCAACGTGGTTAAAACAAACACTGGGCTAGGCAGTTTTGAAAGCAATTCAGCCTCTTTCAACGGCACAATTCTCGAAATCCAATTTCTTTTTTGAGCATTCGTGCGATCTTTTCAAGGGGTAATGGAAATTTGGCTGCCATACACCGTGGCGATCAGTTTTCTGTTACAGCCTTACAGAGCTCTGCAATGTTACCATTAAAATCTGCCATTGCCGCTTTCAGAATTAGGTCAACGACTGGGAACCCCTTGCATTATTTTTCAGACTGTTGATTCTGCCAGCGCTCTGGAAATAAAAAGTCTGAAGGCTGCAAAGTAGAAAAATATGTTACATTGGAAGGTTATAAGCAACAGGATAAGTCCAATTTTTTTTCTCTCTCTCTCTCTCTGGCCCGGTTGCATTATAGCATGCCTGGCAGCTTTCCAACACTTCAAATTCAAAAGAAGTTCCTTTATTGAATTCCAGGCAGAGATATCATAAACTCAAAAGGCTACCTTTAGCCAGAGGGTTTCACATGAAACCATTCAACCGTGACTTTTGAAATGCAAGGGATCAGAGTTGCCATTTGACAACACGGGAATCTGTCAAAGGACCTCATTCAAGCAGACAAGTTGTTTACATTACCCGCCACTCTCCTCCCACCTTTGCGGCCAACATCCTCCGTCTCTGAGCTTTCTTACCCAGCAGGTGCGGATCCCGAAGACACGGTGAAGTGGAGACCCACAACACCGCGCTCCCCCCCCCCCCCCCCCCCCCTCCCCCTCTTCCCCGCCCCCAACCCTACAGCTCGACATGCAAGAGTGAACCGTCAAAATGCTCTGGCTCACAATTGCGGCAGAGACACGGGTCAGAGTAAAGACCTTCAGATTCCTCGTAGCCCAAGCCTCTCATTCCAATCTGATGTGGAGGAGGCAGAAGCTATCAAAACAAACACTGAGATTGGGGTGTGTATGAGGGCTGCTGCGGTATCAGGTAGCAGGAACCATGATGAGAATGCACGCCAGGTGAACAGAATTGGAACATTTCTATCAAAGGAGCACTACATTTGCTACACGTGGGTGACACAGCGGTTAGTGGCGCCGCCTCTCAGTGCCAGGGACCTGGGTTCAATTCCCAGCTTGACTCACTTGTCTGTGTGGAGTCTGCACGTTCTCTCCGTGTCTGCGTGAGCTCCCTCCGGGTGCTCCGGTTTCCTCCCACAATCCGAAAAACTTGTTAGGCTGCATTGGGCAGCGCTAAATTCTCCTTCAGTGTACCCAAACAGGCGCCTGAGTGTGACGGCTGGGGGACTTTTACAATAACTTCAGTAACGTAAGCCTTCTTGAAGGATGGATTAATAAATTTGCGGATGACACCAAAGTCGGTGGAGTGGTAGATAGTGAAGAGGGGTGTTATAGTTTGCAGAGAGACTTGGACAAGTTGCAGAGCTGGGCCGAGAGGTGGCAAATGGAGTTTAGTGCGGAAAAGTGTGAGGTAATTCACTTTGGCAGGAATAACAAATGTATAGAGTATAGGGCTAATGGTAGGACTCTTAATAGTGTTGATGAACAGAGGGATCTTGGTGTATATGTGCATAGATCCCTGAAAGTTGGCAATCAAGTCGATAAGGTTGTTAAGAAGGCATACGGAGTCTTAGCTTTTATTGGTAGGGGGATTGAATTTCGGAGCCGCAACGTCATGTTGCAACTGTACAAAACTCTAGTGACAGCAGTGGGAAGTTGTGCGTGGAGCCTGAAGAGATTGGTGAGGCACTGAATAAATATTTCTCTTCGGTATTCACGCAGAGTGCTGGAAATGTAGCTGTGGAGAGCACTGAGGTACAGGGTTGCAAATTGGGGAGTATTGTAGTAGATAGGGAGGATGTGTTAGAAATTCTCGAGGGTTTGAAGTTGGATAAGTCCCCTGGGCCGGACGGGATTTACCCTAGGATTCTCTGGGAGGCAAGAGAGGAGATTGCAGAGCCTCTGGCTCTGATCTTCAGGTCCTCGTTGGTTACGGGTGTGGTTCCGGAGGACTGGAGGATAGCGAATGTGGTCCCATTGTTTAAGAAGGGGAAGAGAGACCTTCCTGGGAATTATAGGCCAGTGAGTCTTACTTCTGTGGTGGGCAAGGTATTGGAGAGAATTATTAGGGATAGGATTTATAGTTATTTAGAGAGAAATGAATTGATTGGGGATAGTCAGCATGGTTTCGTGAAGGGTAGGTCATGCCTTACTAACCTCATTGAGTTTTTTGAGAAAGTGACCAGAGAGGTGGATGGGGGTAAGGCGGTTGATGTAGTATATATGGACTTAGTAAGGCGTTTGATAAGGTGGCCCATGGAAGACTTCTACAGAAAATGCAGATGTGTGGAATAGAGGGTGATTTAGCTAATTGGATTAGAAATTGGCTGGCAGATAGAAGACAGAGGGTGGTGGTTGATGGGAGATATTCATCGTGGAGTTCGGTGACGAGTGGTTGCCCAAGGGGTCTCTTTTGGGGACCCTGCTGTTGTAATTTTATAAATGATCCGGATGAGGGTATGAGGGATGGATCAGAAATTTGCAGATGATATAAAGTTGGTGTGCGTAGTTAGATAGTGAAGAGGGTGTTTTAGTTTACAGAGTGACATGGGACAAAGTGCAGAGCTGGCACCGAGAGTGGCAAATGGAGTTTAATGTGGAAAAGTGGAGGTAATGCCACTTTGGCAGGAACAATAAATGTGTAGAGTTATAGGGCTAATGGTAGGGCTCTATAGTGTTGAGGAACAGAAGGATCTTGGTGTATGTGTCAATAGATCCCTGAAAGTAGGCAGTCAAGTGGATAAAGTTGTTAAGAAGGCTTATGGAGTCTTAGCTTTTATTGGTAGGGGGATTGAATTTAGGAGCCGCAGCATCATGTTGCAGCTGTACAAAACTCTAGTGCGGCCGCACTTGGAGTATTGTGTGCAGTTCTGGTCGCCACATTATAAGAAAGATGTGGAGGCATTGGAGAGGGTACAGAGGAGGTTTACTAGGATGTTGCCTGGTATGGAGGGCAGGTCTATGAAGAGAGGTGAAGGATTTGAGGTTTGTTTTCCGTTAGAAAGGAGGCGGCTAAGGGGGGATCTTATTGAAGCATATAAGATAATTAGAGGTTTGGATAGGGTGGACAGTGATAGCCTTTTTCCTAGGATGGAGAAAGCTAGCACGAGGGGACACAACTTTAAAATTAAGGGGTATGAGTTATAGACAGGATATCAGAGGTAGGTTCTTTACTCCAAAGAGTGATTAGGGAGTGGAATGCACTGCCTGCAGCTGTTGTAGATGCGCCAAGTTTGGTGGCGTTTAAGAGGTTAGTGATAAGTATATGGATGAGAAGGGATGGTTTAGTTAGGAGGGGCATTGCTTTTTATTTTGGTCGGCACAACATCGAAGGCCGAAGGGCCTGTTCTGTGCTGTATTGTTCTATGTTCTATGTTCTATGTTCTAGTGCGGCCGCACTTGGAGTATTGTGTGCAGTTCTGGTCCCCGCATTATAAGAAAGATGTGGAGGCATTGGAGAGGGTACAGAGGAGGTTTACCAGGATGTTGCCTGGTATGGAGGGCAGGTCTTATGAAGAGAGGCTGAGGGATTTGAGGTTGTTTTCATTAGAAAGAAGGCGGCTAAGAGGAGACCTTATGGAAACATATAAGATGATTAGAAGTTTAGATAGGGTGGACAGTGATAGTTTTTTTCCTAGGATGGAGAAAGCTAGCACGAGGGGACATAACTTTAAATTAAGGGGTGATAGTTATAGGACGGATGTCAGAGGGAGGTTCTTTACCCAGAGGGTGGTAAGGGTATGGAATGCCCTGCCTGCTGCAGTTGTAGATGCGCCAAGTTTGGGGGCATTTAAGAGGTTAGTAGATAAGTTTATGGATGAAAAGGGAATGGTTTAGTTTGGAGGGGCATTGCTTTTTGTTAATTGGTCGGCGCAACATCGAAGGCCGAAGGGCCTGTTCTGCGCTGTAATGTTCTATGTTCTATGTTCTCGTGAGACTAATAAATAAATCTACATTCTGCATTCTCTCCTTTCTTTCTCCATGAACAGTATGCTTTGTCTGTATAGCATGTAAGAACCAATACTTTTCACCGTACACTAATACATGTGATAATAATAAATCAAATCAAAATTAAAAAGAGCACAATTATCTTACAATGAAAACAAAGGGAATTCTGAAATAAAAACATGCAACATTTTGGAAAACCCTCCGCAGGTGTGGCAGCTCCTACAGAGAGAGAGATAAACCTTCAGGTCGATGGCTTTTCGCCAGGGCTGGACAACATTTCAGAGATAATGCACCTCAGGCAAGGCAGAGGCAAGGTGGCAAAGTACAGAAGGCAGTTCCATCAGGAGCTGATGGCGGGTGAAATGATAAAAGGGATGATGGTGCAAGAGAAACTGAGATAGTAATGAAACAAGAGAAGGGAAAAACGGTGAGTCAGGAGGAGGTGACAATCAGCACTGTAATGTCCAGTATGTACATAAGAAAGGTGGCATAGTGGTTAGCACTGCTGCCTCACAGTGCCGGGGACCTGGGTTCGATTCCCGGCTTGGTCGCAGTCTGTATAAAGTCTGCACGTTCTGCGTGGGTTTCCTCCTGGTGCTCCGGTTTCCCAGAATCCTACAGTACAGAAGAGGCCATTCAGCCCATCGTGTCTGACAATCCGACCAGGCCCTATCACCATAACCCCATGCATTTACCCTATCTCATCCTTGTGATGCTAAGGGACAATTTAGCGTGGCTAATTCACCGCAGTCTGAAAGACCTGCTGGTTAGATGCATTGGCTGTACTAAATTCTCCCGGAGCGAGGCGACTAGAAGATTTTCATGATAACTTTGTTGCAGTGCTAACGTAAGCCTGCTTGTGACACTAACAAATAAACCTAAACTTCTCTTTAATCTCATTTATTCCTGGCTGCACCTTGAGGGGAGAGTCTGGGAATAAAAGGGAACAGCATTAAAAATAGGAGCTATGCTGTTCAAAGACACACAGGTGTCAGGAAGCAACAATATATTCCCAGGCTGCTGAGGAATGACTAACTATGTCTGCAGTTTTGAGCACCCAGCACTCAGCAATCTATTCCATCTGGCCCTTGATATAAACAACTGGGGTCATAGATTGCTTGGGGAGGTAATGGCTGAGTGGTATTTTCGCTAAACTATTAATCCCAAAACTCAGTCAATGTTCTGGGGACCCAGGTTCGAATCCCACCATGGCAGATGGTGGAATTTGACTTCAATTAAAAAAAAATCTGGAGCTAACAATCTACTGATGACCGTGAAACCATTGTTGATTGTTGGAAAAATGCATCTGGGACATGTTTGGGTGCAGTTGACCAGCTCATACTATGGGTAGCAGTAAAAGTGTGGTACCTAATTCATTGCCTCAAGTACAAACTAACCTGTCTGACATGTCTCCTTTGATCCCCATTCAAGTACAAAGAAGTGCCTGGAGGGATTTCCATGGCTTTTATTTGGGCATAGCACTATGAACTACCCCTGAGAAACAGATACAGATAGCAGCTGAAGATTAAACTTCAAGAAGCTCTCGGGATGTTCTATTTCACCAAAAGGAAGAAGCGAGATTTCTTACAGTTGATGCTAAAGGTAGAGCCGCAAGATGGTTATGTTATTCACATTGGGAGCACACTGGGAACAATCTACTTTGGTGAAAATTTCTAACCCCTGTAAGGATTCTCTCTGAACACTGGAAGCTTAAAATGCAACAATGCATTTGTTTTGAGCTTGCTTTGATGACACACAGCCAGGAAATTTCTGGCACAAATAATCCTTTCAGTTGTGCCTCAGTTGCAATTTCTCAGTTCCACTCGGCCACTTTCTTATACACAGATCCAAATCTATACTTAGAGCTGTGGATAATTGTAGAGGTGAACTGACAGAGAAGAAGATAGCATACGCCAGTTGACACATTAGCAATCTGGCAAGACTCAACACAGCACAAGAACTAGGAGCAGGAGTCGGCCATCTGGCCCCTCGAGCCTGCCCCGCCATTCAATAAGATCATGGCTGATCTTTTCGTGGACTCAGCTCCACTTACCCGCCTGCTCACTGTAGCCCTTAATTATTGTTCAAAAATTTATCTATCCTTGCCTTAAAAACATTCAATGAGGTGGCTTCAACTGCTTCACTGGGCAGGGAATTCCACAGATTCACAACCTTTGAGTTAAGAAATTCCCCCTCAAATCAGTTCTAAATTTGCTCCCTCTTGTTTTGAAGCCATGCCCCTTCGTTCTAGATTCACCCGCCAGTGGAAACAACTTCCCTGTTTCTATCTTATCCATTGCCTTCATAATCATATATGTTTCTATAAGATCTCCCCTCATTCTTCTGAATTCCAATGAATATAGCCCCAGTCTACTCAGTCTCTCCTCAGAAGCCAACCCTCTCAACTCCAGAATCAACCTAGCAAATCTCCTCTGCACCCCCTCCAGTGCCAATATATCCTTTCTCAAGTAAGGAGACCAAAACTGTACACAGTAACTCCAGGCCTCACCAGCACCTTATACAGCTGCAACATAACCTCGCTGTTTTTAAATTCCATTCCTCTAGTAATGAAGGACAAAATTCTATTTGCTTTCTTAATTACTGCTGCACTTACAAATCAATTCCTTGAGATTCCTGCACAAGGACACTCAGGTTCCTTTGCACAGCAGCATGCTGCAATACTTTACTTGCACCAGTTCTTCAGGATTGACTTATGCTAAAAGTTGGATATCATTGATAGCGAATGTAATTGATGCAGACCTTTAAGAGCTGCTGGATTCAGCAACCCCCAGTGACGTGTCCTTACTTACCATTTGGTAAGTTTGTTCACCTGCTTAAAGGAGATGGAAGGGCTTCAAGTCTTTCAATGTCCTGATCACCAACAATCTGTCTCTAAAACAGAGATAGATAGGTTCTTGATTAATAATGGGGGTCAGGGGTTTTGGGGAAAGTCAGAGAGAGAGAGATGTCTGCAAAAATGGCTGTTTTGCATGGGCACTGCTGGTTGCTTCTCTTGCAATGTCACTCACCTTTAGTGTGGAAAGCTTCCAACTGCTTATCCTCAGTGAGGACACACAGACAAACACTGGGACAGCTGGCTTTCTATCCATTCTTTATGTATTCCAAGTGCATGGTGAATCCACAATCTGTCTCGCCATTACTCACGGGTCCCCTCGAGATGCGCTGACTGTTATGGTCCCTTTGAGTTTACTGGAGATGGTGATGGGTCTTTGGATGCTTCCAGAATTACCTTGTTTGGAAACAGGAGAGGGGTTCCATTGACCCCTAGAGAAACACCCTTCAGCAATTCAGCCAATGACTGACATTCTCAGTCATCTTTGGGTTTCTGTCCATATTATGGAAGTCAATGGATGGGAGGCTGGTTTGCGAGATGGACTGGGTTACATTCACGACATTTTGTAGTTTCTTGCAGTCTTGGGCAGTTCAGGAGGCAAATCAAGCTGTGATACAATCGGACAGGATGTTCTCTATGGTTTATCTATAAAAACTGGTGAGAGCTATAGTGGACATGCTGAATTTCCGTCTGAGAAAATAGAGGCATTGGTGGGGCTTTCTTAACTATAGCTTTGACGTGGAAGGGCCAGGGCAGATTGTTGATGATCTGGACACCTAGAAACCTGAAGCTCACAACCATCTCCACTTCATCACAGTTGATGTTGACAGGGACATGTCCTCCACTACGTTTCCTGAAGTCGATGACTCTTTCATTTTACTAACATTAAGGGAGAAATTATTGTCACTGCACCCGTTCACCAGATTCTCCATCCTTTTCCTGTGATTTCTCTCATCATTGCTTAAGATCCGACCCACTATAATGGGGGTCCATCAGCAAACTTGAAAATGGAGTTGGCGGGGAATTTGGCCGTGTTGCGGTGCGGCAGTAAATGGGGATACAGGACGAAATAAGTTGTCCGACACACAGAAAACAAAGTTCTCTTCTGTTATTTGACACTCAAAGACAGAAGGATACCATTGAACAAAGGAAGATAAAAATCAAGTTTAAAATATTTCCAGTGACTGAACTTGAACAGCCAATACAATAATGGAGCCATTTAATTAGGCTAATTGCACTCTGGCGGTGACATCAACTGTTGAAAGGAATTATCTGAATTTTATTGATGGTATTCTTGCCTATAATGGCTTGAGAATAATTCAGTAATAAGGAGAATTAATATTTGTAAGTTGGCACTATTGTAGAAATTCATGACATTCCACAAATGACAAAATGACAATTTAGCTAAAATTAATAAAATACCCTGTTTCCCAGAATTTGGTTTTGTCAGCGGCAAGAAGAAATACCGGCTATAAATATATCTTAAACCGTTTCGAATAACAGATTAGCCACTTAAGCAGAATAAATGTCAGTGCATTTGAAAATCAGGATGTCACAATTCTGGTAGGAAAGGAATCTGAAGTCACACTGTAGAAAAGCAGGAAGATTTACAAAGGAAATATTGGTGAGGACACTTGGAGTAACTCCCAGGCACTTCAGGGTTGAACTGCTGGATCTCCTACATTGAGGGAAGATGGTCTCATCCAAATGATGGCACCTCCAACCATGCTGCACCTCTTGCGAGCCTCAACCTGGAGTTTATCACTTCAAGTATCTGCAGGATGATTTGAACCCATGATTTCTGTCTCAGGGTGCTAACCACTGACCCTCAGCTGGCTTTATTTCATTTATTTATTTATTAGTGACAAGTAAGGCTTATATTAATGAACTAACTGTGAAATTCCCCTTAATAGATCTGCATTCTGGAAGCTTTAGCAAATCATTTCAGGGTGGGGAGGATGAATTATGGGGTGATATGTAGGCACAATGGTCAGCAGTGCTCTCTCACAGCGCCAAGGTCCTGGGTTTGATTCTGGCCTCGGATGAGTGTGTGGAGTTTGCATGACCTCCCCATCTCTGCGTGGGTTTCCTCCGGATCCTCTGGTTTCCTCCCACAGTCCAAAGACATTTGTGTTAGGTGGGTTGGCCATTCTAAACTGCCCCTTAGTGTCTAGAGATGTGCAGGTTAGCTAGATTAAGAGGGCAGATGTGCAGGGTTTTGGGAATAGGATGGGGTGGACCTGGAGTTGGGTCAGGTGCTCTTTTTGAGAGTAGGTCCAGACTTGATGGACGAATGGCCTCTTTCTGCACTGTAGGGATTCTATGGTTCTCACCATGAATGGAAGTACTCAGCTGCAATGTCTTTGTGTTAACCATTCCATGAAAACATCAAGCTCTGGTTCCAGCATGATCCATAGCTAACCTGAGAAAGAAGTTATATTACTTTCGGAGAAGGATGAAGCAGATATGTTGTTAGAAAGTAAGAATAAAACACACACGATCGAGAGTTTCCAATCTACATTATTTTAATATTGGCGTCTACCTGTTCATCCAAGTTCTAGAGTGCATGCTTTATGCCGGAAATATACAATTGTAAAGGATATCTGCAAACAAAATCAAATCAAACCACTTCACAAATCCTGGCAGAGATAGAGATCAAAATGATTAACTATCTGATCACACATCTGAAGCTGTGAAAGCTGACCAGCAGAGAAACTTTTGGTTCATTTGCTGATTCATTTGTCTTACCCTGGAGGAACAAAAATGTTTGATGAGCAAGAAAGTTAAAAGGTTGTTTATGAAGCTATTGACTATGTAGCAAAGTCAAGAGTGATTAGCCAGAAAGGAGCATAGGAACATAGGAATTTGGAGAAAGAGTGCATAATTCAGCACTTTAAGCCCACTTTTGATCAAATATTTATCTATCTATGAGCAGCACGGGAGCAAAGTGGTTAGTACTGCTGCCTCATAGCATCAGTGACCGAGTTCAATTGCAGCCTCAGGTCACTTGTGGAGTTTGCACATTCTTCCCGTGTCTGCGTGGGTTTCATCCTGGTGCTGCGGTTTCCTCCCACAGTCCGAAAATGTGCGGGTTAGCTTGATGGACAATGTTAAATTGCCCCTTAGTGTAAGATGGATTAGGTAAATATGTGGGGTTACGGGATAGGACAGGACTTGGGTGGGATTATTGTTAGTGCAGGCTCGAATGGCCTCCTTCTGCATTGTAGATTCTATGATTCTATGAAAAGTAGTGTTGAGAGGTTATGTGACCTCTTTACGATAGTGACTTTTAAGGACCATCTTGACAAATGCATGAATAGGATGGGAATAAAGGGATACGATCCCCGGAACACCAGGGGGTTTTAACTCAGTTGGGCAGCATGATTGGGACAGGCTTGGAGGGCCGAAGGGCCTGTTCCTGTGCCGTAATTTTTTTTATTCTTTGTTCTTTGATTCTGCATCCTGTTCAGACTGGGACAGTGAGTTCTGTAGATTCACAACCCTCTGTGAGAAGTAGCTGTTCCTAACTCTGTCTTGAAACTCTCCCCTCTTTCTCTCTAACTATGACCTCTTGTCCTAGACTGTCCTAGAAGGAGGAACATTTGTTTGAGAACGAAGATTAAGAACTGGATAGATGGAGTCTTAAAGATTTCTGATACATCAGATTGACTCAAAAAGCATAAAAAGACACAAATCTTAATGACAAATCAGAACTTGTATGTTAGAAATTGAGGGGATTCATTCAGATTGGTGCATCGTGACTTCCCCAGTAGGTCAAGTCAGTCTTCATAATAGTACAGAGCTAAGAAGCAAAAGTAAACATGGAGTATGATGACATGTGGGCAAGTTTAGGCAGGCAAATGCAATCCAAAATGATTCAAGAGGCATTTTTCTGACCTGCTAACTTTACCACAGAATAACTGGTTTTGCAGAAAACACTGTGTATTGTAAAATAAGACAGCAGAAACTCCCCAGAGCAGTATCACATCAGCTTTTACATCAGAGATACAATTAAATCATGGTTTGTTAAGTATGGAAAGAGGGGATTAAATATTTTCATGTCTGGTTTTGAAGTCCAGGGGCTCTGCTGATAGGAAAAATGCCAAAAACAAACAGGTTACACATTCCACCCCATACAGTTCAACAAACTATTTAATTAAGGTGATTAGCATGGAGTGAGACCCCATACAAAGGATAAAGCAAGGAATAAGTGTAAATGGAAAAGTAAATTCTTCAAAAGTGGCTCAGACATTTTGTTGGAAAGAAATTACAAAGGGTCATGAATGAGGCCCAATCTATCAGGCAAACCAGCCTCCTATCCGTGATTCCGTCTGCACTTCCCGCTTCCCTAGAAAAGCAGCCAGCATAATCAAGAACCCCAAGCACTCCAGACATTCTCTCTTCTACCTTCTTCCTTCGGGTAAAAGATACAAAAGTCTGAGGTCACGTATTAACCAACTCAAGAACAATTTCTTCCCTGCTGCTCTCAGACTTTCGAATGGACCCACCACATATTAGGCTGAGCTTCCTCTTATGTCTGAGCTATGACTGTGACACTACATTCTGCACTTTCTCGTCACCTTCTGCCCTATGTACTCAATGATTGTCTGTTTGCATGCAAGAAACAAAACATGGGTGGCACAGTGGAGTTTGCGTGTTCTCCCAGTGTCTGCATGGGTTTCCTGCGGGTGCTCCAGTTTCCTCCTACATTCCAAAGATGTGTGGGTTAGGTGGATTGGCCAAACTAAATTATCCCTTAGTTCAGGGGGACTAGCTAGGTTAAATACAAGGAGATTAAGAAATTAATGAGATTAAGAAAAGAGTGATGGGGATAGAGCCCAGGCAGGACTGTTGTCTGTGCAGACTCAATGGGCCAAATGGCCTCCTTTTGCACTGTAGGACTCTATGATTCTACTCGACAATGGTAAATCAAATCAAAATATATGTAGAAGGTGACCAGTTATGTAAAGGTGTAGAACAAGTACCGAGGTATAAGGGATGCAGAAAGGATTGGGCGAGAAAATAATAAGAAAGGCAAAAATGGAATTTGAAAGAAATAATTTACAGAGGGTATCAGAGGTAGCAGCAATTTGTTTTGTACATTTGCTGTAAGTTCCTTGTTAAGAGGGAATAATGGCCCATCTGTAGAGGCTGGGATCAGATATTTTCTCCCTGTCTCCTGCAGGCTCTGTGTGGTTTGCTATGGGTTGGAAGGTGCAGGATTGAGAAAGCAGAGTTGGATTATTAGACCAGGGCCAGCTGAGAACGCTGAAGGTGTTGAGTGTCTGTGGAGCAGTGTTCTCACTGCCTCCGAACCCCTGAAAGATATCGGGCAGCATTTGTGGAAGAGGTGATGCTGGTTTTTCACTCACCCTTGGGATTTCCCATCTCCTCATCCAAGGATCAGTGTGTGGAAAATAATGGGAATCAGCAATCAGACATTGTCATGTGTTACTACAATAAAGATGCTGTATAAATGTGGGTTGTTGTTGTAGATTGACAGGTTCAACAATGTTTAGTAATGATAGGTGCTAGAAATCCCTACAGTGCACAAGGAGGCCATTCAGCCCATCTAATTTGTACTGACTCTCTGACAAAGCATCTCACCCAGGCCTACCCAGCCACCCTATCCTCATAACCCTGCGCACTTAGCCCGCTAATCCCACTAACCTAAACATCTTTGGGCACTAAGGAGCAATTTAGCACAGTCAATCCACCTAACCTACATACTTTTGGACTGTGGGAGGAAATCGGAGCACCCAGTGGAAACCCACGCAGACATGTGGAGAATGTGCAAACTCCACACAGACAGTCACCCGAGGCTGGAATTGAACTCGGATCCTTGGGGCTGTGAGGCAGCAGTGCTAACCACCGTGTCACTGTGCTACCCCTTGGCCCTTACAGCTGGTATTATAGTAATAAGTGATTATTTTTTAAATTCTAGAAGATCCAGATTATGCACAAGCTCTGATCAAATGGACACAGAATCATAGAATCCCTACATTGCAGGAGCAGGCCATTCAGCCCATCGAGTCTGCACTGACTACAATCCCATCCACGCCCTATCTCCATCTTTCAACTGTCTATGCCACAGTTTTATTTCAGTTCTTCCTGGAATGAGAAATACTTCTCTTGTTTTAATGAGTTAAAGCCATTCACTTTGTTATAGCATGCACCGTCCTCATAACACCATTGGAATGCTTTTCAGCTGCCCTTATTCAGTACGTTCTGTATTCAATTATTTAGGTCACCTTGCTTGCCATAACATTGTTAATATTCTTTCCACAAGCAATACGGAAATGATACCACTGAGGACTCATGATTTTTGTGTTGAACCCACCTCACTTACATTAATCATTAAATGAGAATAATATTATCGGGTGAACTTTCTACAGGTGTGTCGGGCAGCTATTTTTTTTTAATGAGTTAGTGAAGAAGAATGTGGTTTGGCAATTCAAAGGACCCTGGAAGAGGAATGCTCCTTGACAAAGAATGCAAAGCAGAAAGATAACTGAGGAATGAGCAGGTCGGAGAACCTCCCAGTGGCCTTGATCTTGGTCCCGTCCAATGTGACAACCCCACAGTTCCAGGCAATTCATGGTTGGGAGGGGGGGGCATTTGACCCACCTCCCAGTGTGACCCTGGAGGGGAGAGGGTCCAACAGCGGGCATGAGATCTTCCACAATTGGTACAGACTGGAGTGCAGAATTGACACCAGCAAGAACAATAAAGCTGTCATGTTGCTTTGACTTATAACTTGGAGTTCATTGTTTGCATTCCATTATGAAAAAGAGAACTTTTGTCCCTTTGGTTTGACTTGTTTCACCTTAATTAGCATTTTCCAAGGTTCAGATAGACAAATGATTACGCACTACTTGGAGCAATTTGTCTCACTCATTGGAACAAATTGGCTTCTCTGACTCTGAAACTGTACTAAAGACTAAAAAAAAAGTAATTAAATGAAAATTGGTGACTAGCATAACACTACTTTTGACAAATTTTACATAAAATACCACTCAATGTGTTTTCCCTCAATAAAATGACTGCGTTGGAAGTGGGAAAGTGGCACATTTTTTAAAATCATCCACAAATCACCCATTTGTTCAGTCGAGCTCCTTTGCATTGGTTTAGACATTTTTCTTAATGATTTCCTTCAGTATTTTTGGGATCCTCAGAACCTTTCAGCTTTCCTCAAGGACTGTTTCTGACTGTCAACCGCTTCCTCTCGGGTTAAGTAATGACTGCGTGAGGAAACCTTTCCAGACAGAAGCCTGAATCACATTAACGGGAGATGTCAGCATCAGCTCCCCATGCTAACTATCTCAGGTTACCTCCAAGGTAATTATTCCGATCATTGCGCAGGTGAAAAGGATTAGTGCTGATAAATATCGGACTGCAAGTTGGCAAAGCCTCTGAAATCATCACTGCGGCGTTAGCAAGGAGCTGTTTGCTGCTAAATTTTAACTGCAGATCTGGCCTGGGGCAAACATAAACTAACACACTAATACCTGATTCAGCACGCTCGCAAACAGTAATTATTTGGCTCTGCATCCCAAAATAGAGAACTTTCAATCCAATCTGGTAATCTGGTAAGCAGGACTGGTCACGTTAAATAGGAATTTGTAATGACTTTCATCAGGCAATTGAGGTGGGCCTGTTAGAATATGAACTCTCCGGTTAAGGACTAAATGAGGGCAACACGGTGGCACAATGGTTAGCACTGCTGCCTCACAGCGCCAGGGACCCGGGTTCAATTCCCACCTTGGGTCATTGCCTGTGTGGAGTTTACACGTTCTCCCTGTGTCTGGGTGCTCTGGTTTCCTCCCACAGTCCAAAAGATGTGTGGGTTAGGTGCATTGGCCATGCTAAGTTCTCTCTCAGTGTACCCGAACACGAGTGAGGTGACTAGGGAATTTTCACAGTAACTTCATTGCAGAGTTAATGTAAACCTACTTGTGACAAATAAATTAACTTTAAAAAAAATTGAAGGGCCAATCGAGGAGCCTCTAACTTTGTATTTAACCAGGCGTGTCAGTTCCTCTGGAACTCCGAGTGCAGGCTGCTAACTAAAAACACACTGTGTGCTATTGTCAGACTTGTAAATAAAGGGATTTTGGTGAAGAGACTCCTGCCTCTGAGCGCTTATTACAGAATTAAACTCAAGCTGTGTGAGGCAAAATGTTGGACAGCATTATTGCATATTCAGAGGTACTAGTGCTGACAAAGTTATTATAAGATTTAACATACTAATTTGCAAGACTATGCGGTTGTACTGAAGCAGGAAGTAATTTTAACTCCCTGTATTTCCAGTATGACACAGTGATAAACAGCCTCATAATTAAAGGAACTCAATATTGTAATGCAATTTCTATCAACGTAAGCAAGTTAAACTGAATTTGCTTCAACAATCTTGATAACATCTGTGTTTTTAATACTTTGGAAGTTCCTGTGTGATTGGCCTGAAGGGTTTGGTTCTAATTTTAGTATTTGGAGATTAGACAACAGTCTACTCTCCTTATAGACAGCACAGTGGTTAGCACTGCTGCCTCACAGCGCCGGGGACCCGGGTTGGATTCCCAGCTTGGGTCGCTGTCTGGGCAGAATTTGCACATTCTCCCCATGCCTGCGTGAGCTTCCTCTGGGTGCTCCGGTTTCCTCCCACAGTGTGAAAGATGTGCTGGTTAGGTGCATCGGCCATGCTAAATTCTCGCTCAGTGTACCTGAGAAGGCCCTGGAGAGTGGCGACCGGGGGATTTTCCCAGTAACTTCATTGCAGTGTTAACGTAAGCTGACTTGTGACACTAATAAATATACTTAAAAAATCTCTAACTAGAATTATTGACAATAGGAAATAGCTCCCTATATTTGACTTCACTTATTCCATTGCCACTTAGGATATGAATTAACCAAATGCATTTGATCAGTAATGTGTACACTGTAAATACAAGACAATGAAAGAATTAAATGTCAGAAGGCACCTGCCCAGACTGAAAGTTCTATCCCAGAAGAAAGGTGACTACACCATGGTTAATGCTTTTACTTTGTAGAGACTTTTACAAATACAGATCTATTCTAATTCTCATCCACATGTACTGGTGAACTAAGGCAGACTTTTGTCTGTTTCCAAAGCCTGTAATTCCCATAGTACGTTACTAGAAGGATGAGCTTGAAGTGCACCATTCCGCATTAGACATGACTGACTAGGACTCTCTCCTGCTCTTATCACCAACTGTTGGTGTATTTGGAAGGATACTCAACTTTTGTTATCACATTATGAACCATCGAGTCCTGGCATGGGACTTGAACCTGCAGCTTCTAGCTGGGTGTGTCACAAGACCATCACATAAATACAGCTAAGCTAGCTGAAAACTGGAGGACAATGAATATTGTCTGAAAATTCCAAATGGGGGTGAGATAGAAGCCAGGATTCTGTACGTCTAAGTTGAAGAGATGGAGGAAATGCTTGCGAATGTCAGATGCTATCCATTTTCCTGTTAGGAGCTTCACAGGAATCAGCATGATTTTAGAAGCAATAGATTCAAGGAAGGGAACTTCAAATTCCTTATGGCTAAGCACAAGCACAAAGATAGAGAATATACAGAACTTGGTGTGAATTAGGATGGGAGCGGTAAGAGTTTTAGATGCATGTACATTTGGAAGGAAGGAATTGAGATCATCCAGATTACCCAGGGCCCAGGGCACTAACTAATCAGGAGTGTTAGCCCTCCTGACACTAAGAGGCTGTTTAGCATGGCCAATCAAGCTACACATAACCCACACATTTTTGGAGCGTGGGAGGAAATCGGAGCACCCAGAGGACTCACGCAGACATGGGGAGAACATGCAAACTCCACACAGACAGTGACCCAAGGCCAGAATTGAACGTAAATCTCTGGCACTGTGAGGCAGCAATGCTAACCACTGTGCCACCATGCCGCCCCAAAACAAACTTGGGAGTTTTACCTTACATAGTTAGCACTATCAAAAATACAAGGTGGAGGCCTTTGGATCCCTTTCTTGATTCTCGTGATACAGAAGAGAGTAGCCATTAACCTAATCACTGAAGAGGACAGACAGACACTCATGACATTGAATCATTCTAATACTACCGTGGATGAGATGCCAATGAACGTGACCAATTTGATCTGATTTGAATTCAAAAAATACCAATATTGCCACAATTACATTGACCATTAAGGACTCAAACTTGCATGAGTGCAATTACAGAGTTTCAGATAGTAGTTTTGAGCTAGATGGCAACCCAGAAAAACAGCCCACTGTCGAAGTTGCCAGTTCCTCAATCCAATCATACCAAGATTCAAAGAAATCTGGTGTACATTCAGCCCATTGAACCTGCACTGGCCCACACAGACCCTACCTCCATAACCTCACTTATTTACCCTGCAAATCCCCCTGACACTTTGGGGAAATTTTTTGGCTTGGTCAATCAAACTAACCTGCACACCTTTTGAACTGTGGGAGGAAAGCGGAGCACCTGGAGGAAACCCACACAGACATGGAGAGAATGTGCAGACTCCACACAGACCACGATCCAAGCCCGGATTCAAACCCAGGTCTCCAGCGCTGTGAGAGCTCAGTTGAATTATTTGGGAAGAAACAATTCTTTTCATGTTGTGATGTAAGTATTGCCCTTTTGGAACATAAAATAGACTCCTCCTGAAATCAGAGAACATAATATAAGTTAATCAATCCAAGATGTATGTTATATTAATGGAGTAGTTTATGGAGATCCTTCAATGTTCCTAGGAGGCATTTGTGTCTAATATTCTTATAGAGGGAACTATTATATTTTAGATGAATCATCCACATATTAAATTTTGGTGTATTGGCATATGAAAAACTGTGCCTGAAGCAAGAAGCAGCTAGTGATCTTGTATTGCATGTATTTTTGTTGTACTAATTACCAATATTAAGTGATCAAAGTTGAGTATTGTGAATAGAATTTAAAAGTTGGTACAGCACAGAAGGAGACGCTTTGGCCCATCAAACCTTTCTCTGCAAAATTCTACTTAACCTGTCACAATCCCAAAAGAGTAAAATCAAGGTTTCTTGCCAGTTTATTACATGGAAACCAACACTTTCTTCATATTTATTGACATTCTTTTGGAAAAGAGCAGGGAATTTACTCCTCTTGTCCTGGCTAACCTTATGCCTCAATCAACGTCACAGAAACAGATTATTAGACTACTATCAGATTGCTATTTGTGGGAGCAATTTGGCTCCCACATCAAAACCTTGACAGGAATACAAAATGTATTTCATTAGCTGCAAAGCGCTTTGAACTTGCTGGAGCTTGTGAGAAGTGTTATATAACTGCAAGACTATTTTCTGTGGCTCACCTTAAATATTACAAAGATTGAGAAGAGTTAAAATTTTGTCACGAGAGAAAAAATATTATTTAATAGCATTGTGTGTGTGCACCTACACCGCAGGAAGATGCTGAGGCTGGGATTGAACCCAGATCCATGGTGCTATGGGACAGCAGTGCTAACCCTTTTGGTGCCATGTCGTCCAATCTCGCAGTTGAATTAGCAGCGCATTGCTAGAGTGGTAACCACCTTTGGCACACCTTGAATGACATACTTTCAATACAAAAGCAAAATATTGCAGATGTTGGAAGGGTTCATCCAGACTCGAAATGTTGGCTCCATTCTCTCTCCATAGATGCTGTCAGACCTGCTGAGATTTTCCAACATTTTCTCGATTTATTTTCAATTGGAAGCATTGTGAGGGGATAACATCGTGACAAAGAAGTGTACGGTTAATGTCTTCCAAAATGATTGCCGAGAAAATACACTCTGGTAAGCCAGAACGGAAACCACAACTTTAACTCAGATGCCAGAGAAGCTTGAAAGAAATGACAAAAATTTCGGAAAATGTTTCCTTTGCCAAAAAGGAAAAAAAAAATCCTCTTATAACTCTTCAAAAAATAAAAGGGAAACATGCCTAGTCTTAGGGAATGATTTAGTAAAAGATCTTGAAGGGAACTGATTGGGGGAGATAAAAATTGCTTTCACTTGTGGGAAATTCTGGAGTTAAGTGATAGAATCTCAAAATTACAGCTAGACTTTTCAGGAGTGAAATTAGAAAATACTTCTACACATAGAAGGATGGGAGAATTTTGGAATTCTTTTCCACAAGTTGACACAATGTCAATTGTTATTTTTAAACCTGAAATGGCCTTATGGTTCATGTTAGAAACTCCAAAGTATTTTCTGAAGTCTGCCTCAATCGTAAGTTTTGCATCTTGAGTTTTGGCTGGGATAGGCATAGAGAAAAACGCTGGAAAATCTCGGCAGGTCTGGCAACATCTTTAAGGAGAGAAAAGAACTGATGTTTTGAATCCAAAAGACCCTTTATCGAAGTTAAAAGGTATAGAAAGTGGGAGATATTTATACTGCAGAGGGAGGGAATGAAAGATGATGTTTCACTTCAGGTATGATTCAAAAGATCCATGAAGGAGCTTTTATCAAACAAAATTTATTTAAGAATATAGTTAACATGTATGGAAAGAAATTTCCAAAATCTTTTATCAATTACAAACAAAAGCAAAGCAACCACGTTAACGTATAACCCTTATGTCAGATGTTCCAATCAAAACCAATAACCAATAAATACAGATATATCACTGCACAGGCTAAAGCTCACATGATGCTGGAACCCAATTCTCTGGATTGAATGCTGATTTCAAATGATCTTAAAAACTTAGAGCAGCTTATACTCGTATCAGCTCCTCGAAGCACCAAAGCACAGATTCTTTACTGCAACATAGCAACAAGGCTTTCTTTCAGCTAAAAGGTAAAATTTTCAAAGCAAAATAGAGAGAGAAAGAGCCTTCTTTTCCAGCTTCCTTCTGAGAGTGCCTCGAACACTGCAGCCAAAATGAAACTGAAAGCTTTCTTGCCTGACCTGCCCACAATCTTTTTCCTCCTTCCACCAAAGCTGTGACCACGATTTAAAAAAAAACTTTTAAAGGTACACTAACATCACAGATGGATAGACTTTTGTTTTCCAAAGGTACTAAGGAAAGACTGTAAGGAACATACATGGAGATTGGTCACAGATCAGGTCAGATCTCAATGAATGGCAGAACAATCTTTAGGAGCTGAACGGCCTCTTCCTGTTCCTATATTGTAGCAATCACTATTGAAGACAAAAGAAAGCACTGCCTGTTAGATTTTTTGATGTTGTATTAGTACGCAGTATAAAGAATTGTTTCTTGTGCATACTATTAATAGAGAAGGAAAGGAGAGATTGCAGATTGCAGTGTTCTCCACTACGCTTCCTGAAGTTGATGACTATCTCTTTCATTTGTTGACATTAAGGGAGAGATTATTGTTGTTGCACCAGTTCACCAGATTCTCTATCTCGTTCCTGTGCTCCGTCACTGTCTGAAATCTGACCCACTACGGTGGTGTCATCAGCAAACTTGAAAATCAAATTGGAGGGGGACTTAGCCACACGGTCATACGTGTATAAGAATTATAGTAAGGGGCTGAGAACACAGCGTTGTGGGGCACCGGTGTTGAGGATGATCGGGGAGCATCGGATAAGCAACTTGGCATCATCATTGAATAAAGTTAATGCATTTCAATCTTTCCTATTGGTTAGACAATATATGTGGGGGAGATCAACCCATTAAAATGAGATAATCTGGAGTCTTTGAAGCGCACAATTGAAAAAATATGTTCGAAGCTGATCACTGACTGGAATTATCAAAGCAACAATGCTGATTAAAAAACAACCTTCAGCAGAACAGCAACAATGTCTGGATCTCCAGTTGTCCCCAAGGCACAACACACAATCAAATGAAACTTGATACTGAGCCCCAAGAGGGAGACATTTGGAGAAGCCACTAAAAGGTTTCTTTTCAAAACATCAGGTTCTCAGAAATGTTTAAATGAGAAGGGAGTTACAAAAACTGGGAGGTTTAGGCAAGAATTCCAGAACATAGGGCTGAGGTATCCAAAGGCACAGTCACCACAATCGAACTGGGAATGATCAGGAGGTCAGAATAGGAGGAACACTGATTTTGATTTGGTGTATTATTGTCACATGTATTAGTACGCAGTGAAAAGTATTGTTTCTTGCATGCTATAGAGACAAAGTTTTGGTTACTGGGTGGGATTATTGTCGGTGCAGACTCGGTGAACCCAATGGAGAGATCCAGTACAGGTCAGTGAGCACAGGTGGATGAATTGTACTTGGTACGATTTGGGATACAGACAACAGAATTTAGGATGTTCCCAAGTTTGGCAGGATGGAGGATAAAAGACTTATTCAGAGTATTTTCAGGTCCATATTCCTTGGGGTCAGTTGAATACCTGAGTAGGAACTTAAATCAAACAACCTTGACATCACCTTCATGGCTCAGTATGGTATAGCTGGCCAGGTTTAAAATTTTTCATATAAAATACAAATAACGTTCATTTTACAGAAATTGTTCAACGTTTTATAGCTGTCTCATACCGTGTTGCAATATAACATGCTACACGTCACCTCAATACATGATTAATGACAAAATGTTGTAATTTGTTTATTGAATGAAGACTGATTGACTGAAAGATTATAGAATCCCTACAGTGCAGAAGGAAGCCCATCAACGCTCTATTCCCGTAACCCCACATATTTACCCTGCTAATCCCCCTGACACTCGGGTCAATTTATCATGGCCAATCGACATGCAACATCTTTAGACTGTGGGAGGAAATCGGAGCACCCAGATGAAACCCACGCAGACACGGGGAGAAGGTGAAAACTCCACACAGGCGGTGACCCGAGGCCAGAACTGAACCTGGGTCTCTCGAGCTGTGAGGCAGCAGTGCTAACCACTGGGATACTGTGTCACTCCTAAATCTAGATCTCTGGCTACATGCCCAGATGTGCTAACAGAGTTTGATTTTGCATCATGTATATGTGTATATTAAAGCCTTACAGCAAGAAATACAAATGTCACAGAAAAATGTGCTGATTTATGTAGGACACAATCTTCCCAATCGGTACCATTGCTACTCATCCACCTCCAATACTTAATGCATTGTAATGTGTATAAAGTGAAAGGAAGAGAGGGAAAGGGAGGTACATTTAAGAGAGGGAATGATAAAAGAGATCGAAGAAAATATGATTTTTTTGAAAAATTATATCAGAAACCAGTAACTAAATTCTAAAGAAATGAGACTCACACTGTTAAAAATTGCCTACACTTGAATGAATGATTCCTAACTTTGTCTGATGTAATTAAGATGGCTCTCGGGCTTGCATGGGGAATCACTGATTGACCTCCCTGTAGGACTCATGGAATACGAGCTCCCTGGGATTTGGTAATTGCTTTTCTAGGTGGAGCTTGTATACCGAGCCTTGTCTAAAGCAAGCCCCTGAGTGGGTCCATTATTTGACTGACCTGGTTGGAGCTTTTTGGTGTTCACTACAGGCTTGTAGTTCTGCTTTATTTTATTTTGAGTGGTAAAATTAGCAGTTCCTTTACAGCTGACTCTTGGGGAGTTGTGGTGGTGAATGGCGGGTGGGTAAGTAATGCAACTTCATGCTGTTTGTGCTGAATCTCTGGGTGCAGTAATGTTTCTGGAGGAGCAGGTTAACTCTGATTCCAAATTCTGGATTCTGCCTTTGGTGGGCATTTGAGGTTACTGCCCAATTACTGATAATCTTGCACAAAATCTGGTCCATTTTCCATCGCAACATCAATATTACTCCGCAGGTAAGTAAATGAGCAAGAACAGTAAGGACATCTATACGTTGTGGACACAAGTCCGTGAGATTAGAAATTAGATATAGCTCTTAAGGCTAAAGGGATGAAAGGATATGGGAGGGAGATGGAACCAGGATATTGAATTTGATGTTCATCCATGTTCATAATGACTTCACTTGTTGAAGGAGCAACGCTTTGAAAGCTTGTGATTTCAAATAAACCTGTTGGATTTTAACCTGCTGATGTGTGACCTCTCATCATGATCAAAATGTTTAAAGTTTATTTATTAGTCACATGTAATGCTTACATTAACACTGCAGTGAAGTTATAGTGAAATTCCCCTGAATGTTGGAGGAGGCTCAATGGGTCAAATGACCTACTCCTGCTTCTATTTTCTATGTTTCTATGTTCTAATTTTCTTTTCTTTTATTCTATGAGTGACTTGAGATAAGCAGTATATAATGATATGGTTCAGGTTAGAAATTCCACAGTGTTTTATAAAGCCTGCCGGAAGGGCAGTATAGTGGCATAGTGGTTAGTGATGATACCTCACAGCGCCAGGGTCCCAGGTTCAATTCCTGGTTTGGATCACTGTCTGTGAGGAATGCACATTCTCCCCAGGTTTGCTCCAGCTTCCTCCCACAGTCTGGAAGATGAGTGGTTAGGTGAGAAGGGAGAGATATTAAAGAGTCCAGAGAGGCAATTTTTCTCACACAAAGTGTGTCTGGAATGAGCTGCCAGAGGTAGTAGTAGAGGTGGGTACAATTTTGTCTTTTAAAAAGCATTTAGACAGTTACATGGGTAAAATGGGTATAGAGGGATATGGACCAAATGTGGACAATTGGGACTAGCTTAGGGGTTTAAAAAAAGGGTGTTATGGACAAGTTGGGCTGAAGGATTTGTTTCCGTGCTGTAAACACGCTATGACCCCTTATCACCACTTGAGGGCAGATAGGACCTCAATTTAGCTCTTCCTCTGGAAGATGGCACCTCTGACAGTATAGCACTCCCTCAGTGAAGAGTGCGCCAGATGTGGTCTAGCTGGGATTTGTATAGCTGTAGAAACCTTCTGCGCCTTTATTTTCTAGTCCTTTAATTATAAGATGCTAGCGTTCCAAGAGCCCTGTTGAGTATTTCTGATCCTGACTACCGCATTTTAGCCATGATGTGGAGATGCCAGTGTTGGACTGGGGTAAACACAGTAAGAAGTCTGACAACATCAGGTTTAAGTCCAACCGATTTGGTCACTTGACGAAGAGGGGAACCTCAAAAGCTTGTGAGTTTACTATCAAATAAATAGGTTGGACTTAAACCTGGTGTAGTCAGACTTCTTACTGCATTTTAACCATCTCCATACCTGGTCTACTAAAGCTCTTTAAACCTCGAATGTTTCCAAAATGTCACATAATTTATAAAATACACAGATCTGTTTTGGTCCAAAATGGATGAGCTCACCTTTACTAAGCTTCATGCTCTGGTGCGCATTAGTCACACAACATTGAGCCTAAGACCGAGAGCTGACCCAATCAAAATTAACCCCATCTGCTGCTTTGTTATCCCCGCAACCGCGATCTTTTCCAAATGGTGTGCAAATCCGAATTGACAGACTGCTCATTCCACTCCGATGAATCACTGCCAACAACCTGGAAACCACCTGATTCCCTGCTCCACGTTGTTTAAGAAGCATCGGTCGGGCCAGGTGTGGGAATAAGAGATTTGAAGTGGGGGCCATTGGATACCTACAGCTCCCAAAACATCTGACAATGAAATAAGGGTGGCAACGAGTTCCAGGCACCCACCACACTCTGTGTAAAAAACTTGCCAGTGCAGATGACTAAGGGTGTATCCGTTGCCTCACATAGAGGGCAGAATGTTCCCAAAATTGCACCAAATCCACCGTGTGACTGATATTTTTCTCATTCCCATTCTCCCGCCTTTTCCCCATAACCCTGATCCCCTTATTAATGGAGAACTTATCCATCCCTGTCTTAAAGACACTCAATGATCTGCTCTCCACAGCCTTCTGCAGCAAAGAGTTCCACAGGTTCACCACCCTCTGGCTAAAGAAATTCTTCCTCATTTCTGTTTTAAAGGATCGTCCCTTTAGCCTGAGGTTGTGCTGTCTGGTTCTAGTTTCTCCTACTAGTGGAAATTCTCCACATCCACTCTATACCAGTCTCGCAGTATCCTGTAAGTTTTAATAAGATTCCCCCCCTCATCCTTCTATACTCCACCAAGTACAGACCCAGAGTCCTCAACTGTTCCTCTTGGACAAGCTCTTCATTCCAGGGATCATTCTTGTGAACTTCCTCTGGACTCTTTCCAAGGTCTGTACATCTTTCCTTAGGTATGGGGCCCAAAACTGCTCACAATACTCCAAATAGGGGCTGATCAGAGCCTAATACAGCCTCAGAATTCATCCCTGCTCTTGTAATCTAGCCCAAGTCCAATGGGTTATTTGGGACTTGTATGAATGCTAACATTGCTTTTGCCTTCCTCACTGCCCACTGAACATGCATGTTAGCCTTAAGAGAATCTTGAACAATGATTCCCAAGTCCTTTTGTGTTTTTCATTTCCTAAGCATTTTCCCATTTAGAAAATAGTTTATGCTTCTATTCCTCCTAAACATTTTCTCTCTGTCTACCCTATTGAAACTTGTCATAATTTTGAGGAACATTCAGTCTTTTCTTTTTTCGGGAAAAGGGTCAGCTTGTTTAACAATTCTTGATGGGTATAACCTCTGGAGTCATTCTGAAAAATCTTGTTTATATCTTCTCTCCCTATCCCCTTTTTATAATGTGGAGGCCAGAGAACTGTTAACTTTTGATTTGAATTATTATTGCCACATTCATTGGGATAGAGTCAAAAGTATTGTTGCTTGCACGCTATCCAGAGAAAGCATACTGTAGGGGAGAAGGAAAGGAGACAGTGCAGGATGTAGCGTTACAGTCATAGCTAGGGTATAGAGAAAGATCAACTTAATTTAAGGATTGAAAGAAGACATTATTAGAGAGTTTATAAGAACTTTTTTTTATTTATTCTTGGAACTTGGGCGTCACTGGCTGGCCAGCATTTATTATCCATTTCTGAGAGCAATTGAGAGTCAACCACATTGCTATGGTTCTGGAGTCACACGTAGGCTAGATCAGTAAGGACAGCGGATTTCCTTCTCTAAAGAACATTAGTGAATTAGGTGGGTGTTTCCGACAATGGTTTCATGGCCACCATTGTCGATAGTCGGAAACATCCATCTGGTTCACTAATGGTTTCCATAGATTCAAATTTGAATTCAAATTCCACCAGCTACTGAACCCGGGTCCCCAGAACACTAGCTGATTAATCGCCTAGAGATAACGCCACCAGGCTATCAGTTTTAAAAACACAGAATGAGAGTTAAAAAAAGGATAAACTGGGAACAGCTCGCAAGAAGTTGCCTCACTCCGGTGCCATCTTAGGTGAACAGTCATCTTTGGTGTCAATGCCCCAACCTCGCTGCTTTTCAATTCTCTCCCTCCAGAGATTCACCCCACTGAGCTCATTTGTCGATGGCCCTATTAATCTGTGTAGGTGTTTAAATAGTGATTTGTGCAAATCCTTCTATCCCATTCTTGTTACTTAGTTTGCAAGGAGTGGGGGTGCACTTGATCTCCATAAATGTGCCACCTCATGCGTAGCTATAGCTGTCAAACTCTATACAATGGTTTTACCCTGATTGGTGTTTGACTCTGTCTTTGTTTTGTGCTATTAAGCTACCCTAAGTGTCAGGACTGCTAAACTTGGAGGCAATCTGCAAAAAAAACCATAGACAACCTGACTATTTTGCCACGTATTCTGGTATTCTTCCTGAAGAAGCGACATCCTTAAAACAGCTATGTTTTATATTTTTGATTTTGAGTCTTGCTGTGCAATGCTTGGCAACATCTGTCTTGTCTTAGCGCCATGCAGTAAATATTTTGAGAGGATCCACGCAGTAAAACATCCACCTCCCTTGACAGGATCAATTTTAACATGACATGAAATCTTTCCTTGGCACCTTCCAGCCGATCGTATCGGAGCTTCACTGTAATCAGTCCAAAGGCTGACTTTATAAGAGTTTTTAAACTGAGAAAAATCATATGGCTTCCTGCTTGGGACAGTGGGGAAGGAGGCAGGGGAAGGGGAGGAGGTTGATGCATGACATGTTAACTGGATGTGCTTAGAGTAGGAGAGTGGGGAGGTAGGGAGCTTAGGAAGTGGGGGGGTTAAAGCCAGTGATAGAACTCATCTGTCTGTAGCTACAGCCTCTGTTTGCACAATGCAATCCCTCCGAATTAGATTGAATCTCCATCTTCAATCTAAAGAATGAGGTGTACTGCTCACTATAGAAATTGTTACGATGGAATCCCTGCAGTGCAGAAGGAGGCCATTGAGTTTGCAGCCGCCACAATCCCACCCAGCCCCAACCCCCACATTTCCATACATTTACGTCAGCTAGTCCCCCTGACACTAAAAGGCAATTTAAACATGGCCAATCCACCTAACCCGCACATCTTTGGAGTGTGGGAGGAAACCGGAGCTCCCGGAGGAAACCCACGCAGATTCAGGGGAGAATGTGCAAACTCCACACGGACAGTGACCTGGAGCCAGGAATCGAACCCGGGTCCCCTGGAACTCTGAGGCATTTCAGATCCATCCTGAAAATGTTTCAAAATAGTGATTGAGGGACAGAAACTTCTGCCTGTCTGGGGCATCCTACACAGACCCCTTTGTCTCCCAAACAATTTTGCTGGGGTTTTTCCAATGGTGTGCATTGCCCTTGTGTGTAATGATTCCAGGCTGACAGGGTGCATTGCGGTTGTGCTGTGCTGGTTTTATATTAACTGCTTCACTCTACATGTTTTGATGTGCACAGATGTGGCGTAGCAGGAATGTGAATCTCATGTCATGTCACCAAAGCCAGCTGGTGGAGAACAGTATCGCATTTCTGATGGTATTTAAACCTGGTTATCCTCTGTCAGTCTCCTCAATCCAACTGCATTCAGGTGTTTCAACTACTTGTCTCTATCTCTGTGTGTGTGTGTGCGTGTGTGTGTGTGTGCGTGTGTGCGTGTGTGTGTGTGCGTGTGCGTGTGCATGTGTGTGTGCATGTGCGTGTGTGCATGTGCGTGTGTGCGTGTGTGTGTGCGTGTGCGTGTGTGCGCGTGCGCGTGTGCATGTGTGTGCGTGTGTGTGTGCGCAAAACAAAACATTTTAAACTTTACAACATTTTTATAGAATCCCTGCAGTGCAGAAGGAGGCCATTCGGCCCATCGAGTCTGCACCGACCACAATCCCACCCAGCCCCTATCCCCGTAATCCCACATATTTACCCTGCTAGTCCCCCCGACACTAATTGGCAATTAACTTAAGTAGCACATCTTTCAGACTGTGGGAGGAAACTGGAGCACCTGGAAGAAACCCATGCAGTCATGGTGAAAATGTACCAACTATACACAGACAGTGACCCAAGCCAGGAATCGAACCCGGGTCCCTGCTGCTGTGAGGCAGCGGTGCTAACCACTGTACCACCGCATTGCCGTGTAATGAACAGATTGAAGAGAAAGATAGATCCTAGAACTGTAGAATTCCTATAGTGCAGAAGGCAATTCGACCCATTGAGTCTGCCCTGATCACAATCCAACCCAGGCCCTATCCCCGTAATCCCACATATTTACCCTGCTAATCCCCGGCACACAGGGGCAATTTAACATGGCCAATCAAACTAACCCATCTTTGGGAGGAAACCGGAAAATCTGGAGGAAACCCACACAGACACGGGGAGAATGTGCAAATCCCACACAGGCAGTGGCCCAAACTGGGAATTGAACCCAAGTCCCTACAGCTATGAAGCAGCAGTGTTAATCCCTGTGCTGCCCCACTTTGATACAGATTCTGTACAAACTTGTCTCTTAACGTTTGATCAGGAAGTGATTGTTCATTTCAGACAGGAGTAATGACCAGGGAATCACAAACAATTAAATTTGTGTTGTTCCAATTCTCGATTAGAAAAGAAACCAGGCCTGAGATTTTTTTGACCTTCCCTAAGTGTTTTTGTGGGTGATGGGATTCTGCCGGTATCCATGGGAGTTCCCCAAGAAGCCATCCCACACCGCTGGGAAACCCACGGCAGGGAGGTGCTCACTGTTTTCTGTCCTTGTGCCAGTTGTTTTTTCCACAGTTGACACTATTGGAAACATATGTCCTACAACTGTTCCCAAAGGCAACAGCTTCCAAACCCATTGTCTAGAAGGACAAAGAGAGCAGATAACTGGGGATACCACTACCTACAAGTCACTCAGTATCTTGACTTGGAAATATATGATGTGGAGATGCCAGCATTGGACTGGAGTGGGCATAGTAAAAAGTCTCAGTATACTAGGTTAAAGTCCAACAGGTTTATTGGGCAGCTTTTGGAGCACTGCTCTTTCATCAGGTGAGTTAAGAGGTAGTGTCACAAACACGGCCTATATAAAGAAATTCGCAACTGCAAGATAATGGCTGGAATGCAAGTCTTTTCAGGTAATCAAGTCATTACAGGTACAGACAGTGCGAGTGGAGAGAGAAATAATCACAGGTTAAAGAGGTGTGAATTGTCTCAAGCCAGGACAGTTAGTAGGATTTCACAAGCCCAGGCCAAATGGTGGGGGTTACATATAGTGTGACATGAATCCAAATCCTGGTTGAGACCGTCCTCATGCATGCGGAGCTTGGCTATCAGTTTCTGGTTGGCGATTCTGCACTGTTGTGTGTCTTGAAGGCCACCGTGGAGAATGCTTACCCAAAGATCAGAAGTTTGTGACAACTCTTTAACCTGTGATTATCCCTCTCTCCACTTGCACTGTCTACACTGGTAAAGACTCGCATTCCAACCATTATCTTATAATTGTGTCTTTGTCTGTATGTGCCATGTTTGTGAAATCACCTTTCCACTGCCGTGATTAAAGAGCAATGCTCTTAAAGCTTGTGATTCCAAATAAACCTGTTAGACTTTAACCTGGCGTTGTAAGACTTCTTACTGCAGAGATACATTGGCTGGTCCTCCGCTGTCGCTGGGTCAAAATCCTGGAGATTCCTCCCTAGCAGTAGTGTGGGTGCATCTAAACAATTAAATCTTTTTTCAGAAGTTTCTATCGAATCAACAACTCCATTCCAGATCAGGACAACTCGCTGTGTGAAAAATATTCTCCTTTTTAATTCCTTCCACTTAGGGATAGTAACTATTCCCCCCAAAAGCCACTCACTTTAAAGATGTGGGTTAACTTTTGCCAACAGTTCAAGTGCTTAGTCCCTGCCCACTCTATTGAAGATGTGTGATTACGGGCATTCAAGTTTTAATGGGTTGTAATTATTACCATCGTCACTTCACAGTAAATAATTCTCTGTGCACTTCATCTGCATCATTATATGTCATAATAATCATACCTATGGTAAAATTACTTTTGCAGCATAACTGATGATTATGGTCAGCTGGGAGGAATGCCAGAGATGGAGAAGATTGTATCTGTGTGCCAATCCCAACTGTTACTCAGAGTATCCAGTTCATCCAGTTCAGCTACAGTGGAAGGTAAAAGCTTAAACCCGGAAAGTGGTCCTCAATTTCTATACACAGGCAAAATAAGTCGCTTCTGATAAAAGGTTGAGACTTTCTGCTTCAGCGACAAGAGCAAATCAATGGCTGGGAATCATAGAATAACTACAGAAGGAGGCCGTTCAGCCCATCGAGTCTGCACCGACCACAATCCTAGCCATTCCTCCCGCGACCCCACATATTCACCCCGCCAATCACCTGACACTAGTCAATTTAGCACGGCCAATCAATCTAACCTGCACATCTTTGGATTGTGGGAGGAAGCTGGAACAGCCGGAGGAAACCCATGCAGACACAGGGAGAATGCGCAAACTCTACACAGTCAACCAATCATAGAATAGAATCTCTGCAGAGCAAAAGGAGGCCATTCAGTCCATCAAGCCTGTACTGACAACAATTCCACCCAGGCAATAATCCCACAAAGCCAGTCCCTCTGACACTAAGCAGCAATTTACCATGGTCAATCCACCTAACCTGCATGTCATTGGACTTTGGAAGGAAACCGGAGTGTCTGGAGGAAACCCATGCAGACATGGGGAGAATGTGCACACTCTGTACAGACAGTGACCCAAGACTGGAATTGAACCCCAGTTCCCGGTGCTGTGAGGCAGCAATGCTAACCACTGTGCTGCTCATAATCCTGCAGCGAGTAACTCACCTCCTGACCTCACCCTCACCGCCCCCCACCCCAAAGCCTGTCCACCATCTACTAGATGTGAGTCAGGAATGTGGAATACTCTCCATTTGTTTGGATGAGTGCAGCTCCAACAACACCCACAAAGCTCCACACTATCTGAGACAAAGCTTGATTGACACCCCAATAACCATTACAATTCATTATCTCCACCACCGACACCTCATGGCAGCAGGTGAGTACAAGCTGCATTGTGACAACTTCTTAACGTTCCTTTGACAGTGCTTTTCAAACCCCTGATCTTTATCACATTGAAGGACAAGAGCAGCAGAGGCACAGGAACACGTACAACACCACTGTGACCTTGAGTTGGCAACTTAATACTTCACTGTCGTTGCCTCAAAATCCTCAAACTCCCTCCCTAACAGCATTAAAGCAAAAGGTTTATTTATTAATGTTACAAATAGGCTTACATGTAATGAAGTTACTGTGAAAATCCCCTGGTCACAACATTCCTGTTCGGGTACACTAAGGGAGAATTTAGCATGGCCCATATACCTAACCAGCGCTTCTTTCGAACTGTGGCAGGAAATTGGAGCACCAGGAGGAAACCCATGCAGACACTGGGAAAATGTGCAGGCTCCTCACAGACAGTGACCAGAGACCGGAATTGAACCAGATCCCTGGCGCTGTGGGACTCAGTGGGAGTTTAGATGTTTCTAATATGTCAGTACAGGCTCAATGGGCCGAAGGGCCTCTTCTGCACTGTATGATTCTGTGATTCTGGTTCTGACTCTTTAAGGCTGTGTAGGTTATTGAGTAGTGGGGGCAATGAAGAGTTCCTTGTGTGAGTTACAATGTGGAATTGGACTGGGGTGGGTACAGTAAGTAGTCTCACAACACCAGGTTAAAGTTCAACAGCGGTGCTTCGAAAGCTGCCAAATAACCTGTTGGATTTTAACCTGGTGTTGTGAGACTAACTTGGTGTGATTTAAGGTGTGAGCAGCAGAATTTTGGACGTTATGTTTACAGAGCATTCAAAGGCTGCCAGTTGAGTGCTGGGATATTCAAACATGGAGGTGACAAAGGCAGGTTTGTCCTTTCTCCAGAAAAGAAAAGACAGGAAAATGGGGCTGAGAAACATCCAAGCCATGATCCAATTGTGGAGCAGACTCGATGGGCCGAATAGCCTAATTCTTCTCCTATATCTTATGGTCTTTAAAAGGGGGGAAACCAATAGTTTTACTCTTTAAAACTTATGTCTTTTTGTCTACCTGACTTAATATATTCTTTCTTGATTTGGAGTCACGTTTTCTTCACTAAAATTCCCACAGGGGGCGTCTTCTGTTGCATCAAAGGAGCCACATGAATGCAAGTTGTTGTTGTTCCCAACATACAACTATGACAAGTGATCAGGATTGTAAATTAAGCCCTGGGCTCCTTCGCCATTACTCAGGGTAGTGTTTTGGACGTGTAATCTGCGTACAAATTGCGGTCTCTATCTTGTGTAATAATTACCACTCCTCACAAACAATGTCTTTAAGTTATCTGGCAATATGCAAAGCAGTCAGAGCAATGAGCCTAGGCTTGTTGCTGCGAATCGCCCTAAGCTGTTTGCACGGCATCTCGGAAGACACAAAAATAAGTTTCTCTGTGGGGCCCAGGGAAGGGACAGAAACTCGAGTAGAAGATTGAAGGAGGACATGAATCTAAAATACCAATTTGTTGATGTCTGCTTGAGAAATAACCCTCTTTGCAGAATTTGACCCAAGACGTGTGGTGTTGCATACACAGTATTTCAGCATCCATTCGATTTGTGACAGCTTTTGCAATCTTTTATTTTACTCATTCATCTGTGGAACTGGGTTTTCTCCGGGTGCTCCGGTTTCCTCCCACATCCCAAAGTTGTGCTCTTAGGCTAATTGGCAGAACAAATTCTCCCTAAATTGGCTCAAATTTGGTTTTTTAATCCATAGATCTATAAACATGGACAGGGATCGCGGGTAGAGGTGGGAACATCGGGGTGGCGGCACGGGCTCGTTGGGCCGAAGGGCCTGTTTCCCATGCTGTTTTTGTTCTTTGCTCTTTGAACATGGATGTCACTAGCTGACATGATGTAAAGATGCTGGCGTTGAATTGGGGTGCACTTGCACTGCACTTGCCTGAGGAAGACACAAGAGTGTTGAAAGCTCGCGGATTTACTATCAAATAAATCGGTTGGATTAATAATTGGTGTTGCTAAATTCTTACTGAGTTCTTGTCACTAGCTGAGCCAGCATTTGTTATCCAACTCCAGTTACACTTGAAAGTAAATGGCTTCCTCAGCCATTTCAGAGGGCAGTTGAGAATGGACCATATTGCTGTGGCTCTGGATTTTGATTTTGATTTGACTTATTATTGTCACATGTATTAACATGCAGTTAAAAACATTGTTTCTTGCACACTATGCAGACAAAACATACAGTTCATAGAGAAGAAAACAAGAGAGTGCAGAACGTAGTGTTACAGTCATAGATAAGGCATAGAAAAAGATCAACTTAATACAAAGTAGGCCCATTCAAAAGTCTGACAGCAGAAGCTGTTCTTGAGTCGGAGGACTCCAATCAGAGATGTTCTGGGGCCAACAGTACCTGTGAGTGATCAAACCTCTTCAGGAAACTCCCTCTCATCCCAAAATAGGGACACTAAAAATAGGCTGTTCCATTCTCTCCTCGCGACAGAGGAGCCATATCGAATGGGATTGCTAACTGTGCGCTCAACGAATAACTTGTCCATCAAGCTGCATCACAATGTATCTTATGTACTTATCTTATATGAATATCTTAATGATGACGGCACGGGAAGAAAGAAAAGAAAGGTTTTGATGATCTAGAGCATTTTGTGAGCCAGGTTCTCCCAGTAATACTTTCCAATTCATTTCACACTCTCTATATATCACTGGGGCAATGCTTCTACTTTCTCCCAAAGATGAAGGAAATTTGACGTGACGGTTACGACTCTCACCAACTTTTCCAGATGCACCACAGAAAGCATTCTTCCTGGTTGTATCACAGCTTGGTATAGCTCCTGCTCTGCCCAAGACTGCAAGGAACTACAAAAGGTCATAAATGTAGCACAATCTATCACGCCAACCAGCCTCTCATCCATTGACTCTGTCTACACTTCCCACTGCCTCCGAAAAGCAGCCAGCATAATTAAGGACCCCACGCATTCGGGACAATCTCTCTTCTGCCTTCTTCCGTCGGGAAAAAGATAGAAAAATCTGAGGATATGTACCAACCGAGTCTTCTCTGCTGCCATCAGACTCTTGAATGGGCCTACCTCGTGCGAAGTTGATCTTTCTCTACACCCGAGCTATGACTGTAACACTACATTCTTTAGACTCCTTCTCTATGAATGGTATCCTTTGTTTGTATAGCAAGACAAAGCAAGAAACAATACTTTTTTTCACTGTATGCAACAATTGTATACGACACATGTGACACTAATAAATCAAACCAAATCAAATCAAATTTTTGCACAGTTTCATAGCAGCAGCAAGATTTCAAGAGGCCGGTGCCATTATTTAATTCCAGTGTGTTTATTTCAATGGTTTAAGGGGAATTCAGGAGATTTCCTGCTATATACCGGGACATTCCTTCCAAAGGCTCTATATTGGTTCCACACTAAGACACAAGCTGACATTGAGCTGATATCAGCGTTGAACAACCAAGCACAAATTTAACCGATGTGATGTTACTCATGGCCCCTTTGCCCCTCGATAGCCAAGCTGCAAAAGTAATATTTCCCCCTGCTGTGTTTAAACCAGATATTCAAAGATTTCCTGGACTTTGAAGATCCTCACAACAGATAGGCAAGTGCTTAAAGGTGAAGTATCACATGTGGGGCCTGTAGGGTATAATCTTGACCTCTTCCTAAGCAAAAATCTTGCAGTGTATCATCTGACACTGTCCCATTATGGCACCTTAAAAGTTTTCTGTAATTTCCCTGAAACTTAAGCCCAGACACTACAAAGCACTTCAATTGGCCTGTTGATAAATTTTACAGCTTTTTTTTCTACAGTAGAACTGTCATCTTATGTTACTGAGTTTATTTAAAATACCTTGAGCTATAGGACAAAGCTTATACAAGTGGAAAAGAATGTTGTGTGCATAGTTCACTTGGATATTGTCACAATACTTTCTTTGTGAGCCAGCAACAGGGTCACTAGTTCCTTAAAGTCACAAGTGATTGGATACCTCCGCAAGGTCTTTTATCTTGTTTTTATACGGTTAACCCTCAGTCCTGTACCATCCACCTGGGAAAAACCGCTTTGGTTTGCCGCACTAGCAAAATGTAAATGCTCTCACCGGAATTTTACCGATTCCGGGATTGTACGAACCTTGGGTAGACGTACCGGTAAAATTCTGCCCTCTAGTTTTAGCTCAGCACGTAGAGCAGGTACAGAAATATATTGGAACGCTGCTAAACTAGGGACCCAAGTGGCGTGGTGGCATTAAAGTACCCAGGGTAAAGCTCTGGAGACCTGAGTTCGAATCCCATTCATTGCAGACGATGAAATTTAAACTCAATAAAAAATACCTAGAAATCTTTGTTCGTTGCTTATTTATTTTGTCACAAGTAGATGGATAGCACAGTGATTAGCACTGTTGCTTCACAGCACAAGCGACCCAAGTTCAATTCCCAGCTTGGATCACTGTCTGTGTGGCATCTGTATGTTCTCCCTGTGTCTACATGGGTTTTCTCCAGGTGCTCCAGTTTCCTCTCGCAGTCTGAAAGACGTGCTGGTTGGGTATATTGACCCGAATAGGCACCAGAATGTGACGACTAGGGGAATTTTGCAGTAACTTCATTGCAGTGTTAAGGTAAGCCTCATTTGTGACGAATAAGTAAACTTTAAAACTATTAACAAGTAGGCTTTCATTAACACTGCAATGAAGTTACTGTGAAAATTCCCTAGTTGCCACACTCTGGCACTTGTCTGGGTACACAGAGGGAGAATTTAGCACGACCAATGCACCCTAACCAATACATCTTTTGGACTGTGGGAGGAAACTGGAGCTTCCGGGACAACTCACGCAAACGCAAGGAGAATGTGCAGACTCCACACAGACAGTGACCCAAACCCGTGTCCCTGGCACTGTGAGGTGGTAATGCTATCCACTGTGCCACCGTGCTCCCCCTGTCATGAAAACTTCATTTTTTTTTTGGAATGTTAAAAACAAGTGATAGATCTGAAGGAATTTTAGACACTGGGGGAAATAACTGGCCATTCTGTGGTAAATAAGTCACTTATTGGGCAGAAAGAAGAGCTTGTTCACATAAACAGAAGAGAGGGGCCCATGTGCCAGTCTGTGATGCCCGCATGCTATTGGCATTGAGCCTGTTTACACTGAAATCAGATACTGTCCCAACCAAACTGTTCCTGTGCCCTAGATTGTGTCTTCAATTGTCAATAAAAATACAGCGGTAACAAAGTGAATTCTACCATCACTTGGTGTTGTCGCGAAAGTCCACCCTATAAAGTGCTAATCAGGCAGATAACTGGGCAGTAATTGTCGTTCCCAGGATCAAGGATGTTCCCTGATCCCTCAGATTATTCTCGTGGATATCGTCTGTACCCTGTCCCAAACCTTTGTGTTCTTCCTAAAGCACGGTGCCTAGAATTGGATACAATATTCCAGCCAGTGTCCAGCTAGTTTAATGCAAATTTATTGATGACAGATTAAGCTTAAAATTGAGCTTTTTAATGATAAATTTGGAACAGTTAAATTATAATTAAGTAGACACTGCACCGTAAGACCGAGGGAGGGAGTATTTTGATAGAAAGATCAGGGTTCTTTTCCTGTTTGGTTTGTCCAGGGCTGGGGTATCGGTGGTGTGCTGCTTCTGAGGTAGGATGAGTCACGAGGCAGTGGCTTACTTGGCTGGGGTGTTCATCAAGACGAACGACTAAGTGAACGACCAGCTGAAAAGGACCCTTTTATCCTCACTCCCCGCCTTCTGCCAGTTAGCCAATCCATGCTAGTACCTTGCCTCTAACACAAGGGCCCTTGTTTTACTCCTGTGTGGCTCCTTGTCAAAGGCCTTCTGGAAATCCAAGTGGATAACATCTTTGTTAACTTGCTCGTGACCTTCTCAAAGGGTTCTTACAGATTTGTCAGGCATGATCTCCCCTTGATGAAACCATGCTGATTTTGTTCTATTTTACCGTGTGCTCCACGCATTCTGAAATCTCACCCTTAATAATAGACTCTAAAATCTTACCAACAATTGAGGTCAGACTAACCGGCTTGCAATTACCCGTCTTTTGCCTTTTTCCCTTCTTAAACTGGGGTGTTACATCAGTGACTTTCCAGTCCTCTGGAGCCCTCCCTGAGATTTCAAATCCCTGGAGAGATATCATCGTTGTTGTCTCTGCAATATCCTGTAAGTCCGCTGGTGCACCAATGTGAGCAACCTCTCCCAGGCCAATATCCGCAGCATCGATACACTTTTTGATATTGATTAAAATGAACCTGAGAGGTAAAGTTGGCTCTGGGGGCGAGCAAATATAGGCTAAAATTTTCCAGCATCATCCTGGCTGTACTCACCATGGGAGATTCAGCAGCCCAACTAAAAGGCCATTGTGTTTGGATGCGATTGAATGATGTTGGGTGGGACCAGAAAATTTTGTCCGTAGTCTCTGTCTTTCCCATACATTAGCTATCCCTAATTGAGGGAGCTGGGGGATAACTGCTGGCCTGACCAGCAAAGCCCACATCCTCTGAAAGAATAAAGAAAACCAAGACATAACTATGGTTGAACTACTCCTCTGGCCCTGAAAAACAAATATATTTATCGAACGTCAACTTTTCCCATTACAAGAAATGCAATAGATTTCTGGAACAATAACAAAGATATGTTACATTTGTTTGATATTTCAGCTATTCATCCACGTGCATGTTCCGATTTTTACATTGCTCCCTCGGAAATGATGGAGGATTAGCAGAACTTCCTGAAGGGCTGTCTGTGAGAATGTTTCAATGTTATTGGTTGACTTTCTAATGCCATTGCTGATACTGGTTATTTTCTATCAGCTGGGGTTTGTATTACAGGAAAAGCATCAAGATCAGGAGATTTGTGACAGCTTTCTTCAGGGTCAATGACAAACACCATCACATCTCTGCTGACCTTCAAAATCCAGCTCACTTTATATATCAAGTGATATTTAGATTTAATCTTCCACTTGAAGGTTAAGACAATAATGGTCTGGAGTTCCTACTCAATTGTGCATTTATTGTCAGTGTAATTTGCTAGAAGGCAGCAAAGGGTCACAAAACCTTTAGCATCTAAATTTCAATGCAGATTGAATTGGCAATGGTTTATCATAGAATCACAGAAACAGTACAGCACAGAAAGAGGCCATTCACCCAATCAAATCTGCATCGACAAAAATCCCACCCAGGCCTATCCCCACCACCCCACATATTGACCCCGCTAATCCTTCTAATCCTTCCACCCCAGGGCACTGAAGGGCAATTTAGCACGGTCAAACAATCTAATCTGCACACCTTCAGACTGTGGGAGGAAACTGGAGCATCCGGGGAAAATCCAAGCAGACACACAGAGAGTGTACAAACTCCGCACAGACAGTGACCCAAGCCAGGAATCGAACCCAGGTCCCTGGCACTGTGAGGCAGCAGTGATAACCACCCTGCCACCCCAAAACCACCAATAAATTAGAAACTGACCTCCTGCCCACAAAACTGACCACTCCCAATCTCAGAATTACTCGCCACAATATTGTTTTGTTCTAGTTATTGTTCCTGTTTGCAGGCTCACGAGGCAGCTGTTCAGTATAAACCTTTCCTTTGGTACGAGGATACCAACAAGCGTCCGCTTTCTCTGTTAAACGTTTCAGGAAACACAACTGCTGGAATGTTACGGCCATTCATGCCGGTGGGATTTTCCCATTTCCCGCCGCAGTGAACGGAGAATTGGCTGGGCATCAAATTCTGTAGTTTCGCTGCAGTGGGAGCATGGTGTGTATGATCGGCAAGAATTGCAGCCGGTAAATCCTATAAAAACAATTGCATTCTGAACTGTTACTCAATGGAGTTGCACATTGCAAGATTTTAAATAGGGTGATAGCTAATTACATTCAGGCAAAGGCTTGAGAGATAAAAGATCACTTCTGATCATGGTTGCTATTTTGACTGCAGTTTGCAGCCACTGTAAATGTTGTTAATTTGCTTATGTGTGTGTGTGTTCTGCTCCAACAAAGTCTAAATTTTAAAATTCTTATCTTTGTGTTTGAATCCCGCTTTCCCCTCACCTATCCCTGTAATCTCCCCTAACATCACAACCCTCTGAGTTATCTGCTGTGTTCCTTTAATTCTGGCCTCTTGAGAATCTCTGATTTTAATCGCTCTCCCACTGCCAACCACATCTGTAGCTGCCTGGTCTCTAAGCTCCAGTATTGCCTTACTAAATCTCTCTGTCTCTCTCTCTCTGCCTCTCTATCTCTCTATTTATTTCTCTATCTCTCTCTATTGGTGGGTGGCAGGGTGGCGCAGTGGTGAGCACTGCTTTCTCATAGCATCAAGGACCTGGGTTCAATTCCAGCCTCAGGTCACTGTCTGTGTGGAGTTCCTACATTCTTCCCGTGTCTGCGTGGGTTTCCTCCCACAGTCTGAAATATGTGCTGGTTAGGTGCATTGACCTGAACTGGTGCCAGAGTGTGGTGACTAAGGAAATTTCACTGTAACTTAATTGCAGTGTTAATATAAGCCTTACTTCTGATTAATAAATAAGTTACTGCTTTCTCTCTACTCTCCAACTTTCTCTGCCTCTCTATTTTTCTCTCTCTCTGCCTTTGCCTCTCTCTCACTTTCTCTCCACCTTTCTACCTGTCTGGCCATCTCTCTATCTCTCTTTCTCTCTCCCTTTCTATCTGTCTTTCTCTCTATCTCTCTATTTCTTTCTCTCTTCCTCTAAGTGAATCCTTAAAACCTGCCTCTTTGACCAAGCTTCTATCCCTGATACCTTTGCATGTGATGCACTGGAAAGTTTTATGCTAACCATTCCTGTGAGATATAGCGGGATGTTATACCCTGTTAAGGCAATTTGTGAATTCAAGTTTTAATTCATCACTCGAAAATTTATCTCTATCTGAAACATGAAAATGAACCTGATGGAAGAGGCATCTTAATGGAGATTGTCACATTAGAGTCTAGCTTTAAATACAACAACGAGAGTTGTGGCTTGGACCCTGCAACATTAGCTGTTAACCTTGATCTATACGGAAGATGTTCCTTTCGTGTTTCATAGTCAATCAATACAAGGAGCTGATGAATAGATTATATGAATTGCCAGGAGATGGCAGTGTTGTACCAGTGCAGAAGAGGATCAAGCTCACATAGACCTGGGGTTTATGAGTCATGTTTGTGCCAAATGTAAAATAAAAGCTGAGGGCAGTGATTTTCATTCCCAGTTCTGTCCCTGAGTGCCTCCCTTGCTGGTGTAAGATGGAGCAGGAAGTTTGAAGGAGAGCTGTTCCATTCCTTTCCAATTTTGTCTTTTAGACTGTCACATGGGTATGATGGGTATCAAGGAAGACGGGTCAAACATGGGCAACTGGGACTAGCTTAGTGGTTAAGAAAAGAGCCAAAAGGCCTGTTTCCCTGCTGTAAATCTCTATGAGTTTATGCGTACGTCTTCCTCGCTGGAACTCAGTGACCAAAGAACAAAGAAAATTACAGCACAGGAACAGGCCCTTCAGCCCTTCAAACTTGCACTGACCAGGCTGCCCGACTGAACTAAAACTCCCTATCCTTTCCGGGGACCGTATCCCTCTATTCCCATCCTATTCACGTATTTGTTAAGATGCTTTGGCATTTTCCAGGTGAAAGCTCTGTTAGAATATTCATTTAAAAGGTCACTTTGATGGTCACCGAGTTCTTGACATGTTGCAGAGTGCACGTGTGTGCTCCCTCACTGCTGTGTCTAACAAGGTTAACAAGGTGGTATAAGTAAATGGTTTGAAAGAGATTTTGGTATTGATAGGTGCCCTGTAGGTCTGAAATGAGTCAATAGTGCAGTGTGCCTACCCGCTGGCACCTTCCCATCCTTTGGATTGAGGTGTACCTACCTTGATTTAACAGAGGGTTTAGTAGAATAATAGAAATGAGAAGCAGAGTAGGCCATTCACCCTTTGAACCTGCCTTGCTGCTTATTTTAATCAAGGCTGATCATCAAATTCAATATCCTGATCCCCCACCCTCTCATATTTCTTTAGCCCCAAAGGCTATATTTTATTTCTTCTTGAAATCAGTCCATGTTTTGACCTCAGCTACATTCTGTGGGAGTGAATTCCACACATTCACCACCTCTGGCTGAAGAAATTTCTCCTCATCTCAAGTCTCTTATCTTCAAACTATGACCCCTAGTTCCGGATAGCCCAACCAACTGGGACATCCTCTTTATTTCAATAAACATAACGGGTATGGCGGCTCTAACTTTCAAGGTTGGGAGTGGCCCTATTGGAAGTGTACAACACCTGGGGGAGCTGATATATCTCCAGGTCTGTGAAAGAGTCACGGGTTGTGGTGGGACAGGCAGGGAAGTGGAGTTCAGACCACAGTCAGATCAGCCGTAATCTTATTCAAAGGTGGTGCAGGCTTGAGGGGCTGAATAGCCTCCTCCCGCTCCCATTTCTTGTGACCTTGCATTCATAGAATCTTTACAGTACGAAAGGAGGCCATTCGACCTTCGAGAATATACCAACCACATCCCACACTGCACCTCTACACATTTATCCTGCTAATCCCCCCGGCACTAAAGGAGCAATTTAGCAAGGCCAATCAACCCTAACCTGCATATCTTTGGACTGTGGAAGAGACCCGGAGGAGACCCACGCAGACACGGGGAGAATGTGCAGATTCCACACAGACAGTCACCCAAGGATTGAACCTGGGTCCCCGGCGCCGTGAGGTGGCAGTGCTAACCACTGTGCCACCGTACCGCCCCATAGTTTTGGCGTTGGAAACCTGAGTTAATCATAAGCAGTTTGTGTCAGCTTTCCTCAATTGGAAATCAGTGACCTCATCGCCTGTGATTGGGCAGAACCATCCAGGGTTGGTCCAGCTGGTGACATCATGTAGATGTGGTCGCTATGGTAACAGGTTCCCAGTAGGATGACGCAACCTCAGCGAATCTATGCTAGAATGAAGTAATGCCACCAGAAAATTTATCTTTTATTTTACTTTTCGTACTGACTGACTCCCTAATTTGCCAAAACATGCAGAAGGTTCTGTTCATTAACTTCAAACTGGAGGGTCTAAAATCGCCACTTGTAAACTATTGACTATATTCTTGTAAAAACCAGCAGTGATGGATTCACCACTCTGCTCTCCCCTATGGTTTAGCAGGGGAGAATCGGTCTCCTGATTCTCGATTTAATTACACGTTGCAAATGTGTATTCTTCCTCTAGGAAATTTTATCTAGACTCTTGTCTCCTCCTCCGATAGTCATAGAATCCTACGATGCAGAAGGAGGCTATTCAGTCCATTGAGTCTGCACTGATCTCAATCCCACCCAGACCTTATCCCCATACATTTACCCTATCCGGTTCCCCTGACACTAAGAGTCCATTTAGCATAGCCAATCCGCCTAACCCACGCATTTTTGGACCGTGGGAGGAAACTGGAGCACCTGGGAGAAACCCACGCAGACATGAGGAGAACATGCAAATTACACACACAGTTACCTAAGCGGGAAGTGAACCCAGAGCTCTGGCACTGTGAGGTAGCAGTGCTAACCCCACTGTGCCACATACCTAATGAACTCAAACCCCAAGTCTGACCTGCAACGTGGGAGCTGTTCTCCGTGGCTGTCTAGGCTTTGAAGGATCATTCTCACTGTGTGATTAGAAATGGATTTGCATTCACCCCAACATCAGGGAAACTAAGATTATGAATCAGTGCACAAGGATAGGGAACGACCCACAAGCAGCTTTGAACGATCAGTATGCTTACTTCCGTGATTAATGAAATGATTGTAATGTTCTAAGCAAGGACGCACCTGCAGCCAATATCTTACATCATGAGTCATTTTAATCTGATTCCTTCACAGGATCAACATTGCAATATTTGGCTAAAGTTCCTGCACAAGTGAATAATTCCCTTTCTTCTTTATTTTAAGTCATTTGCATTTCTTTGCTTATTAATTGCCTGGCAGCTTTGGTACAAATTTAACAAAAAGGGACAAAAATCATGGGTGTGATTCTCCCCCCCAAAAATTGTGCATTGAGTTTGTGTAAAAACTGGTGTAAATTCCAATTTTTTTTCAGCGGGAGTTTCAGAATGAATCTTCCACACTCGTATCAGATCAGATCAATCCTGCTGGAGTAACCCAACACAGGCTGGATTTTTCCCACCGCGCTCCCCCAAAGTCTGGAAAATGTCTCCCACCCTGCCCCGAGGTCAATGGACCTTTGCATTGATCATGTCCCACCCACTATCATTCCCAAGTAGAAGGAACAGGAAAATTCTGCCCCTAGAGTTCTTCACTTCCTCAGAATCCTGGAAAAAAGCGGAAGATTTTGAAAATGTGGTAACTTTTTTTTAAGTGTAGTAGAAATGCAGACATTCAACTCAAAAGCGTATTCTCTAATATTCTGTGATGCTTTGTTATTTGATGAATTCCCAGTCCCTAATGGTGACTAGCTTTCCAAAACTAATTGGATTTGTTTGTCATTGACATTATCCCATACAGCGTTTTCTTTTAAAAGTGATATTTATTTAAATCAATAAGTATTAAATCAATAAATATAAATTTTAGTTGAAACAATATGTGCTTGTCAGTTGAGCGTGTATGTGTGTGTCAGTGTCTGTGTGTGTTTCAGGAGTGTGTATTGTGAGTGTCCTTGTGTGGCTATAAGTGTGTGAATGTGTATGTGAGTGCCTGTCTGATTGTGTGAGTGAATGTGTGTGAGTATGTTAAAATGCATGTACATGAGTATGTGTACTAGTGAGTATCTGTGTGCTGGTGTGCAAGCACGTGTGCGTGTTATTGTGCGTACATGTGTGTGAGTGTGTATATTTGTGTGAGCCTGTGTTTGAATATGTGAATCAGAGTGTGCATGTGTCTGTGTGCATTTGCAAGTGTCTGTGAGCAAGTGCATGAGTGTGCGTGTGAACAAATGTCTGTGTCTGTGTGTGTGTGTATGTGTGTGTGTGTATGTGTGTGTGTGTATATGTGAGTGTGTATGTGTGTGTATTTGTGTGTGTGTGTATAGATATGTGTGTGTGTGTATGTGTGTATGTGTCTGTGTATAGATGTGTGTGTGTGTGTGTGTGTGTATGTATGTGTGTGTATATTTGTATGTGTTTGTGGGTGTGGGTGTGTGTATATTTGTATGTGTTTGTGGGTGTGGGTGTGTGTATATTTGTATGTGTTTGTGGGTGTGGGTGTGTGTATATTTGTATGTGTTTGTGGGTGTGGGTGTGTGTATATTTGTGTCTGCCTGCTCTTATTCCCATGCTTTTGTGCTCCAGGATAGACAATGGCAATGTGACCTTTCCTGTCTACTCTGTGTTCAGCATTACAGGACCATGTGGAATCAGCAGATGTTGTGGCTTTTTTTGGTCATTCCTTACCTCTGTCAGTTGGGTTCATCAATCACCTTAATGACTACGAGGGCAGTCTGTCAGCAAAGGGGGAAAACAATCCCTTCCCCATTTGATACATTCCCTGATAATGGAAAGAGTTCGGAGCAGCAGCTCAGCGGGGCCCATATGTTTCTGATTAGTGTGCGGTTTAGTTCCAGAACATTAACCCCTTAACAGCTGACACCCCTAGAGCTTTCTCCACTTAATGCAGCTCATTAAAACTTTTATTCATGTTTTGCTTCAAGTGCATTACAAAGTGGCAAATTGCTTCCCAAACATTTCCAGTGCTAATATGGAACAAAGTCCTCAGGCACATCGATTCCCGCAGTTTTAGTCGATTATCTTTGAACGTAATAGATGCGGATAACACAGTGCCACCGGAACTCCAATTGAGGCACTTGTACAGCTGAAAGTGGATCCCGTATGCTGCTGAGAATTACCAAAGCGATCACCAGTAATCTGAACCAGAGAATCTTATAGGCCGGAATTTTACCATCATGCCTGCCAAAGGAATTGGAGTGTGTTGCGGGGGGAAGGGGAGATGGTGGTGGGAAGGTACAATGGGGGTTTCATTGTCCTTGGGTGGGATTTTATGGTTCTGGGATAAGTAAGACCATAAAATTCCGTCCAATAGGAAACTTTCCCATCTGTACGCCACAGGAACCATAGTGGCTGGAAACAGACCATCGAATCCCTACTGTGCAGAAGGAGTCCATTCGGCCCATTGAATCTGTACCCACCACAATCCTACTCTGGTCCTATCCCCATAAACCCATGCATTTACCCTAGCTAGTCCCCCTGACACTAAGGCAATTTAGCATGTCTAATTCAGCTAACCTGCAAATCTTTCAGACTGTGGGAGGAAACCAGAGCATCTCCTTGCAGACATGGGGAGAACATGCAAACTCCACACAGACAGTGACCCAAGCCAGGAATCGAACCCAGGTCCCTGCCGCTGTGAGGCAGCAGTGCTAACTGCTGTGCCACCATGCCGCCATGTAAATGTTTGTTGACCTTGGATTGGATTTTCCAGTCTTACGCAGCTGGAAAATCCTGCCAATAGTGTTATACAACATCAAAAAAATCCTTTGGCCCATCGAGTTTGCACTTACAATAACAACTACTAAAGGCGTGCTAATCCTACTCTCCTGTACTTGTCCAATATCCTTGAATGTTATGATGCTCACAAAATACTTTTTAACGGTTGTGAGGTTTCTAATTCCCACTCCTTTCCCAGGCCGCGCATTCCAGATTCCCACCACCCTCTGAGTAAATTTTATTTTCTCAAATCCCCTCGGAATCTCTTGCCACTCACTCTAAAACTCTGCTCCCTTTGTGACTGACCCCTCAAACAAGGGGAACAGTTGCTGTTGGTCAGTGGCAGATGGTGTTTTACCCTGATAAGAGTTAACTCTGGAAGAAGAAACAAGACAAGGGGGCATTTAATGAATGGCAGAACACTGGGGAAACTCGGAGGAACAAATGGATCTTGGGCTACTTATTGACAGATCCTTGAAGTCAGGAGAGCAGGTGAATGGGATAGTTAGGAATGCATATGGGATTTGCTTTTATCAGTTGTGGTATAGAATATAAGGGGGTAATATTGATGCTGTACAGAATGTTGGTTAGGTCACATCTGGAGCACTGTGTCACCTCACTATCGGAAGGATGTGATTGCATTAGAGAGGGTACAGAGGAGGTTCACCACAATGCTGCCTAGGATGGAGCATTTGAGCTATAAGGAGAGTGTGGATGAGCTTGGATTGTTTTCTTTAGAGCAGAGAAGGTTGAGGGTGGACAGGATTGAGGTGTATAAGACTACGAGGGGTATGAACAGGGTGAGTAGAGAGCAGCAGTTCCATTGCGACATTTTACACACGGGTCACAGCCATTTTTAAGTTTCAGGTGACACTGGTTTGGAGGTTGGAGGTAATCAGATGAGGATACCCAGGCCTTAGTTAGTCCCCGTTTTAAAGTTGTATAGGGAGACTTTGAGCTGGAAATAGGACAGGAACACCCTGAAACTGGTGAGAAAATGACTTACTGAGCCCTCTCCAACTGGGTAACTTTACACTAAGTATTCCCAGTTTGTCTCACTCTGCCACTGACAGCCTTTAGTTGCTAAGAACTGCCCAGATCTTTCTCTTAAACAGATGATGCAATGCTTTCTGTTCTTAGCATTTTTACCCCTGGAGTAAAGAATTCTAAAGATTTATCACTCTTTGATTGAAGAAATTCCTCCCCATCTCAGTCCCAAATGAATCTCTCTTATCCTGAGATTATTTCTCTTGGTTCTTATTTCTCTCTGTTTTCTGCCTGTTAACCAATTCTCAATCCATGCCAATATATTACCACCAATCCAAAGTGCTCTGATTTAATGTACTTAAATTGGGGGAGTATTTTCTTATCTCGCCCACCGTGGAAATTATGGGGGTGGGGGGCAAATAATGCAAAAGCCCAATGTTCTCAGGTGGGATTCTCATGTTTTAGAACATAGAACATTACAGCGCAGAACAGGCCCTTCGGCCTTCGATGTTGCGCCGACCAATTATGAAAAAAAAAGCAATGACCCTCCAAACTAAACCATTCCCTTCTCTTCCATAAACTTATCAACTAACCTCTTAAACGCCACCAAACTTGGCGCATCTACAACTGCCGCAGGCAGGGCATTCCACTCCCTAACACCCTCTGGGTAAAGAACCTACCTCTGATATCCGTCCTATAACTATCACCCCTTAATTTAAAGCTGTGTCCCCTCGTGCTAGCTTTCTCCATCCTAGGAAAAAGGCTATCACTGTCCACCCTATCTAAACCTCCAATCATCTTATATGTTTCGATTAGGTCCCCTCTTAGCCGCCTCCTTTCTAACGAAAACAACCTCAAATCCCTCAGCCTCTCTTCATAAGACCTGCCCTCCATACCAGGCAACATCCTGGTAAACCTCCTCTGTACCCTCTCCAATGCCTCCACATCATTCTTATAATGTGGGGACCAGAACTGCACACAATACTCCAAGTGCGGCCGCACTAGAGTTTTTTACAGTTGCAACATGACGTTGCGGCTCCGAAATTCAATCCCCCTACCAATAAAAGCTAAGACTCCATATGCCTTCTTAACAACCTTATCGACTTGACTGCCAACTTTCAGGGATCTATGCACATATACACCAAGATCCCTCTGTTCTTCAACACTATTAAGAATCCTACCATTAGCCGTATACTCTACACATTTATTATTCCTGCCAAAGTGCATTACCTCACACTTTTCCACATTAAACTCCATTTGCCACCTCTCGGCCAAGCTCTGCAACTTGTCCAAGTCTCTCTGCAAACTATAACACCCCTCTTCACTATCTACCACTCCACCGACTTTGGTGTCATCCGCAAATTTACTAATCCATCCTTCAATACCCTCATCCAGATCATTTATAAAAAATTACAAACAGCAGGGGCCCCAAAACAGACCCCTGAGGTACACCACTGGTAACCGAACTCCACGAAGAATATCTCCCATCAACCACCACTCTCTGTCTTCTATCTGCTAGCCAATTCCTAATCCAATTAGCTAAATCACCCTCTATCCCATACATCTGAATTTTCTGCAGAAGCCTTCCATGGGACACCTTATCAAACGCCTTACTAAAGTCCATATATACCACATCAACTGCCTTACCCCCATCCACCTCTTTGGTCACTTTTTCAAAAAAACTCAATAAGGTTAGTAAGGCACGACCTACCCTTCACAAAACCATGCTGACTATCCCCAATCAATTCATTTCTCTCTAAATAACTATAAATCCTATCCCTAATAATTCTCTCCAATACTTTGCCCACAACAGAAGTAAGACTCACTGGCCTATAATTCCCTGGAAGGTCTCTCTTCCCCTTCTTGAACAATGGGACCACATTCGCTATCCTCCAGTCTTCTGGAACTATACCCGTAACCAACGACGACCTGAAGATCAGAGCCAGAGGCTCTGCAATTGCCTCTCTCGCCTCCCAGAGAATCCTAGGGTAAATCCCGTCCGGCCCAGGGGACTTATCTAACTTCAAACCCTCAAGAATATCTAGCACATCCTCCCTATCTACTTCAATACTTTCCAGTTTGCAACCCTGTACCTCAGTGTTCTCCACAACTACATTTACATCTCCCTGCGTGAATAACGAAGAGAAATATTTGTTCAGTGCCTCTTCAATCTCTTCAGGCTCCACGCACAACTTCCCACTGCTGTCTTTGACTGGCCCTAATCTTGCCCTAACCAATCTTCTATTCTTAACATAACTAAAGAAAGCTTTAGGATTCTCCTTAATCCTATCAGCCAAAGTCTTCTAGTGTCCCCTCTTAGCTCTCCTCAACTCACTCTTTAGCTCCCTCCTGGCTAATCTATAGCTATCCATTGCACTAACTGAGCCTTCAAGCCTCATCCTGACACAAGCCTCTTTTTTCCTTTTAACCAGCGAATTAACTTTTTTAGTACACCATGGTTCCCTTACTCGACCATTTCCTCCTTGCCTGACAGGGACATACTTATCAAGGACTCGCAGTAGCTGATCCTTGAATAAGCTCCACATTTCAGATGTTCCCAGTCCCTGTAGTTTCCTAGTCCAACCTATGCACCCTAATTCTCTCATTATGGCCTCATAATTACCCTTCCCCCAGCTATAACTACTGCCCCCAGCTTCATGCCTGTCCCTATCCATCACTAAGGTGAACGTAACCGAATTGTGATCACTATCACCAAAATGTTCACCAACTTCCAAGCCTAACACCTGGTCTGGCTCATTGCCCAGCACCAAATCCAATGTAGCCTCACCTCTAGTTGGGCTATCTACATACTGAGTCAAAAAACCTTCCTGCACACTTTGTACAAAAACTGACCCCTCTAACGAGCTAGAGCTATAGCTATTCCAATCAATATTAGTAAAGTTAAAGTCCCCCATAACAATTACCCTCTTACTTTCACTCCTGTCCAGGATTGACTTTGCAATCCTTTCCTCTACCTCTCTAGAACTTTTAGGAGGTCTATAAAAGACTCCCAACAGGGTGACCTCTCCTCTCCTGTTTCTAATCTCAGCCCATACTACCTCAACAGACAAGTCATCATCAAACTTCTTTTCTGTCACTGTGATACAGTCTTTGACTAATAATGCCACTCCTCCCCCCCTTCTACCTCCTTCTCTACGGGTGAGCGTGGCTGGAAAGTCTCACTCCCTGGGACTTTATTGAAAAACTTCTGAAAATTCAAATACGTCACATCTATATTGAACTGATTTCCTCATTATTAAAGCCCAGAACCAAAGGTGTTGATATCTGTCCCGATCTTACAATGGGTACCGTGCGATAGATTTGTTTTCCCTCCGACTTCGGTCTGTTTATTTTTTCAGCGTTGGGATTTTGTTATAAAGCGAGCGGCATGGTGGGACAGTGGTTAACGCTGTTGCTTCACTGTGCCAGGAAACCGGGTTCAATTCCAGTCTCGGGTCACTGTCTGTGCAGAGTTTGTGCATTCTCCCCGTGACTGCGTGGGTTTCCTCCGCGTGCTCCAGTTTCCTCCCACGGTCCAAAGATGTGTTGGGTTAGGTGAATTGACCATGCTTGAATTGCTGCTTAGTGCTGGAGGAATAGATGGGATAATGGGAATAGAGTCTGATTGGGTTGAGGTTGGTGTAGACTCTATGGGCCAAATGGCCTCCTTCTGCATTGTAGAATTCTATGAAAACTGTCTAGTGATGGAAGCCGGGGAGCCCAGATCTCAATCATTGAGACCAACAGTCTATTTGATTTGATTTTGATTTATTATTGTCACATGTATTAACATACAGTGAAAATCTGTAACACTATACACCACAAAGCACACCATTCATAGAGAAGGAAACACGAGAGTAGTGCAGAATGTAGTGTTACAGTCTTAGCAAGGGGTAGAGAAAGATGAACTTAGTGCAAGGTAAGTCCATTCAAAAGTCTGACAGCAACAAGGAAGAAGCTGTTCTTGAGCCCGTTGGTACGTGAGCTCAGACTTTTATATCTTTTTCCCAACAATAGAAGGGGGAAGAGAGAATGTCCGGGGTGCGTGGGGTCCTTCATTATGCTGGCTGCTTTGCCGAGGCAGCAGGAAGTGTAGATGGAGTCAATGGATGGGAGGCTGGTTTGAGTGATGGATTGAGCTTTCATTCATGACCTTTTGTAATTCGACCTCTTTCCATGAGGTTTAAAAATTGGGAAAGGAAAGTGGGAATAGGAGAGAAGGAATAGGAGTCATATTTGGTACAGAAAGAAATAAAGGGCGGGGGGGAAGGTACTGAACAAAAAGAGACAGAAAAGAAAAGCAAGAAACTTATACTTGGACACATCTTTAGAAAGAATTTACTACTTGCAGGAATGAGACTTTTCAGTTTTAATTTTTCCCTTTCTGGGTCTATCACGATCAAACCTCTTAATATTAATAAGGTCCTCACGCCATTAAATACCAGACTTAACTTTCTGCAGCAATGTTAACATTTATTTATACAGCGTTTCCACAATTTCTTGACATTAACGGGAGGGTGGAGCTGCCATTTTTACGATGTTAACGGGGGAAATATCGCAAATCGTCCTAATCCATGGTTCCAGATTGATAAACGTGATGGTAAAGGGGGAAATGCTGATAAAGTTGGGGGGTAAGTTCATTAATTCAATTTAAATGCAAGCAAATGCATTAAAAAATGCATTTTTTAAGCCCAAAAAGCAACAAGCAACCCCCAACAAAACTGAACATCCCACAGCAGCAATAATGGGAGGTTTCTACCGATTCATCATTCCCACAGTAATGTTGACTGGGAGGGAGGGAGAGAAAACAGGTAAAAACAAACACAGTAGGTTTACATCTGAAATTTATTTAATACTTATGGGGCGGCACAGTAGCACAGTGCGTTAGCACTGCTGCTTCACAGCACCAGGGACCCGGGTTTGATTCCCGGCTTGGGTCACTGTCTGTGTGGAGTTTGCACATTCTCCCCGTGTCTGCGTGGGCTTCCTCCAGGTGCTCCAGTTTCATCCCATAGTCCAAAGATGTGCGGGTTAGGTTGATTGGCCATGCTAAAATTACCATTAGTGTCCTGAGGTGCATAGGTTAAAGGGATTAGTGGAGGAATACGGGATAGGGCCTGGGTGGGATTGTGGTCAGTGCAGACTCGATGGGCCAAATGGCCTCCTTCTGTGCTGTAGAGTTTCTATGTTTCACTCTGCAGCTCATAGTGATGCGCGAGTTAGAGGGTACCCCTTTCTTCTCCTGCCATGCGATGGTTTTTAATGCACTAACAATAGTGAAATCCACTAAACTCACTGACTTAACGATATGTTAAGAATAGAAGATTGGTTAGGGCAAGATTAGGACCAGTCATAGATAGCAGTGGGAAGTTGTGCGTGGAGCCTGAAGAGATTGGCGAGGCACTGAATAAATATTTCTCTTCGGTATTCACGCAGAGTGCTGGAAATGTATCTGTGGAGAGCACTGAGGTACAGGGTTGCAAATTGGGGAGTATTGTAGTAGATAGGGAGGATGTGTTAGAAATTCTCGAGGGTTTGAAGGTGGATAAGTCCCCTGGGCCGGACGGGATTTACCCTAGGATTCTCTGGGAGGCAAGAGAGGAGATTGCAGAGCCTCTGGCTCTGATCTTCAGGTCCTCGTTGGTTACGGGTGTGGTTCCGGAGGACTGGAGGATGGCGAATGTGGTCCCATTGTTTAAGAAGGGGGAGAGAGACCTTCCTGGGAATTATAGGCCAGTGAGTCTTACTTCTGTGGTGGTCAAGGTATTGGAGAGAATTATTAGGGATAGGATTTATAGTTATTTAGAGAGAAATGAATTGATTGGGGATAGTCAGCATGGTTTCGTGAAGGGTAGGTCATGCCTTACTAACCTCATTGAGTTTTTTTGAGAAAGTGACCAAAGAGGTGGATGGGGGTAAGGCGGTTGATGTAGTATATATGGACTTTAGTAAGGCGTTTGATAAGGTGGCCCATGGAAGACTTCTACAGAAAATGCAGCTGTGTGGAATAGAGGGTGATTTAGCTAATTGGATTAGGAATTGGCTGGCAGATAGAAGCCAGAGGGTGGTGGTTGATGGGAGATATTCATCGTGGAGTTCGGTGACGAGTGGTGTGCCTCAGGGGTCTGTTTTGGGGCCCCTGCTGTTTGCAATTTTTATAAATGATCTGGATGAGGGTATTGAGGGATGGATCAGTAAATTTGCAGATGACACTAAAGTCGGTGGAGTGGTAGATAGTGAAGAGGGGTGTTATAGTTTACAGAGTGACTTGGACAAGTTGCAGAGCTGGGCCGAGAGGTGGCAAATGGAGTTAATGTGGAAAAGTGTGAGGTAATGCACTTTGGCAGGAACAATAAATGTGTAGAGTATAGGGCTAATGGTAGGGCTCTTAATAGTGTTGAGGAACAGAAGGATCTTGGTGTATGTGTCCATAGATCCCTGAAAGTAGGCAGTCAAGTGGATAAAGTTGTTAAGAAGGCATATGGAGTCTTAGCTTTTATTGGTAGGGGGATTGATTTTCGGAGCCGCAACGTCATGTTGCAACTGTACAAAACTCTAGTGCGGCCGCACTTGGAGTATTGTGTGCAGTTCTGGTCCCCGCATTATAAGAAAGATGTGGAGGCATTGGAGAGGTACAGAGGAGGTTTACCAGGATGTTGCCTGGTATGGAGGGCAGGTCTTATGAGGAGAGGCTGAGGGATTTGGGGTTGTTTTCGTTAGAAAGGAGGAGGCTAAGAGGGGACCTGATCGAAACATATAAGATGATTAGAGGTTTAGATAGGGTGGACAGTGATAGCCTTTTTCCTAGGATGGAAAAAGCGAGCACGAGGGGACACAACTTTAAATTAAGGGGTATGAGTTATAGGACGGATATCAGAGGTAGGTTCTTTACTCAAAGAGTGATTAGGAGTGGAATGCCCTGCCTGCAGCTGTTGTAGATGCGCCAAGTTTGGTGGCGTTTAAGAGGTTAGTTGATAAGTATATGGAAGAGAAGGAATGGTTTAGTTTGGAGGGGCATTGCTTTTTATTTTGGTCGGCACAACATCGAAGGCCGAAGGGCCTGTTCTGTGCTGTATTGTTCTATGTTCTATGTTCTATGTACATTCTCTGAGTAAATCCTGAGCCATTAATGTCCTTATAACCAAATAAGATGTATGCACACGTCACAGATCCAGTTGGCTGTTTACGTGCAATGATTTTTCTTGTATGACAGTTAATTGGCTATTTTGCTATTTTCTTTCTTGCTATTTTGCACAAACAAGCACAGTGGAGTTACCAAGGGCTGGAGTTTCACTTAAAACATCAATATTGCTTTACACAGGAGTGAGAATATCAATAGCAGATCTCAATCATATTGCTACTCCATATGTAAGAATCAATAAACTTTTTCAATAACTTTCTCCAATTAGATCTTTGTCAGATCATTTTCTTCCAGAAGCCCAGGGAGGTTATTCGCCCTGAACGAACAAGTGGTTAATTGGAAAATCTGCGGCGAATAATGGAAGCAACAAATAAGCCCATCCACTTCAACATGTGAAAAATAAAGACCATGGACTGGATTCAATGCAGCATTTCGTAACGGAAAACATTGTGAATGGAACTGCCTCACCGCAGGAGAGGCCTGACATCAGTGCTCTGGGGAAATCTGCACTGATTAATCAGGAGGGAGAATTGGGCCCGGGGGAGAAATTTGCCCACTTGTGCCGGGGTGTCAATGTGACTCATTGTTGAGCTGATTGATATCAATGATCAGCTCTGACAAAGGGACGTCTCCTGATCTACGGACATCCAGTGTGGAGGGGAGGGAGGGAGGGGTGGGGCAAGCATGTCAGACCAGCTGAGATTTTCCAGCATTCTCTGTTTTTCTGACACTTGACCAGACTTTAATAGCAGCTCAGCAATGAAATACAAGAGGTCAGGTCCCTCTTTCAGAGACATTTAGCAGCTGGTTGAAGGGCCCAGAAGGTGGAATCACTGCTGAAAGCCCATGGGCGCAGTTTTCCCACCCCACAGTTATCCAAGGTTCCCAAAACTCGCCATACTCATCCTTCATCCTTCCAGGAATGTGCCAATCCTGAATCCCTATCAACTTACACTTGAACAAAGAACAAAACAGCACGGGAAACAGGCCCTTCGGCCCAACGAGCGCACGCCGCCACAAAGCCTCCCACATGCCAGATGTTGATTTATTCTCAAATGTCTGTCCCCAATCTACATTCTTCAGTTCCTGCTCATATTGCTGTAATGAGCCTTGCCCCAGTTTAGCATCTTAACTTGAGGACTACACTCTTCTTTATCGATCAAAATGTTAAAGCTTACTGAATTGTGATCACTATCGCCGAACTGCTCCCCTTCTGAAATGTTGACCACCTGATGGATGAAGTGGAGGGATTGAACTTTTATGGAAAGGGGAGCAATCAAGCGGACTAATTTGCCCAGAAACTGTGCTCTGTGGCTGAGCTGAGAACTTTACACAGATCTCAAAAAGCTATTGCATAGGTACAAAAATAAACAAGGTGGTGCAGGGAATGTTTGTGTGCATCTTGTTATGGGTGTGAGGATGAGTTAAGTTGAATGATTATTACTGATTAATTACTGACTATTAATGATTATCACTAGTAATGTAACACGCTGGAAAATATCAATTGGAGCACAAAAAATTTGGAATGTGCCTAGTGGCTGACCCTCCATGATGTTCACTCTAACCTGTTTGATTGCTCCCCTTTCCGTAAACATTCAATCCCTTCACCACTGGGAAACGTTATCCATCAGGTGGTTGACGTTTTAGAAGGAGAGCAGTTCGGCAACAGTGACCACAATTCAGTAAGATTTAACATTCTGATGGATAAAGAGAAGTGTAGCCCTCAAATTAAGGTGCTAAACTGGGGCAAAGCTCATTACAACAATATGAGGCAGGAACCGAAGAATGTAGATTGGGGGCAGATGTTTGAGGAGAAATCAACATCTGGCATGTAGGAGGCTTTCAAGTGTAAGTTGATAGGGATTCAGGACCGGCACATTCCTGTAAGGATGAAGGATAAGTATGACAAGTTTTGGGAACCTTGGATAACGAGAGATATCGTCAAGGGGAAAAGGAAGCATTTGCCACGTCAAAGGAAGCAAGTGTGGAATGCAAGGAAAGTAAAAAGAAAGTTAAGCAAGGAGTAAGAAGGGCTAAAAGGAGTCACAAAAAAATCATTGGCCAGCAGGATTAAGGAAAATCCCAAGGCTTTTTATAGATATATAAAGAGCAAGAGGGTAGCCAGGGAGAGGATTGGCCCATTCAAAGACAGAGGAGGGAATCTATGCATGGAGCCAGAGGAAATGGGTAAGATATTAAATGGGTTCTTTGCGTTAGTATTTACCAAAGAGAAGGACTTGGTGGCTGATAAATCTGGGAAAGGATGTGTAGATAGTTTGAGTCATGTTGAAATCAAAAAAGAGGAGGTATTGGGGTTCTTGAAAAACATTAAGGTAGACAAGTCCCCAGGGCCTGATGGAATATACACCAAAATACTGAGAGAGACAAGGGAGGAAATTGCTGGGGCCTTGAGAGAAATCTTTGAATTCAAAGTAACTACAGGGGAGGTCCCAGAGGATTGGAGAATAGCCAGTGTTGTTCCTTTGTTTAAGAAGAGTAGCAAAAATAATCCAGGGAATTACAGGCCACTGAGCCTTACGTCAATTGTAGGCAAAGTATTGGAGAATTATCTTCGAGACAAGATTTACTCCCACTTGCAAATAACTGGATGTATTAGTGAGATGCAATACGGTTTGTGAAGGGGAGGTCGTGTCTGACTAACTTCAATGAGTTTTTTGAGGAAGTGGCAAAGATGATTGATGAGGGTAGGGCAGTGGATGTTGTCTACATGGACATCAGTCAGGCCTTTGACAAGGTCTCTCATGGCAGACTGGTGCAGAAGGTGAAGTCATATAGGATCAGAGGTGAGCTGGCAAGATGGATACAGAACTGGCTCAGTCAAAGAAGACAGAGGATAGCAGTGGAAAGGTGGGTTTTTGAATGGAGGCTGTGACAAGTGGTGTTCCTCAGGGATCAGTACTGGGACCTTTTCTGTTTGTAATATATATAAATGATTTGGAGGAAACTGTAACTGGATTGATTAGTAAGCTTAAACGATTATACTCAGTGCATAAGCCGACCTCGACTCTTGGAGAGATTTCTTAAGGCCCCAAAGATTGACTTACAAGCTGAGAAATACAGTAATAAATATTACTAAGGCTGGATATCAACAAAATGAACATAATTGTAACACTTAAGAGCTTAGAGTGGAAAATGTACTCTATCAATGATGAGTTATCAGATTAAAATAGGATCAGAGATCGTAGAATCGTATCATTCCTACAATACAGAAGAAGGATATGCGACCCATCAGGTCTGCCCCCCCCCCACCCCCCCCCCCCCCCCCCCCCAACCCATGACACATAACCCCACACATCCACCATGGCCAATCCCCATAACCTGCGCATCTCTGGAGTGTGGGAAGAAACCGGAGCACCCGGAGGAAACACAATGACGTGCAGATGGATCGCGCCGTGCAGGTGAAGAATGCCAAAGTGGGGAGAATATAAAAATTTCACACAGACAGTGACCAAAGCCAGGAATCAAATCCGTGTCCCTGTGAGGCAGCAGTGCGAACCAGTGTGCCGCTGTGCCACCCAACCAATTGTCGCAACATGCTGTCTAGACTTATATGTAAAGAGCATAGAAATGGTGTTTGCCGTTGGACTGTGACCAATGATAAGACAGCACCTGGCATGATGGCAGGTCACGAGCTTTCAGAGCACTGTTCCTTCATCAGGTGAATGATTCTGAAAGTTCGTGCTACTGAGTAAACCTGTTGGACTTTAACCTGATGTTATGAGACTTCTCACAGAAATATCCTGGTCTGTCTTTCTCATAGAACGAGCAGAGCTGTGTTTGTCCCCAAACAGAACCTTTGCTCTTAATGAACACGTCAAATTATTTCCTTCGATCCTTTTCTCTCAATGAAATATTTTTTCGAAGATTTATAATGGAGCACAATTCTGTTTAGTCTTGTCCCGAATTCCCAATATAAAAGGGGGAAGTTGTGCAGTCTAAAATCCATTCATCCTGATGCTCCCATCAGCGTCATACTTGATGGATTTTGTTTTAAATTTATGAAACTTCCAGTGCTTGTTCAGGATGTTCTCCTGAGGAGAACGTCTCTCTGAGGGACCTGCTGCACCCACTCCCGTCAGTCACGGAACGTGACTAGTCTCTAAATGCGATTTCCTGTCGATTATTTTCCGTGCTTTGGGTTGTGTTTTTGGGAAGGAGGGGGGGTTGATCTGGGTTTAAAGGGGAGGGGGTTGAGGTCGCATCCCAGAGTGGCAGCAACATCAATGGCTTCTTGTTTGCGTCGCTGGGAACGTGGTTCACTTTCTCAAGCTCGATCATTATTTTGTTAGCAGATGGTTAAAGCAAGTTGGCGTTCCTTAAGATAGTGATCTAATGTAATCTCTCAGTCACTGAAGTAGCTGAATAAATATTTATACAGCACAGCTCCTGCAAATGTAATCCGTTTGGATGGAAAGTTAATACACAAAAAGTGTTTTTGTTAGAAGTGGATAAGTGTGCTTGAGCAGAATAAGACGTTGGCATTCTCCACCTGCACGGTGCAGTTCACAAAAGGTTCATCTGAATGTTGATTGTGCTTGCAATTAGATTCTTTCAACACTCACTGTGGAAGTTCTGTCATCAAGCCTTAGTCAAGTGGAACAAAAGCCCTTAGACATCAAAACATTCCTCACTCCTTCCAACCGAGCATTACAATTCATTTCACATTTGAGGCATTGTTGACCTTTTAAACACATCTATTATTGGGCCTGCTTATCTATATTCCGATTATTTATTTAAAAAAGCACCCGGCAATGTTTGACTTATGACAGCAGAGTAACAATTCCTCGAGGCAAGAATTTCTCCATTTTCAAACTTTACCTCATGGTCGCATTATATTTTCATGAGGGTGTCTCCTGGCGTTCGCCATCAACAACATATAGGATATATGGCTTGATTTAACTCAAAGGCCCCAGGCTACAAGGCAATCAGTTGGGCTGCTTAGTTTCAAGATAGAAGCTTGAACGATGGTAAGTGAAAAAAAAAGGAAGATTTATATCTATCAGCACCTTGACATATCTCAAAAAATCCCTCCAAAGCTTTTCATACAAAATCTGCACATGTGGGCAGCACCATCGCTGAAAGGACAGAGGTCAATTTAAGCACAGCAGGATCCCATGATCTGCTAACATATATTTATAACTCCTATCATAGCCAGTACCACTTCTATCCCCATTTATAGGCATGTTGAGTTGTATTTTTCCAACTCCTGTCATGAAGGGAGGCATGGTGGCACAGTGGTTAGCAGTACTGCCTCACAACGCCAGGGACCCGGGTTCGATTCTGGCATCAGGTGACTGTCTGTGTGGGTTTCCTCCTAAGTGCTCCGATTTCCGCTCACAGTCCAAAGATGTGCAAGTTAGGAGCATTAACCATGCTCAATTGTCCCATAGATGCATAGATAGGTAGATTGGCCATGCTAAATTATCCCTAGGCATTCCACGATGAATAGGTTAGGTGGATTAGCCGTGGGAAATGTGCAGGGTTATGGGGATAGGGCTGAGAAGGGGGCCTGGTTGAGATAATCTCACAGTCGGTACAGGCTCAATGGGCCTAATGGCCTCCTCTGTATTGTAGAGATCTACGATTGCGTGAAGGTGGGGGAATCGAAAGCGGGTGAGCCTTGTCAAGGAGGCTTCCTGATGCCTTCTCATCACCAGGAAATCTGATTGGCTGCCCACTGCACGGAGACCAGCTAGGGTAATTAATCAAACCAGAGGCAGATTTGCAATGGGATGCACCATAATTAGGCATAAGATACGGACCAACGGGACAGACCCATACCGGGTCAATATACTAGGCATCCAAAGGTTGGGGGGAGGGGGTTGATTACTCTGCGTTTGCCTATGAGTCTATCAGATTCTGAAAGAGCCAGAAAATGGTAAACTTGCTGAGGTGAAGATGAGCGAGGGACTCAATAACAAGAGATGAGGGAGAGGCACGGTGAACAGATACATGATCAGGGATTAAAGTGTTGAGATTTGTTGAGTCACCAGGAGGTGATTAGGTGAGTAGGTTTGTGCCAGGCACTGGCCCTGGCAGACTAGCAACTGGCAGCGGGCACGTGATGGCACCCTGAGGTGAGGGAGAGGCGTGGCAACCTCGAACGGTGAGGCAGGTTGTGAAGACCCCAGACCAGCGAGGCGAGTGAGAATAGGAGAGAGTGAGGGGTAGTGGAGACTGAGGGGATGGGGGTGGAAGGGAAGAGTGTATGATTTTTATTCCTTCGTGTGACATAGGTGTCGCTGGCTGGCCAGCATCTATTGCTCATTGCTAGCTGCCCTTGATCTGAATGGCTTGTTCGGCCAATGCAGAGGGCAGTTGAGGGTCAACCACATTGCTGTGGCTCTGGAGTCACATGTAGGCCAGACTGGGTAAGGACGGCAGGTTTCCTTCCCTAAAGGACTTTAGTGAATCAGTTGGGTTTTTCCAACAATAAACAATGATTTCATGGCATCAGTAGACTCTTAATTCCAGGTATTATTTTAATTGAATTAAAATTCCACTATCTGCCATGGCAGGATTCGAACCCGGAAAATTAATTGAATTTTTGGATTAATAGACAAGGGATAATACCACGAGCCCATTGCCTCCCTGGTGATGTGAGTGTGGGGGAGGAGAGCGTGTGAGGAGAGTGGGTTGAGGTCCATAGGGATGGACAGTTTGTGAGGGGGAATATGTGATGATACAGTGCCTTTAAGAAATGTATTTTAACCTTGTTTGTCTGCAGAATGGTTTATCAGCACCATGTTGTCTGTAGCCGATGTCTTTTATTGTTACTGAAGCTGTATAATTGATATCATGGTGGTTTTAATCTGAACTAATGCAGTGTTCTGGGGTTATACTGGTCTTTAAGGATTACTGAGTAGGGCTTGATTGGGGGTGATTGACAGGTCATATCATGTGGCTTGGGCCAGCTATTCTCGCAGAATATTTCACTCTTTAGTTTCATTTTCAGAAAATGCATGAAGATGAGGGAGAAAGAACAGCTTTTCCCCTTCAGGAGTTTGGAGGCTGTAAATCAGCAGAGATTAAGCTTAGCTCTCTGAGGCCGGTGATGTTTGGAAGGGACTCGCATGTTAGCTGATCTCCCAGTATCATGGCAGATGGTGCACGTGCACTGGTCACCTCAGCAGTTCGATGCCAGCCTCTTGAGCAGGCTTGGGATCCTCCCCCATGGTGTGAATCCCCTGATGGCCTGTGTGATGCACAGAGTGCTCTAAATTCATTTTACTAATTTTGCCCAAAAAAAAAGATGGGAAAATCTCCCATTTTCCTGCCCGTTGAGCAGTTGGTTTTGTTTTGGGAAAATTACACCTGTGGTCTGCCTATGTTTCCACGGTATACTTTGGTGAGGACAAAGGGTGGATAAACCATCAACATTTAAGAGACCAAAGTCATGCACCAGCCTGCAACTCATGCACCGTAACAGAATCCATAATCACAATCAAAGGGCAGAAACTACAGGCAGTGGACCAGTTCACTTATCTTTGCAACACCCTCTCCCAAGCAGTGACTATTGATACAGAAGTTAACTGCAGATTAGCAAAGGCAAGTTCTGTTTTCGGTAGACTGTGCTCCACTGTGTGGGAACATCGAGGAATCAGCCCAGCAATAAAAACTGAAGGTATACAGTGTGTGGTACTCACTACCCTCCAGTATGCCTGTGAAACGTGGACTGTGTATCGATGGCATGCAAGACAGCTCAATCATTTGCATATGACTTGTCTTCACAGAATAATATGCATCTGATGGCAAGACAAAATACCAGACATTGAAGTTCTCTTTGGAGCAAGTCTACCATCAGTCAACACACTGCTGATGAGATAGCGCAGACACGGTGGGCAGGTCATATCATCCATATGTCAGATGAGTGCATACCCAAGCAGCTCCTTTTTTGGGGAACTCCCTGCTGGAAGATGTTCCCATGGAGGGCAGAAGAAACATTACAAAGATACACTCAATTTCTCCCTGAAGTCGTTTGACATTGACACGACCACCTGGAAAACACTGGCACAAAACCACCCTACTTGACGCTGCCTCATCCACAAGGGCTGTCAAGCTTATGAAGCAAGGTGCAATGCTGAAGCTCAACTTAAGTGTGAGCTGCGCAAGTCCAGAGCCACAACGACAGTGTCTACACAAGTTTGTCCAATATATGCCAGGACATTCCGTGCTTGAATTGGCCTGATCAGTCATCTATGGACACATTGCAACCAGCCTCAAAATGATTAATGGCGTTGAGGTCCTCATCGAAGATGATGGACGAACAATCCATATTTTCATGGGATGGATAGTCATTGCTTTGCCTTCAGATGGGAATTAGCACAAGAGAGTAAGGAATTTTTCATGTCCTTTGAACGATCAGAGTAATAGAGAAGTTCAGCCATTGATGTCAGTGTACGTCTGATATCATTGTAATCATGTGTGAGACAGAGAGTTACTGGATATAGAGTCACAAAGTCAAAAGTCACCATAACAACCCCAACACAGCAAGGGCATCACATAACAACTCCAACGCAACAAGGGCATCATCATAACAACCCCAATACAGCAAGGGCATCACATAACAACTCCAATGCAACAAGGGCATCACATAACAACTCCAATGCAACAAGGGCATCACATAACAACTCCAATACAGCAAGGGCATCACATAACAACTCCAATACAGCAAGGGCATCACATAACAACTCCAATACAGCAAGGGCATCACATAACAACTCCAATACAGCAAGGGCATCACATAACAACCCAATACAGCAAGGGCATCACATAACAACTCCAACGCAACAAGGCATCACAAACCCCAAACACAACACATAACAACTCCAACACAACAAGGGCATCACATAACAACTCCAACGCAACAAGGGCATCACAAACAACCCCAATACAGCAAGGGCATCACATAACAACCCAATACAAAGGGCATCACATAACAACTCCAACGCAACAAGGGCATCACAAACAACCCCAATACAGCAAGGGCATCACATAACAACCCAATACAGCAAGGCATCACAAACAACTCCAACCAACAAGGGCACACAAAACCCAATACAGCAAGGGCATCACATAACAACTCCAATACAGCAAGGGCATCACATAACAACTCCAATACAGCAAGGGCATCACATAACAACCCCAATACAGCAAGGGCATCACATAACAACTCCAACGCAACAAGGGCATCACAGAACAACCCCAATACAGCAAGGGCATCAAATAACAACTCCAATACAGCAAGGGCATCACATAACAACTCCAACACAACAAGGCATCACATAGGCCACCATAACAACTCCAATACAGCAAGGGCATCACATAACAACTCCAACGCAACAAGGGCATCACATAACAACTCCAACGCAACAAGGGCATCACATAACAACTCCAATACAGCAAGGGCATCACATAACAACCCCAATACAGCAAGGGCATCACATAACAACTCCAATACAACAAGGGCATCACATAACAACTCCAATACAGCAAGGGCATCACATAACAACCCCAATACAGCAAGGGCATCACATAACAACTCCAACACAACAAGGGCATCACATAACAACTCCAATACAGCAAGGGCATCACATAACAACTCCAATACAGCAAGGGCATCACATAACAACTCCAACGCAACAAGGGCATCACATAACAACCCAATACAGCAAGGGCATCACATAACAACTCCAATACAGCAAGGGCATCACATAACAACTCCAATACAGCAAGGGCATCACATAACAACTCCAATACAGCAAGGGCATCACATAACAACCCCAACGCAACAAGGGCATCACATAACAACTCCAATACAGCAAGGGCATCACATAACAACTCCAATACAACAAGGGCATCACATAACAACTCCAACGCAACAAGGGCATCACATAACAACTCCAATACAGCAAGGGCATCACATAACAACTCCAATACAGCAAGGGCATCACATAACAACTCCAACACAACAAGGGCATCACATAACAACTCCAACGCAACAAGGGCATCACATAACAACTCAATACAACAAGGGCATCACATAACAAATCCAATACAGCAAGGGCATCACATAACAACTCCAATACAACAAGGCATCACATAACAACCCAACCAACAAGGGCATCACATAACAACTCCAATACAGCAAGGGCATCACATAACAACTCCAACGCAACAAGGGCATCACATAACAACCCCAATACAGCAAGGGCATAAAATAACAACTCCAATACAGCAAGGGCATCACATAACAACTCCAACGCAACAAGGGCATCACATAACAACCCCAATACGGCAAGGGCATCACATAACAACTCCAACACAACAAGGGCATCACATAACAACTCCAACACAACAAGGGCATCACATAACAACCCCAATACAGCAAGGGCATCACATAACAACTCCAATACAGCAAGGGCATCACATAACAACTCCAATACAGCAAGGGCATCACATAACAACTCCAACGCAACAAGGGCATCACATAACAACCCCAATACAGCAAGGGCATCACATAACAACTCCAATACAGCAAGGGCATCACATAACAACTCCAACGCAACAAGGGCATCACATAACAACCCCAATACGGCAAGGGCATCACATAACAACCCCAATACAGCAAGGGCATCACATAACAACTCCAACACAACAAGGGCATCACATAACAACCCCAATACAGCAAGGGCATCACATAACAACTCCAATGCAACAAGGGCATCACATAACAACTCCAATACAGCAAGGGCATCACATAACAACCCCAATACAGCAAGGGCATCAATAACAACTCCAATACAGCAAGGGCATCACATAACAACTCCACACGCAAGGGCATCACATAACAACTCCAACGCAACAAGGGCATCACATAACAACCCCAATACAGCAAGGGCATCACATAACAACTCCAATACAGCAAGGGCATCACATAACAACTCCAATACAGCAAGAGCAATGCTGTAACAACCTCAATGCAACAAGAGTGAAAGCACAGAGTCACTTCCTCTGGATCCTGTAATTTGCAGCATTAGGCCTGCAATCCTGAAGGGCCTTTAACTCGGAAAAATGTTACCAAGATCTTCACAAATACGGAATCAAATCAAGTGCATTCCAATACAAAGAAGTAGATAATAGAAAGATTCATCAAAAATTTAGACAATGAGGGTGATTTCAGGGAAGAATGGGATAGGATTTTATGGAGGGAATTCCAGAGCACAGGCCTAGAGGATTCACAACTAACACTGAGGAAGGAAGAAGGGGCAGAGGGAAGAATTCAATCTCAGCAAATCATCTACTTTGGAGTTCAAAGGATAGAACTGGATGCTTTCTAAATGGTACTAGAACCAGTGGAGCTCCAGATAGACTTGGGGATCCACATACAGAGATTAGTGAAATTAAAGTTTAAAGTCTATTTATTAGTCACAAGTAAAGCTTACATTAACACTCAATGAAGTTACTGTGAAAATCTCCTAGTCACTATAGATCAGTGCCTGTTTGGGTACACGGAGAGAGAATTTAGCATGGCCAATCTATCCAACAGCACGTCTTTCAGACTGTGGGAGGAAACCGGAGCATCTGGAAGAAACCCATGCAAGTTCCCCCATCTGCCGTGACGGGATTTGAAGCTGGGTTCCCGGAATATTGGCTGAACTTCTGGGTTAATGGTCTAGCGATAATTCCACTCTGTCATTGCCTCTCCTGGTTCAGCAAATCTAATATAGATTGCAAACTCTGATTGTGAGCTAATTTAATCCCATGAAAATAATGTTTAGTTCCATTTTTTTATCTTGTGTTACTGAGATCTCCATTGACATCACTAGCTGAAATTGGAGGAGTGCAGATATGGTTGAGGGCTGGTAGAGATTGCAGAGATATAATGCCACAATTCTCATAGTCAGTGTAAAGTTATTAACCCGTAAGGATCTAACTAAAGTCCCATTTGTAAATGATTGGCACAGAAGGTAACTTTCATTAAACAGTTTCCAACAATTATTGGACAAGTGAATTATGGTAAATTATTTCTCCATGTCTCATCTTTTGATTTCATGAATACATCCATCTTTTGCCCCAATAGCGATAGCTATTGTGCTTGCTGTTCCTTAATCCTTTGCCAAGAGGTCAGTGCACTGCACAGTGGTGCAGTGATTAGCACTGCTGCCTCACATCACCAGGAACCTGGGTTCAATTCTGGCCTTGAGTCACTGTCTGTGTGGAGTCTGCACATTCTCCTTGTGTCTGCGTGGGTTTCCTCCAGATGCTCCAGTTTCCTCTCATAGTCCAAAAATGCGTGGGTTAGATTGATTAGCCATGCCAAATTGACCTAATGTGCAGGGGAATTAGCAGGGTAAATACATGAGGGTAACAGGATAAGGCCTGGATGGGACAGTTGTCAGCACAGGCTCAATGGGCCGAATGGCCTCTCCTGCACTGTAGGGATTCTATGAAATTCTTCAATGGGATATACTTGGCAATTCCTCAAATGGGAAATACCTCAGGCAAACCTTGTTCTAATGAACAAGTAAAGCCATAAAATTCTACAGTGCAGAAGGAGGCCATGTGACTATTGAGTCTGCACTGACGACAATCCCACTCAGGCCCAATCCCCATAACCACATGCATTTATCTTAACTCATTCCCCTGGCACTAAGGGGAAATTTAGCACTGATATTCCACCTAACCCACACATCTTTGGACTGTGGAAGGAAACCAAAGCACCTGGAGGAAACCTACAGATGTGACCCAAGCCGGGAATTGAACCTGGGTCACTGGTGTTGTGAGGCAGCAGTGCTAACCACTGTGCCATACACTAGGTAGATGCATTTGCAGAGAAATAGAGGCAATGCAACTTGGCTGAAGAACAACCACCCATTGACATTCTCATTATAAACTGGACAGTGAAAATAACCTCTCTTTTGTGAAAGTGTTTTTGGCCCGGTTAGAAATTCCATACTGTGCTGTTCATTTATGCTCTTGGAATGGCTACATTCCTGGTTCATTCTGATATTGAGATGAGAGTTGATAATTAAAGCATCAGAAGACCATGTAGAATTGAGCAGTCAGGCTGGTATTAGACTCAGAAACCTCCTTTGTTTTTGTGCAGTGTTTAGTTATTATTTGGCCAGGGGAGTTCTCTCAGATGTGCTTGTGCTCTTGGGATTTGGAAGCAGGAAGTTGCCTCTACACAAGGCTGTGTTTTCAACCCCTTACTCTACTTCTTATACACCGATGACCATGCGGCCAAATTCCCCTCCAATTTGATTTTCAAGTTTGCTGATGACACCACTGTAGTGGGTTGAATCTCAAACAATGATGAGACAGAGTACAAGAATGAGGTAGAGAATCTGGTGAACTGGTGCAGCAACAATAATCTCTCCCTCAATGTCAACAAAACAAAGAAGATTGTCATCGACTTCAGGAAGCATAAAGGAGAACATGCTCCTGTCTACATCAACGGGGACGAAGAAGAAAAGGTTGAGAACTTCAAGTTTTTAGGTACACAGATCATCAACAGCTGTCCTGGTCCTCCCCATGCTGACATTATAATTAAGAAAGCCTGTCAACACCTCTACTTTCTTAGAAGACTGAGGAAATTTGGCATGTCAGCTACAACTCTCACCAGCTTTTACAGAGGCACTGTAGAAAGTATTCCTCCTGGTTGTATCACAGCTTGGTAAGGCTCCTACCCTGTCCAAGACCATAAAAAGCTACAAAAAGCTGTGAATGTAGCCCAGTCCATTATGCAAACCAGCCTCCCATCCATTGACTCTGTCTACACTTCCCACTGCTTTGGGAAAAGCAGCCAGCATAATTAAGGACCCCACACATGCTGGACATTCTCTTTTCCACTTACTTCTATTGAGAAATATACAAAAGTCTGAGGTCAGGGACCAACTGACTAAAGAACAGCTTCTTCCCTGCTGCTGTCAGACTTTTGAATGGACTTACCTTGCATTAAATTCTTCTTTCTCCTCAACCTAGCTATGGCTGTAACATTACTTTCTGCACCCCCTAGTTTCCTTCTCTAGGAATGGTATGCTTTGTCTGTATAGCATACAAGAAACAATTCTTTTCACTGTATGTTAATACAAGTGACAATAATAAATGAAATGAAATCAAATCAAATCAAAAGCTTGGTTTCCGGTACATACTGCCAACTCTTTAGGTGTTGACATCCCACATTGTTGCTCCTTGCGTTACAACCAAGGCTTTTACATCTTGTCTCATTCAAACTCCAACTTTTTTTCTCTCTATTAGTTGAACAAAAAATAGTTTCTGAAGAAAAAGCAAGTTGAATCACCCTTCACTGGGCCGCTGAAGAGCATAATGGAGAACATGCAGTCACTGAGAGGAGAGGCTGACGGGTGAGGAGGATGGTAATAGAGTGAGGGGATTGGATGGCAATTGAGGCTCATCTTAACTTAGAGCCTACCTCAGAGGTAGGATGACTGATGTAGATCATGCTGAAAATTTGCAATGAACTTTCTCCTCCCAGTCTTTCTGCATGGGTTGAAAGTTACCGTGCAGATACAGCAGGAAGTACGGAAGGAAAATGGTATGTTGGCCTCCGTAGCGAGAGGATTTGAGAATAGGGACTAGGATGTTTTACTGCAATTGTACAGAGCATTTGTGGGGCTGCACCTGGGGTATTGTGTGCATTTTGGTGTCCTTATCTGAGGAAGAATGTCCTTGCTATAGAGGGAGTACAGCGAATGTTTACCAGGCTGATTCCTGGGATGGCAGGTCTGTCACACGAGGGAGGACTAAGACGATGAGGATTATATTCACTGGAGTTTAGAAGAGTGAGAGGGGATCCCATCGAAACGGGGTTAGATAAGGGAACGTTCAGAAAGAGTGTTCCTGATGTAGGGAAGTCCAGAACTAAGGGCCATAGTTTGAGGATAAGAGGTAAATCTTTTAGGATTGAGGTGAGGAGAAACTTCTTCACCCAGAGAACAATGAATATATGGAATTCACTACCATGGAATGTCATTGAAACCAGAGTGTTTTGTGATTTCAATAAGGAATTAGATATAGCTTTTGGAGCTAAAGGATATGGGGGTTTAGATCAGGATATTGAAATTGATATGATCATAATAAACTATGGAAGAGACCCAAAAGGTGAATGGCCTATTCCTGCTTTTAGATTTATGTTTCTGTAGTAAGAAATCTCACAACATCAGGTTTAAGTCCAACAGATTTATTTGGTAGCACAAGTTTTCAGAGCTTTCTCTTTTATCAGGTGAGTGCAGGAGCAGTGCTCTGAAAGCTCGTGCTACCAAATAAACCTGTTGGGCTTTAGCCTGGCATTGTGAGACCTCTTAGCGTGCCCTCCCCAGTCCAACGCCAGCATCACTACACTACGTTTCTATGTAAGCAAAAAGGTGTCAACCTTTCTTTTGTTGTACATCATGTCATGCCTCTGTTACAAATGTGTGAATTAATCTTCCTTTCAACCTCGTGAAAATTTGTTGAGGGCAATCCTTGATTTTTCTAGATGTGAAACTAATGGTATTGCTACGGCAGCTTGTTAGGTGTCTTGTGTCATGTTCAGTTCTTTTGATATCAGGGAGTATAATGGACAACAGATAGATGAGCACCCAGGTTCCATTCATGATTAAAGCTAACGCCCACCCCATGAAACCCAAAACTGCAAACTGGAAAATGTAGAATGGTGTTCCCTTGGATATTTGGAGTCTTTGTAGCTTGTCCATCCTCCTACAATTCCGAATGGAAATCCATCTCCAACTTTAGACATAGGAAGAATGGAATTTTACCAGTGGGTAATGCAGATACTTCTAACATTTCAACTCTTTCATTTTTGGGTTTATATCATTGAAGGTAACCACTTCACACTTTGGAAAATAACTTGCAACTGGAGCGCATATGTCTGTGCAACTCAATCTTGCTTCATTAGAGCCAACGGTATAATGAGGATGTGAAGAAAGCAGTTGAGGGTGAAATTGTGATCATTATTGTCGAAGATCGGGAATAACAACAAGCTGTGCTTGATCAATGAGGGGAGTCTGCATCTGGAGGTATTTTTTATAAAAGTGGCAAAGGCTTCCTTAATGAGTCTGGTACTAATGAATAGACTTTAAAATGAAATTCTTCTGCACAAAATCAAGAAAGTAATAAATATGAAGGAAATGAAAATGTGGAATTGTAATGTTGATTACATTGATGCCAGTGAAGTTGTTAGCTGTCCTATGGGGAAGGATCCGTAGACTATGTCTGTACTGGAGATTTGATGAATGAGAGGTGATCTCCATGTAAACTGTAAGAGTTTTGGAGGATTTGGCAGGGTTGGTGCTGAGATGCTGTTTCTCTGGGCAGGAGAGTCTAGAACTAGGGCTTCTCTGGCTTGTTGTGCTTTTTATTGCCCATTCTTAATTGCCCTTGAGAAAATAGTGGTGAGCTGCCCTCTTGAATCATTGCAGTCAGTGTAGTGTAGGTACATCCACAACACTGTTAGACGGAACGTCCCAGTATTTTGACCCAGTAACAATGAAGAATAGGGGAATAGAAGAAATAGAAGCAGGGAAGTTGTTTCCAACCGTGAATGAAACAGTGGCACTGCTGCCTCCCAGTGCCAGGGACTTGGGTTCAATTCCAGCCTCGGGTCACTGTGTGTGTGGAGTTTGCACGTTCTCCCAGTGCGTGCGTGAGTTTCCTCTGGGTGCACCGGTTTCCTCCTGTCATCCAAAGATATGCAGGCTGGATGGATTGGTCATTTTAAATTGCTCCTTAGTGTCAAGAGGATTAGCAAGGATAAATACATGGGGTTACGAGATTCGGGCCTGGTACAGATTCGATGGGCTGAATGGCCTCCTTCTGCACTGGTGGGATTCTATGATTTGATGATATATTTCAAAGTGAGGATGATGAGTGAGCTAGAGGGGAAATTGCAGCTGGTGATGGTCCCAGAAATCTTCGTGATTTCTACATTATGGGTTGTGAGTTTGGAAGGTGTTGTCAAAGGAGTCTAGATGAGTTCCAACAGTGCATCTTATAGATGATATATACTGCTGGATGAACTGTTTAGCAATAATACCACTAGGCTATCATCTCCCCCAGTGTTAGCATGTCCTACTAACGCACTAATGACTATTTCTGCTCCAACATGTATCAGTGCCTTATATTGAAAACAAATATAGGCAAGATGCACAGTACATCTTCACCTTTTCCTTTAAGTGTCAATTACTGAGGTTAGTTGGGACCACTAAACCTTCAGAGCACACAGTAAAATGTCTTGCAAAGTATGGTTATGATTGGATTCCTATCTAACATGCAGCATCTAAAAAGGCAAAATTTCTTCACTGAGGAAGAATAAAATACATTAGATTTTTGCAATTCCTGATGGAAGTTGAAGGAGATGTCCATAATGAATGGAAGGTGTTAACACACATACTCTACAGAGGGCACTATCAGATCACAAACAACAAAATAAAACCCCCAAACAAACATCAACAGGCACAATACAGGCACACGCACATTTATATACACGACACACACATCTGTGTACACAACAAATACACACATCCGTATATCCACCACACACACAAACACATCTTTATGCACAACACATACATCCAAATACACAACACATACACAAACATGTCTTTATACACAACACACACATCCAAATACACAACACATACACAAACATGTCTTTATACACAACACACACATCCAAATACAGAACACACACACATCCTTATACACAACACACACAAACACAGGCACACGTACATATCTAGGTACACAATACATGCACACATCCCTATACACAACACATACAAACACTCGCATCCATACACCACCCTCCCCCCACACACACACACACATACACACATACACACATACACACACACACACATCCATATACAAGGATGACGTTAACTCAGGGTCTTCATGTGAATGGGTTGGATTTTACAACCTCGCTCATCCCGAAAATCCCACCTGAGGTCAATGGACTTTCCCATGCTGCAATCCTCACCTGCTTCAATTCCCGGGCTGGTAAAATTCCACCCACTGACTCTCAACCCTCAGATCTTTGGGTGTATGGGTTGCAGTGATTCCCACCTAGGTTCTATAACACTCCATACAAACTGCCTGGCCAAAATCTATCAGCCTCGGTTCTGAAATGTTGAGTTGATCTCCGGCCTCTACTTCATTTCAAAGATGAAGTAAAGTGAAGTTTATTTATTACTCATGAGTAGTCTTAACACTGCAATGAAGTTACTGTGAAAATTTCCTAGTTGCCACATTCCGGTGCCTGTTCGGGAAAATTTAGCGTGGTCAATGCACCTAACCAGCACATGTTTTGGGCTGTGGGGGAAAACCAAAGAACTTGGAGGAAACCCACGCAGACACAGGGGGAACATGCAAACTCCATACAGACCCATGCAGCGAATTGAACCCAGGTCACTAGCACTGTGAGGCAGCTGTGCTAAACAGTGTGCCACCCAAACTCAAGCAAACCAGGCCAGCAGAGTATCCACTTTCTCTGCCCTAGAGATGAAGAGCAGCCAAGACATGGAAATAATAAACTGTACAATTATCAGAGATATTGTACTTTTGTTCTCATCTAACAAATTCCTAGGTCAGTGATTGGGAATCCTGCAGAGAGTAACTCACCTTCCTGACTCCCAAAGCCTGTCCATATCTACAAGTCAGGGGTGTGATGGGATATTTTTATTGCCTGGATGAGTGCACATCCAACAACACTCAAAAATGGGGCGGACATGACTTCACCACGAGATTTTAGTAAGGAATAATTGGATAAGCGCTTGAAGAGGAAATGTTGCTGGGATTTGGGGAAAGAGCTGGGAAGTGGTAGTAACCAGATTGTTCTACAGAAGGGTCAGTTGATGGTCTCAATAGTCTGCTTCTGAGATAATAAATCAAATCCAAAGAGGGGTTACTTTGATGCATATCCCTGCCTGCTCTTGTCAAAGCCCTTGCTTAATGTTAGCCGAGCTTCATAAAACTGGGGAAGCATGGCACAACGGCTATTTTTAGGATGGTAATCCTGGATTAATGATCCGGGGGCAAGAGTTCAAATCCCACCATGGCAGCTGGGTGAATATAAATTGAGCAAATTAAATAAATCCAAAATTAAAAAAAATGTGTTATTAACGGTGAACTTGTAACGAGTGGATTGTCATAAAAACCCATCTGGTTCACTAATAGAATCATAGAATCTCTATAGTACAGAAGGAGGCTATTCAGCCCAATGAGTCTGTACCAATCACATTCCACCCAGACCCTATTCCCCATAACTCCATACATTTACTCTAGCTGGTTCCTCTGACAATAAGGGGAAATTTATCATAGCCAATCCTCCTAACCAGTACATCTTTTGGACTGTGGGAGGAAACTGGAGCACCCAGAGGAAACCCACGCAGACACAGGGGAAAACATGCAAACTCTGCACAGACAGTGATCCCACGCCGGGAATCGAACTCAAGTCCCTGGTGCTGTGAGCCAGCAATGCTAACCACTGTGCCGCCCACTTTATGGAAGGAAATCTGCAGTCCTTACCCAGCCTGGACTCTATGTGACTCCTACTGTAATGCATTTGGCTCTTAATGTCCTCTTGAAAATCCCAGAAAGATGCTCAGTTGTCAGGAATGCGACTCACATTCTCACAAGAGTAATTGGAATGAGCAACTGACACTCACATCCAATAAGTGAATCAGTAAAACACTATCACCATGGCAAAGCAACAACTGATTCGATAGCAAATGCTTGTTCTTGAGTGCATGGATATTTTAAAAACTAATATTAGAGAGAAAATAACTCATATTTCATGAGCACTCACTCAGTGGCTAAACCAAACTGCCCTTTCCCCCAAATAAACTTGATTTATTAGTGTCACAAGTAAGCTTACGTTAACACTGCAATGAAGTTACAGTGAAAATCCCCGAGTCGCCATACTACCGGTGTCAGTTTGGGTACACTGAGGGAGAATTTAGCATGGCCAATCCACCTAACCTGCACATCTTTGGACTGTGGGAGGAAACTGGAGCACCTGGAGGAAACCCACACAGACATGGGGAAAACATGCAGACTCAGCACAAATAGTGACCCAAGCCAGTTTTGAACTCAGGTCTTTGGTGCTGTGATACAGCAGTGCTACTGTGCCACCTTGCTGACCATGATGGTAATGATTATATTGAAGATGCTAAATTGGTACATCATGCTCTGTCCTCAGATCTATTTGGAGATCCACACATAGGAATGTTCAGCTCAATTTTTTTTCCCGTACCTAGTGGTGCACTGAGGCAGAATTTTGTCTGTTCCCATAGCTCATTATTCATGTTTACCAGACAGTTTACCAGAAGCTTGTAGCTTGAGAGGTGTCACTCCATATCGAGAGTGGTTGACCAGGAATCTCTCCCGCTCTTACTGCCAGCCATTGATACCTTTGGAGGAATTTTACAGGTTGACACTCAACTGGTTTGATCGCGTTGTGAACACATCTTCCTTGGCCATCAAGTGCTGGGGTGGGACTCGAACCCAGGGCTCCTGGTTCAGAGGCTGGGACACTACCTGCTTCACCACAGGTCCTCCCAGTCAGCTAGCGGTAGAGAAAAAGACATGTCATTTCATGATGTAAAAAAAAAATCAACTCCCAAGTGCACATGTAAGAAACAATTTCACCTACAACCAGCTGGTAAAGAACCTACTATGTAATAAATTGATTTTCGCTGAAGAATTGTGGATTTACTGCAAACCTACACTTGAAATGACAGCAAAATACCAGATATAAGATGGGAAATTTTCTATTACCCTGTACTGTGAACCATTGCCCAGTAAATGCCACAAGGAAGATAAGTGACCGAGTTAAATGATATAAGCCCCAGTTGTCAGTCATTCGGGTGTAACACTCATCCTATTGCTAGCTTACAGTTGTCTAAGGCAGGGAGAGGACTGGCAGCTCACTCTTCCAAATACTATGGGAAAGATAGAAAGAGAAAAGGGGGAGTTGCACTTCTGATTGAGGAAAATATCATGACAAATACAAGAGGGCATATATCCGAGGGTTCGGCCACTGAGCTTATATGGGTAGAACTGAGAAATAAGAAGGGTGAAACCACTTTGATAGGAATGTACTATAGGATTGTACTATAGGAGTAAACATGTAAGATTACAGATAGCTCCAAGAAAAATAGGGTGGTAATAGTAGGGGATTTTAACTTACCCAATATTGACTGGGTCAGCCATAGTTTTAGAGGGTTGGATGGAGAGAAATTTGTTGAGTATATTCAGGAGGAATTTCTCATTCAGTACATGGATTTAGATAGTTACATGGGTATAGAGTGATATGGGCCAAATGAGGGCAATTGAGACCAGCTTAGAGGTTTAAAAAAAAGGGCGGCATGGACAAGTTAGGTTAAAGGGCCTGTTTCCATTCTGTAAACCTCTATGACTCTTTACAGCCATGGTCAAATCATTGCCCCATTAATGGAACCTTGCAAGTTATCTCATTCATATTGGTCCAACTCCTTGATCATCAGCTACATGTCTCTGTGTAACGATACTTGGGTATCAGAGGCTGATGCTGAGCAATATGCTTCAGTGGAGGATGTGCTCGGGAATTGCTACCTTACTGTTGGCTCCAGACTGTGATTGATATCCAGAAATTACTATGAGGTGTCTGAAGAATCATGAACTATTTGTAACCACAAGCTGAAATGGTTAATTGGATGGAACCACCTGTATATGAAAGTTACCCCTAGGTAACCTCTCCATCCACTCAAAAGTCACACATGAGGGAACAAACCAACAAAGCAAAGAATAAGACAACTAAAAACTGTTACAGTGCTTTGTTGTTTTACACTAATCTAGTGTTAAAAATTATTCTGTGTTTGAATTGTTCTGAAGACAAGCCAAGTGTCTCTTTCACCTTTAACTGAACGAGGTTTGTGGGAATTAAAAGTAGACAGTGGTTAGCACTGCTGCCTCACAGCAGCAGGGACCCAGGGTTTCGATTCCCAGCTTGGGTCACCGTCTGTGTGGAGTCTGTGTGTTCTCCTCGTGTCTGCGTGGGTTTCCTCCAGGTGCTCCGGTTTCTTCGCACATTCCAAAAGATGTGTGGGTTAGGTGGATCACCTGTGCTAACTTGACCCTTAGTGTCAGGGGGAATTAGCAGGGTAAAGGTGTGGGATTATGTGAATGGGGTCTGGATGGGATTGTGGCCGGTGAAGATTCAATGGGTCGAATGGCCTCTTTCTGCACAGTAGGGATTCTATGATTCTATTTATGATCTACATAAATGACTTGTTTGCATTTCAAAACTATTTCTGCAAAGGAAATGTCAACATTTTATTGAGGAATACTGGGAATGGTGAGAGGTAGGAATGCAGAATCTGTAGAGTGTTAATTGTTGGTATATCATGAATTGTACGTAATGTACCCAATATCTTTGTGACTGAACATTTGCTTTACACAATGGGACGTATTAAACTCCAACACAAATGTAACGTCTGGCATTTCCGTTTATGGTCAAGGAAATGAATTTCACTCATGTCGAGGTGACAGTTGGTTTAATGAGGGTTTATGTGATGAGGTACTGGCTCTCTGTTGAGTTCATTTGGAAAATACAAGTTTGCAGCGGTTCTGACACAAGTAATGTTGCAGTAGTTAACACAAAAATCCAGTGTAAACCAGAACATTACTAACAGCCCTGTTTGTTGTCAGCTCTGCAGAAGAAAAAAATTCATATCCTTTCCATTTGAAAATGTTAGTTAATCATTCCAGACAGTACGGGGAAAAAAAATCAAACCATAACGTGTATCGAAACTCATTGTGCATTTCTTTCAATGCCTCAAGCAGTAGTTCTTGGACAGAGCCCTTAATTAATTGGGCAGTAATGTTTAATTATTAAAACTCTTGACTCTAATGATCTTAATGAGCACTGTCCTCAGCCTTCCATCTGTTTAAGAGAACACAGCATGATAAGTTGTTCTTCAATGAATTACGACAAGTTTCAGTAATTATTTGGTTCATGGCCTTTGATGGGCAGCCCACTGTCATGTCATTCATCAAATTGCGCTACAAGGTATAGGGAACCGGGAAAGGACAGTTTTAAAGTTAAAGGCCATTCTCTGGCAGTGAGTGGTTGGTCACGATGTGGAACTGCCGGCATTGGACTGGAGGAAACACAGTAAGAAATCTCACAGCGCCAGGTCAAAGTCCAACAGGTTTATTTGGTAGCAAACACCACTAGCTTTCGGGGTGAGTCTCACTTGATGGAGGGGCAAACCCTGAAAGCTAGTGGTGTTTACTACTAAATAACCTATTGGACTTTAACCTGGTGTTATGAGACTTCTCAGTGAGTTGCTATACAAACTGGCCTTGAACATGCAGAGTCCATTTCAGACCATGAGATATAGGACCAGAATTAAGCTATTCAGCCCATCAAGTCTGCTTCACCATTCTATCATGATTGATATGTTTCTCAACCTCACTCTCTCTATATATAAATTTATATATATAAACCATGGCTATAAATGAACAAAGTATTTTCTGCCACATTTGCGCATGTAACTGTCACATATGTGCAAGCAAATGGCAAACCAGAGATCCAACAATATTGAAATCGATGCAATCATAATTTGCAAGTATGGAATTGCATTCCTTCTAGCATAGTTGTTGGAGACTTAAAAAATGGCAGCAGAGATGGTAGTAAGCTCAGTTTTATTGACCACTTACTTGGTTCTTGGTATGCTTGGCTTATACTGATAAAACAGCATACGGATATTATAGATATCGCTCCCTGACTCCAGTGCAAAATCTGGCAAAGCGTCGGGGAGTGAGGGGCGAGGATGCAAAGGGAAGTCACCTGGATGCTGCTTGGGATATGAAGAGAGGCTGGATAGGCTTGGGTTGTTTTCATTGGAGCAGAGGAGACTGAGGGGGAGACCTGATTGAGGTGTACAGATTATGAGGGGCACGGACTGAAAGGATAAGGAGTAGCTGTTCCCCTTAGTTAAAGGGTCAGCCACGAGGGGATATAGGTTCAAGGTGAGGGACAGGAGGTTTAGGGGGGGATGTGGAAACCCGCAGACATGGGGAGAATGCGCAAACTCCACACAGACAGTGACCTGAGGCTGGAATTGAACCTGGGTCCCTGGTGCTTGAGGCAGCAGTGCTAACCACTGTGCCACCCTTCATTTTCTGGAACAATGTCAGGGACTAGGGTCTTCAATTATATGCTCTCCAATCCTGATAAATAGTGAGCCGTCGTATCTGGTAACCAACAAAATATCTCGCTGGGTTTGCTATGGGATTCATGTAAAATTCATATAGTTTTTACAACGGAATCACCCAATGAAAATAGAATTTTGAAAATTTGGCGTGTCCACTACAACTCTCACCAACTTTTACAGACGCACCATAGAAAGCATTCTTTCTGGTTGTATCATAACTTGGTATGGGCTCCTGCTCTGCCCAAGACCACAAGAAACTACAAAGGGGTTTGAATGTAACCCAGTCCATCACGCAAACCAGTCTCCCATCTGTCTACACTTCCCACTGCCTTGGAAAAGCAGCTAGCGTAATTAAAGACCCTACAAAACCCCAGACATTCTCTCTTCCACCTTCACCCGTTGGGAAAAAGATACAAAAGTCTAAGGTCAAGAGCCGACAGACCAGCTTCTTCCCTGCTGCCATCAGACTTTTGAATAAACTTACTTTGCGTTAAGTTAATCTTTCTCTAGACCCTAGCTATGACTGTAACACTACATTCTGCACTCTCTCCTTTTCTTCTCTATGAATGGTATGTTTTGTCTGTACAACGCACAAGAAACAATACTTTTCACTGTATACTAATACATGTGACAATAATAAATCAAATCAAATCAAAAGCTACAGTCTTAAGTTGTGAATTCAATGCTAGTTCAATCCCAAAAATGTGCTCTTAGGCTGATTGGGTAACAAATTGTCCCTATATTGGTCTCTATATGTCATTAAGACGTTAGGACGGTGGCGCGGGCTCGTTGGGCCGAAGGGCCTGTTTCCCGTGTTGTGTTGTTCTTTGTTCTTTGTTAGTTGCAATGCTATTGCTATGTTTCACACAGGGGGTACTTACTGACTATTCTGTACCACTGCAAACACAAATCCACACCCTCTTAACTTCATACTGACAGAGAATTAAATCACGAAACGATTTCTAAGATCATATAAGCGTGGTGGAAGTTATTGCGAGAGAAAGAGATTGAACACTTCACTGTATAATTAATTTAAATTAATTGAATAAATCTTGACATTAAAAAGATAGTCATGAAGCCCCTGGATCATTGTACAAGTCCTGCCTGATTCAAATTGCACTGCTGCACCAGAGAAGGAGCGAGATATTTTCACATCGGCAATTTTACTGATAATACTCCAGCCAGTTCGATTGCAGTCCTAGTAGTAGTGGGAGCTGCTAGATTGACAAATAGGCCCAGACAGGACTTCAATGGATCTCAGAGTCAACTCAGTCCTGGCTGAGATTATCACAGAATCATAGAATTCCTACAGTACAGGAGACTCACAATACCGGGTTAAAGTCACCAGGTTTATTTGGAATCCTGAGCTTTCGGAGCACTGTCCTTTCATCAGGTGAGTGGAATACAGTACAGAATCAGAGTAAAGGGGGCACGGTGGCACAGTGGTTAGCATTGCTGCATTACAGCGCCAGGGACTGAGGTTCAGTTCCGGCCTTAGGTCACTGTCTGTGTGGAGTCTGCATGTTCTCTCCGTATCTGTGTGGGTTTTCTCTGGGTGCTCCGGTTTCCTCCCACAAACGTGCAGGTTAGGTGGATTGGCCATGCTAAATTGTCCCTTGGTGTCAGGAGGACTAGCTAGGATAAGTACACGGGGATAGAGCCTAGGTGGGATTGTGGTTAATGCAGACTCGATGGGCTGAATGGTCTCTCTCTGCATTGACAGAACCTACGATTCTATGGGAAAGAGGCCATTCAGCCCATTGAGTCTGCACTGACAACAATCCCACCCAGGTCCTATCCCTGTAACTCCACATCTTTATCCTGCTAATCTCCCTGACACTAAGGGTTAATTAAGCATGGCCAATCCACTTAACCGACATATCTTTGGAGTGTGAGAGGAAATCAAAGCACCTGGAGAAAACTGGCAGACATGGGGAGAATGTGCAAACTCTATATAGAGAGTGACCTGAGGCTGGAATTGAACCTGTGTCCCTGGTGCTGTGAGGCAGCAGTGCTAACCACTGTGCCACCATGCCGCCCTTCATTTTCTGGAACAACGTCAGGAATTAGGGTCTTCAATTAAATGTAGAGACTGAGATTGTTCACCTTAGAACAGAGAAGTTATTTCCAGAGGTAGAAAGGTTGTGTAAAGAGCAAACACAGGTTTCAGATAATTGGCAAAAGATCCAATGATAACATGAGGAAAAAGAAATGTTTGCGGCACTGTCTGAAAGTACGGTGAAAGCAAATTCAACAGTAAGGTTCAAAAGGGGATTGGGTAAAGATTTAAACCATTTGCAGGGATACGGGGGAAGAACGGGGAAGCAGAATTAATCTCTGTGACAATTTCCAGGGCTAGCATGAGGAGTCACTGATTGATCTCCCTATAGCACCTGTAGAATACAATCTCCCTGGGGATTGGTAACTCGCACACTGAGTTTTTTATAAAGCAGGCCCCTGAGTGGGTCCATTATTTCTGAGGCTAGAACCAGAGGGCACAACCTCAGCTAAAGAAACAATCCTTTAAAACAGAGATGAGGAGAAATTTTCTTCAGCCACAGAGTGGTGAATCTGTGGAACTGTTTGCTGCAGAAAGCTGTGGAGGACAGGTTATTGAATGTCTTTAAGACAGAGATGGAGCGGTTCTTGATTAATCAGTGGATCGGGGGTTATGGGGAAAAGGCAGAGAATGGAGATGAGAAAAATATCAGCCACAATTAAATAGTAGAGCAATAGGCCAAGTGGCCCAATTCTGCTCCCATGTTTTATGGTCTTATGGGACCTTTGTGTTCACAGTAGGTTTTTACTTTTCTTTATTTTTGTGCAATAAAGCACTGCTTCTCTACTGGAATTATCATAATCTCCCAAGGAGCAGGTAGAGGTATGATGGGCCAAATGGCCTCTTTCAGACCTTATCATTCTCTAATGATGTGATTCTATGTTTAATTTGGAACGTAGCCTCATAGACTGCTGGTTACAGAAGGCATTCCTCTCAGAGGAAGCGCAGACACACACTTTTAATCAAAGAACACTCGCTGGGTAAATAGTTCTTGAACAATAGGTTTGTTTCTTGAAGCAACACACTGCCGGTTGTCTGAATTCGCCAAGCTCAGGGTAATTACACACATGGTAAATCTTTAACGACAAATGTCCCTCTGTGGCGAGCAACTAGAACATTAATAAAATAAATGTTTTATGAGAACATTTTGGCTGGAACTTCTGAAAGAAACAGGTGGTACAGGGTTAGTTCAATAATAGATAATGATACATTTAGTTCTCCATCTGGAAAGCACACAGCAAGCTTGTCACTGCTGCTCTTTATTCCTCTGAATACTCAGTGGTGTATTGTGGTGCACAAATGTAAGATAAGAATGAAAATTGACAGTAGGGTGTCTCATTTTGACAACAACCACAAGACAAACAGTTAACTGCGGGTAGCCAGCGCGGAGACCTCTCTGCTGGTTACAAACAGTGTAAACACTGCCACTCTTGTGTCATCTAAAATATTTGTGTCTAAAGGAATCCCAAATTGTGATTTGCTCTCCCTTCCTTTTCTTTTCAGTAGCCGCGTTTCGTTCCTGAGGGATTTGGGGCCACCACAGTGGTTAGCGCTGCTGTCTCACAGCGTCAGGGACCTGGGTTCGATTCCCATCTTGGGTCACTGTCTGTGCGGAGTCTGCATGTTCTCTCCATGTCTGTGTAGGTTTCCTCCGGATGCTCCGGTTTCCTTCCACAGTCCGAAAGACATGCTGGTTAGGGTGCATTGGCCATGCTAAATTCTTCCTCAGTGTATCCTAACAGACACCAGAGTGTGGCAACTGGGGGATTCTCGTAGTTTCCATGGAATCCATAGAACCCCTAAAGTGCAGAAGGAGGCCATTTGTCCCATTGAATCTGCACTGACCACAATCGCACCCAGGCCGTATTCCAGTAACTGCACATATTTACCCTGTTAATCCTCCAGACACTAAGAGGCAATGGCCAATCCACCTAAGCAGCACATCTTTGGACTGTGGGGGGAAACTGGAGCACCCGGAGGAAACCCATGCAGGCACCCAAGGCTAGAATTGAACCTGGGTCCCTGGCACTGTGGGGCAGCAATGCTGACTTCATTGCAGTGTTAATGTAAGCCTACTTGTGACACTAATAAATAAACTTTAAACTTGTGCTTGATTCTTCTATGTAGAGAGTCTACAGCACATCACATCCAACAATACGGAGGAATGTAGGATCAGGTATTGGTCATTCTGCCCCATTTGTTTAGAGGGACAACCTGGGCTTGTGAGTGGGCCGTGTGATTGGCCCTCCCTCATCTGAGTGGGATACAAGATTGAACTCGAGCTTGTTAACTCACCGTGACCCTGTGAATAAGATTAAATACATTTAGTACAAGCGGAATGTTTCATAATAAGTTATAGAAAATGCTTCATTATTTATATATTTATAAAACTGTCATCAACTTCAAATAGTAAAAGAAATATTTACACAGAGGGAGCGCGCACAGCTCTCACAGTCAATGTTGTGAGCAATCAGCACGCACCTCACTTCACTCACCCTCGCTTTACGTGCGAATCACTTCATTCACACTGGGAGGGTAAAAAACGACATGGACAGGAATCAATGGAATGTGACAGTCCTGCACACAGAGTGTGGTGGGGCGGCACTCAGAACTCAATATTTAGAGGAATTCTGTGAGCAAATTGTGGAAAATTTTGGGTGAAACAAATTGTAAAGAAAAGAAAATCTTTTCAAAAAGCAAAACTAGCAAATAAAAATCTCCTCTGGCACTTCCACTTTACCAATTATGGTTCCATTGTTTCAACTGATTTCTCCCCATGCTTTATTTCTTTCTGCCTGTTACATCATCGCAGGAAACTTCATATTTCAATTTCAAACAACCTTCCCTGACATTTATCTCCAATCCTTTCCGTTCTCTGTATCTGCTCCTTCCTATAGTTTGTATCTGCCCTCTCCTGCAGTTCATATCTGCTCTCTGCTGTAGTTTGCATTTGCTCTCTGCTGTAGTTTGTATCTGCTCTCTGCTGTAGTTTGTATATGCTCTCTGTTGTAGCTTGTATCTGCTCTCTGCTGTAGTTTGTATCTGCTCTCTGCTGTAGTTTGTATCTGCTCTCTGCTGTAGTTTGTATCTGTTCTCTGCTGTAGTTTGTATCTGCTCTCTCCTGTAGTTAGTTGTACCTGTTCTCTCCTGTAGTTTGTATCTGCTCTCTCCTGTAGTTTGTACCTGCTCTCTGCTGTAGCTTGTATCTGCTCTCTGCTGTAGTTTGTATCCGCTCTCTCCTGTAGTTGTACCTGTTCTCTCCTGTAGTTTGTATCTGCTCTTCCCTGTAGTTTATATCTGCTCTGTCCTGTAGTTTGTATCCGCCCTCCCCTGTAGTTTATATTTGCTTTCTCCTTCAGGCGTATCTACTCTTTCCTGTCTTAATATCTGTTTTCTGCTATAGTTTGTATCTGGTACCTGCTGTAGTTTATAACTGCTCTCTGCTGTAGTTTGTGCCTGCTCTCTTCTGCAATTTATATTTGCTTTCATCTTCAAGTGTATCTGCTCTGTTCTTTCAGTGTATCTGCTCTCTCCTGTCTTAGTATCTGCTCTCTGCTGTAATTTGTATCTGCTTTCTCCTCTAGGCGCATCTGCTCTCTGCTGTAGTTTATATCTGCTCTCTCCTGTGGACATGTCTGCTCTGTCCTGTAGTTGTATCTGCACACTGTGGAGTTTATATCTCCTCATTCCTGCATACAGTTGATAGTTAATTGGACTGTTGGATATGGAGAACTTTGGTCTAATGCAATAACACTGATGAAACCCGGACACTCCAGTTTGTGATTTCCTTAATCTGATAGATTGGCAAAGAGTGGCAAACTTTTAACTAGAAACACCATTCAAAGATATTTAAGAAGCCTAGTGCCAAATTATAGGTAATGTTAATCATTTTTCAGAATGCTTTTACACCTTAATTTTGTTCCAATTTCTTCTTTCAAGCTACGTCTTTCTTTTACAATACAGTAGCAATGATAGTTCTGGAAAAGTAAAGTATAATTTTTTTTAAATGATGAATCCAAGTCTTACAGATATTAAAAGAGATAGTTAAGATGCCCTCGATATTTAGGGTAGGATTTATCTTAAATATCGAGTAGAAAACTACTGAGTTTAGCAAGATACCTCGATCCCAATGAGGGATAGAGCTTTCATCAACTACCCCACATCAGCAACACATTCGCTTTGAGAAATGCTGGAATCAATCCAAAAAAAATCTAAAGCTCCTCTGGTGTAGCTAATGCTTGTTCCAGGACAGAGCTGAACCAACAAGAAGCATTTGAACACAAGTGCTGGATGACATCTTTTCATTAAGGTTACCCATTGTTAGACTGTAGCATCTTGCAATTTATGATATAGAGGCTACATTGCTGTTTTTTCTTCAGGAACTGCCTTCTGTCAGAGGATATTCCATACCCTATACCACAGGATATTAGTGTCCTTGACCACACAATTATGCCTAATTATGTTTATGAATTTCTGAACTTTTGCCCAGAGGATGAACTCTGATTTCAGATTTGAATGTGGAGATGTCGGCGTTGGACTGGGGTAAGAACAGAAAAAAGTCTCACACAACCAGCTTAAAGTCCAACAGGTTTATTTGTAGCAAATGCCACAAGCTTTCGGAACATGCTGTCCCTTCGTCAGGTGTATGTATTCGTATAAATTGAGTCTGCGTCTTTGTGCCCTGCTTCTGATCAGAACTCCCGCCCCTGGGACGAAGAGACAGCGTGTTCCGAAAGCTTGTGGCATTTGCTACAAATAAACCTGTTGGACTTTAAGCTGGTGTGGTGAGACTTCTTACTGTTCAAATTTGAATCCTTACTTCATAGGATCAGCTTATATCTTTGTATTTATAGCTGCATTCTTTCATAGATAGACAGACTGACAGACAGATAGAGAGGCAGACGGAGAGATAGACAGGCAGACAGATAGACAGAAAGATAGACAGAAAGATAGACAGACACGTGATAGATAGATAGATACACACATAGACACATATAGATAGATAGATAAATGGAGGTAAGCAGTCAGAGAGATAGATAGACATATATATATATATAGATATATCTAGAGAGAGTGTTAGATAGATAGATAAACAGATAGATAGATAGACAGATAGATAGTTGTATTTAAATGAATCTGTTTGGTCTTAAACAATTCCAGCCATGTTCAATTCTGGCATTATAGGAAAAGTGCTGTATCTTTAATCTTGAATTTTGGCAATACTTGGCTTTGAACAATGATTTTGGTAACTTTAAGGTTGTGGGAGGTTGTGTGAGATGAACATGGCTTCCTCGGGGAAATTTTGAAGCTAAAGTGAGGGGATAAAATGAGCAATAATGGAAGCCTGCATGAGATAGCTTCTGGCAATTGGGATCTTTGATTTAGGAGCATTTAAGAATGCATTACCTTTTAACTCTCCAATTCAAAATGTGCCAAGGCACTCATCAACCCATTGCTCAACACCGCTGTTAAGCAGCTCCCTGCAGTCACACGGGTTCTCATAACCTATTAGGCAGCCATTTGCACTTCGCATGGTTGTAAAATGGAGACTTGTTTATTAGTCACTGAAATAAGACAAGTGGGAGTTTTAATTACCATGCTCTTGGCAGTCACGAGCAGCGTGAGGCTTGCTGCAGAGTCGAGAAAGCAAGGGGCCATATTGAGCAATAAGTGAGCAGGAGAGGGCTAATTATGTCGATGATGGTTTGATCATTTTTGCTGGCCCACTGTGTCCCTTTCAAACATTCTGGCACGGATACTTGAATGAGACACTCTTTCTAAGGTTGGCCTGATTTACTGGTTTAACTCCTTTGTGTTTTAAAACCTTTCCCTATCTATTCCCCCACTTAAACTACGGTCAAGCTCTCAATAAATAATGAAAAATAAATGAAATCTCACAACACTAGGTTAATGCCCAATGGATTTATTTGGAATCATGAGCTTTTGGAGCATTGCTCCTTCCTCAGGTGAGTGGACAGTTGGGTTCCCAAACAGGGAACATATCAACAAAGACACAATTACAAGTTAATGGTCAGAATGCAAGTCTTTACAGGTACAAATGGTGAGAGTGGAGAGAGGAACAATCACAGGTTAAAGAAGTGTGAATTGTATCAAAACAGGACAGTTAGTAGGATTTTGCAAACCCTGGCCAAATGATGGTCTCATCCACTCACCTGACGAAGGAGCAGTGCTGCAAAAACTCATGATTCCAAATTAACCTGTTGGGCTTTAACCTGGTGTTGTGAGATTTCTTACTGTATTGAGTTTGCACATTTTCCCGTGTCTGCGTGGGTTTCCTCCGGATGCTCTGGTTTCCTCCCACAGTCCAAAGATATGTGGGTTAGGTTGATTGGCCATGCTAAAATTGTCTCTTAGTGTCTCAGGAAGTGTAGGTTGGAGGGATTAGCAGGATAAATATGTGGGGTCTTTGGTACAGACTTGATGGGTCAAATGGCCTCCTTCTGCACTGAAGAGATTCTATGAACACAGAGACCCTCCACCCTCACACTCACGAGGGACACCCCCATGGACACAAGAAATCCATCACCCCCACAGTTGTCAATTGTGGCCCCACTCCCCTGCAATGCCCCTGGTGCTGTGAGGCAGCAATGTTAACTACTATGCTCCTGTCCACCCTATTTCAGATAGTCATTAATAAATCCAATTGAGGGAAACCCTCCTCACCCAAAGAGTGGGGAGAATATGGAACTCATTCCCACAGGGAAAAGCTGGGGGGGATAGTGCAGATGCACTTGAGGGAATACCAGATTAAACACATGAGGGAAGGGGGAATAGACTCGATATGTAGATGGAGTAAGATGAAGTGGAATAGGAAGAGTTTAGAGATGAGCATAAACATTGATATATAACTTGTTTCTGTACTCAGGGCTTGATGCAGAATCTCTGGTGGGGATTCATTCACTGTGTCAGCTTAAAGTCATCACTAACAAAATGAAAGTAGAAGCGAGAAGACATTTGTGAACAGAGTAGGTTATTGAAACATGGAATGTTTAGCCACAGGGATTGATTCAGGTAGAAGTGATTACATTTCATAAAAGGTTAATTCGATAAATATTTGAATTAGAGCAAGATGTACGACTATGGGGGGAATGCACATTTGTGGTATTAGCTCTGGACTGCTACAGCAAAGACCTCCATTGTTGTATGGAGATGTTTCAACGTGGATAAAATAGTTTTCCAGAATAAAATTTACCCAAAACACTCCCAAACAGTCTGGCTTGAATTTTAAATATCTGCTGCCGACATCTTAAACTGATTATGCAATTTGTTTGTCTTGCTGAAGCACTGATGGACAAATCATTTTATTACGCAGCAAAGATTTACTCCAGGATTTGCCCTCTCAGACAGAGCAAGTTACACTCTGGCTTGATTTTCCATCCCTCTGTAGTTTCTAGCTCATCATTGGCCATCAGCTGGTTCTTCCAGTCCCGCCGATGTCCATGGTGCTTTGCGTTGTTTTCTCCTCCCTCCACTATGGAATGTGACCTTTGATGAGACAAAACGCTCTCACCCACTGAAACCCCCTCTAAATGCCAGCCACCTAGATCTTATTGGATTGTCACAGTGGCACAGTGGTTAGCACTGTTGCCTCACAGTTCCAGAGACCTAAGTTCAATTTTTGGCTTGGGTCACTGCCTGTGTGGAATTTGCACATTCTCCCCATGTCTGCGTAGGTTTCCTCCAGGTGCTCCAGTTTCTTCTCGCACTCCAAAGATGTGCAGATTAGGTGAATTGGTCATGCTACATTGCCCCTTAGTGTTAGAGGGATTAGCTGGGTAAATAAGCGGGGTTACAGGGATAGGACGTGGGTGGGATTGTTGTCAGACCAGGCTCGATGGGCCACATGGCCTCCTTCTGCACTGTAAGGATTCAGTGATTATTGAATATTGAACTAGGATCAGGGGACTACATGCTGTAATCCATCGTCTATCTTTTATATCCATAGATTAATATTTGAATTCTTGGATCTCTTATTTTTCTCTATTCATCTACATCTTCCAATCCTTTTTCCCTTGAGCATGTGTAAATACAGGGATACCAACAGACCATTTAACCTGTTCCAACATCCAATGCAATCCCACACATCCATCTTCACCTCATATCCCTTAGTACCTTTGCTTAACAGAAATATATTAATTTCAGATTTAATAATTTATTTTTAATTGTCATTTGCAGAAGAGAACTCCAACCTTCCATGTCTTTGCATGCAAATTGCTCCCTAATTTCTCTCCTGAAATTTCTGGCTCTCATTGTTAGAATCTATCCCCTAACAGATACACTACAGCTGAGATTCTTCCTTTTCATTCACCCCACCACTGCTGCAAGTGAGGACGGAGAATTTGGCGCTCAGACAAAACTCTATTCACTGCAGCGGGACTGGCGAACTCCAGCAGCAGGTGAGGTCAGAGAATCCTGGACTTCATGCTCTCAAAATGTACCATCCTGCACCACTCCGCGTTTTATTACACCCCACCTGTTTGCTAATTTGTGTTTATCTTTTGTTGAATTTTATTCAAATTGTTGCACAATGTCTAATCATAAATCTTAGATTTCAGGTACCCAAGAACACAAGAAAGAGGAGGAGGAACAGACTTAATTAGTTCTTATTGGGGAAGTTAAAAGCTGCACTTGAGTGTATTCCTGCAAGAGGAATCAGCTGTGTCAGCTTTCAACTGAACTTGGCTGGTTGTTTGTACAACTAGTTAAAACCATTTCCAAGGCCTTGTAAATTGTATCTATAAAAACAGAGGCCTCAGTGTGCTGTGCTGACTGCATAGTGAGTGCTGCCTGACTTGATGGAATTGGGTGAACACATAGAGTTAGGTGAAATAGGCAGCAGAGGCTACAAGGGAGGGTACTGATTGGTCAGTAAGTTATTTTTTTTCTATTTACTCTTGGCATTGTAGCTGTTGTTGTACACATCAATAGTGTTTCTGTGTAATTTCTATGATTTATAGTTTGAAAAGGTTGTACTAGGTAGGGCCCTAGAAAATTGGATATAATTTAAAACAAAACGTCTTTCAAAAGTTTAATTTACAGAAGTAAGGTATGAATGGAGAATTCCAAGCCATGGTTTGCTCCTCTTGCTCTATGTGGGAGGCTGGGGACAGTTCCAGTCTCCTGGGTCAGCATGTGTGTAGGAAGTGTCTCCAGCTACAGCTCCTGGAAGCTTGAGTTTCAGAGCTGGAGAGGTGGCTGGAGACACTGTGGAGCATCCATGAGTCAGAGAGTATTGTGGATAGCACTTATAGAGAGGTGGTCACACTGCAGGCTCAAACTCTTCTGGCAGGAAAGGAATGGGTGACCACCAGGCAGAGCACGAGAGACAGGCAGGTAGTGCAGGAACCTCCTGTGACCATCGCTCTGCAAAATAGATATATGGCTTTGAATACTGTTGAGGGGAATGACCTTTCTGGGGAAAGCAGCAAAGGCCAATTCATTTCACTATGGTTGGTTCTGCTGCAGAGGGGAGGGGTAAAAAGTGTGCCAATGCAATAGTTACAGAGGATTCAATTGTAAGGGGAATGGACAGGCATTTCTATAGCCACAAAAGAGACTCCAGGATGGTATGTTGCCTCCTTGGTGCTAGAGTCAAGGATGTCTTGGAGCAGTTGCAGGACATTTTGAAGGGAGAGGGTGAACGGCCAGTAGTTATAGTACATATTGGTACAAACAACATAGGTTAAAAAAGGGATGAGGTCTTAAAAGCAGAATGCAGGGAGCTAGGAGGAAAGTTAAGAAGTTGAACTCAAAGATAATGATCTCAGGATTACTACTGCTGCCATGTGCTAGTCAGAATAGAAATGAGAGGATATATTGGATAAATCCGTAGTTGAAGAGATGGTGTTAGGGGGAGGGTTTCAGATTCCTGAGGCATTGGGACAATTCTGGGGGAGGTGGGACCTGATCAAATTGGACAGATTACATCTGGGACTGATGTCCTAGTAGGAGTGTTAGCTAGAGCGGTTGTGGAGGGTTTAAACTCGTACCAGGGATATGGGAACGATGTAAGGAGTCTGAGAAGGAGGGAGCAAGGACAAATTGCGGGGAGAATGTCCCAGTTACATCAAAAATCAGGAAAAAAGTTGAAAGGAAGAAGAACACAGGAGATGTTGTTAATGGAGATATTAGAATTCAAAAGAAAGTACAAAATCTAGCACTTTGTCTGAATGCTTGTAGCATTTGAAACAAGGTAAATGAGTTGATGGCACAAATCATTGCAATTGAATATGATTGCGTGACTATTGTAGTTACAACTCAAAGTTAAATATCTAGGGATATCAGATGGTCTGAGGGGGAAAATGGGAAGATAAGGGAGGTGGTACAGCTTTGATATTTAAGGATGATATCGGGCTAGTGAGAGATGATAAAGGTTCTATGGCAAAAGAGGTTGAATCCAACTGGGGGGAAATTAGAAATAGTAAGGAGAAAATCTCACTGCTAGGCGTAGTCTATAGGACACCAAATAATAACATCATAGTGGGGCAAGAAATAAACAAAGAAATAACTGCATGTAAAAATGGTACAGCAATAATCATGGAGATTTTAATCTACATATCAATTGGTCAAACCAGGTTGGTCAAGGCAGCCTTGAGAAGGAGTTTGTAGAATATATCTGTGATAGCTTCCTTGAACAGTATGTAATGGAACCAACAAGAGAGCAAGCTATCCCAGATCTGCTCCTGTGTAATGAGACAGGAATAATTAATGATCCTATAGTTAGCGATCCTCTTGGAAGAAACTATCAGTGTGGCTGAATTTAAAATACAGGTGGAGCATGAGAAGATAAATTCCAATACCAGTGTCTTGTGCTTAAACAAAGGAGACTGCAATGGGATGAGGGAGGCATTGGCTAAGGTAGACTGGGAGCAAAAACTTTGATGGGACAATTGAGGAACAGTGGAGGATTTTCAAAGCTATCTTTCGCAGTGCTGAGCAAAAGTATATACCAGTGATAAGGAAGAATTGTAGAAAGAGATAATCAGCCATCGATATCTAAAAAATAAAGAAGGGTATTGAATTGACAGACAATGCATATAAAGTTGCAAAGATTAGTGGGAACCTAGAGGATTGGGAAATCTTTAAAGGTCAACAGAAAGCCACAAAAAACCTATAAAGAAAAGTAAGATAGATTATGAGAGTAAACTAGCTCAGAATATAAAAACAGAAAAATGTTTCTACAAATATATAAAATAAAAAAAGAGTGGCTAAAGTAAACTTTGTTCCTTTAGAGGATGAGAAGGGGAATGAAATAATTGGAAATGAGAAAATGGCTGAAGCTTTGAACAGGTATTTTGTGTTGGTCATCAGTGGAAGATACAAATAACATGCCAAAAATTGATGATAGGAAGGCTGTGGCAGCTGAGGATCTAGAAACTGTCATTATCACAAAAGAGGTAGTGTTGGGCAAGTTAATGGAGCTAAAAGTAGACTAGTCTCCTGGCTCTGATGGATTGCATCCCAGGGTACTAAAAGAGATAGCGGGGGAAATAGCATATGCATTAGAGATAATTTACCAAAATTCGCTGGACTCTGGGGTGGTTCCCCCAGATTGGAAAACAGCAAATGTGACTTTTGTGCCTTTTACCTGATGAAAGAAATGGAAGAGAGAATGTCTGGGGTCCGTGGGATCCTTGATTATACTGGCTGTTTTTCCAAGGCAGCAGGAAGTGTAGTCAGAGTTAACGAATGGGAGGCTGGTTGATGTGATGGATTGGGCTACATGCACAACCCTTTGTAGTTCTTTGTGGTCTTGGGTAGAGCAGGAGTCATCGCAAGCAGTGATACAACCAGAAAGAATGCTTCCTGTGGCACACATGGTAAATGTATTTAACTGCGGTGCATTCACAGCTCTCTGGGATAGAGAAATCCGAAGATTCTCAACACTTTGAACAAAGTGATTCCTCCTCATTCCAGTCTTAAGTGGCCTTCTCTTTTCCTAACAATGTGTCTTAGTTTCTGCTGATTAGCGAATCTATCTCTCAGCATCCACTCTCTCAAGTCCCCTGTGAATTTGGAAGATTTGGATGAGACCATCAATTGATAATAATTGTACATTGTACCTGCTCTGGAAACATGAAATGTTAAGGAAGTTTATATAAAAGCTGACAAATCTCAGTCTGTACCGAGCTTGTTAAACTGTGGAGTCCTTTGTTGCTGGCAAGTAGAGATTGCCACTTGTGGGGAGGACATTGAATTTTTATTCACAACCTACTGTGATATCCAACTTAAGGAATTTTCCCATCCCGCCTACCACGGGAATTGTAGCAGGCGGGACAGGACTGTACAAATGTCCGTTAACTTTGGGTGGGATTTTCCAGCCTTGGAGGCGAGTGTGGTCGGAACATCCTGCCTGTTTCTACACAATTTTGCTCAATAGGAATTAAAATATCACAAAGCAATTTGTATTAAAAATGCCAGATTGTAGTTTTATGGACAAGGTAACTGAGTGCCAAGTCCACACATCCATCTTTACCTCATATCCTTTAATACCTTTGTTAAAAATATATCAAACATTTAAAAAAAAAATTGTAAAATATAAACAAATCACTTTCACTTTATCATTTAATCCAATTCAGGATCATGGGGAATCAGAGCCTATAGGCAGGGAAAATATAAGTACTCCAAAGCAAATTGACTTTATACTTCCCTGGTTTAAAACCGCAACAAGTCTTTTTCCAAATGTCACAGAAACCATTTTAAGATCTCTATCCCTAGGGTGGCGTGGTGACACAACAGTTAGCCTCACAGCGCCAAGGACCTGGATTCGATTCCCAGTTTACATCACTGTCTGTGCAGAGTCTGCATGTTCTCCCCATGTCTGCATGGGTTAGAGTCATTAGAGGTTTACAAGTCCTTTGGTCTAACTTGTCCATGCACCCTACTTTTTTAAACCCCTAATCTCAACCCAATTGCCCACATTTAGCTCATATCCCCCTGAACCCAACAAACCCATGTAACTGACTAAATGCTTTTTAAAAGACAAAATTGGACCCACCTCTACTACTGCCTTTGGCAGCTTGTTCTAGACACTCACCACCTTTTCTGCGAAAAAATTGTCCCTCTGGACACTTTTGTATCTCTCTCCTCTCATCTTAAACCTATGCTCTCTAGTTTTAGACCCTCCTACCTTTGGGAAAAGGTATTGACTATCTAGTTGATTTATGCCTCTCATTTTATAGATCCCTTAACCTTCTACGCTCCAGAGAAAAATGTCCCAATCTATCCAGCCTCTCCTTATAACTGAAACCACCAAACATCCTAGTAAATCTGCGTGTTTCCTCTGAAAGACATGCTGATTAGATGCATTGCCCATGCTAAATTCTCTTCAGTGTACCCAAACAGGTGCTGGAGTGTAGTGACTAGGGAAATTTTGCAGTAACTTCAGGCAGTGTTAATGTAAGCCTACTTGCGACACTAATCAATAAACTTTAAATTATTTGTGCAATTAAGTAAATATTGCTGAAAAAGTGAAGCCGGTGAACTTCACAGAAGTTTTTAATTCTTTTACCCAACTCTTTGTAATTAATTGGAAACACTGCAAAAACCTTACATGGTGTTGAAGGAGATCCGTTTGATGGGATTAGCAGGGAAGGAAAAGACCTACAAATGACTGTTTCTTTTCTTCACCACAAAAATGTTTTGTTAGCTATTCTCATGACAAATGGTGGCAGCGAACCCTTTAAAGTATATTTCAGGATGCAGCAACAAAGCCCCAGGGTCCTGACATTCAAATGACTAGGTGAAATCTTTAGCCTTCTAATAGTGGCATCTCATTATGGCGTGTTTTGCCCATGGGCTACTGTCTGTGCCTTGCTTGGTTCTAAGCAGGAACTGGGAAAAGGTCACACTTCAGTAATAGGCTTTAATAATCAACTTAAAGAAAGCACATTGCCAGCTTCCTTCATTAGTGAATACAGCGATGATACAAAAATATCTCCAGGCTAATGGATTTAATAGACACATGCTTACCAGCCCAAACAGATTGATTCAAGAAAGCATTTGCCAAATCTACGATAATGTTTAGTAATCTGGGAATTAGTGAATTAATGCTGATAAATGCCCACCCATATACTTGCAATGCTGACTTCAGAGTGAGCTGGTTATATATACAGGGGCCATCTGAAAACACACCAGTTTTACTGATGGATTTATGGTGGATGAAGCTTTTCGCACAGTCTGCAATGTTTCTGTGGGTCCGATAATGTTTACCTCTGGGCTACAGAAGAGTTAAAACAGTAAACGTTCAGTGGTCAGCTATCAGAAGGGTTTGAAAATGCTGTAACCTTAATTTTCCCAAACAATTGTGAAATAGCATCCCGTGAATTGCAAAGCAAAATAGCGCCTAGCTTCCTATGTCTTTATAAACCCTGCATTTATGACTAAGTGAAGATGTGCATTTCTATAGTGCCTTTCATGACCTCAGGATGTTCCACAACTTCTGAATGTTCCAAAAAAGCCAATGAAGTACCTTTTGACAGGTCATTGACAGGCTAGGGCAGCAACTGAGGATGGGGGGTTGGGGGGGGGCATGGTGAGGATGGAGAGGGTGGTTTTGGGGGAGTGGGGATGGTGTCCAGTTGGGGGAGGGGTTTCGATGTCAAGGGTGGTGATCATGATGGGGAGATGTTGTGCGAATTGGGGGTGAAGTGAGGTACGGAGTGCTCAGTGATAGGTCTCCCCGTTTACTGTGTCCACACACAGCACTGTGTGGCATCTGCACATTCTCCCTGTGTCTGTGTGGGTTTCCTCCAGGTACTCCAGTTCCTCCCAAAAGATCCAGTCCAAAAGATATGTGGGTTAGGTGGATTGGCCATGCTAAATTACCCCTTGCTGTCAGGGAGACTAGCTAGGGTAAATGTACGGGGTTATAGAGATAGGACTTGGATGGGTTTGTGGTTAGTGTAGACTTGATGGGCCAAATGGCCTCCTTCAGCACTGTGTGATTCTATGACACACGCTGGAAGGTCAGGGCACCTGTGCAGTGGTGCCCTGGGAGCTCAGCAGCTGGCTTAGCAGATGAGCTGTGACTCCAACACCCTACTGGCGAGATTCACATTACAGCTCTTGTTATGCACAGAGTGCCGCAAATACCCATTACGCACCTTGCTGGGAAAAAAAAATGGCCAGAAAGCTTACAGTTTTCTCACCTGTTTGGCACTGAGTAATTTTTGAGGAGGTTCCATCCAAACTATTGTCCAAAGCATCAGGGAGAACCGCTCTTCTTTAAAATAGCATCATGAGATCTTTTATTAATGGAGGAACTCTGGCTGTGTAAAAGGAATTTACTGAATGGTTGCACTGTTGCTGTGTGTATCTGGTTAATGTTCACTATCAGGCAGAGGAAGATCTGTCACTTGACACAAATACCTGTAGCTGGAAGACTTGTAAATATGGGTGATGTCCCTTGTGGTAACTGAAGCAGGGGAACCTGTGCTCAACTCTTCAACCATGTCTTGGTTACTTTGAGACTAATAATTCCAAGCCTCTTGCATGTCTCCCAACTTCTACCCGCCATGAACTTGAGCTCATGCAAAAATCTGTTGCCTGTGTCCTAAGTTTTGGCAGTTCTGTGCTAACTGATCTACACTGGACACGATATTTTGTTCCTGCTTAATGTATAGTTATCCCATACAGACTGCAACGGTTCCACCACCTTCTCAAGGGCAATTAAGGTTGGGTAATAAATGCTGCCCTTTCCAGTGCCCACATCTCAAATAAAAATTGAGATATGAAACTACCCAAGTTTGAATTCATTCAACAACACATAATCTTGAAGGTGATGGCCTAGTGGTATTATCGTTAGACTATTAATCCAGAAACTTAACTAATGTTCTGGGGACTTGGGTTCGAATCCCAGATGGTGGAATTTGAATTCACTAAATTTCACTGGGGTTAATAAAGTACTGAATCTAGCACAAATCCATTGTTGTAAAACCCCATCTGGATCACTAATGTCCTTTAGGGAAGGAAATCTGCCCTCCTTACCTGGTCTGGCCTACATGTGACTCCAGAGCCACAGCAATATGGTTGCTTTTCAATTGCTCCTAAGGGCAACAAGGGCTGGGCAATAAATGCTGGCCCAGCCCAGCAATACCAATGTCCCATAAATGAATTTTTTAAAAAAACTGTACAGCGTAAGAACAAAGGCAGAGACTGAAATACCAAAACAGTATCTTTGCCCCATTCGTTTTTGACTTAATTCGAAAACAGTCAAGGAAGGGATGTTTTATTTGTCTTTGAGTGTGGTTATCGAAGAATTTGATTGGTCTTAACTATACCATTGACATTACCCCCAACTCACAACCAAAACAAAATTAAATACAGAGGGACATCTGCCACATAGCAAGGTTCAGTGACTAGAATTACATGTGAGGCAGTCGCTGCATTTTGTGTTAGATGAATATATAATCTGTTTAGTGCTTTTCAAATTAGACAGAATTATTTGAATCTAATGACCCTCATATGTAAACATCAGGTGTTATGGGACAATAAGCTGGCAAGACCCAGCTATTTAAACCCCGAAGCTACATTGCATCTCAGCCATTAATTCTCTATAATGTACTCAATTAAATGTTGATGAAACACTTTCCCTCACATCAATCAATGGATGCAATTTTACATCTGTCACAGTCATACAGTAACGGAGAAATGTAGCTAAGGGCCCTCACCGCGAATCTCAACAAGGATCATATCAAGGACACTGGAAATGCTTGACAAACCCAAGTGACCTCTTTTCCACTTATTGCAAGTTTACCCTCAACTAGGGATGGGCAATAAATGCTGGCCCACCAGTGAAGCCAATATCCTATGAATGAATAAAAGAAACTGTAAGCCTATTTGTGACACCAATAAATAAATAAACTTATCCAGGATTCAACATTGGGTTTCAGAGATCCAGTTTCCCCTCTCAGTCTGCTGGTTAGAGTGCATTTGCTGTGCCCAGCTATCCCTCAGTGTACTCAAACAGGCACCGGAGTGTCGGGATTTTTACAATAACTTCATTGCTGTGTTAATATAAGTCTACTTGTGACAATAATAAATAACCTTAAAATTTAAACTAGCAGTGTATCGGTGATACCAGAGCATCAATGAACAGTGACATGAAAGGGGTAGGGACTATTGTGTAATGTACAAGGTTGAATGTAGTTAGATTTAAGAGGCAAACTTTGATAAATGGTAATTAGTTTGGTTATGACTGTGACAAAAAAGATAAAGTGGTCAAGAAATACTAATCTGCAAGCATGGCATTCCACCAAGATTTCTTTTTGTTTTATCAATTTTGGCAGGACGCAAACAATAGTTTAATAGTTTAAATTGGAGCTTAATGCAGTGGGTGAGGTTAGGTCAATATAACCTCAGGAACTAAGTTTGTGGTTAGCTTGCTCATCCAAAGACCAGACCTTGAAATAGGTATTTAATAAACAGAAGCAAAGTTCCGAAACTCAAGGCCAATCCCTCAGCAGAATGTTGCAAAAAGTAATCAGTAATAAAAATTTCAGGTCACACAGAGGTTTAATTAAGGAACTAATAGAATCCTTTGGATTCCTAAATGGAGTCGTCTTAGGAATTGTAACTACTTAGCAGGGTAAACACGTAGGCATTCAGGGATAGGGCTGGGTGGGATTATTGTCAGTGCAAGCTTGATGGACTGAATGGCTTCCCTCTGCACTGTAGGATTCTATAATTCTATGATACTTTCAGGAAACCTTGTGGTAAGCTTCTGAGCACTCATCTCAGTCATTCTGCTGTTGTAAACAAAGGAAAGAATCTCATTTATATAATAGTGTGTCTATCGGAAAGAATATACAGGAAGTATAGTGGAAAACGTGCCAAAGAGGATAAAGTGGACATAGAACATAGAACACAACAGCACAAACAGGCCCTTCAGCCCACAAGTTGTGCCAATCATATCTATACTTACCAGGCCATAGATCTATCTGTAACTCCCAATCCCATGTACTCATCAAGAAGTCTCTTAAAAGACCCCAGTGAGTTCACCTCTACCATCACTGACGGCAACCGATTCCATTCACTCACCACCCTCTGAGTGAAAAACTTATCTCTAACATCTCCTCTGTACTTGCCCCCCAGCACCTTAAACCTGTGTCCTCTCGTAGTGACCATTTCAGCTCTGGGAAATAGCCTCCGAGAATCCACCCTATCTATTCCTCTCAAAATCTTACGAACCTCTATCAGGTCGCCTCTCAACCTTCGTCTCTCCAGGGAGAAGAGACCCAGCTCCTCAAACTATCTTCATAAGGCATGCCCCCCAATCCAGGCAACATCCTTGTAAATCTCCTCTGCACCCTCTCAATAGCTTCCACATCCTTCCTATAGTGAGGCGACCAGAACTGCACACAATACTCCAAGTGGAGTCTGACAAGGGTCTTATAAAGTTGCAGCATTACCTCCCGACTCCTAAACTCAATTCCTCTATTAATGAAGGCCAGTACACCATATGCTTTCTTGACCACATCCTCCACTTATGGGGCAGATTTAAGAGGCCTACAGACCCAGACCCCAAGATCCTTCTGCTCCTCAACACTGCCAAGACTCCTACCATTGATATTATACTGCTTCATCCCATTGGTCCTGCCAAAATGGACCACCACACATTTATCCGGTTGAAGTCCATCTGCCACTTCTCCGCCCAGTCTTGCATCCTATCTATGTCTCGCTGCAACTTCAGACATCCCTCCAGACTATCCACAACAGCACCAATGTATCGTCGGCGAACTTACTAACCCATCCCTCCACTTCCTCATCCAGGTCATTTATGAAAATGACAAACAGCAAAGGTCCTAGGACAGATCCCTGGGCCACTCCACTGGTGACTGACCTCCATGCAGAAGACGACCCATCCACAACTACTCTCTGCCTTCTGCAGGCCAGCCAGTTCTGGATCCACAAGGCCAAAGCCCCTTGGATCCCATGCCCTCTCACCTTCTCAAGAAGTCTTGCATGGGGGACCTTATCAAACGCCTTGCTGAAATCCATGTAAACCACGTCCACTGCTCTTCCTTCATCAATGTGTTCAGTCACATTTTCGAAGAATTCAACTAGGCTCATAAGGCATGATCTGCCCTTAACAAAGCCGTGTTGACTATTCCTGATCATATTGAATTTCTCTAAATGCTCATAAATCATATCTCTCAGAATCCTCTCCATCAACTTACCGACCACTGAGATCAGACTCACTGGTCAGTAATTGCCCGGGCTATCCCTGTTCCCCTTCTTGAAAATAGGCACCACATCTGCAATCCTCCAATCTTCCAGAACTTCTCCCATCTCCATCGACGACGCAAAGATCATTGCCAGGGGCTCTGCAATCACTTCCCTCACCTCCCACAGTAACCTGGGGTACATCCCATTCGGACCTGGCCGAGAGCTTCAAGTTTTTAGGTGTCCAGATCATCAACAACCTGTCCTGGTCCCTCAACGCCAACACCCTAGTTAAGAAAGCCCACCAATGCCTCTACTTTTTCAGGAGGCTAAGGAAATTTGGCATGTCCATTACAACTCTCACCAACTTTTACAAATGCACCATAGAAAGCATTCTTTCTGATTGTATTACAGCTTGGTATGACTCCTGCTCTGCCCAAGACCTCAAGAAACTACAAAGAGTGATGAATGAAATCCAGTCTATCTTGCAAACCAACCTCCCATCCATTGACTCTGTCTACACTTCCTGCTGCCTGGGAAAAGTAGCCAGCATAATCAAGGACACTCACACATCCTGGACATTCTCTTTTCCACCTTCTTACATTGGGGGAAAAAGATACAAAAGTCTGAGATCATGTACCAACTGACTCTAGAACAGCTTCTCCTCTGCTGCTGTCAGACTTTTGGGTGGATTTACCTTGCATTAAGTTCATCGTTCTCTACACCCTACCTATGATTGCGACACTACATTCTGCACTCTCTCCTTTCCTTTTCCCCTATGTACTCTGTAAACAGCTCCAATGAAGGATCATCTAGACTCGGGACATTGATTTTATTCTCTCTCCGTGGATGCTGTCAGACCTGTTGAGATCTTACAGCATTTTCTGTTTGTTTCAGATGCCAGCATCTGCTGTATTTTGTGTTTATTCTATGAACGTACACTTTTGTCTGTGTAGCATTCAAGAGACCATATTTTTCATTGTACCCCAATACATGTGACAACAATAAATCAAATCAAATGAAAAACTACGTCACTTCCTCATGGTGACAAGTTCCACGTTCGAACCAGTCACTGGGTAAATTTTAGTTTTTAACTGAATGCCACTGAACCAGGGAACAATTAACTGCAAAAATATATAAAGTTTATGCATCTAGCATGGGTGACTTGTGATGCAAATATCAGCACAGTAATGTGCGTAAACACTTCTTTTAGAGTACTGCATTTGTTTGTAACCCCTCAAGCCATCAGTAACATGAATTGGAGGCAGTATATTCCCTGTTGGTAATTTAAAACAGATCTCATAAGCAGGAAGCTCTTACCAGCGGTGACTCATGTAAACAGGTACTGAGGTTAGGCTAGGATTTTCACAATTGTGATTGAGTGATTTAACCAAAATACAGTTGGAGTATTGAAGCTTGAAACACTTACACTGATTAAGTAGTTTGTTAGCCATTTGAGAAGTGCAAACAGATGCTATTTACAGGGACGCTCTGACATGCTGGGGAAGGGGGTGTTTTTTTTTGTGCCATTAAAGAAATGTTTTGATAGCGATTTGCAAATCACAAAGGCGAATAGATCAGTCCTCTTGCCTTTTCAGATCTGATGGAAGTCCATCTCCACGGCACAAAGAACTTGGGAAGCATTCCCTCCAATCTTTCAGCATTTTCATAACTACTTTCACCAGGTAGCTACATAAGTGATAAATCTGCTGTACACTGTATATAGGACACATCATTGAAGTTTATGTATTAGTGTCACAAGTAGGCTTGCATTAACACTGCAATGAAGTTACTGCGAAAACCCCACATTCTGGCACCTGTTCGGGTCAATGCACCTAAGTGGTATGCCTTTTGGACTGTGGCAGGAAACTGGAGCATCCAGAGGAAACTCACGCAGGAGAATGTACAGATTCCGCACAGACAGTGACCCGAGCTGGGATTTGAATCTGGGTCCCTGGCACTGTGAGGCAGCTGTGCTAACCATTGTGCCATCTAGGGCAGCACTGTGAAGTGGCCAGTACTCACTTGGCAATTTGTTCTGTTGCATCAATCAAGAAATTTCAAGCTGCTTTGAGCTTATCTGAAGACATTAGCAAAGAAATCATCTGCATTGGACCCTTGTGTCACTGGCATTTTCTGCCCTTTTGGAATTCAGTGAGTGGCAAAAAAAAAATCCATTCCTCAGCCTCCACTTCTATTGCTTTTGAGAGATGGGACAGTTAAAGCTTGAAAAGGCTACTTTTATCTTATGAGAAAGTGATGAGGTTTTTCCAGAGGCAGCAGGAGCGTTAGTAAAGCTTTCTTTCAGTGCTCCTGGGATAACCTGGGTGGACGATACTGAAAGATGCTGATGCTATCTCTTAATATAGAAAGGGGAATTATCTGTAGGAAAAAAACGTGCCGCGCTTCTGTCTCCAGGGCAGAATTATTTATCAGCAAACTGATTGTGGTCTCTCGGGTTACGCTGGCATTGGAGAGCTGTTTTGGATTTCTTCCTATCATTCTAAATCAAGGTACTGCTCAATGAACAATCATTTCATGATTCACCGAGTTCCCCCCCCCCTTCTCTCTTTTACCAACTTTGTTCTGTGGAATAAGATACAACTTTGACAAATTAGAGACACCCTCCCCCCCCACTCCATGCCACTGTCCAGAGAGCAGTACAGTTACCCCATTATATCCTCTCCTTCAGAAGCTGGAGGAATGTCAAAGCCATCAATAGCAGGGCCACATGCAAGAGCATTCTTTAATAACCAGGTCTTTCAGCACTAGATTCTGCCCCTCGCACTCCCTTCTCTAATCCTACGAGTTGTCTGTTCTTCCAACAGATTCCTTCCCTCTGAAATAGCTGCTGTCTGGAATCAATAATCCCTTTGTTTGAGAATTAGCGGCCAGAACCAATAATATTAAGATGGTTAGTCCCAATTTCTTTTGGCCGCTTTTTTTTTCCAAGGGCCTTTCGAAAAGCCAACTGGGTATGGGGAGACAGTCCCAGCAATGTGCTTCAGAGTGTCCCACCAGTGAGAACGTTCTGCATTGCTCAACATCAACCACTTGCATCCACCATTCCCATCTGGGATTCCACCGATTGAGGACAGGATGGGTGGCACGGTGGCTGAGTGATTAGCATTGGTGCTTCAATGCCAGAGATCCAGGTTCAATTCCCGCTTGAGTCACCTGCCATTCAGAGTTTGCATCTTCTCCTCATGTCCGCATGGGTTTCCTCCAGGTGCTCTGGTTTCCTCACACAGTCTGAAAGACGTGCTGGTTAGATGCATTGCCATGCTAAATTCTCCCTCAGTGTACCCGAACAGGCACCAAAGTATGGCGATTAGGGGCTTTTCACAGTAACTTCATTGCAGCGTTAATGTAAGCCTATTTAGCCTACTCAGTGACTAATGCTGTGCCTCAGGGATCAATTTTGGGATCGCAATTCTTTATATAGATGATTTGGAGTTGGGGACCAAGTGTGGTGTGTCAAAATTGGCAGATGACACTAAGTTGAATGGTAGAGCAAAATGTGCAGAGGATGCTGAAAGTCTACAAAGGGATATATGTAGTCTAAGTGAGTGGGCGAGGGTCTGATAGATGGAGTACAATGTTGGTAAATGTGAGGTCATCCATTTTGGTAGGAATAACAGCAAAATGGACTATTATTTAAATGGTAAAAAATTGCAGCATGCTGCTGTGCAGAGGGCCCTGGGTATCCTTGTGCAAGAATCATAAGGAGTTGGTTTGCAGATGCAGCAAGTAATTAAGAAGGCAAATGGAATTTTGTCCTTCATTGCTAGAGGGATGGAGTTTAAAAACAGTGAGGTTATATTGCAGCTGTATAAGGTGCTGGTGAGGCCATACCTGGAGTACTGTGTACAGTTTTGGTCTCCTTAGTTGAGAGAGGATACACTGGCACTGGGGTGAAAAGGAGATTTGCTAGGTTGATTCCAGAGTTGAGAGGGTTGGCTTATGAAGACAAACTGAGTAGACTGGAGCTATACTCATTGGGATTCAGGAGAATGAGGGGAGATTTATAGAAACATATACGATTATGAAGGGAATAGATAATATAGAAGCAGGGAAGTTGTTTCCACTACAAGTGAATCTAGAATTAGGGGGCATGGCCTCAAAGTAAAGGGGAGCAGATTTTGGACTGAGTTGAGAAGGAATTTCTTCACACAGAGTTGTGAATTCCCTGCCCCTTGAAGAAGTTAAAGCTACCTCATTGAATGTTTTTAAGGCAAGGATAGATAAATTTTTGAACAGTAAAGGAATTAAGGGTTATGGTGAGCAGTGGGTAAGTGGAGTCCATGAAAAGATCAGCCATGATCTTATTGAATGGTGGAGCAGGCTTGAGGGGTCAGATGGCCTACTCCTGCTCCGAGTTCTTACGTTCTTACGTACTTGTGACAATTTTTGTTTTACTTTAATAAGTAAAGTGAGTAAAATGACCTGGCAACAGTGCTGATCACTGTGTCACCCATGAGGCACATGTCACACTAACTTAATTTTGTTCCTCAAACCTGCCTTGATGCATTCTCAGTTTTCCATTCACACAGAATGAACATTCGAAGGTTTTAACATAAAGTACAGGAAATATCTGACCTTGAACTATACTTGTATTTTTATAGATGATGAATATCTTCAAATGCCCCAATAATTAGAGAGAATTTCTCATTTAAAGAAAATAACCTGAAGAAATTGCAGTTTTGTACTCATAAGCTCTGCGGGGAGAAGATACAAAAGTCTGAGATCATGTACCAACCGACTCAAGAACAGCTTCTTCCCTGCTGCTGTCAGACTTTTGAATGGACTTACCATGCATTAAGCTAATTTTTCTCTACCCCCTCACCAAGACTGTAACACTACATTCTGCACCTTCTGGGCAATAAATGTTGGCCTTTGCAGTGACACCCATATACCTTGAATGGATAAGATAAAGCTCAGCATGTTTCTGCCAAGTGTCTTCAAATTGAACATCCAGTCAGTCTGCACTGAGTTCAAATCCAGGTCTCGGGAATGCTGCCTGACTCAGTCACTTTGTAAAGAGCGTATACAGGCTAATTAAGGTTTCAGGAGATGTGCTATGATGGTGTTTTCCCAGCACAGAACTCCCCTTGCCTGGGGTAAGTATCAAAAACTTTGCTGAGGAGATTGATGGACTTGTGGCTAGCACTGCTGCTTCACAGGCCAGGGATCCGGGTTCAATTCCTGCCTTGGGTCACTGCCTGTACGGAGTTTGCACATTCTCCTGTCTGCGTGGGTTTTCTCTGGGTGCTCTGATTTCCCGCCACACTCCAAAGACATGCGGGTTAGGTTGAATGGTTAATTGCCCCTTAGCGTCAGTGAGATTAGCAGGGTAAACACATGGGGCTGTGGGGATAGACACTGGGTGGAATTGTGGTCAGTGCAGGCTCGATGGGCCGAATTGCCTCTTTCTGTTCTGCAGAGATTCTATGACTTTGGAGAGTTTTTTTGCCGATAAAACCTAATAAAAGGTACACCTAATAAAAGGAGAGCAAATTCTTAAAATAGCTCCTGTTACTGAAGTGAAGTTGTTGATAATAAATTCCAAACATTCCATCAATCTGCAGTCTAATATATTGCAGATAATGTAGTATAGATTAGTGTTAGATTTTTTTCCCCTTATACAGTGGTGGTATTGAGCACATATTGTGGCTGGAATTTTCTGACCTCACGTTCGGCTAGGATTCTCCAGCCCTGCTGCAGTGAATAGAGACTTGGCTGAGTGCCAAGTTCTCCGTATTCGCCGGAGGTGGGGGTGGGGGGTGTGGGATTGGAAAATTCAACTTCATATCTAGAGGAATAGGCATCAGCTGCATAAATCTATCTATGGTTAGACCTTGCCTGGAATTACTGGCTGCAACTTTCAGGCCATTCATCGGCGGGATCTCCTGGTTCCACCAATGATCCAGGCCCATCATGGATTTCCTAGTGACGTAGGGTGGAGTCAATGGGATATCCCGTTGACAGGGTGGGACCTGAAGATCCCACCACCAGGAATGGTGTGCCATCTCCCCACCGCAAGAAACACGCCATAGGGAGATCAGACAATCTCCTCCCATTGTGAACAGTCCTGGATACCTCACCTTACAAAGGAAGCACTGGCTTTGGTGTGAGTGCAGCTTAGGTTTACTGGAATGATATCTGGCCTCGAAGGATTCATTTACAAGGAAGAGTTTGCTCAAATTGCGTTGCATTTCCTGGAATTTAGAAGGCTGAGAGCAAGTTTGGTCAAAGGCTTTGAGCTATTGAGAGGAACACTGAGGGAGATCAGGAGAAACTCATCGCTAGAACAAGAGGTCTTAGGATAAGGGGCAGCAAATTTAAAACAGAGTTGAGGAGAAACTGCTTCTTCCAAAGGGTGTGAATCTGTGGAATTCACGACCCCAAAGTGTAGTGGCTGGTGGGACGCTGAGTAAATTTAAGGAGGAGTGAGACAGATTTTTAATTGGTTATGGGGAAAAGGCAGGAAAATGGGGATGAGGAGCACATCAGCCATGATCGAATGGCGGAGCAGACTTAATAGGCCGAGTGGCCTAATTCTGCTCCTGTATCTTATGGACTTATAATGGGGGAGCCAAGAACCAGGGGGACAAAGCCTATAAGCAATAAAATTGTAAAACACAACACATGGTCTGTGTTTAGTACTTGCTTTCCAAAACAGCAAGTGATGCGAGACCAGTTGTTCTTTTGAAATCTGATTTTGATTGGGCTTCTGTTTTCCAAATGTACGAAGGAATTTGGGGAAAAGATGTGTGTGCGTCGCTGGCTAATAGACCAGCTATGATCTCATTGAGTGACAGATCAGGGTATGTTCTGGTATTGCAATGACCTCAGCCGATACCAAATCGTTTATGAATGTGTAGAGCAGAAAATGAAGGAACTACAGACTTTAATAGCTTTACTGCGAGAGAAAGATCTCGAATCAAATTGGAACTGTCTTAAATTTCATTGGCAGATTGGGAGCTGATGTGTAGAATTTAATGTGTTATGCATTTTTAGATTTGAGCACTTGGTGTGAGCAAACGGTGTAACTATTGATCTTTGCTCATTTCTCCATTATGGGACGTTGGCCACTATCAGTATCAGAACGATGAGCAGAGTGGAAGGAGAAACCAGGTATGAGGTGTAGCAACCTCTATCTCGTAACTAGACTGGCCGAGTGGTATTATCACCAGACTGTTAATCCAGAAACTCAGCTAATGTTCTAGGGACCCGGGTTCGAAACCTACCAGGGCAAATGGTGGAATTTGAATCCAATGATAAAAATCTGGAATTAAAAAATTACTGATGGCAATGAAACCATTGTTGGTTGTCAGGAAACCCCATCTGGTTCACTGATGCCCTTTAGGGAAGGAAATCTGCTGTTTTTACTGGCCTACATGTAACTCCAGAGCCACAGCAATACGGTCACTCACAACTGCCCTTGGGCAACTGCAAGGCCAGTGATTAAAGGGCGGAGTCACAGGGTTGGCCAGCAATCGGACTGGCCAGCGACTGGGGGGCTGGCAATGTGAGACCATTGCTCATGCGCCAATCTCTACGCTAACAGATCGGAACATACACAGCCTGTTCATCCAGCAGAAAGAAACTAATCAGTTATAGGCAATGAAATGAAACAAAACATATTCCAACTTGTAAATCAAAGATACCATTAACCCAACACTTGAGGGCTCATCCTGGGTAATTCCAAGCTCTCTAACAATTCCCAACAGGTTCTTATTTATACTGAGGCAACAGGTCGGCTGACCCAATAAATAGAGAAGAATCAGAGAATTATTGAATCCCCACAGCACAGAAGGAGGCCATTCAGTTCATCCAGTTCGCACCGACCACAGTCCAACCCAGACCCTATCCCCATAACCAACAATAAAGTGATGTGGTGGCCGGCTGACTAGTTGCCTCAGTATAAATAAGAACCTGTTGGGAATTGTTAGAGAGCTTGGAAGACCCAGGGTGTTGGAGTAATGATATTTCTTTAAGCTATTTTCTTTGATTTACAAGTTGGAGTAAGTTTTGTTTCATTCCATTGTCTATAACTGAATAGTTTCTTCTGCTGGATGGACAGACTGTGCATGTTCTAATCTATTAGCGTGGAGATTAGTGAATGTGCAGTGGTCCCACATTGCCCACCTCCCGGTCACTGGCCAGCCCCACGACTCCGCTCTCTAATACTGGCCTTGCAGAGTTACCCAAGGCAGTTGAGAATCAGTCAATGATACATGTAGGCCAGACCAAGTAAGGACGGCAGATTTCCTTCATCACCTTACTATGGTCAGTGCAGGCTCGATGGGCTGAGTGGCCTCCTTCTGCACTGTGGGAATGCTATGATTCTTTGGAAAGTCTTGACTCTGCCTGGAATAAATTCAATGACTCAACCTCCACAGCTCTCTGAGGGAGAGAGTTCCACAGACCAGTGATCCTCTGAGAGAAAAGACTTCTAATCTCAGACTTAAATGGGAGACCCTTAATTTCTAAACTGTGCTTCCCCATCCCCCTGCCCCCGAGTTCTCAACAAGGATCTCTGCATCCGCATATATCTTTAAGCAGCCCGTTAATGTAATAACGGGGGGATGTGGAACAGTAATTAGATTTTGAAACAATAGCAAAGATTCATTATTTGTTCTGCCCAATTTCTGCGGCAGAATGTGCTGCCTTAGTCTGTGCAGCACAGATTGTATCAAACCCTTTGGAATGAGTTGTTTGTGTTCCAGGATTCTTGTCAGGGGAGAACAATGGAATTCTGATGCTGTAAATTTGGTGTCATTTACTTTTGCTACACTTGACTTGACATTGAAAACTTTCTTTATAGTTGGGCATCTGCGTGAACGCTATTAGTAATGGAATTCACTTTTCTAATTCAATGTCGCGGTTACTATTACCAGTGCACTCACATACCTATACCATACTGTCAGTGCACATTCATCTCCCAAGTCTGGTCAAAGCTGCATTTCATCCGTTTTGCCCATCAACCCCTGTCAAAAGTTAGAATTAATGTCTAAACAACAAATTCATCAAGCTGGCTTTGAATTCCGTCTCGGCACATACAGTACCTTGTTGGGAGTGTCCTGCCCAAAGTTGAGCCTGTGTTAGACAGCTTGCACAGTGCCTATCAATAAGATAAGTTAGTTGTTCATTGTGCAAGAGATCTCTTTATTTCTTTAGAGAGTGCAGAGGGGTTTATCAATGCTGTCCATCTGAACCTTCAGGTAGACCAATGATCCGGTTTAACATCCGCAGAGATATTAGACTAACAAGGGTCTGAAGTATGATTTTATCAGGAAAGACTTGATACTGAATGTACGCTTCAAGTGGATCGCCTCACTGTTGCTTTACAGGTCAGGTATCACAGCTGACCTCCCTGGTACATGTTGGTGAAATAGGAGGTAGGAGATTATCTGCTCTGACCCGACAGCTAGAATAATTCGCAAGACTTCACACAGCTCCCACACTTTATTACTTCATCAAAATAGTTTTACAATGAATGCATAACTCAGTGCAATGCTTTGAGATTGTGGCAACGGAAATGTAATATTTTAAAGAAGTTTATTTACTAGTCACAAGTACATTAACACTGCAATGAGGTTACTGAAAAAATCCCCTAGTTGCCATACTCCGGTGTCTGTTCAGGTGCACTGAGTGAGAATATTGCATGGCCAAAGCACCTAACTAACCAGCACATTTTTCAGACTGAGAGGAAACCGGAGCACCCGGAGGAAACCCAAGCAGGCAGTGGGAGAATGTGCAGACTCCACATCGACAGTGACCTGAGGCTGGAATCGAATCCGGACCCCTGTGATGGCAGCACTATGCCATCGACTTTGGGCGGGAGTTTCCGGCTGCGCTAGCCCCAAGACCAGAAATTCCCACCCGAGGTCAACATACCTTTGCACGGTGCACCAAATTTTCTGTCCCACCTGCTGTGATTTCTATGGTGAGTGCGATGGAAAGATTCTGCCATTGTTTCATTATTAATTAACTCTGTGGTTGGAATCTTACTACAGTCCACGCCAGTGGGATTTTCCCAACCTGCTGCAGTGAACGGAGATTTGACTAGGTGCCAAGCTCTCCGGCTTCGCTGCAGTGGGAGTGTATTGTGAATGGCAGGTAAAATCATACCCTGTAGGTCTACAACTGAGAGGAGATTTGTTTTCCTACATTGCAGTAAACTGAACCAGAACTGAGAGATTCTACCTATCAGGAGGGCCTGAAAAGACTGGGGCTTCCTCCCTAGAAAAGAGAAGGCTGAAAGAAAGAGATTTTTAAGATTGTCAAAAAATTCAGTAGGATAGGTATTGCGTTGTTTGCTTTAGTGGAGAAACTAGACTAGGGACTATGAATATAAGACAGTCACTAATAAATCCAAAGGAAAAACAGAGTGAAATATCTTTGCCCAAAGTATGGTGATGTTATGGTTCAGGTCAAAGTTCAAATTGTTTCATAGAGCCTGCCTGGATCTGAAATTTTGCTTCTTGAATTTGATAAGCATGAGATATTTCATTTGAGATATGATTCATATGACCCACTAGGGAGCTTTTCATCAAACAATGTTTATTTAAGAATATAGTTAACATGTATAGCAAGATAATTAACAAGAACTCTTATCAATTACAAACAAGAAACAAAACACCACTATAATTTATAAACCTTAATACATATATTAAATGTGTTCCAATCCCCTAGACAACAGATCCTCTCACAGGTTTAACACTTCACAGACTAATGTTCATGTGATACGGGATTTGAGCCCTTTGGATGAAGTCTGTAGTTTTCGGGATAGATTCGGAATAGTTTGAGGTCAGAATAGCTTCCCAAAGCACAAGGGACTCTAAGCAAGCCACCAGCAGTTGATTGGCTCCTTCAGAAAGGCAAAACCTTGCTTTCATAAAACAAGCAGAATTCCCAAAACTAAGAAGAGAGAGACTCCTTTTCAGCTAGACAGAGTCAATAGATAGGAGGCTAATTTGCATGATGGATTGGGTTACCTTCATGACTTTTTGTAGCCCTTTACGGTTTTGGGCAGAGAAGGAGCCATACCAACCTGTGATACAACCAGAAAGAATGCTTTCTATGGTGCATCTGTAAAAGTTGGTGAGAATCATAGCTGACAGGCCAAATTTCCTTAGTCTTCTGAGAAAGTAGAGGTAAATAGAGAAAGTGGTGGGCTTTTTTAACCGTAGTGTCAGCATGGGGGGACCAAGACAGGTTGTTGGTGCCCTGGGTACCTAAAAACGTGAAGCTCTCAATCCTTTCTACTTTGTCCCCGTTGATGTAGACAGGGCCATTTTCTCCTTTACGCTTCCTGAAGTCGATGACAACCCCCTCCGTCTTGTTGACATTGAAGAGGAGATTATTGTTACTAATGAAGGAAATTTGACCAATAATTAAAATAAATATATATATATTTACTGAATGTTGAATATATACTTGAGGGAGATATTGGAGGGATATGTTGATGTGGGAGGAAGCTTGTGTGGAGTCTATGTACCAGCATCAGTACGTTGGGCTAAATGGCCTGTCTTTGTGCTGCACATTCTGCGTAATACCATGAGCTAATTACTTAGGAAAGCATTACTGAAGCTTTGCAAAAGAAGAAAGATTTGCTTATCTTCCTCCCGAGTGTAACCAATGTTTCACTTAAGACTTATTCTCATCAAAGCTTTTTCATCTTACACTGTTCCCATTTAATAAGCTCGGCCAGAGAGTAAAGTTGTTTGTAGAAACACGTCCATGTGACAGGCTTTCTGATGACCATATCATTGTCTTTTAAAGCGTGAAACTGGAACTTGCTCACAATTTGCACAGATTAAGATATTTAGGAATTGGCTCATGATCAGTTACACAGTGCAGGGGAAAGAGGGGCCACAGTGAAGAGCCGCTTCCACAGCTCCTCAACTTCCTTATACCTCTGAACTTCCCACTCGGGAAACATTCGGGGAACAAATTTACCAGAATCGTTAACATCCTCTATATTCCCACAGAACATTTTTTTAAATTCCTCACTCATGGGACATGGGCGTCACTGGCTGGCCAGGATTTATTACCCATCCCTTGGAGAGTAGTTGAGAGTCAACCACATTGCTATGACTCTGGAGTCATATGTAGGCCAGACCGGGTAAGGACAGCCGATTTCCTTCCCTGAAGGACATTAGTGAACCAGATGGGGTTTTCCAACAACTGACAATGATTTCATGGTCGTCAGTAGATTCTTTTTTTTATTGAATTCAAATTCCATCATCTGCCATGATGGGATTTGAACCCAGCTCCCAAGAACATTAGCTAGGTTTCTGAATTCATGGTCTAGCGATAATACCACTGAGCCATTGCTTCCCATGTTTAGTACTTGCAGAACAATCAATGGAACTCAATGAAGCTGAGAAATTATACTGATCTGTGATCATTTACATGTCGGAGTGATTAGATTGAGAATTTAGTCATGTGCTCCAGTGTAGCAGTTTGATTTTCTCAATCTAGGCAAGAAAACAGGGAAAAACTCTGGACAGTCATCTGAACCCTGTCAAAAACTTCCTTGTTTTGCAACTCTGTTCCATGTTATCCACAGATGTGAAGATTAGGTGGATTGGCCATGCTAAATTTCTCCTCGGGGAGGGATTTTCTGACTGTGTTCACCCCGAAACCGGAAAATCCCACCCGAGGCCACTGAGCCATTTCATGGTCCATCCCTCGCCCACTACAATTCGTGTAGCAGGTGGAAAGGGAGAATTCACCGCTTAGTGTCCAAAGATGTGCAGGTTAAATGGATTGGCTTTGATATATATGTGGGGTTATGGGAGTCAAAGAGGGGAGGGTGTAGTGGTTGGAGTGTGATGGATATGATGGTTTTTCAGAGTTTGTGCAGATTCGATGGGCCAAATGGCCATCTTCTGCATTATAGAGATTTCATGGATTCCATTCTCTAGTTATTTTCCTAATTACCCAGAAAAAAATTTCCAATGTCATGTCACACAATAAAAGCTAACAAATGTTATCCACAGACTGTTCTAGATTTAAATCTAATGTCACAACACACCAATTAACCTCGTATATGCGATATTTGGTCTTCATTGCACATGTCTTGAAGTTTTCTTTTGGGATTGCAAACACATTACAGCTTACTTAGCAATTCCTTGGCATTACATATGAAACATTCTTTAAAAATGTTTCTCTCTTTTAATTCTTTTTCCATTTGCATCTCACGCTCTTCTGTAATATTCTCTCGACCTTTCTGTTTGTCTTCTTTCTGAAATATCTTCAAAGGTCATTATTTTCTCAGATTAGCCTCTCAGGTGCTATTTTACTAATTTATTTTATCTGTATCTTTTATAATAGTTCTTAAAACAACATTGAAGTGCAATCACTTTTGTGATGTAGTAAACATGCCAAATAATAGGGAGGCCATTTGGCCCATTGAGTCTGCATTGCCTCTGACAGAACATCCGGACCAGGCCCTTTCTGACATATTTACCCTGCTAATCCTCCTAAATTACACAACTTGGGACCCTAATGGCCAATTTACCATGGTCAATCCACCTAACCTGCACACCTTTCGGACTGTGGAAGAAAACAGAGCACCTGGAAGAAACCCACGCAGACACAGGGAGAATGTGCAAACTCCACATAGTCAGTGACACAAGCAGGGAATTAAAGCTGGATCCCTGGCATTGTGAGGCAGCAGCACTAACCACCGTGCCACCTCAACATGCTTACGACTGGAAAATCTGGTTTTATGAAGTTGATAGAAAGAAAAATATTGGTCTGGATGTTTGGAAACCTAACTTTGAAATGAATGCCAGCTGTGCATTTTAATTAATACAGGTTACATTTTTATACCATTACAAAAAACTCACACTCTTTCTAAAAAATGTTGCCTATTGTAGTACTTATGATAGAACTTAGTTTTGGGTATGAGGGATTGCGGAAGCTACATCACGCAATGGAACCTGTAATTAGGAGAAAAAAAACACATACGTTCCTGGAATGGATTTCTTCAAAACATTTCGGTACATGCACAGCACTAAAACAAATCCACTGTGAAGGAGCACTGGGTCAGATTTTGGTATACCAACTGCAGACTTGATATACTAGCTGGTGACTTGGTATACCAACTGTAGACTTGATATGCTAGTTGTAGGCTCAGTATACCAACTGTACACTTGATATACTAGCTGGTGACTTGGTATATCAACTGTAGACTTGATATACTAGCTGTAGGCTTAGTATACCAACTGTAGACTTTATATATAGCAGCTGGAGACTAGGTATACCAACTGTAGGGTGGGGGGTAAACAGACAAGGTGACAGCAAAACAGAAACAGAAGCTCAGTGTAGGACTAGAACACCAGTCCAGAAGAAAGGAAAGCTTGTCCTAATTGGTTAAATCACTTGGATCAGGAAATCATGGGAGGTATTACCAGAGACTGACAGCAATTAAAGAATAGTCAACTATCTAAATGGTGCACGATCTCAAGGAATTAAAGCAAAAGTAAATATTTTAATAATCCGTCAAACATCAGTAAACAGCTTTGGGGCTGCCAATGGCAAACTGACAGCAGGGATAGTGCTAAGCATTCCCCACAAGAGTGAAAAATTTGACCTGATACACCATCATGGAACTACAGCAAAGTGCTTATTAAAAGGATTTAAATGACTTGCAAAATTTGGAGAGCTCCCATGAGATTTATTTCTTCAGATAACTTTGGCCTTCCTTTAGTCAGCCCAAAAGCATAAGTCAGTGTGACAGGTTTATCCATTTCCCATGGCTGACCGGTGCTCTCAGGGAGCAGGTGGAGAGGAAGGGAACTGGTGAAAACCGCTGCCAGAGAGAGAGGCCACAGTTTTCACAGGCAATTCGGTCCACCTTGTTGACCAACAAGGGGCATGCATGTGGCATGTCGTGCGAGAGCTGCTCTTGGAAGTTGCTTCAGGAGTGGCCTAGTGCTTCACGTCGTCAGTGTATGCTTAAACTGGACCATCTGATGGGCAACATGACAGCTCAGGGACTATCGCTGTTGCTGTGCTGACACATGGATTTGGGCCTGTGTCTGCGGGAGTTTGCACGTTCTCCCCGTGGTTTAGTGGGTTTCCTCCGGATGCTCCGGTTTCCTCCCACATCCCAAAAATGTGCTCTTAGGCTGATTGGGTAACAAATTGTCCCTATATTGGTCCCTATATGGGAATCTTCAACAATAGGCATAGCCTAAAGACAAGGATATGTCATTAGGACGTTAGGACGGCGGCGTGGGCTCGTTGGGCCAAAGGGCCTGTTTCCCGTGCTGTGTTGCTCTTTGTTCTTTGTTAGTTTAATCTCTGCTCTGGCATGATTGTGGAATATAAATCTTCGTCAGGGAGCAGCCCTTAATCTTATTTCAGGTAAGTCCTAGCCTCAGCACTAACCCTGTGTATTTCAGGAAGTGTCATATTCAAACACCAGCAAAGTGTTGGCTCTGCGAGAATATTAATCTTGTCTAATAGCCTCTCCCTGATGTCTGTCCTTCAATCGACCTGACTCTCAAATACGTCCGAATAATGCAGAAATGTATTTATTTTGTTGAAAGTAAACCTCTTGTAAGAGGCAGGGCTAAAATTAGACTTTAATGTGATAATGATTTGACCGAGCTCGTTGTAATCAGCCCAATAATCTTCACCTTGTTGACTGGATGATTGGCACTAGGTTGCATGTGTGACCTTTTGGGATTGAGTCCAGTCTATCTGAGCATTACACACTAACATCCCAAAAGCACAAATACTCAGTTGTGTAAATGGGACATTGTGCTTAAATTAGGATTCGCTTCTGCAGAAAACAGAAACAAAACAGTCAGAAAAAGAAAGAGGAATTTCCTTTAACTTTTGGATTGTGGATGGAGTGTATGATCAGTTCAAACACATTTTAGTACCTGCTCCGGTCTCCCAGCGTTGAAATTACTGGCTGATTAAGAATGTCTGACAGTTGGATAGGATACTGACAGGCACTGCAGGCTGGTTGTTAACGGAGGGAGATTTTTAAAAAAACATTTCCAAGTCTTGATTACCATATTCTTTCACATTGCCTCACCTCAGCAATCTGAGCCAATCATAGGGCGAGATTTCCTGGCCATGCTCACCACAAAACTGAGAATTCCTGCCACAGATCAATGGATATTTGCATGATCTGGCCCACCCACCCCTTCACCCGCTACGATTCCTGTGGTTGGTGAATGGAGAAATTCCTCCCTTAGTTTGGTTTTCTGCTTATTGTTCAATGATAGTAATAGCATTCAATTCAGTTCAGCAATAATCATAGCATCCCTACAATGCAGAAGGACGCCATTTGCACCAACTCTCTAGCGGTGTATCATACCCAGGTCTCTGTAACCCCATGGCTAAACAATCTTTGGACACTCAACAGCAACTTAGAATGGCCAATCCACCTAACCCGCACATCTTTGGACACTAAATGGCAACTTAGCATGGCCAATCCATCTGATGTACACATCTCTGGACTGTGGGAGGAAATCGGAGTACCCAGAGGAAACCCATGCAAACATGGGGAGAACGTGCAGACTCTATATAGTCACCCAAGTTATGAATCGAACCCAGGTCCACGGCGCTGAGAGGCAGCAATACTAACCACTGCAACACCGTGCCGCCCCTAATATGAATTGGAGTTTCGTATGTTTTGCTATGTGCAGTCTTAAATTTCATCAGGAAAAAGTGTTTGATAAAAGGAGATGAAATGTGAGTGTTTAAATTGCTTATCCTCGCAGTGAAGAAATCGGTAGAGCAAAAGTAATGATCAGGTTCACTTAGCTGACCTTGACTCTGCAAATTAAAACAAAATAATGAAAATGCTGTGTTTGGAAGCAGGAGGCATTTAATTGGGCAGAAAGTGCTAGATGGGGTCTTCGCATCTCTGCCCTGATTGAGCCTGGAGTAAGGGTTGTAAACGACCTTCTTATCTTATCCCAATAGAAGTTATTAAAAGAGCAATTAATGTTCACTCCTCCCACCACTGCTGATCCTCACATTACAGCAGCTGGGAGGTCTACTGTGCAGGAGGTGGCTTGTGGGGTGAACACAAAGAGTGGTGAGCCTGTGGAATTCATTACCACAGGAAGTAGTTGATGCCAAAATATTGAATGTATTCAAGAGGGAGCTGGATATGTCACTTGGAGTGAATGGGGTCAGAGATTATGGGGAGAAAGCAGGATTAGACTAATGGGTTGGACGATCGACCATGATGGCGATGAATGGCAGAATAGGCTCGAAGGCCTGAATGGCCTCGTCCTGCTCCTATCTTCTATGTTTTCACTATAGCTATGCTGTAGTAGTTCTGAGAGATTCTGGAGTGCCGTTTGATAGTGGATACAAACCTAACACCATGGGATATTAGTATTCTCAAACACACAATTGCAGCCCGGCCAGTTTTCGAACCTTTAACCTTTTGCCCAGCACATGAACTCTGCTTTTAATTTTTGATCCCAAGTAATTCTTTTTCTATAATTCTTATAACTCCTTATCACAGCTGGATCCCTTCACAGGAATTATCACCACTTTCTCAAGGACTGTAAGGGATGCGGAACAAATGTTAGCTGAGACAGCGACACCCACATCTCATGAAATAATAGTTTAAAAAAAATCCTAATTAATCTCAAACCTGAAACAAATATTAGGCTCTTTGCATATACACAGTGATTAGCACTAATGCCTCACAGCTCCAGGGATCCAGATTCAATTCCTGGCTTGGGTCACTGTCTGTGTGGAGTCTACAGTTCTTCCCGTGTCTGCGTGGGTTTCCTCTCACAGGCCAAAGATGTGCATGTTCGGTGGATTGGCCATGCATAGGTTAGAGGGATTAGCAGGGTAAATATGTGGGGTTGTTGTTGGTGCAGACTTGATGGGCTGAATGACCTCCTTCTGCACTAAAGGGATTCTGATTCTAAATCAGTATTGCAGTGTTAGCTGTGAAAACCCTCTAATTGTACAATTTTTCCATGCAGTTAGTTCCATCCAAAATCCCAGCCAAAAAGTATTTTCCTGATTACCTTTCTGTTGAGAAAAGGAGAGCTGGCCCCTATCTCCTGCTGACTCTGTGACAATATTAGGAGTCACTGATGGATCTGACCACTTTGCTCCCCATCGTTTCCTCTAATCCTGTGGGTGAGGGCTTGTAGAATTGGACATTTAGCTGAGAAAACATACTTGCCAAAATTGACACCGTGCCCCTTGAGAATCAAAGGGAAAATAAAATCAAACAACAACAATTTGTACAATAACATACATTCCTTTCTTTAACTTGGCCTGGATTCACATATCATTCATATCTTGTTCTAAACCAGCTCCACATTTTATTTAATGAGGGAATGAAAGGGGTGAAAAGTTAGATCATTCTGCCAACATCTTTCCTAAATTGTTGAGACATGCTTCCAGTGCTTGAGGCTTCCCTGGAGGAGTCTAGGTGTGTAAAATTTCTATCTACCTTCATTACACTGTAATGAAGAAATCCTGAAATAGAATTCCATCCTATGATAATGTTATAGAACACACCCATGGAGTGTGCGGAGATTATACATCTTGGTCTCCCTATAGTGTAGAAGGAGGCCATTCTGCCCATCAAGACATCACCAACAACAATCCCATCCAGACCCAGATGTGAAATAATTTAACACTTGCCCAGACACATTCAGCCCTCATCTTGCCACAAAATGTTCCCCAATTTTGCCGGCAAAGTCAACCTTTTAAGTTGCTAAACTACTCATAAATGCTAATCTGAGAGTTTAGCCTCAGAGGTCTTAACCACAACAAAAATAGCTGCTTTGTCATTTTTTTAATGCTGCATAAATTAATTTCTAATTGGAGTAAATTGTTTTATGATACATTAAAGATACTTCCAATGCACCAAATTCTTCCAGGTTAACAAAGCAATAAAAAGCCTCTTGTAAATGTGCAACAGAGAAAGAATTGATAGTGTGTGGTATGTTGCAAGTATACATTCTGTAAAAATCACGTAGGCTCTCTGTAATATTATATGGGTGTGTTTTGAAATGGGCGGCATGGTGGCACAGTGGTTAGCACTGCTGCCACATAGTGCCTGGGACCCCAGATCAATTCTGGCCTAGGGTGAGTGTTTGTGCTCTAGATGGTAAATTATAAGGTAGATATTTGATGGAGTGAATGATTGAAAGGCATTTGTCCAAGGGTGGGATTTTCTGGCTGCGCTCACCCACCTCCCCGTCTGGAAAATCCCACCTGAAGTCAATGGCGGAGCCTTCGTGGATAACCTCAGCCGGTACGGGAAGTCAACCCAAGCTCTTGGGTTTGCTCCACATCACAAACCAGCCAACTGAGCTGACCGACCTGCCCACAGGCCAGAGGATTTCTCCACTATCATTTCTATGGTGGACGGGATGGAAAAATTCTGCCCCTAAAGTCAGTCAGAGGAACTACAGCTAATGCTCCTAACTCGTACTTTGCAATTCCTTTGTAAATGCAGACCAAATGCAGGTTTAGAACATTGAACGTAGAAGCCTACGTGCAGGATGCCCTTCGGCCCATTGAGTCTGCACCAACCACAATCCCACCCAGGCCCTGCCCCCATATCCCTACACATTTACTCACTGATCCCTCTAACCTATACATCCCAGGTCACTAAGGGGCAACTTTATCATGGCCAATCAACCTAAACGCACATCTTTGAACTATGAGAAGAAACTGGAGCACCTGGAGGAAACCCGTGCAGACACGAGGAGAATGTGCAAACTCCACACAGGCAGTGACCCGAGCCAAGAATCGAACCCAGGTCCCTGGAGCTGTGAAGCGGCAGTGCTAACTACTGTGCTACCATTCTGCCCAATGTTTGTTGAACACTGCAAAGAGGTGTTTCACATGCACACAAGTGTCTCCCTGAACTCCCTATGAACACTCTCTTTATACCTTCCTTATTGCCACTCCCAGTTTTCTTACGCTGCTTTAATAAAGGCCAGCACAAAACTTCAGGAGCAGCTTGTCAACATTACAGGCTGAGGTGGGGGGTCGGAGAAGGGAGTGGGTAAGGGACCTATCACTGGGGGTTGGGTCCTAGCCAGGGAATGGTGTAGATTTGGGCAGAGGCTGGCTGGGTACGGGATCTCAGAGGCTGGCTGGGTACGGGATCTCAGAGGCTGGCTGGGTACGGGATCTCAGTCACATTCAGAGGCTCCTATCTTAGGCACGGTAAATTCACCATGGTGAGCAGGTGCCCTCCACAGGTAATCCACTCTGTAAAATATTACAGATAGTGAGTGGAGAATTTGCCAGGTAAATGTAACACCTAGCTTTACATATTCTCCCATCTTCTACCTTTTGCAAACTTGAGCCCATCCAAATCTCTGCAACACATCCCTTTCACCCATCACCTCTCTCTGTGCTGATTCATTGATTCTCAATGTCTCATTATATAATCCTTTTTTTCGAATCCCTTCCTGGTCTCACTCTGCCTGTAATTTTCCCCAGTCCTTGTGAAATCCCTGTGTTCCTCAGTTCTTTAACAATCCATGATTTTAACGTAGGAGTGACCAAACCTTCTGTGCCTGAAATCTCTGAAATTTCCACCCTAAAGCTCTCCTTCTCTTTCACTTCCTTGAAGATGCTGCTTCAAATCTGCTTTTTTGACCTCGCTTTTAACATAGAACATAGAACATAGAACATTACAGCACAGAACAGGCCCTTCGGCCTTCGATGTTGCGCCGACCAATATAAAAAGCAATGACCCTCCAAACTAAACCATTCCCTTCTCTTCCATATACTTATCAACTAACCTCTTAAACGCCACCAAACTTGGAGCATCTACAACTGCTGCAGGCAGGGCATTCCACTCCCGAACCACCCTTTGGGTAAAGAACCTGCCTCTGATATCCGTACTATAACTATCACCCCTTAATTTAAAGCTGTGTCCCCTCGTGCTAGCTTTTTCCATCCTAGGAAAAAGGCTATCACTGTCCACCCTATCTAAACCTCTAATCATCTTATATGTTTCGATTAGGTCCCCTCTTAGCCGCCTCCTTTCTAACGAAAACAACCTCAAATCCCTCAGCCTCTCTTCATAAGACCTGCCCTCCATACCAGGCAACATCTGGTAAACCTCCTCTGTACCCTCTCCAATGCCTCCACATCTTTCTTATAATGCGGGGACCAGAACTGCACACAATACGCCAAGTGCGGCCGCACTAGAGTTTTGTACAGTTGCAACATGACGTTGCGGCTCCGAAATTCAATCCCCTACCAATAAAAGCTAAGACTCCATATGCCTTCTTAACAACCTTCTCGACTTGACTGCCTACTTTCAGGGATCTATGCACATACACACCAAGATCCCTCTGTTCATCAAGACTACTAAGAATCCTACCATTAGCCCTATACTATACACATTTATTATTTCTGCCATAGTGCATTACCTCACACTTTTCCACATTAAACTCCATTTGCCACCTCTCGGCCCAGCTCTGCAACTTGTCCAAGTTTTGGTCATCTGTTCTAATATCGCCTTACTTGTCTTGCGATTTTACACTTTTTTTTTCATTCATTTGTGGGACGTGGGGTGTCGTTGGCTGGGCCAGCATTTTTTGTCACTCCCTTTGCTGCCAGAGGGAAGTTGAGAGTCAACCACATTGCTGTGGCTCTGGAGTCACATGTAGGCCAGGCCGGATAAGGAGGGCAGATTTCCTTCCCTAAAGGACATTAGTGAACCAGATGGGTTTTTCTTACAATGGTTTCATGGTCGTCAGTAGATTCTTAATTCCAGATGTTTGTTTAAATTCAACCTGTTGTGGTGGGATTTGAACCCGGGTCCCCAGAACATTAGGTGAGTTTTTGGACTAATAGTGCAGCGATAATACCACTAGGCCATCACATCCCCCTATTTCACTATCTTAAAGCTGATGCATAAATTCACATTTTGAGTTGTTTCTCAGACTTGCCTTTGATGCTGGGGGTACAAGACTGTAAAATATCGGAGTAGGATTTGGTAATTCGGCCCATTGAGTCTGCTCCACTATTCAATCATAGCTGATATTTTTTTCTCATCCCCATTCTCCTGCCTTTTCCCCGTAACCCTTGACTCCCTCATTGATCTATCTTTGAGGCAATAATCTGGTCTCGACAGCCCTCTGACAGTGAATTCCAAAGATTCACCACACTCTGGCTAAAGAAATTCCTCCTCATCTTTGTTTTAAGAGAGCATCCCTTCACTCTGAGGCTGTGCCCTCGAATTCTAGTCACTCTCACCCATGAAAACATCCTCTCCATTCTATCTAGGCCCATTATTTGGCTCATTCTTTTTGCCAATCCAACCCACAGGAGCCACAACATTAGTTCTGCAAAATACAGAGAAAGCTGTTCCTCGTCTCTGAATACAATTTGTGTGAGTTTGAATTTAATCAGTTAAACGGTTCCTGTGATGAACGAGGGTCATGTCGCGATGCTCCTTGTGAAAGGGCAATTGCCCAATCTTTCTTTGGATCCATGCAGATTCACGGGGGAAATGCGAGAGAGATTTTTCAAAGGGGTTCATTTCACTGAGCTGGGGATATGTTAAATTGCATCAGGTTTGATAAGCAGTTAGCATGCCCTATATCTTAGATAACTGGTTATGACAAACAATTGATTGCTCAGCTCATGCTTTGTCTTGCTGACTAACCCAATTTGACATAATTTAGTAGGTTTGACCTTTCCTCAAAATGCCAATTGATTCTATGATGGTGAGAATATTCGATTAGAATGTAGTTATCAACTTGCTATTGAAATGAGTGTCGGGCTGCCACTTTGTACAAAGATATATCAGGTGCATTACATAGTGAAGGATGTGTGATATTGGTGTTATTGTGTTCTATTCAACAATCCAATGTTTCTTTTTGGCAAAGAAGAGGAATTACTGATATCCGACTTAACCTCAGAATGTGAGACTGTCAAATGACTGGTCAATGCCTTTTCAATTTCACCTTCAACCAATTAAGAATATAATCCAGAATATAACGCACAATATTCATAGAGAATGTTTACATTTGTGTACTACTACGTAGCATCATACCCATCTCTTCAACCATGGGGAATTCTGCTTGACTGTTCCATAACATTGCATTGGACGGCACTGCGGGATCCATTCTATAGTTTGCTTCAGTTAAAAGACTTTATTTTAAGATATTTCTTCTTGTGTACCTAACTACGCTAAACTTTAAAGCTAACTTTGCTGCATTTTAAAACTCATTTGGGAATTCTGAGATGAGCTTAGAAATTGACTGCATTTAAAAATACAACGTTAGCAGAAATGACTAAACAGAAGATTTTTATGGCCACAGCTGCCAATTGTTTATGTGAGTTGGAGACTGTCTAACCCCCATTCTTTCAATAATACAAATAATAATTCATCTATTGTAGTGACAATTATCTGTTCAGTTTAGTTCAGTCCTGTGTAAGATTTGGAGCAAGTCTGTATTAGAATTAACTTCTGCTGGTCTTCTTCAGTAAATTAGTCCTGTTTTGCTTTCTGATGTGTTAATTTTAAATAATTTTCAATAAAAGAAGTTCAACTTCAGACCAGTGCTGCCTATGTCTATTCTAAGAAATGAACAGACCTCCAGGAACCGTTCAAATCTGTGACCCCGCGCCCTCACCACCCAAAGGAACATGAGCAACAGATGCATAGAAATGTCCACCACCTGCATGTTCCTCTCCAAGTTACTCACCATCCTGGGAATCATATCACTATTCCTTTACCGTCACAAGGTCAAAAGCCAGAGCTCCCTGCCTGTTGGGTGTGTCGACACTGCAAGGGCAGCAACAGTTCAAGAAAGTGGCTCGCTGGCACCTTCTCAAAGACAAATAAGTGTGCTGTCTTTGCCAACAATGCCCACAAAAACATTTACTGAAAACAATGAACGTTGATCCAACACTGGGCATCTGCTGTTGGAGCCTCACCCAGCCCAGGAAGCAAAGTCTAAGATTTCTACCACTTTTATTATTTATTGGGCAGATAGAAACTTCTTGGCTTGTGGAAGAGTCTAAGGAGAGGCACTATAATCTTAAAATCAGAACCAGGCTCTGCAGGAAAGAATTAGGAAACTCTTTAATGTAGAGGGTGATAGAAGTGTGGAACTCTCAATCCTAAATAGTAGTAAGTGTTAACTTTTTATTCAAATTTCAGATTAATTGACTGACTGGTTTCTGCATGCCAGGAGTATTAAGGACTTTGGAGTCAATGCAGTGGATGAGGTGACGATATGGAACAGCCACAATCTCATTTAGTGACAAACCTTTTGGAAAATGTTGATGTTTCTTAAACCGTAAGAAATTTGAGCAGGAGTAGACCATTCAAATTGCTCCCTCCCCACCACCTCCCACTGCAACCCTACTCCATCATTCAATAATGTCATGGCTGATCTTCCTTTCTGTGCCTTTTCACAATAAGCCTGGATCCCCTTATTGTTGAAAACTAGTTGCCTTAAAACTGGCGGTCCCCTTGGAAACAAACGGGCAAGGAGAAGCTAAGTGTCTAAAGTGAGAAGATGGGATGTGGGGAACTGGGGTTTGGACAGCGGCAGGGGTTGGACTTGGGATAGGAGGGGGTGAGGTCAGGAAAGTGGGAGTCAGATTGAGTCTGGGGGTTAGGTCAAGGGTACGGGGGAAAGGGGACTATAATGTGGTTGGTTGAAGGGAGGATGGTGTTGAGATATACTATGGGTGATAGGGTGTTTAATTGAGGTAGGAAGTTCCAAGAAGAATTCCCCAGAGCATCATTGGGTTACCTGCCCAAATCCAATGAGGGGAAACCAAATTAATCTTCTAGTGTTAAAATCAGTTCATGTTAGAGAATAGTTTGGGAAGCATGGATCTCGGATAACATGATCCCTGGTTGGTCTTCCAAATTCTACCTTCAGTAAACTTGAGGGTCATTCAAAACTCTGTTGCCCTTAATTGTGTCTTACCTCAGGAATTACTGATCCCTATCATCCCTGGGCTTGCTGATGTACACTGGCTACTGGTGAAGCAATGTCTTGATTTTAAACTTCTCATTCATGTTTTCAGATTCCTCCTGGTTTTGCCTCTCCCATCCTTGCAATCTCATAGAAACATGCAGTACAGACAGAGGCCAATCAGTCCATCAGATCCGCACCAATCACAAACCCATCCAGGTTCTATCGCTAGAACTTCATGCATTTATCCTAGTTGGTCCGCCTGACACTAAAGGGCAATTTGATACAGCCAATCAACCTAACCTGCATATCTTTGGATTGTGGGAGAAAACTGGAACACCCAGAGGAAACCCATGCAGACATGGGGAGAATGTGCAGACTCCACAAAGACAGTGACCCAAGCAGGAATTGAACCCAGGTCTCTGGCGCTGTGGGGTGGAAGTGCTAACACTGTGTCTCTCAGGTCTTCTCCGGGATAACAACATTCTGAGATCTCTGCATTCCTCCAATTCTGGCCTCCTGTACATTCCCAATTATAATTGCTCCATCTCTGGTGAACGGCCCTATGTAGAAAGAAGAGCTCACATCAGGAGAACCTGATGCAATGTCACATCTCTGACAGACTGAGATCAGCTGGGAGTTAGAAGTACAACTTCATGTAGACTTATTGAGACGTATATAAATCTGTCTTTAAACAAGAGTGGGTTTGATGGATAACAGTCTATGGCAACATTCATAGAACTTTCATAGAGTCCTACAGGGGAGCCAGAGGCCATTCGGCCCATCCAGCCATTCAACCCATTCTTGTGTGAGAACCAAACCCTGCTTGGGTCTCAAACCCAAGATGAGACACCTTCAGTTTCCGAGGATCCCAGTTCTGGATTTTCCTCTACCTGTCTCTCCTCCTTAAAACCCTACCTCTTTGCCAAATGTTTGGTCATCTGACCTCAAAGCTCTCCCTGTGGGTTGGAATCAGGCTTTATTTATTTGGTGATGTTCCGGTGGAAAAAGAGACGATAGAAATAAAAATTGTAGCTGTTGAAAGAGGTGAACTTACATTTTCCCTATTTCATGGATGGGATTTCAAACCCCTATCCCCCACACCCACCACCATCCCCTTCCTGTGCTCCACAACCTGTCTTCTGGCATTGGGGCGTGGCTCATTGGCTGCCAGTGTGATCTGTGAGTCCTGCCAATGTCTGCCATGTTTTATGTGGCTTGCCCACTGTACCACCGTGCTCGTGCATGTGAAGGTACACCAGCGGGGGGGGGGGGTGGTATTTCACTCATGCATGTGAGGGTATGGGGGAAGGGGTCACTCATTCGCATAAGGTGCATGTGTAGGGGTATGTGTGTGAGGGTGCGAGTGCAGGGGCATGCGCGTGGAGTGGCACAGTGGTTAACATTGCTGCCTCCCAGCTCCAGGACCCAGGTTCAATTCCGGCCTTGGGTCATTATCTGATTGCACATTCTCCCCGTGTCTGGGTGGGTTTCCTCCTGGTACTCTGGTTTCCTCCTGTAGTCCGAAGATGTGCGAGTTAGGCTGATTGGCCATGCTAGATTGCCCCTTAATGTCAGGAAGATTTCCAGGGTAAATTTGTGGGGTTACAGGATAAGGGCAGGGATTGTCGGTGCAAACTCGATGGGCTGAATGGCCTCCTTCTGCATTGTAGGGATTCTATGTTTGCATCGCCAGGAAACCTACTATGGGTGGGGGGGAATCACCATCAACGCGATTGGAAGATTGCATTAGCACAAAAGGCTGGAAAATCCCATTCATGTTCTCCTTCCCCCAGGAGACAAGAGCAATACAAAAGGTGGGATTTTCCAACCACGCTTGCCCTCAAGAATGAAAATCCCACTCTAGGTCAAAGGAGCTTTGCACAACCCTCACCCTCACATAATGTCTCTTTTATATGATTCCTGTGGCAGACAGGAAAACCCCACCCAAAGTATCCAATTGAAATACAGCAATGGTCAAATTTGAGACTAAAGAGAGTGGGATTATTTATAACAGCATTACTATTAGAGGGACTAAGTACAGAATAAAGGTAATGGATTCTTCACGATGATAGGAAGTTTGAAGAAAACCTTTCTTGAGGTTGCGGTTTGGAGCAGCTGGAACCATTCTTGTGATTTGGACCTCGAAGTTTTCTTATTGAGAGACCCTCTGTGTGCAATTGTTCCCCTTCCCTTCGGAATATCGGAATGAACCCACTGGAAACCTCAAGGCCAATGTTCCATCACAATCATGTGAAAACAATTTTGGCAGAAATGAGACTTTTCTCCCTAATGTCTTTAAAAGCACATTCGCTGTAAGTAATGATGGATTCTGTACATTCTGGAATCTAATAACTGTCCAGATCAGTATGTGAACACATTCATCTACAGGCCTGTAACTGACTGAAATTGTCCAGTGATGGTTTCAATTATCTTCTCCTTGTGGCTGCCATTGACCTTCTTAGTGTTATCTAACGAAATTGAGGAACATTTTTATGTATACACCACAGACATTATCTTCCTGATGTCAAATATGAAATGGCGCCCATTTGTTGAACTAGTAACCAACTGCTGTCAAAGGAGTCACATGTTTTAAAAAAAAATCTTACCTTCATTATCTCAGGAGATTATCCGATGTTTTATTTCCCTCGACATTTTTGTGAAGGGTTTTCGTGCAACTTGGATCTCAGTATTTGTGTCACACTTCTGTAAATTAGGCAGTTCAGAGATAAGTCTGATGGATCAGTCAAGCAACATCAGTTCAAACAGGGTAAACGTAACATCTCCTCCTTATAAATATTGAATTAGGCATCACCGGTCTCTGTTGTGCATTCTTGAATACATACTCTGGTTTAATGTGTGATATTATAAACTCATAGAATAGCGCAGTGGGTGGCACAATGGTTAGCACCGGTTCCTCACAGCACCAGGGACCCAGGTTCGATTCCCGGCTGGGTCACTGCCTGTGCACATTTAGAATTTTACACGACAGAAGGAGGCCATTTGTCCCATTGAGTCTGCACTGATTACAATCCCACCCAGGCCCTGCATGGCTTTACTAACAGCTAGTCCCCCTGATACTAAAGTCCAATTTAGCGTGGCCAATTCACCTAAGCTGCATAACCTTTCAACTGTGGGAGGAAACTGGAGTACCCGGAGGAAACCCACGTGGGAAAAGAGGAAGACTCGGCACAGATAGTGACCCAAGTTGGGAATCGAACCCAGGCCCCTGGCACTGCGAGGCAGCATTGCTAACCACTGTGCTGCCCTCACCACACCACTCTCCCCATGTAAGCATGGATTTTCCCCGGGTGCTCTGATTTCCTCCCACTGTTCAAAAGATGCACTGGTTAGATGTATTGGCTCTACTAAATTCTCCATCATTGTATCTTGTCAAGTTCTGTATTGTGGCGACTAGGGGATTTTCACAGTAACTTCATTGCAGCGTTAATGTAAACCTAGTTGTGACACTAATAAATAGATGTTAAACTTTACAGCAGGAGGCCATTCAGTCCATCAGATTCCTTCTTTCAGAAGAGCAATTCAATTAGTTCCAGCCCACCACCATTTCCCGGATCTCGACAACGCAATTTTTTTTCTGCTTCAAGTATTTATCCAATCCCCTTTGGAAAACTGCAACTGGATCTGCATCCGCTACTCCGGCCGGTGATGCATTCCAATACCCTGACCACCTGCTTCATAAATAACCTTTTCCTTATGTTTCCCCCAGTTCCTTCCGCGGTCGCCTTAAATCAGTGCCCTCTGCTTCTCCAGCCTGAAGCCATTGGAGGTTGTTTGTCTTTATTTACCCCCTGTAAACCTTTCATGATTTTGAGACGTCTCTGACAAACACAAATGTTTACGGCTCCAGCGGTTTCATGGCTTTAGAACATCGGACAACCGTAATATTACAAGTCAAAACAAAGGACTCAGCTTTCTACTGCTATGGTTCAGATCTGACATGCAAGCCTTCACATCAAAGTGTGCACCATTTCCTTCGTTTGGGTGGCGTGCATTGTTAAGTGAGCCAATTTTGGATCTTGCGTCAAGTTTAGTTGGCGTTGGAGAAAGTCTAGTTGCGTGTTCGTTTAAATCTTTTTCCTATTTTGTTTTAACCCAGCCAGGGACCCGGGTTCAATTCCAGTCTCAGGTGACTGCCTGTGTGGAGTTTGCACATTCTCCCTCGTGGGTTTCCTCCGGGTGCTCTGGTTTCCAAAGATAGAAATTATAAAATCCCTGCAGTGCAGAAGGAGGCCATTCAGCCCATTGAGTCTGCACCAACCACAGTTCCATCCAGGTACTATCCTCACAACCTCATATATTTATCCCACTAATCCCTCTAACCTGTGCATCCCAGGACACTAAAGGACAATTTAGCATGGCTGATGCACCTAACCAGTACATCTTTGGTCTGTGGGAGGAAAACTGCAATGTGAAAACCCCCTAGTCGCCGCACTCCGGCGCCTGTTTAGGTACACTGAGAGAGAATTTAGCACTGTTAATGCACCTAAGCAGCACATCTTTCAGACTGTGGAAGGAAACCCATGCAGACATGGGGAGAACATGCAAACACCACACAAACCATGACCCTAGCCGGGAATCGAATCCAGGTCCCTGGAGCTGCGAGGCAGCAGTGCTAACCATTGTGCCACTGTCGTCCCTGCACTTTAGGTTTAACCATGCTAAATTGCACATTCTCACCATGTCTATGTGTGCTTCCTCCAGGGGCTCCAGTTTCCTCCCACTGTCGAAAGGTTAGGTCTATTGGTCATGGTAAATTGTCCTTTAGTGTCAGGGAGATTAGCAGGGTAAATATGTGGGGTTACGGGGATAGCACCTTGGTGAGATTGTTGTCAGTGCAGACTCGGTGGGCTGAGTGGCCTCCTTCTGCACTGTAGGGATTCTATAATTTGATGATTCTAACTGCAAAGAAAGGGATGCATGTGGCTATTAACTGCCACATATTAGTTAGGAGACTATTTTATTATTTCAGCGGTTTCCAGACAAAATGTTGCTGTTTTCATGATGTGCACAATTTAGACTAAGGGTGGAATTCTCCGTCTGCCCCCCGCCGTGGGCCGTGTACCCGATTCGGAGGTGGCTTGGCATTGCTGGTTGGCATGATCTTCCAGTCCTACTGATGTCTTGCCTTATGTGTTTTGTGTGGTTTTCCTGTCCCTCCGCAGCGATTGATGGGTGGATGGGGTGGTTTGCCTTCAGCGTGACTGTGAGATCCTATTGATGGGCAGGGCTGGAAAATCCTGCTCTATGTTTCTCCAGATCCTACATAACAAGAAACAGGAGAAGGCAATTCAGTCCCTCAAATCTGTTCTACCAGTCATTCTGGTACCTTCAATCCATTTGGCTCCTTTTACTTGCTGTCTATTGATGTTGAATAAAAAGTCGATTAACTTCAAACCAGGAAGCTGGCCACAGTCAACTCCCAATCGCATAAATCATAGAATCTCTACAGTGCAGAAGGAGGCCATTTGGCCCATTGAGTCTGCACCTACGACAATTCTACTCAGGCCTGTCTCCTTAACCTCATACATTTACCCTAGCTAGTCCCCCTGACAATAATGGTCAATTTAACATGGCCAATCCACCTAACTCGCACATCTTTGGTCTGTGAGAGGAAACCGGAGCATCTGGAGAAAACCCATGCAGACACAAGGAGAATGTGTAAGCTCTGCACAGCCAGTGATCCGAGCTGGGAATCGAACCCAGGTTCCTGGAGCTGTGAAACAGCAACGTTAACCACCGCTGCATGGGTTTCCTCCGGCTGCTCCAGTTTCTTCCCACATTCTGAAAGATGTGCTGGTTAGGTGCATTGACCTGAATAGGCGCTTGACTGTGGCAACCAGGGGAATTTCATCATAACTTCATTGTAGTGTTAATGTAAGCTTTACTTGTGATTAATTGATAAATTTTAACTTTAACAAGTGCTGATAGATGGGATTAGGTGGGAGTTCAGGTGGTTCTAATGTGCGGCCAAAGACCCTTTTCTGCGCTGTGTGATTCTACAATTCTACGAACTTAACCCGACAAATCATATTATCATTCTGGTCTGTACTGTTCGAAGGTTCATATGTCTTTGCTGAGATTTGGCCCCTGTACTGAGTACAATGACTCCAGGTGGGTTCTGCCCAAAGCTCTGGATAACTGGAGCATCACTTCCTCACTTTTGAATTCCAACTCTGTAAAGAGGGAGGCCAACATCCCATTATGCTCTGTGTTGCTGTTTGTACCTGTCTAATAACTTTCAGTGCTTTGTGTCTAGGACACCTCCTTGCTCCTCCACAGCTCTGAGCCTCTCACCATTAAGAAAGTATTTTGATTTGTATTTTTCAGGTCCAAAGTGGATGATCACCAGATTCCCCGCACTGAGCTGTGCCATCTAAACACTGGCAATGCACTGTGTTCCTTAACTTAATGATGCCTGTGAATTTTGATATAAAATCCTTTTTTCCTTCATCCAGTTAATCACATGGACGATGAGAAAGCGAGGCCCTCGCAAACACGACTTACGATGTGGAAATGCCAGCATTGGACTGGATAACAACATCCCATCCATTATAATACACTCCCTTTGTGTTAAAATCCAGGTCAGAAACTTCAAGGCGTTTCATGAGGTCAGCCTAGATTATAAGTTTTGCACTTTGAATTTGGCACGGGCTTTATATGTCACAGTAAGCTGGCATTAACACTGCAATGAAGTTACTATGAAAATGTTTCACTCAGTATATGATTCAAATGACATACTAGGGAGCTTTTATCAAACCAGGTTTATTTAAGAATGTAGTTAACACTTAGAAAGAAAATTAGCAATAACTTTTATCAATTGCAAATAAGAAAAGCAACAACCATGATATTGTATAAAACTTTTCAACTGTTCCAACACTAGCATTCTTACAAACATACACCTTGGTTTCAGTTTAGCACAGAAGGTAAGTATGTTCATGTGATGCTGGATTTTGCAGCTTTCCGGCACCTGCTGTGGTTTACTCCTTTCGATGTTGAGTTGAAAATGCTGAGGTTTTCCAATTCTGATACTTTCAATGCATTTCAAGAGACAGAGGCACTCCTTGCCTCCAGCTACTAGCTAGCCAGCCACCAGAAGCTACACTTTAAATCCCAGGGAGAGAGACACAAACACTGTTTTCGGTCTGGATTCCAAACAGATTCTAACTAGCCAACCTGAAAGTAAGTCTGATTTCCCCAAGAAGGAACCACCTGACCTTGACCTGTCAATCAGTCGCAAACGAGACAATTCAAAAGGGTCCTAAAACTCTTTTTAGAGTAAGACTCTAAAAAGTCTTACTTTTTAGTAAGACTTCAGAACATGTATTAAGCCCAGATTGAAAAACATCAAAAGATCCATTATATCATTTGAACAGAAATAAAAAAAATCTACTCAGACTGGTCAGCGCCACAATGTAAAAAAAATACAGAGTTGCTTATAACTGCAGAGAACATGCTTTGAATACCTTTTTTAAAGGCACAGTGGTGTCACATTTGTCTCTACCATTTATCTAACTAAAGTTACATTTTATTTCTTCATCACAAACAGGCAATGAAGTTACCATGAAAATCCCCTAGTCGCCACAATCTGGGTACACAGAGAGAATTTAACATGGCCAATGCACCTAGCCAGCATGTCTTTCAGGATGGAATCAGAGCATCTGGAGAAAGCCTATGCAGACATAGGGAGAACATGCAGACTCCACACAGACAGTCACCCAAGCTGGGAATCGAACCCAGGTCTTCGGCACTATGAGACAGCAGTGCTAACCATTGAGTCACTGTGCTGCCTCTAACCAATTGCTAAACCATGTCACAAGTTAATTCACTCACATTGTTAATAATGATTACTAGTGTACAACCTCATCGAATACTGGAAGTCCATTTAAGAAAATGGGGAGGTCTTTCAGCCTCTTGAATATATTCTGCTATTCAACAGGATCTTGCCTGAAGTTTAAGGGATTATTTGATGAATGTTCTCAAGATATTAAGGGGAAGATTTGGATAGGAAGAGGGAGACTTTATCTGCTAGTTGGGGAGTCTTAAACTCAGCGGAAGTTTCCAACCATTGGAGACACATGTCTTCTACATGGACAATGTGTTGTGGAACTCTCTTCCACAAATGGTAATTGAAGTTTAATCAACTATTGATTTTACATCAGAGATTGATAGTTTTTTTCTCAACCCAAAGGTATGTCAGGATATGAGACAAAAATTGATACAAGGAAGTAGATCACAGGTTGGTCATGATCTCATTGAATAATGTAACAGGCTTCAGGGGCAAAATGGCTTTCTTCTGATCTCCCTGCTCCAATGTTTCTCGAATGAATATGTGTTAGGATAAAGTATGGCTGCATTATCAAGGAAGCATTAAGTAAAAGTGACAAGGAACTTGGGTAATGTTTAAAATGCAATCACAGCAAATGGACAATGGCCTAATCTGTATGATAATGAATGATCACCATAGTGTTAGTATCACAGAATCATCGAATCATACAGTGCAGGAGAGGCCCTTCGGCCCATCGAGTCTGCACCAACAAACACCTGGCCTCCCATCTAATCCCATTTACCAACACTTGATCCATAGCTCTAAATATTATGACATGCCAAGTACATATCCAGGTACTTTTTAAAGACAGCAGTCTTACCTCCTGAGTTAAGCTAACACATGGCAGGTGGGAATCTGTCTTCCGGATGCAGGTTTCAATTGGGTGTACTTCACAAAACATAATAAGTTTCATAATCATTAGCAGCTTTTAGTTGAAAACACATTAGTCCCTCTGATGGATACCATTAAGAACCGGGAAAAAAGACTTAAACATAGAGAACAGTCCCTGAAAATGCTTCTTTGTGACAAAGATACTGGCTTTATTTCAAATTGTTCATACCTCTGTTAAATACTGTATGGGGAACATTCAGCTTCCATGGTCATATCCATGTCTATAGTGGAGCTTCAAATATTATTTTTCCCATGGTATAATTCTAAGGCTGATATGTTGATATCTGAATCTAGGTGATGTTTCACAGTAACTTTATTGCAGTGTTAATATAAGCCTTACTTGTGACACTAATAAATAAACTTTGCTTCATTTTGATGATGCTAATCACTCTCTGTTTGCCCTGCCTCTCTCTGTTGTTAAACTGAGATGAAAATCTCTTGGCATTGTTTAAGATTATAACTATACGATGGAATCTGGATTCAGGCCGATCTCTGCACAGTGTGGTGTGCAGCTCACAAATTGGATTGACCATAATAGCAAAAGGTTGCATTGAGTTTTAACCTTATTTATTAGTCATAGTAGGCTTACATTAACACTACAATGAAGTTACTGTGAAAATCCTCTGGTTGTCACACTCCGGTGCCTATTTGGGTACTCTGAGGGGGAATTTAGAACGGCCGATAGGGACATAATGAGCATGTCTTTCAGACTGTGACAAAACCAGAGCACCCAGAGGAAACCCAGGAAGACATGGGGAGAATGTGCATATTCTGCACAGACAGTACTTTGTCTGTATAGTGTGCAAAAAATCAATACTTTTCACTGGATCTCTGTACAGTTGACAATAACAAATCTAATCAAATCAGTGTATGGCCAAGTTTATTTATTACTGTCACAAGTAAGCTTACATTAACACTGCACTGAAGCTACTGTGGAAATTACCTAGCCGCCACACTCCAGCACCTGTTCAGGTACACTGAGGGAAAATTTAGTGTGGCTAATGCACGTAACCAGCATGTCTTTTGGACTGTGGAGGAAACTATAGCACCCAGAGAAAACCCAGAGAGATACAGAGAGAACGTGCAGATCACACCCAGACAGCAACCTAAGCCAGGAATTGAACCCAGCTCCCTAGCGTTGGGAGGCAGCGGTGCTAACCACTGTGCCACCATGCTGCTACAGATTGCATTGAGCGCTGGGACAAGTAACGTCCCTTTCCTGGGATTTAATGAACATCTGAGTTGTGACAAGTCGAAACACTCTCTCCACACCCGGTCTGTCCAGCCTATTCAGAATTCCAACAATCTCTGTCAGGGTCCACGTGTAAAGAAGAAAGCGCCAGCCTGGACAATCTTTCCCAATTGCTACAATCCCTCAGTTCTGATGCCCTCCCTTCCTTTCCACACATCCCCTCCCTCACCCCCCCCCCTTTAATTCCTTTGCCCTATATTCAATCCTTTAATAGTATGGACAGCAGAAAAGTGCACAGATGAATGCAGCCTGACCAGGCTCCTATATCAGTTTAACTTTACCGCTGTGGAATTCTTCCCCCCTCCCACCCCCACACCCACCTTCACAAATAAATCCCAGTGCATTGTAAGCAACAATAGTTATGCTGCTCTGCGATGCTGTTTTTAATGATTTATTTACCTGCATCCCTCAATCCTTTTGCTTTTCCACTTATTTTCTGTACATAAACACCAGCATGGACTAGAGGGGCCAAATGGTCTGTTCATGTTCTTTATACTCCACGTACATTTTGGTCCACTTTTCTAAGGAAAGGTATATTTGTCTTTGAGTGAATGCAACAGATTGAATATAACTAGGGCTAGGATTCTCCAATCCCAACCCACACCACCCGTGAGAATGGAGAATTTGACGCTCATTTGCTGCAACGGGACTGGAGAATCACAGATGTGGGCGAGGTCAGAGAATTCCCACCCAAAGATAACGTTCCTCGGAGTTTATAAAACTGATAAATGATCCCATTGAAACACATAGAAGTCTTGAACAAATTGACAGGATGAATGCTGGAAAAGTTTCTCCCTGGCTGTGGGGGAGGAAACAGTCTCAGGATAAGACGTTGACCATTTTGGAGTCATAGAATGAAAGAGGTTTACAGCATGGAAACAGGCCCTTCAGCCCAACTTGTCCATGCTGCCCTTTTCTTTTAACCGCTAAGCTAGTCCCAATTGCCTGCATTTGGCCCACATCCGTCTACACCCATGTAACTAACTAAATGCTTTTGAAAAGACAAAATTGTACCTGCCTCTACTACGACTTCTGGCAGCTTGTCCCAGACATTCACCACCCACTTTGTGAAAAAATTGTCCCTCCAGACCCTTTTGTATCTCTCCCCTCTCACCTTAAACCTAAGCCCTCCAGTTTTAGACTCCCCTACCTTTGGGAAAAGATACTATCGACGGAGGTGAGGAGAAATTTCTTCACTCAAAGATTTACAAATATTTGAAGTTCTCTTATTTGCTGTAGATATCCCACAGAACTACAGGTGCTAAGTCATGAAGAATATTCTGACACGGATTGATAGATAGGTTGATGGATGTAGGTGGAGCTGAGACAGTGAAATTACCCACATATTCCTCATTGCCCTGAGAACATTAAATCTCAACTACACATTATTGAGAGTTAAATGTAGAGCCAAAGAATGATACTGCAACAGAACGAGGCCACTCAGCAGATGAGCAAGCACCCTTATATCCCTTTAATTGAAAGAACATAATTGTTACTTTCCCTGGAGCGCAGATCAAAGTTTATTTTTCTGTTTATTAATCTTTTAGTGTGAGGAAAACCTGGATCTCATCAGCGTGGTTTATTTTGTAGCTGGAATTAAAATTAGCATTCAGCTGAGGATTTCAGTAGAGATTTTGAACGGACTTTAGTTGCATGGTGCCTCTAAGGTTTCTGATGTTTTGAGGAATAAGAGGTTATCCCATTGAAACATTTAAAATTCTCAGAGGCTTTGATAGGGCAGATACCATTCCCCTCATAGCCAGAGAGTCTAAAACTAGGAGCCACAGTCTCAGAATGACCTTTAAAACTGAGATGAGAAGACATTTCTTCACTCAGAGGATTGTGAATCTTTGGGATATTTTTTTCTGAGGGAGTTGTGGATAATTCAATATTCCAGCCTTGGGTGACCCTCTCAACAGAATTTTCCCATCCCAGTTCCCACGGGAATTGTTGTAGGGGGAGGGGAAGAGTGGTTGGATTGGAGGCCTGGGGCGGTGGGACAGGGTTGCGGGGGTGGAGGATGGGGGCGGTGTTGGTCTCGGCCAGCATTTTTCGATTTTGGGTCGAGTGCGGCCGGAAAAATCCCACCCTCTATGCGGAGTTTTCATGTTCTCCCCATGTCTGTGTGGTTTTCTGTGGATGATCCGGTTTCCTCCAACAGTCCGAAGGTGTGTGGGTTAGGTGGTTTAGTCAGGTAAGTGTGCAGGATTATGAGGATAGGGCAGGGGAGTGGGCCTGGGTAAAGTGCTCTTTCTGAGAGTCAGTGGTGAGGATGGGCCAAATGGCTTCTTTCTGCATTTTTATAATTCTATGGATCTTACTCTGTTCAAGGTGAACATTTTAGACACTCAAGGAATTACGGAGATAGAAGAAAATAGTAAAGTTAAGATAGAAAATTTGGGGTGGCATGGTGGCTTGTGGTTAGCACTCCTGTCCCCAGAGACCCAGGTTCAATTCGAGCCTTGGGTGATTGTCTGCGTGGAGTTTGCACATTCTCCCCATGTCTGTCTGAGTTTTCTCTGGGTGCTCCGGTTTCCTCCCTCACTCCAAGAATGTGTGGGTTAGGTTGATTAGCCATGCTAAATTGCTCCTTATTGTCAACGGGAACTAGGGTAAATATGTGGGGTTATAGGAATAGGGTCTGGGTGGGATTGTTGTCAATGTCAGGAGGATTCTAAGCTTCTATGGATTCTATTCTATTCAAGACTGAGGGCAATAGCATTTTGGACAGTGGGGGAATTAAAGAGATGGGAAGTGCTAAAGTAGAAGATTTTATTTAGTGCTGGGGCTAGCTCGATGGGCTAAATGGTCTACAGCTCCTATTTTTTATGTTCTTATCCAATGGTTTATTCCTCATTCAGGATGTTTGTAGCTAACACTGGGCAGCTTAGATATCTGTTCCCTCTGATTGTCATTTCTCTGGCTTTATGAGAAAATCTTTCCAGAGATTAGTAATTATCTAATTATCAGAAGAGCCTTGAAAACCTGGGAGGTTATCCAAAAGCATCTCAATTCACCAAAATCACAATTTGTTATGGCTCCAGATGAGATAAAATTATATTTTGCTTTGTTACTGAGCACTGTGGGTCCAGGATGTGGTTTTACAAAGGGGTTTGGAGATTTATGCATTTGTTTCAAACAACATATTGAAACCATTTCAGGAACTCTGAGACTTTAATGTAAATGATATTGATTCTTTTCAATTCCTTCAGCATCTTGACTCAACTTAACAACTAATAAGCAGGGTACTTATTCAGTAACATTTCTAGGCACACACCATGCCCTGTTTTTAAACAACTCCAAGCAACAAATCTTACATTTATTGCTCCAGATAATTAACAAAGGTCTTTAGTTCCGCACATTAGCTTAATCCTTTTCGGGTTTCGACCCCTGATTAGCTCAGCCAGTGATTGGGTTAAGAGGTGAGCAAGGTGCAAACTGGTTTTATTGGCCAATACCTGGAACCACTTCAACAGGATCTCAAGGAAAACTCTTGGAACTCTTGAGTCAGTGATGGACGAGGATGGGGTAGTGCAACATTTAAAAATATATATTCATTTGCGGAGTATAAGCTTTTCTGGCTGGCCGGCATTTATTACCCATCCCAGTTGCCATTAATGTGAGGCTATTTTAGAGGAAAGTTGAGAGCTAACCACATTGCTGGGGCTCTGGAGTCACATGTAGACCAGACCAGCAGATTTCTTTCCCTAAAGGACATTTGTGAACCAGATGGGTTTTTCCTGACAATGGTTTCACAGTCATCAGTAGATTCTTAATTCCAGATATTTCTTATTGAATTCAAATTTCACCACCTGCCCTAGTGAGATTCGAACCGCAGTCCCCAGAACATTAACCGTGTCTCTAGGCTAATAGTCTAGCGATAATACCACTAGGCTATCACCTCCTCTTGCTGCTTCCTTTTTGCCAGTGAAGTTAAGCCAGGTTCTGAGCCTATAGACTGTAATATTCTCAGAATTAAGCAGCTCAGTGGGTGGCACAGTGGTGCAGTAGTCAGCACTGCTGCCTCACAGTGCCAGGGACCTGGGTTCGATTCCCACCCTGGCTCACTGTCTGTGTAGAATTTATATGTTCCCTTTGTGTCTGCATGGATTTCCTCCCACAGTTTGAGAGATGTGCTGGTTGGCAGCACTGGTCATATTAAATTCTTCCTCAATGTACCTGAACAGGCGCCGGAGTGTGACGATAGTAGCTTCATTGTGGTGTTAATATAAGTGTACTTGTGACACTAATAAATAAACTTAGAACTTAGTCATTATGTTTCCTGCCATTAAAATGTTAGTCTGATTAATGTTTCTCTCGCTAAATGCCAATGCAACAGGGAAAGTGTGTGTGTAAGTGTGGAGAAGAGTGACCATCTGTGACGGTGAAGGAGATAAAAAAGTGGAAGGCATGACCCGGTGCTGATGAGTGGCATCCAGAATCTCACCAGAGCTGTTTTATCAGTTCCCTGGAATATTGTACTCTGGAGCATTAACCATCTAGTAATCTGCTAAAATCACCCACTAATACATGATCAGCATCTATAAAAATCAGGCATATAAATGAATGAAGTTCATAATGGAATGGGTTCACCTGGAGGAAACAGGCTTTATGATCTCCTTAGTAACAGGTACAAATGATTTAGTTGCTTGAGCCTGCGCTGCTTTCCAGTGAGATTGTGATTGTTCTGGCTGTATATCACTTTGTGATCTGGAGTCGTTGCAGATAACAGTAACTTTCCAAAAGGCAATCCGATAGATGCTTGAAAAGATCACATTTGTAAAGATAAAGTCAGCCTTGGCTCACTGTCTGCGTGAAGTTTGCATGTTCTCCCCGTATCTGCCTGGGTTTTCTCCAGGTTTCTTCCACAGTCCAAAGTTGTGCAGGTTAGATGGATTGGTCAATCTGGGTTGTTGTCTGTGTGGGTCTGGGTGGGATTCAGATTGATGCAGACTCGATGGGTTGAATGGACTCTTCCTGCACTGTAGGATTCTATTCAATGTAAGTGACTCTAATATATTCTGTGCTGGGAGACATGGAAAGTTTAACCATGCCACACCAGAGTAGAAAAAATACATTAAAATCAATAGACTTTAAACTGGCTCTGATCCCATTTCTTTCCAACCAGATCCAATGAGCAGGTTTCCAAATGCTTTCGCCACTTAAATGACTCATTTCAGTTCTGGCCCTGTGAGGTTCAAACATTCTATTTCTTTCCAATTCCGTCTTTCCCATCATTCAATTAATTACTTCTTGCAGCTTCTGATGGATTACTGCAATAAAGGTTCCAAAGCTTCATGTGTGAAGAAGGTAGGTCTAAAGATTTCACTTCACATCATCTCTACTGTCACTGAGCAACACAGAGGCTATTGTAGCGCAATCAGCAATGGCACCCTGGCACGCTGGTTAGCATTCCTGCCTCACACTGCTGGGGGCCTGGGTTCAATTCTATGTTTGGTTGACTTCTGTGTGAAGTTTGCACATTCTCCTTGTGTCTGCATGGATTTCCTTCGGATGCTCCGGTTTCCTCCCACAGTCCAAAGATGCCTGGGTTAAGTTGACTGGCCGTGCTAAATTGCCCCTTAGTGTCAAGGAGAATAGCATGGTTAATGTGTGGGGTTACAGGAATAAGGCCTGGGTGGGACTGTGGTTGGTGCAGACTCGATGGGCCAAATGGCCTCCTTCTGTACTGTAGGAATTCTATGATATTTTATGATTCTATTGGACATCACAGAGTCCCACAATATCTATGCTGATGTGTCCAGTGTAGTACTGTGGGAGTGCTGCACCATTGGAGGTACTGTCTTCCAGCTGAGATGTTGAACCAAGACCTTGTTCAACCTCTCACATGGATGGAAAAGATCCCATAGCCACAAGGCTTAAGGACACCAGGGTGGGATTTTACATCCTCATTTGGGTGAGATTGGAAATGCCTGTCCGAGGTCAACTGACATATCGTTGTTGGACCCTCACCTGCTCCGATTCCATGGTGGGTGAGGTGGTAGAAGGAGGCCATTCGGCCTGTCAAGTCTGAACCAACAACAATCCCAAGTAGACTCTATTCCCATAACCCCATATGACCCTTCTAATCCACCCGACACTAATGGGCAATTTGTCATGGTTAATCAACCTAACCCGCACATCTTTGGAATGTGGGAGGAAACCAGAGGACCTGGAGGAAATCCACGCAGACATGGGGAGAACATGCAAACTCCATGCAGACAGTGACCCAAGCCAGGAATCGAATTCAGGTCTCTGGCATTGTGAGGCAGCAGTGGTAACCCACTGTGCTACTGTGCTAATCCTATCATTGTGCCCAGGAGTCCCAGGTCAATGTACCAATTCCTTCACCAGCAGCTAAGAATGGATGATCATTATAATTATTGCTTATGGGATCTTGCTGTGCATACATTGGCTGCTACATTTCTTGCATTGCAACAGGGACCACATTGCAAAAATGAACTGCACCGGCTGTTTGTGATATCTTGAAGTCACAATGAGTTTTGTCCACATGCAGCTCTTTCTTTAGCTGATCAATCCCATATTTCAGTCTCACGCGCATGAGATAAATGGATTTGTATTTGCACTTGATAAATGGACTCTTGCAAGTAAGCCTTCACTTGGGAGATCCACATTATCAAGGATTCAGACACAAGGATCACAATGATTGGGGCGGCACAGTGGCAGAGTGCTTAGCATCGCTGCTTCACAGTGTCAGGGACCCAGGTTCAGTTCCCGGCTTGGGTCATTGTCTGTGTGGAGTCTGCACATTCTCCCTGTGTCTGCGTGGGTTTCCTCTGGGTGCTCCGGTTTCCTCCCACAGTCCAAAGATATGCATGTTAGGTGCATTGGCCATGCTAAATTGCCCCTTAGTGTCAGGCAGATTAGCATGAGGTTATGGGGATAGGGTCTGGGTGGATTATTCTTGGTACAGACTCGATGGACGGAATGGCCTTCTTCCACACTGTAAGGATTCTATAATTACTATAATCACTGTATCCCACATCATTTCCAATCAAGAAATCTATAAAAGACACACTGATCCCACGTGGATCCCATGCACTGTGAAAGCTCATGATTCCAAATAAACTTGTTGGACTTTAACCTGGTGTTGTGAGTCTTTTTCAGTGTACTCGAACAGATGCCAATGTGTGGTGACTAGGGGATTTTCACATCATTGCCGTGTTAACGTAAGCCTACTTGTGATACTGATAAATAAATTTAAGCTTATAGAGTCATAGGATCAGCATTGAAACAGGCCCTTCAGCCCAACTTGTCCACACCACCCCGCTTTCAATGACTAAGACAGTGCATGGACAACTTGACAGAAATCCAGGTTGGGTGACTATTCCTGGGATAGTATGGGATTGGGAACTGCATTTGATCCTGATATCTGGAACCAAAGTGAAAAATCCAACCCTCAAAGCATTCCTAGAAACATAGAATCATAGAACCCCTAAAGTGCAGAAAGAGACCATTTGACCCATTGAGTCTGTATCAAACACAATCCCACCCAGACCCTACCACCATATTCCTCCATATTCTACCCACTAATCCCTCTAACTTAGACATCTCACGACACTAAGGGACAATTTTACAGAATGGTCAATCAACCTAACCCGCACATCTTTGGACTGTGGGAAGAAGCCCGAGCACCTGGAGGAAACCCACACAGACACGGGGACAATGTGCAAACTCTACACAGAAAGTGACCCAAGCAGGGAATCAAACCCGTTCCTTCCAGACACATATATATATCGAATGTTTTTGAAACCTGTCCCTTGAATTCCATTTTTAAACTTTATCTTCCATCTATATAGACACATATTTTATATATTACATATTATGTTTCATATAATATGGCACAGGTGGCACAGTGGTTAACGCTGCTTCCTCACAGCGCCAGGATCCTGGATTCAATTCCAGCCTTGGACCACTGTCTGTAGTTTGCACGTTCTCCCCATGTCTGCATGGGTTTTATCCAGGTGCTCCAATTTCCTCCCACAGTCCAAAGATGTGCAGGTTGGGTGGATTGGCCTTGCCAAATTGTTCCTAAATGTCAGGGGGATTAGCAGGGTAAATGTGTGGGGTTATGGGGATGGGGCCTGGGTGGGATTGTGGGTTGGTGCAGGCTCAAAGGGTCAACTGGCTACTTTCTGCAATGTAGGAATTCTATAAACATTACACTATATCATAGATCACTGAATGTCACAGCGCAGAAGAAGGAGGCCATTTGGCCCATCAAGTCTGCACCAATCACAATCTCAACAAGGCCCTGTCCTCTTTATCCCGTGCATTTACCCTAGCTGGTCCCCCTGACACTAAAGGACAATTAAGTATGGCCAATACACCTAATCTGCACATCTTGGGACACTAAAGGACAATTTGGCAAGGCCAATCCATCTAACCCCCACATCTTTGAACATTTCTTTGGAGGAAACCGGAGTATCTGGAGGAAACCTATGCAAACAATAACCCAAGCCGGAAATCGAGCACTGTGGCATAACCACTGTATCACTCCTCAATTCAGGATGGAAGGCAACTGAAATTCAGACAAATGACTTGCAAAGGAAGCAGTTTTTCAGCAACATTGTATTAATCTTTAATGGGGTCTTCATGTTTTTGTAACTCTCCCTCTTAATGTTAATGCTTGGTGGGAAAGTTTTGTGGAGGTCGTCTCGAATCAAGGCCACCAGAAATGAATCCTTTTAAACAGGGCCAGTCCACAATTAAAATTAAAAAGCTCGGAGATGCATTTTCCAAGCAGGAGGTTGGATTGGATTACACTGTACAAAGCCAAACGCCAAAATCTTTAGTAATCAAAATGTAATAGCAGCCCTTACTGGAAACACCTGTGGAGACCTACCACACAACATCCACTGGGACATTCCTGTTTATGGTTAGATCGTGGAATGCTGTGTGTGTTTTTAGGGGGAAAATATCCATTCCCTGCTGAACTCTGGAAGTGTACGGTTGAGGAATGGCTCACTTTTACAACGGCAACTCCAGCTTCAGTGTGCTTCGGAACATCTGCATGCGTGTGGATGGGCCAATCTGCTTCTCGTACTACAGATGTTGTCTCAACATGTGTTTCTGTCCTCGTTTCAGATTTCCGGATCTTTCCTGTGGTCTTAGTGTTTAATTCGGTGCCCCGTCTCTCCCAGGTACGTCTATTGTGAAGAAACCCTGACTTCCTCCCCTGTGTGATTTGAAGCCTTTAATTCTCACTATTTCTAATGAACATTAACCTGAAATGTTGGCTGGAATTCTCCGGCTGTTCGCATGGGAGAATTCCACTTATGGGAGAATCAAGAACCGGGGGGGTCTTCCCAAAAAATTCAGAGTGCCGGATTTGTGTAAGCGGGAGTAAATCGCATTGATTTTTCTGTGGGATTTTTAAAATGAATTTCCCGCACCCTGAGCTTCACAGAGAGCCCTCAAATGATAAAAATCAGTGGATGGGGTCTATTCCCACTGGGGAGGCTGGCAGCATTGCATTGAGTGAGTCACTGTGCATGTGCCAATCTGCTAGTGCCTAGATCAGTGCATGCACAGTAACCCCTGTCTATTGTAGATCAGCTATAGACCGAATTGAATGTTGGGGCAGCATCAAAGGGCTGAATGGCCTACTCCTGCTTCTATTTCATGTGTGCTTGTGTCCACATGCTGTGACTGATAAGTCACGATGTTCAATGTTCTGGGATAGTACCTCTGTGTTATTATCTGGTGTGTTAATATAATGGGCCAAGGGCAACACAGTATTGTCCTGGTGACAAATGTATCTTGTGTTCCCTCCTCGACATTGGTTCTTGTCCATCTGTGTCACCATGTCAATTCCCGGGCTGTGGTAGTTAGGGATGTGCTCTGATGACAGAGCTGCTCCTGGAGAATCGGATTAACAAGGTGAGCAATCAGCCTTTTAACATTTAATTCATACAACGTGAAGCAAAGGGGGAGTTCAGGGCTGAAGATTGAATCAGCATTGCCTGTGTTTATTTAAACCAAAGCTTTGCAAGTCTCTTAAATGGTTATATCAACAAACAAGATCATCTTTTAAAAATAAGTCCAGGATATTTTCTTAACCAAACTGCATTAGAGCAGACGCCAAGAATCAGATCAAAACACAGCACAGACAGAGAGCTGTAATGCAGAGGACGTAAATGTCTCTCACATCTTGGGAAACCTACAAAGAAATGGGAGAAAAAGGAGGTTCAAATGTAGCATGAACTAATTGGGCCAAATGGCCAGTTTCTGTGTTGTTGTGTCTCACATATGAATGGGGAGACACAGAAACAGGGAACAAAATCAATTCCTTTACAACGAATTAGGTTGATGTTTGATTGTAATTGATAACAGCTTAAAATTTAAAGTTCATTTATTAGTCACAAGTAAGCACTGTGTTACTGTGAAATTCCCCTAGTCACCACATTCTGGCACAGGTAAAAGCAGCAAGCGAGCAGATCTTTAGAGCTGTGGGAGGAAACCTGAGCACCCAAGGAAAACCATGCTCACGCGGGGAGAAGATGCAGATTCCATATGGACAGTCACCCAAGCCAGGAATCGAACCGGGGTCCCCAATACTGTGAGACAGCAGTGCTAACCACTGTGTCACCGTGCTGAAATTAATTTGTACAAGATACACTGATTTTTAAACTTCTCCCACTTGTGCAACTTGTGATTAGAGGAATCTCCCTTATCATAAAGCAAACAGGTCGAGGCTCAACAGGGTCAAGTTCATCTCAGAGAGATTACAGCATCGCCTCAATCTTTCTGCATGGACTTTTTGCGACACTTGTCGAGTGGCAGTAACACATTGCTTGAGGTGGAAACTGGTACATAAAACTACCCGTGTCATCTCGCTTTTTTTTACAAGAGCCTGAGATTCAAGCCCAGCTTTCAGCACTGAAGAAATACTAAAGCTTTTTCTTTGAAGTTTATTTATTAGTGTCACAAGTTGGCTTACGTTAACCCTGCAATGAAGTTACTGTGAAAATCCCTCAGTTGCCACACTCTGGTTCGCGTACACTGAGCGCGAATTTAGCATGGTCAATTCACCCTAACCAGCACGTCTTTCAGACTGTGAGAGGGAAACTGGACCACGCCGAGGAAACCCATGAGGAGAACGTGCAGATTCTGCAAAGATAGTGACCCAAGCTGGGAATCAAACCTCTGTCCCTGGGACTGTGCAGCAGCAGTGCTAACCACTGTTCACCATGCCACCCAGTTAAGAATTGTATTTTGTCATGTTTAAGTATTTCAATTGGTAAAAGTTAAACTAATTTACTTGTTACAATTGAACTGTATTAAAATAAAGTTTGTTTTGATAAAAGCTGTCTAGTTTGCCAATAGAATTGCAACCGGAGCGAAACAGCTGGTGGGGAAACTTTCCCGTTCCACCTGCCATGGGAACTGTAGTGGACAAGAGAGGGGGGGAAGGTGTTGGATCATACAAATGTCCGTTGACCTCCGGCAGAATTTTCCAGTTTTGGGACGAGTGTGGCCAGAAAATCCCACCCCTTATCCTGACATAGTATAAAAATATAATTGGGGACTAGACTAATTTTTTAACAGACCATGGCTTTCTGAACTGGTCCCTAACTGCAGTGAGAGAAAGGCAGAGAATCAGCATAAACGTCATCGCAAATGACGTCCTCCTGTGCTATAACCATTCTATTGGGAAGAGGTTGACGTATGAGGACAGATTGAACAGTTTGGGCTTACACTCGCTAGAGTTTAGAAGGATGAGAGGGGATCTGATCGAGGTGTATAGAATTTTATGAGGGATTGATAAAGTAAATGTAGACCAAATGTTTTCCCTGGTGGGGCAATCTGGAACAAGGGTCACAGGATATAGGTTGGGAGGCAGTAGATTTAAAACTGGGATAAGGAGGAGCTACTTCTCGCAGAAGGAGGTCAATTTGTGGAACTCGCTGCCCCATAGCACAGTGGTGTCTGAATCATTAAATGGTTTCAAGAAGGAGGTAGATACATTCTTGATTTTAAAAAATGGATTAAATGGATGTGGACAACAGGTGGGGAGGTGGATTTGAAACCAGGGAGAGATCAGCCATGATCTGATTGAATAGTAGAACAGGCTTGAAGGGCTGAATTACCTACTTAGAATCATAGAATCCCTACATTGCAGAAGGAGGCCATTTGGTCCATCAACCGACAACACTCCCAACCCAGGCCCTATCCCCATAACTCCACATTTACCCTACTTATTATCCCTGACATTATGGAACAATTTAGCTTGGCCAATCAACCTAACATGCACATCTTTGGAGTGTGGGAGGAAACTGGAGCACCTGGAGGAAACCCACGCAGACATGGTGAGAATGTGCAGACTCCATACTGTCACTGGAGCGCAGAATTGAACCGGATCCCCGGAGCTGTGAGGCAGCAGTGCTAACCACTGTGCTGCTCCTAATTTCTATATTCCTATTTTATATATACATCACAGGCGAGAATCTCTGGGTTCCCTGTGGGGTGGATCTCAGCAGCAGAGGTGACCCGTCATTGGCTGATGGTAGGATCTCTTGTTGCCAATAGGATTCGCATTGAATCCATTCCACATCGCTGGGAAACGGTCAACGGGACAATGGGAAGATCTTTCCAACATGAATAGCCAGAAGGACAGCCATGTCCCATTTCTCCATCATATCTACATCTCAAAGGTTAGCACAAGTCTTGCATCAAAGTAATGAGAAGAACACACTATTCAATGCAGAGTTGAGTCTGAGATTGGGATATAGTTTTCTCATTAACCTCATACATTGCTGTCACACCTTCAGTCTGAATAAGAAATCTTCTCCACATTATTTCTCCCACCAAGTCCACAATCATTACTCTAGGGGGCAGTATGTTTCTAAAGTACGGGGGTTTTTGAAGAGTTGTTATGCTTTAAATAATATTTACCTCACTGTTTAGCTAGTTTACAATCCTTGATGCTAATTTTTTTTAATCACACATTCCTCGGAAACTTGCCGGTTTTCCTTCACTCCGCCATATTTCCGTTTATTTAAATCGACCGTGTGAACGTGCACCTCGGAAACACGCTTCCGGGAAAGAGCCGGAAGGGACTTGCGTTTGTCTGGCATTCTCAGAACGCCTCGTTGCCCGTGAAGTACATTGGAAGAGCGGCCACTGCTGCGAGGTGGGAAAAGGCAGCAGCCAACCAGCGCACAGCAAGATCCCACAAAGAGCAAAAAAAATAAATGAGTGGACAATGTGGCTCAGTGATGCTGGTTGATGGATAAATGTTGGCCAAGATCCTGGGGAGAACTCCCTTTTCCGAGTAGTGCTATGGGATCTCGCAACCTGAGAGGACTTGCATGAAGGTTTCAGTCGAAGGGTGACTCCTCCAGATGTACGGCACTAACTCCGAGCTGTACTGGACAGTCAGTGTGGGTTATATGCAGAGATTGAGTACAAAGACCTTCTGGCTCAGAGGCAGTGCTATCCACTGATCTAAGATTAATGTCCTGAAATCAAATCAGAAACCACTAGGTCGATGGTCCCATCCCAGTAGCTCCGATTGTCTGTACACTGGACAGCAGGAAGTCAATCTTACAGATGTTGATGATCCCCAGGATGATCCTGGATTTTTCTGGAACAGGATGCTAGGCAGGATTTTAGCAGCTGGATCATAATTACCCACCACATTCTGTGGAAGACAGAGGTGCTGATTAGTCAGTGATCAAGCTCCTGGCTGCTATCTCTGCTGTTGCTGTTAATCATAGAATCCCTTCAGTGCAGAAGGAGGCCTTTCAGACCATCAATTCTGCACTGATTCTCCGACAGAGCGTCTAAATCTAGGCCCACCCCATCCCCGTAACCCCACGCATTTACCCCACTAATTCCCCCTAAGCTAACATCTTTGGACACTCAGGGGCAATTTAGCATGGCCAAACACCTAACCCGCACATCTTTGGAGGAAACCAGAGCACCCGGAGGAAACCCACGCAGACATGGGGGGAATGTGCAAACTCCACACAGTGAGCCGAGACTGGAGTTGAACCCAGGTCCCTGGTTGCTGTGAGGCAGCAGTGCTAACCATTGTGCCATATGTCCTGGAAATGGTCATTTTTACCTGTGCCACTACATGCTGTTAAACATCTTCCCCTGGCTCACTCGGGTTCAAGAGAATCATTGCGCATCAGGGTACCATGGGATCATTGGAAATGAAGGAGTGAGAGGGTGGGGCAGGAGGGAGGGGGAAGGAGAGGGAGGGGAAGAGGGGGGAGGGAGAAGGGTGGGGGAAGGAGGGATGAGATGGGGAGGAGGAGGGAGGGTTAGGAGGAAGAAGGAGGAGATGAGGGAAGGGGACGGAGGGAAGGGGACGGAGGGGAATGGGGGAGGGGGTCAGGATGGGGGAGGAGGTTGGGAGTGGGAGAAGATGGGAGAAGGTGGGGGAGGGGAAGGGGAGGAGCTGGTGGGGAGATGGAAGGGTTGGAAGGTGGAAGGACGGGAATGGAAGAAGTGGAGGGGATGGAAACAAGAGTTGGTGGGAGGAGGGAGCGGCTGGGGTGAGTTGGGAGTGGGTGGGGGAGGAGGGAAGGTGGAAAACCACCAGAGAGGGGAGTGTATAGTGAAAATAAATCTATTTCCGTCGCATCCTGTATTTCTAACTTACATCATCTGCAAGTAAATGTCCCGGTGTCGTGGAAAACCAAAATACAAAGCTTGTAAGTCTCTGCTTCTTACTCATTGAGGTCAAAACACTTGTCATTCTTCCGCAGTTTTCCGAACTTCATTTAGGCTGCAATACGCCGACAGAGTGCTTGAACTATGAGTCATGCAAGAAGGTGAAAAAGTAATAACTTCCTGCGGCTTTTTACAAGCAGCTGGGGCCTCTGTGCCAAAAGCAACTCTTTTACACACACTCCTGAGGTTTCACTGTTAATATACTTATAGCAAATAAGCTTCGAACCTTCACCTCCTAGCCTTTAGTGAAATGCTTTGAAACGAGCTTTTTGTATTGTTTTAAAGGTCATCCCATTTGCTGTACAGTGAGGAGATTACAACACGCGGACAGGCTGTGCGCCGAGCAGTAGGTCTGTTGTTGTTTGTCGTAAATAGACTGGCCCAACTTGAAATTACTTAACAGCACGACCGAAAACCTCCGCCACTATAATGTTTCGATTTTGGAATTAAATCCCAGCACGGCCAGTGAACTTAACTATTCAAACTCTCTCAGAATGTGCTGACCATTGTGGCCTGTAACTTCCTGAATCCCTGGTGTTGAATTTAGAACAAAGAAATTTACAGTACAGGAACAGGCCCTTCGGCCCTCTGAGCCTGCAGTGACCATGCTGCCCCCTACCCTCCTAGAGACCATATCCCTCTACTCTCATCCTACCTTCCTCAGGCCTACTTGGTTCAAGTGGATCATTGCACGTCAGGGTACTGTTGGATAGTTGGAAATGAGTGGATGACTTCCTCCCCTACCCTCTCCCCCAACCCCTCTCCTCTCCTCCCACTCCTTGGCCCCTTCCCCATTCCATCCCCCTTCCCTCATCCCATCAACCCTCCCTCCCTCTTTCTACCTGCTCTTTACATCAATGTGTTCCTATTGGAATCCATGTGGTATTTCTACACATGTATGTGATGCAATATGTATTTCTGCTACACAACACCCTGGTTAGGCCACTCCTGGGGTATGGTGAGTAGTGGAAAGTACTGCCTGGCAGTGTGGTGGAGGCAATTTCAATTCAGGCATCCAAGAGAGCAGGAGATAATCATTTGAATAGAAGCAATGTACAGGTATGGGGGGGGGGAACAGGCGAGGGAGTGGCACTAAGTCCTGAAAAGAAATGCTCGTTTGGAGAGCTGGTGTGGACTGTAACTTGTCTGCCATTCTATGATAGTTCTGGGTACCACCAGGAAGGATATATTGATGTTGGAGGGAGAGCAATGTAGATTTACCACAATGTACCTGCACTCCAAAGAGTTAAACTACAAGGAGAGATTACACAGACTAGGATTACGTTCCCTGGAATTTAGAAAGCTAGGAGATGACATGATCAAAGTTCGCAAGATATTGAGCGCAACAGTTAGGATAGAAAGACTCTATTAGGAAACAAGGAACCTCAGAATGAAGGTGCTTAGTCTAAACATCAGAGTCATAGCTCTCAGGAGTGAAACATTTCCACATACAAAGTGGGAGTGGGAGTTTAGAACTCTCTCTCATAAGCAGCGCTTCTGTCAACTGTTACTTTTAAGACTGAGATTGATGGACTTTATTTAAGTAAGGTATTAAAGGATGTGAGATAAATGGAGGCATATGGAGTTCGGTCACAGATCAGACATGATCTCATTGAATAGGCTCGAGGGGCTAAATGGCCTCATCTGTTCATATGTTACACGTGGATGCCTGAGTGCCTATGTATATTTCTCCACGCATGTATATTTACCACCTGTGCACACAACAGGTGCCCTAGTTTCTTCCCACAATCCAAAAATGTGCAGGATTGATCACAGTAAATTGCCCTCTTAGTGTTCCAAGATGTGCAGGTTACGTGGATTGGCCATGCTAAATTGCCTCTTAGCGTCCAAAGATGTCTAGGTCAATCAAGGATGACCATAATCAAGGACCCCGCTCATCCCAGACATTCTCTCTTCCACCTTCTTCCATTGGGAAAAAGATACAAAAATTGGAGGTCATGTACCAACTGACTTAAGAACAGCTTCTTTCCTTCTGCTGTCAGACTTTTGAATGGACCTACCTTGCGCTAAGTTGATCTTTCTCTACACCCTAGCTATGACTGCAATGCTACATTCTGTACCCTCTCGTTTCCTTCTCTATGAATGGTATGCTTTGTCTTTATAGTATGCAAGAAACAATACTTTTCAATGTTTACCAATACATGTGAAAATAATAAATCAAATCAAAATTAAATCAAATCATTCAGTTTTTCCTCCAAAGTCCTAATGTCAATGCCACCATCCTCTCCTGCTACCATTTTAATCCCATCTGAAACATCATGAGTATGTGTCTCCCATCTTCCTATACTTGCCACTTGTCTCCTATCTCTTGCCACTTACTCTCTCCTATGCCCTACCCTAGATTCCAGCCTGACCTCTCCCTGTTCTCAATCTGTCTGTTGTTCATCAGTGACAACTACAACCACAAGGTCAGCTGCCTTTGTACATTGATCATATTCTAACTCTCCACCTCCATGACTGCTGTCCTCTGGCTACTTACCTGATGTCAAGTTATGATTGAGACAACAATCTTTGGCAGGCTTTAGTGTTGAAAGGATTGAAACCATCCAATTTACTCTCCATTCAAAAGCTTTGAGTCTCAGCTGCTCACTCTCTAGTTTCTCACACAGACTGAATCCAGTGGTGTACACCTTCCTGACCTTACTTGGGTCTAAATTGAGGTACAAGGCCTCTCCAATCTATTGTCACCTCTGCAACAATGCATTTCTAGGCTTCCACCCCATCCCATCACCCTGATTACCTTCATCTGTGCCTCTGTCACCTCAGGTCTTGATGTTTGCAATACTCTCCTCATCAGTTTCTCAGCCCCACAAACTCAATTTTTAAAACCTCTTCCAACAAACCTTCCATATAATCGTCATTTTATAACAATTCTAAGAACAACATCCCCTCCAAAGGTGAAATGAATTGAATAGAGGGAAGTGTGAGGTGACACAATGAGGCTGAATTGCAACATGTAAGAATTCCAATTTCAAATTGTGATCACTATTTCCAAAATGCTCCCCCATGGGAAGGACAGTCACCTGGTTAGGCTCGTTTGAAAGAAATAATATCAATGCATTTAGGAGGGAGTGGGATAGGACAGGAGGAAGGAAGGAATAGAGGATCTGTTGATAGGATGAGATGATGAAGAGTGTGAGGAGATAGATGTGGAGTGGAAACCCTTCTTAGCTCACACCCGCCTAACTTGGAAATATATCGTTGTTCCTTCGCAATCGCTGGGTCAAAATCCTGGAATTCCCTCCCTAACGGCGTTGTGGGTCAATCTAAACCCATCTGGTTCACTAATGTCCTTTAGAGAAAGAAATTCATAGGATCATTGAAATCCTATAGTACAGAAAGAGGCCATTTGGCCCATCGAGTCTGCACCGACCATAATTCCACCCAGACCCTACCCCCATATCCCTACATATTTACCCACTAATCCCTCTAATCTACACATCTCAGGACATTAAGGGCAATTTTAGCATAGCCAATTAACCTAACCTACACAACTTTGGACTGTGGGAGAAACCAGAGAACCCAAAAAAACCCGACACAGACATGAGGAGAGTGTGCAAACTCCACACAGACATTGACCCAAGCCGGGAATCGAACATAGGTCCCTGGAACTGTGAAGCAGCAGTGCTGACCGCTGTGCTACCGTGCTGCCTATGATATGCCATCCTTACCTGGTCTGACCTACAAATAACTTCAAAGACATAGTAATGTGGTTGACCCTCAACTACCCTTGGGAAACTCGAGATGGGCACTAAACACTGGCCAGACAGTGACAAATGAATACAGAAAATCTGCAGCACGTGGACTAAAGTGATTCAAGCAGGCAGCTCACCACCACCTTCTCAAGGGCTACTAGGGATGGGCAATAAATGCTGCCCAGATAGTGATGCCCATGTCCCGTGAATGAACAAAAGAAACACCAACAAGGAGCAATTGGGCCGAATGGCCTATTTCCCTGCAGCACCTCACTGTAAGAAGATTAAAAAAAAAGTGATATAGCTGCTGGAAATTGAGGATAAAAACTGCGGGGAAGAATTAGTGAATCAGACGTGACAGGATAAACAAAGAGCTAATGTTAATGTTTCAGTATGTTACTCCCCCGGGTTATATCCAGGGATAACCTTATCATCATAGCCTGGGGAGTGCATTAAGCTTTTATCCAGCATGATCCTTCAAATCTATGAGATTTTCCTTCACTGCACCTGCCTGTTGTAGGATATCCAAGGTGTTTAGTTGGGTGGACCTCATTTAAGCAGTCATGTGCTGCTTGTTTCATCTGAGAAGCGGTTTGCTAGTTCGACATAATTTTTAGGTTTATTTATTACTCACAAGTAGGCTTACATTAACATCGCAATGAAGTTACTGTGAAAATCCCCTTCGGGTACACTGAGGGAGAATTTAGTGTGGTCAATGCACCCTTACCAGCACGTTTTTCAAACTGTGGGAAGAAACTGGAGCACTTGGAGGAAATCCACGTAGACACGGGGAGAACATGCAGACTCCACACAGTGACCCGAGCTGGGATTGAACCCGGGTCCCTGGCGTTGTGAGGCAGCAGTGCTAACCACTCTGTCACTGTGTCGTTCTAGATGAAACAAGAGAGTTTCTGCTTAAAGACAGTCTGCAAAACTTTAAAGGGGAGTTGCATTCTTTAATATTGGCTTAGTGAAAGCAGGAAACAGTATGTCTTTATCCAACATCACTGCATTCTCACATGTGTTGGAGAATGAGTAAGTAAAGCAGGAAGTAAGCTTTCTTTCCCCCACACAACCATCTCCCCCTACCCTCAGGTCAGCAATAAAGAAATGTACCAAAGTAGGTAAATGCTGTCAGAACCATCAGAAAACAGTTTAATAACCTCACCAGGATTGCCAAGGTAAGATTTCCTTTCACATCTCACTTACTCTCTCTACCTCCAGCTATATTAGTACCAGTAGGAGGAATCTTTCCCTGTTCCCATTCACAAGGAAGGTACAATCGAAAGAGCCCTTGGTGAAATGCTATATAAAGCTCGAGGTATCCTGAGGCACTATTCTGTAAAATGCTTCCCATTAAGAATTCCACAAACAGGTTGGCATTTTGTAGAGTGTGAAATGTTATGTGATATGAATGGCACATGCCAACAGTGGCGCAGTGATTAACACTGTTGTCTCACAGCACCAGGGACTTGGATTTCATTCTGGCCTCAGGTCACTGTCTACTTGCAGTTTGCACGTTCTCCCCGTGGCTGTGTGGGTTTCCTCTGTGCGCTCCCATAGTCCAAAGGTGTGTGGGTTAGCTGGATTGGCCGTGCTAAATTGTCCCTAGTGTTGGGGTAAATGTGTGGGTTTACGGGATTAGAGCTTGAGTGGAATTGTGGTTGATACAGAGCCGATGGGCCGAATGGCATCCTTCTATACCGTAGGGATTCCATGATTCAAGCTTCTCCAAATAAGACTGCAAGAAATTACAAAGTGTTGTGTACAAAGCCGAGTCCATCGCACAAACCAGCTTTTTATCTATTGACCCTGACTACACTTCCCACTGCCTTGGAAAAACAGCCAGCATAATCAAGGACCGCATCCATCCTGGACAGTTCTCTTCCACCTTTTTCCATTGGGAAAATTATATAAAAGTCTGGGGTCACATACCAACCGACTCAAGAATAGCTTCTTCCCTGCTGGCTTTTGATTGGACCTAACTTGACCTTTCTCTGCACCCTAGCTATGACTGTAACATTACATTCTCCTTTCCTTCTCCCCTATGTACTCCATGAGTGGTATGCTTTGTATAGTGTGCAAGAGACAATATTTTCATTAAACCCCAATACTAAATAAATACAATAATAAATCAAATCAAAACTTGTATGCCAGCTCAAATTGTGAAGCTCTGCTTCTGCAGACAAGCCAAGTGAGATACAGCAAATCTCCTAGTTTATTGATTGACCAATATCATGTACGTGAACACAAAAAACAGAAAATGCTGGAAAATCTCAGCAGGTCTGACAGTGGCTGTGGAGAAGGAATCGAGCCAGTCTGGATGACCCTTCATCTGAGCTCTTTCAGATTCCAGCATCTGCGATATTTTGCTTTTTTTTTCCCCTTGACATGACAAATGATTCCCATAAAATCCAGACTTCCTGTCCATATGGAAACAACACAAGCTCCTTTTTAATCTGTTTGAGATCAGAAATTAGAGGCAGGTACCACGCTAGTGAGTCTGAAATCTTTATCACTCACAATGGCGAATACTTTCCATAGAAAAATAATTATTTCCCACACATACAATTTCTTTTACTCCCTTTTTGTACCAGCGTATTCGTGCTACAGTATTTTGTTATGTTCAGTGGTTAAACATTAATGACTGCCTCTCTCAAACTGGCTTTCCCATGTCACTTACCTGTTTATATTTTAGATAGCATAATCTATTTATTGCGGTTCATAACCTGTGGTAACTTGCCAGGGCAATGTGGGAAAGTCACCTTCGACACCAACCAGCAACCACCATTTAAATAACTGAAAGGGCAATGCACGGAACGTGCCCTCAACACAGGGGAGAGGTTTCAGCTAAATGGCACCATTATGTCATTAACTGCTATTGATTAGAGATAGCAGGGCAGTTAAATTCAACAAAACCATTCCTGCTTTTACATAACTGAAGCATTCTTATTGATAGGGTAGTTTCGAAATTCCTGAACACTCAGAGTCCATTATCCTCTGAGAGGAAGTAGTGAGGGAAATCGATGGATTGAGAGAATGATACAGCAGTGAACAAAGCCATTTGATGTAGTGTGTTTATGTTAAATTTTTGAAAGTGATATCTATTTAGCCCCATTCCCTGGTTCTATCCCTGTGTTTATGGATGTTTGCAGTATTTGATTTGATTTATTATTGTCATGTGTACAGTGAAAAGTATTGTTTCTTGTGCGCCCTACAGACAAAGCATGCCGTTCATAGAGAAGGAAAGGAGAGAGTGCAGAATGCAGTGTCAAAGTCGTAGCTAGAATGTAGAGAAAAATCAACTTAATACAAGTCTTTTAGAGCATTGCTCTTTCATCAGGTGACAATCACCTAATGAATGGGCAGAGCTCTGAAAGCTCATGCTACCAAATAAACTTATTGGTCTTTAATCTGGTGTTGAGAGACTTCTTACTGTGTCTACCCCCAGTCCAGCGCCGGCATCTCTACATCATAATTTAGTATGAAGTAGGTTCATTCAAAAGTCTGATGGCAGCAGGGAAGAAGCTGTTCTTGAGTCAGTTTATATTTGACCTCAGACCTCTGTATTTTTTTCTCAATGGAAGAAGGTGGTAGAGAAGGTGTCCGGGGTGCGTGGGGTCCTTGATTATGCTGGCTACTTTTCTGAGGCAGTGAGAAGTGTAGACAGAGGCAATAGATGCATATTTACTGCTACAGTATCCAGTTTATAAAAGTGACTACACTTCAAAAAGGATTTCACTCACTGTAAAGTTCTTTGAGATATCTGTGGATAATGAAAAATGCTATTTATTGAAAATCTACCTTCCTTTCCTTTCCTTTCATTTCTTATCACTATTTCCCACTGGCTAATGCCTTGATCCATGGCAGCAGATCAAAGCTATAGTTGCCATTTGCCACGTACAAATTCTAGGGAAACCCTGAGATTCGGCTAAAGTCAGTATCGGTTATTACATATGGTTTACACTTCAGTTAGGAATGACAATTTCCATTTTTTAATCGCTATTTCTTTACCATCATCTAGTCAAATACTCAAACTAAATCAAATTGCTGCAGACACTGGAAATAGAGCCATAGAAATGATATAGCATAGAACTGGGCCATTTGGCCCATTCAGTCCTCGCTAATCCAAAGGCACCAAGGTGTCCTTTCTAACCACCTTCCTGCATCAGGCCCAGGGCCCTGTAACTTACAGAACGTAAGGTGCGGATCCAGGCCTTTTTAAACATGTTTGGGGTCTCTACTTCCATCACAACTTGCACAGTGAATTCCAGTCACCCACCATTCTCTGAGTTTCTCCATTTCCCATCCCTCTAATCCCTCTGCCACTGAGCTTGAGTCTACAGCCTCTGGTTTTTTTTAATTCCCTGCCAAGGGAAACAATTTCCTCCTATTACTCTCTCCCTACCCCTCACTATTTTGTACACCACAATCATGTCACTTCTTCCGCCTTCTCTGTTCCAAGCAAAACAATCCCAACCTCTCCTTGTAAACCTAGAGGGCATAGGTTTAAGGTGAGAGAGGGAAGATACAAGCGGGACAATATTTTCACTCAGAGGCTGGTGAGTGTCTGGAACGAGCTGCCAGAGGCCATAGTAGAGTGGGTACAATTTTGTCTTTTAAGAAGCATTTAGACATTACTTGAGTAAGATGGCTACAGAGGAACATGGGCCAGCTGGGACTAGCTTAGTGGTAAAAACTGGACGGCATTGACAAGTAGGACCAAAAAGTCTGTTTCCATGTCGTAAACCTCAATGACTCAATAATCATCCAACCCTGGCAACATTCTAGTCAATTTTCTCTGCACTCTCTCCAAAGTAATTACATCTGAAATAAAAGCAGGACATGCTGGACACACTCAATCAGAGCCGATGGAGGTAGGTGCAAAGTTAACTTTTCATGATCTATCATCAACAAATTCTCACAGCCTGCAAATCACACTCATGGAATCGAATCTAATAAAAGCGAAACCCAGGCATTAAAGAACAGGTGAAAATTTCCATGATGCCCTCGAGTGTGCAGCTTTAGCAAACCCATTTCCAGAGTTCCCTCTAGGAGACCTGCACATTCTGTCAGCCGGAAGATATCGAGGTGTGCCATTCTCAAACTGACCTGTCAGGCAATTCTCTGAGCTTCGGGGCATTGATATGAATAGGCCAGGCACAACATCAAGTTAGTGTGGTGCCAGTCCCAGGTTAGAGTAGACTGCCTAGGCTGAGATTATTAATCCATCCTATGGGTAATATCACTCTGTGCACAACAAGTTCTGACAAAATTAAGTGGCTTTAAGTTTCACAAAGATTTCTGTTTCCTTCATTATCAAGTTTAGAAAGAGAAAAGCGGTTCTACGGAGAACTGGTCATCTCCCTGTGAAGTCAGCACCAAATCGTTGAATTAATAAATACGACAGATGCACCAAAAAGAATTTGTTTTGTTCTTTCCTGGACTTTTCCATGATTAAAACCAATAATATTTGTGCTTTGTTTTTAAAGAACAATTTTGTTTGTGGGACCCAGGAATCACTGACTAGGTCAGCAATCATTGCCCATCCCTAATTGCCCTTGGAGAAGGTGGTGGTGAGCTGAGTGGGCCGGGAGGCCATTTCAGAGGGCAGTTGAGAGTCAACCACATTGCTGTGACTCTGGAGTCACGTGTAGGCCAGACTGGGTAAGGACGGCAGATTTCCTTCTCTCGTGGACATCAATGAACAGTTTTTCCGACACTCAACAGTGGTTTCATAGTCAGCAGTAGATTCTTAATTCCAGATATTTTTTATTGAATTCAAATTCCACCATCTGCTGGGGTGGGGTTTGAACCGGTGTCCCGAGAACATGAGCTGAGTTTCTGGATTTATAGTCCAGTCATAATATCACTAGGCTGATAAACACGACACTTCGAATAAAAAAAAAGCACATTATTCAAACACAAGTTGGAACCTAAACTGCAGTCCATCACCGAGCCAGTAATATCTACACAACGAGGTGATTTCTACAATTGGTTGTTGACACCGAATCATTGCTTTTATTGACAGATGGACAACTGATAAAGATGGTATTAGGTCATTTTGTGATGTGATGAATTTTCTGGGAAAGTGTGTGTTTGCGCAAGTGGCGAGCTCTCTATTTTCAGCACTGCATGTTTATCAAGGGTGACACAGCCTCAGTATGTGACTAACGCCTGTCTATCTGCAGACTCTGCCTGCTGAGGCCTCTATCTGTGACACTCGGATTATTTACAAAGGAAAGTATCTATCAGTTACAAGGACATGACATTAGCAGTGTCAGATAACAAAAGAGATAATCTTCTCTGAGTCTGAATGAAAGATATATAATCAACAAAGAATCTCTGGTTCTAAAGAGTTATAGTGCAAAGGGGCTCTTTGGCACAGAGCCTGGCATCTCCTGCAATAGTGCCTTTACCCCACTGATTAGATTAGGAATTATTAATGGGATGTACAGAGTGCAGCAAGGGTCACTTAGAGTTTAATTCTGTTCTCATATAACTTAATTTTAACTGATGCGATTGTTATTTCTAATGTCTGATGTATTTTAAAGAGACGCAAATCTCATTCTTAGCGATGTAGTCATAACATTCTTAGGAAGAATCGCTGTCTTTATTTTATGATCAGTCAGGCAACAACTCTCAGAGGTTTCTGTTTATTCTGCACCAATCCTCCAGCAAAGTGGGGATGGCAAAGATTTCATTGCTTTGTAAATGTAGAGTGAGACCCCAGCGAGACCATAAGACATAGGAACAGAATTAGGCAATTTGACCCATCGAGTCTGCTCCGCCATTCAATCACGACTGATAATTTTCTCATCCCCATTCTCCTGCCTTTTCCCCATAATCCCTGATCCCCTTTTTAATCAAGAAACTATCTATCTTTGTTTTAAAGGCACTCAGTGAACTGGCCCCTCCACAGCCTTCTGCGGCAAAGAGTTCCACAGATTCACCACTCTCTGGCTGAAAAAAATTCCTCCTCATCTCTGTTTTAAAGGATCGTCCCTTTAGCCTGAGGTTGTGCCCTCTGCTTCTAACTTCTAACTTTTCCCATCAGTGGAAACACCCTCTCCATGTCCACTCTATCCAGGCCTCGCAGTATCCTGTAAGTTTCAATAAAATCCTCCCCTCATCCTTCTCGACTCCAATGAGGTGGTTTTGTCTTCTCCTCAGCTCTAGAGGGGGTACGGAGAAGGTTTATCACACTGATCCTTGTGATGGTGGGACAGATGTGTGAGGAGAGATTGAGTCGGTTAGTATTGTATTTGCTGCAGTTCGGGAGAATGAGAAGGGATCTAGAATCTTACAGAATCATAGAATCCTCCAGGGCAGAAGAAGACCATTGAATCTGTGCCAACCACAATCCCACCCAGGCCCTATCTCCATAACCCCATACATTTACCCTAACTAGTCCCATGACACTAAGGGACAATTCAGTGTGGCCAATCCACCTAACTTGCACATCTTTGGACTATGGGAGGAAACCCAGACAGACATGAGAACAATGTGCAAACTCCACACAGGCAGTAACCCAAGCTGCGAATCGAACCTGGAACCCTGGTGCTGTGAAGCAGCAGTGCCAAATACTGTGCCACTGTGCCGCTCTTATAGAAATCTATAAAAGCCTGACAGGACTGGGTGCAGGAAGGACCTTCCTGATGGTGGGGATGTCCAGAAATGGGTCACAGTTTAAGAATACAGGGTAGATGGTTTAAGATAGAGATGAAGAGAAATGTCATCACCCAGACAGTGGTCAACCTGTGGAATTTGCTACCAAAGAAAACAGTTGAGGCTAAAACATTGAGGATGGGATTCTACAGCCTCGCTCAAACAAGACTAGAAATTCTCAATTGAACTTAATGGACATTTTGGTTGTTTGTCTCTCATCTGCTCCAATTCTGTGGCAAAGGGGGCAGAGGAATTCTGGCATGAATGTTTTCAAGAAACCGTTCGATATAGCACTTGAGGCAAAGGAGGTCAAAGAGGGGGAGGCAAAGTCAGGCTATTGAGTTGAATGATCAGCCATGATCATAATGAATGGAGAAGGAGGCTCGCTGGACTGAATGGCCTCTTTCTGCTCCTGTTAATATGTTTAGTACGTGTGATAGAGTCCAAAGATCCATTATTGCTATTTCTGTTAAAACTGAGGCAAACTTCACTCAACTGCACCCCCCACCCCCTCACACCAGGCCAATCGGATGATTCATTTTGCTCAAATTCCATTATTGATGGTCTACTATTATCAAAAGAAGGCAGTAAAATTGGAGAAAATGTTTTTGGACAGAAACAATTAAACACACACACACACACACACACACACACACACACACACACACACACACACACAATGCATGAAGATGTTTCACGGTGCTGTACCTGGGATGCCACAGTGGCACAGTGGTTAGCACTGCTGCTTCACAGCGCCAAGAAGCCAGGTTTGATTCCCGGCTTGGGTCACTGTGCAGACTCTGCACATTCTCCCCATGTCTGCGTGGGTTTCCTTGGGGTACTCCAGTTTCCTGCCACAGTCTGAATGACGTGCTTGTATATTGACTTGAACAGGTGCCAGTCTGTGGCGATTAGGGCTATTTCACAGTAACTCCATTGAATAATGTAAGCCTCATTTGTCACTAATAAATAAACTTTACTTTATTGTATACTGTGTACTTACATGTTTTTAAAGCTTCTCCTGCTCACAGTTACTATGTAAGAATTTAGCAACACCAATTATTAATCCAACCGATTTATTTGATAGTAAAAAAGCGAGCTTTCAACACTCCCGTGTCACTCCCGTGAAGACACGGGAGTGTTGAAAGCTCGCTTTTTTACTATCAAATAAATCGGTTGGATTAATAATTGGTGTTGCTAAATTCTTACTGAGTTCTTACCACCCGAATCCAACGCCGGCATCTTTACATCATCACAGTTACTATAGCAGATTATTAACTGGTAATCCCCCAAACGTAGCTATTGATTTTATATTCTGACAATTATTTTTCATAATGCTGGTCGTCGAATAGTCACTGACAGCCAGATCATGAATTAAGACTAGACTAAGGATAATTTGGAGATGTTTTTGATTTGTGTTCATTTACAGAGTATCTGAATATAGCACAGTTTGGATCATTGGGTTTTGATTACTCTGTACACATAGTTTTAACCCTTATAGCACTTCCTTCATGTTTAAACATACAATATGGCCAAAACTGAGAGAGGTTTATGAGAGGACAGGTATATGTATCTACATCTGCTCCACTTGAATGTGCTCAGCATTATCAGACATTGATCATTGCTCAAGCTCCATTTCTCTTTTTAAGATCTCCAAAGCTCTACTCTCCATAAACAACAGCTCATCCACCATTCCCTCATCAATATCATTTGTCTCACACCATTACAGTGGGCTTCACTGATTTCCCACCTCCCAAAATACATTCCAATTCTTGACGGTGTTCTCCTTTCCCAGCCCTGTCTTTCCCTACCTCCGCGCTTTCTCCAGCTCCATTACCCACCTGTTTTCGGCATTCCCCCACTTCCAGATTATCATTCCAGGACATTTTGGAAGATCAAATTCAGGTGTGAATTATACAGTAAATGGCAGAACCCTCAGGTGTATTGGCATACAGAGGGATCTGGGCGTACAGGTCCACAGATCCCTGAAAGTGGCAACACAGGTGGATAAGGATGCCAAGAAGATATACAGTATGCTTGCCTTTATAGCCAGAGCATCAAGTATAAAAGTTGGCAAGTTGTATTACAGCTGTATAAAATTTTAGTGAGGCTGCAATTGGAGTATTGTGTGCAGTTCTGGTTGCCACACTACCAGAAGGATGCAGGTGCTCCAGAGAAGGTGCAAAGAAGGTTTTCCAGGATGTTGTTTGGTCTGGTGGGTTTCAGTGTGAGGAGAGGTTGGATAAACTCGGATTGTTTTCACTGGAAGGCCGGAAGCTTAGAGGCGATCTGAAAGAAATCTACAAAATTATGCGAGACATTGACATGGATAGTTAGAGGATCTTTCCCCAGGGTGGAAGGGTGGACTATAAGAGGGCACAGGTTTAAGATGAAAAGGGGTAAGTTTAAGGAGAAGTGTGGAGAAAATTTTTCACACAGAAGATTGGTGGGATTACCTGGAACATATTGCCAATGGAGCTGATGGAAGCAGGTACCTTAGCAATGGTTAAGGTGCATCTTGATAAACACATGAATGGAAAGTGGCCAGAGGGATAGAAACTGCGTGCAGGCTTGGTGGGCCAAAGGGCCTGTTCCTGTGCTGTATTGCTCTTTGTTCTTGGTTCTTACTCCCCCGAGTTAACATCACTCTACATATTCAAAATTGTCTTCAAGATCTGTCTCTTCCAACAATCACTCTTCCAATGAGTAAAATTAATCCGCAAGAAACTGATGGAATCAGATGAGATGCCATTCCCACCCTGTCCAAATTAACATTCGGCTAAGGTAACGAAAAGGAAGGAAAATTGTTCAGCAAGGAGAGGAAGTGCATTATAGGCAACAAAATGCTTTGAAGGTGAGTTGTTGTTGTTATCCACAGGAATGCAGTAACTCTGTGCACACAGCATGATCCCACAAACACCAACACTTTTTTAATTATTCATTCATGGGACATGGCCATCGCTGGTGGGCCAGCATTTATTGCCCGTCCCTAGTTGCCCAATGGCAGTTGAGTCTGTGGCTCTTTAGTCATATGTAGGTCAGACCAGGATAAGGACAGCATACTTCTTTCCTTAAAGGACATTAGTGAACCCCATGGGCTTTTCCAACAATCGTTTTAAGGTCATCAGTAGTCTCTTAATTCCAGATTATTTCTTATTGAATTTGAATTCCACCATCTGCTGTGGCAGGATTCGAACTTGGATTCCCAGAATGTTAACTGACTTTCTGGATTAATAGTTTAGTGATAATGCTATTCGGTCTTCACTCCCCAACAAGGATGAGTCAGCACTTCTGATGTTAAGTGAAGGATGAATGTTGCTCAGGACACCGGGGGAATTCCCTGCTGACCATTAAATGGGATCTAAACATGCATTTAAACCATCCGTAAAAGGAGCCTCAGTTTAATGTCTCACCTTTGACAGTGCAGCACTCTCGCAGCACTGTAATGAAGTGCCTGCCTCAATTAATCTGCTGCAAACGGTGAGGGGAAAATATGGGCTTTTGAGAAGATGGTAGGGTCAAACCTGTCAATTCAGTCAGTAAAAAGAAATACATACATCATTACACCATCCCACCGGCACAGTGACAAGGCAGAAATGTTTCCTGGTGGTAAAATTATCAGCATTTTGGAAGTAAATAGAAAGTTTGGCACAATATAAAAGTCATGATGTGGAGATGCTGGTGTTGGACTGGGGTAAACACAGTAAGAAGTCTTACACCTGGTGTTGTGAGACTTGTTATGATACAAAAGTGCATTGAAAGAATCTGATGACAAGGTATTTTGATTTAATGGAGTGTTTTTGTTTTATTTGTTGATGGGATGTGGGCATCGCTGGCTAGGCCAACATTAGATGTTCATCACTAATTGGTGCACCGCCTCCTCAAACCTGCTGCACTCCATATGGTGTAGATACATCCACCATGCTGTTAGGGAGGGAATTTCAGGATTTTGACCCAGCGACAGCGAAGACATGGCCGATATATTTCCAAGTCAGGATGCTGAGTGACTCAGAGGGGAACTCGCAGTTGGTGGTGTCAGATATCTGCTGCCCTTGTCCTTCTAGGATATGCTGGATGTCTGAGCAAGCAGTTGTAGGATGGGGTTCCTTAGGTGACTTTGAACAAGACAAGTTCTCCATTCCACCCCTGGTGGTGACACAGGCACAGTTCTAAAAAAAGTAGCTCAGTAGTATGGGGAAGAGACATAAAGATGAGAGGCACTCTAGTGTTGTGGAGCTCCTAACAGGCAATGAGCTACAGCAATGAGAAACAGCAATTGCCAATGCTGGAGATGCAAAGCATAAAACAGCGAGGAGGCAACATCTGTGGGGAAATCTGGACAGCTGAACATTTCCAGTGTCAGTTCCTTATCAAAGATACCTACAGCCTAAAACATGGAGCCCTCAACTCTGTGCATTGATACTACCTGGTGAGCTATACTCGCAATATTTTCACTCAGAGACTTGCACTGAGACTGCTCAACATCAGTGAGGGGATTGGAGGTGAGAGAGGGAAGACAATAGTCTTTGGGGGAGAACTTACTTTCTCACCCTATTGGCTAATGGGCAGAGTGAACTAGTAAAATCGCACCAGAGCTGCGAAATCAGGTTCACAGCTGATTTCTCATCTCTCACTGTCTTACCAGCAGCAGTGGGATCAGCCTCACACCTGAAAAGGGTGGCAATCGGCCTGGGCAATATCTGGATGAAGCAGTCACTCTCAGATCTCTGTGTTCATCTGAGCATGCGCAATTGCGCCTTCCATCACCATCAACCAGCTTTCAGGTGAGCTAAGTCCCACCTACTCCCCCTGCTGGCAAGAAACAGCTTTGGCTTTTTTTGTGCCAAAGTCAGATAAGGTATGATTTTTAAGTCATCCAAAGTTGCTTTATTTCTCATGTTCGTTTGGCACTTAGAATTTCTTTTGTAAGATCACCCTTTTGTTCTACGTGGTTTAATTCCACCACCCCCACCTCCTGAATGAAGTGTTACCAATGACATCTTACTGCTGCACCATTTTGCAGAGTCACTCAGTCATAAAGGTAGCACATGGGCACTAACTGGGGAACACTGTGTGACAGACGGGTCGGTGTCCCAGTGACTGATTACCAGGGGAATGATTAACATTTCACAGTAGTCAGCATTCGATTGCGATATACGAGGCTGTTTCTAGCCCCACTTCTCTTTTTCATTACTTTTCAGAAGGCAGTTTATTTGGAGACGCGCTCGAAGTATTACAGAGACACCGTGGACTGGCTCATGATAAAAAGGCAATTTTGTAAGTGGTGGACCACAACAAATAGAAAAGGCATGATTTACGACATAATTAAGCAGCCAATCTGGAACCTCTAGACATATTCAGCTGTCTCATAAGCCGAGCATCTTATCACACTCTGAAATCAAACACACTGGTAAGGTAGGCAACACCTTTTTCATTCTTCTCATACAATCATAGAGTCTCTACAGTGCAGAAGAGGCCATTTGGCCCATCAAGTCTACACTGATTCTCTAACAGAGCATTCCATCCGGGCTCTCTCCCCGCCCTATCCCCACAACCCCATACATTTGTCATGGTTGATTTGTCTAACTTACACATCCCGGGACACTAAGGGACAATTTAGCACGGCCAATCCACCTAATCAACATATCTTTTGGACTGTGGGAGGCAGCTGGAGCACCCGGAGGAAACCCACGCGGACATCGGGAGAATATGCAAACTCTACACAGACAGTGACGCAAGCCGGGATTCGGACCCGGGCCCCTGGTGCTATGAGGCAGCTGTGACTAACCACTATGCTACCACGCTGCCCAATTTCATTTCTTATGAATTTGTTTTTATTCCAATCAATGAAAGCAGAAAGAGAATTGATGTATACACATGGATATCCCACTGTATGGTGCCTCATAAACAGGGGATGTTGCAACACTGAACCGACAGATTTGTCAAACGTTGGATCCTTGTTGACATGTTGGGAGTGATACACATCCCAGGCAGGAACCATTCAAGTGCTCAGGGTTCTGTAGTAACCTCAACAATAGGGAACTTTTGTTTTATTCATTTTTGGGACGTGGGTATCGCTGGCTGGTGAACTTTTATTACCCATCCCTAGTTGCCCTTGAGAAGGTGATGGTGAATCGCTGCAGTCCATGTGCTGTGGGTTGATGCCATTAGGGAAAGAATTCCAAGATTTTGACCCAGTGACTGGGAAGAAATGGCAATATATTTCCAAATCAGGATGGTGAGCGTCTTGGAGGGGAACTTGCAGGTGGTGTGTTCTCATATATCTGCCTTGTCCTTCTAGATGGAAGTGGTTGTGGGTTTAGAAGGTGCTGTTTAAAAATCTTTGGTGAATCGCTGCAGTGCATCTTGTAGATAGTACACACTGCTGCTACAGAGCGTTAGTGGTGGAGGGAGTGGATGTTTGTGATTATGGTGCCAACTGAACAAGGTGCTTTGTCCTGGATGGTATTGAGCTTCTTGAGTGTTGTTGGAGCCGCACTTATCCAGGCAAGTGGGGAATATTCCCAAAAATCTGAAACATCAATAGAAAGTGCTGGAAGTACTCGGCAAGGAGATGAAGCATCTGTGGAGGGTGAAACAGGCATAACAGGGCAAAACTTAATATCTGTCTAGCGCTGTTGTCGACGGGGATAGGGACTGTATGAACAAGGAGCAGGACTAAACCATTCAGCCCCTCAAACCTGCTCTGCCATTTAATAAGAATCTGATAATCTCAAATCTGTAGGTACATACATAGTGCTGTTAGGGAGGGAGTTCTGGGATTTTGATCCAGTGACTGTGAAGGAACGGTGATATGTTTCCAAGTCAGGATGGTGAGTGGATTGAGAGGAATTTGCGAGTGGCAGTGTTCCCGTGTACCTGTTGTCCTTATTTTTCCAGGTCACAAGTTTGGAAAGTGCTGTCAAGAGATCCTTGCTGCAATGCATCTTGTCTATGGTACGCACAGCTGCCAATGTGCACGGTGGTGAAATTGCCATCAACCTGGGTACAAACAACACTAGACACTAAATACTCAGCCTTCCAAGTTTCAATTACTTGTTGTACAAGCTAGAACATAATGTAGCACAAAGCGATGTTAAAGTTAAAGTTAAAATGTATTTATCAGTCACAAGTAAGGCTTGCATTAACATTGCAATGAAGTTACTGTGAAATTTCCCTAGTTGCTACAGTCCAATGCCTGTTCAAGTCAATGCACCTAACCAGCACATCATTCAGAATGTAGGAGGGAACCTTTGCAAGATGTTCTATTGATTCATACAGAAAATGTAGCAGTTATAGCTCCCCATATCCTGCTCTTTGGGATTTTGTTATTGAAAGGATCTGATTTTCATCCTGTGGCCAAGGCTGGGAATGCAGTGTTTATGAAACTAACGCAAGGTTTAGATTTGTCACTTATCCTGAATATCCAAACCCTGGCCTCACAGAAGGCCTTGTTTGTTAATGAACATTTTCCATTACCCCTCAGAGTTGTTTGCCATAACTTAATTTCTACAATTGTTGTAATGTAATTTTCCACACCAGCATCTGCAGTTTTAAATTGTTTTTTAACTATAATTTCACAAGTCCCAGCAACCCCATGGGGCTTTATTTGAAGTGAGCATCCTTAATTTTGCTGAATAAAATATTTGGCCATAGCTGGGGATGCAAACTTAATTTTCACAAAATGAGTAATCATTGAAGGTGGTGGATAGGGTGCTAGCTAAACAAGCTGACTTGTCCTAGATGGTGTTGAATTTTATGTCAGAACTGCACTCAAATGGAGAGTATTCCTGCACAGTCCTGACTTGTGCATTTGGAGAGTCAAAAGATGAATTACTCACTATAGAGTTTCCATCTTTGATCTGTCTTAGTAACCACAGTATTTATGTGGCTGGTCCTATTCAGCTTCTAGTTAATCATAAAAGTACATTTATTTATAACATTGAAGGTTTATTTATTAGTCACAAATAAGGCTTACATTAACACTGCAATTAAGCTGACCATGAGGGGGATTTGGTGATTACAATGTTATTAAATGCCAAGGGGAGATGTTGGCGATTTTTGTTACATGGCTTTTGTGAGGTGTATATGTTTTTGCCACTTACCAGCCCAAGCCTGGATATTGTCCAGGTCTTGCTGCATTTGGACTGCTTCAGTATCTGAGAGTCACAAATGGTGCTGAATGTTGTGTAATCATCAGTGAACATCCCCCCCTTCTGATCTTGTGATGGAAGAAAAGTCATGGATGAAGCAGCTGAAGAGAAACTCTTGTGGCAACATCACAGGGAAGGAGATGAGGAGACATTTCTTCACCCAAAGAATGGTGACCTGTGGAATTCATTACCACAGGAAGTAGCTGATGCCAAAACATTGGATGTATTGAAGAGGCGGCTGGGTATAGCACTTGGGGCAAACGGGACCAAAGATTATGGAGAGAAAGCAGGATTAAGCTATTGGCCTTGACCAATAATTAACTTCCTTTATGTTAGGCATGATTCTGGCCACTGGAGAATTTACTCCCTGATTTCCATTGACTCCAGTTTGCCAGGGCTCCTTGATGGCACACTTAGTCAAATGCTGCCTTGGTGTTAAGAGCAGTCACTCTCGTCTTACCTCTAGAGTTCAGCTATTCCATCCATATTAGGACAGAGGCTGTAATGAGGTCACGCTGTAGAGAAAGGAAGAAGTTGCCTTTCATTTCTTCAAACTTCACAGTCAATCCGTTTGGAGATGTAATCACTGTCATTATGTAGACAAACCTTGCAGCACAAGTTCTAATCAAGAAAACAGCAATGAGGTAATGACTACACATGTTGCTTATAAAAATAAATCAAATTAGCAGGAATGGAAGTGGAGGGAGTCAGAGAGATTTGATTGAATTTGATTCTGTAAAGAGTCAGTTGAAAATGTTTCACTCTCTGTGGTAGAAATTGTAATAAATCTTCAGAGGCAGAATTCCCTTCACCCAAATCACTTTATTTACAAACTCTGACACAGAGTGCTCACAGCCAGCAGTCTAACTCCAGGAGAGGAACTGACACTCCCGGTTAAATACAAGGAAAAGACTCCCTGATTGGCCCATCAATTGACTCTTTAATCAGGGAAATCATATTCCAATTGGCCAATGGCCTGACTGAAGTCATTACAGAATTACAAAGCAGGAAAGAGCTTCTTTCATCCTTTTCAAAACCTCTGGATGTCCCTGAACTTTTCAGCTGCTGATATCTATTCTTTTGAAGTGTAGTCATTCTTGTAATGTAGGAAAAACAGCAGCCAGTTTGAGAACAGCAAGCTGCTAATCACTATCATGTGATAATGATCTAATCATCTGTTTTAGTGATATTAGTTGAGGTAAAACATTGTATAATGCATGGCACATGTAATGTTTAAAACATTAATTACTGTTCACTTTGATGGAGGGTTAAATCAATAGATTAAAATTGCAACATGTGATTTTAGGCCATTGTTTGTTTGATGTGAGTGTGGCACAGACTGAATGTCATGAATGAATTATCATTCACAAAGTTATATTCAATGTATTGTTTAAGATGTTTGAGATACTTGGTCGCAATAATTACTTGTTAGAAGTTACATATATTCATACTCACAGTCTGAGGATTTGAGGGTAGACCATTGGGACGAGATAAGAAGACATTTCTTCACCCAAAGAATGGTGACCCTGTGGAATTCATTACCACAGGAAGTAGTTGATGCCAAAACATTGGATGTATTCCAGAGGCGGCTGGATATAGCACTGGGGGGGAATGGGATCAAAGGTTATGGGGGGAAAGCAGGATGAGGCTATTGAGTTGGACAATCCGCCATGATTGTAATGAACGGTGGAGCAGGTTCAAAGGGACAAATGGCCTCCTCCTGCTCCCATCTTCTATGTTTCTATACACAATATAAGGGAGTGATGGCCTAGTGATATTATCACTAAACTATTTATCCAGAAACTCAGCTAATCTGCTAGGGCCAAAAACAAGAAAATGCTGGAAAATCTCTGGTCTGACAGTTACTGTGAAGAGGGTAGAGTTAATGTTTCAAGCTTAGGTGACCCTTTGTCAGAGCTGAGGACCCAGGTTCAAATCTCGCCACTGCAGATCATGGAATTTGAATTCAATAAATATATCTGGAATTAAGAATCTATTGATGACCATGAAACCATTAGCAGTTGTTGGAAAAACCCATCTGGTTCACTAATGTCCTTTAAAGAAGGAAATCTGCTGTCTTTACCTGGCCTGGCCTACATGTCACTCCAAAGCCACAGCAGTGTGGTTGACTCTCAACTACCCTTGGGCAACTACAGATGGGCAATAAACGCTGGTCAGCCAGCGATGCCCATGTCCCATGGATGAGTAAAATAAATCAAGATCTGTCCTCTGCGCACAAGAGGAATATCTCCAGATATTGCGCCTTTTTTGAATTAAACTAAAATGTCAAGGACAAAAATTCCTTGTAGATTCTCTATGGTGACACCTTATCCAATCATAGTTGACTTGCCAATGAATCAGCACCCTTTTTGCTTACAATGTAAATTGTTGCTCCTTTGAAATTTGGCATTCTTGTTCTGATGAGTACAAGATGAAAAGCTTTGGCAGCATATCTCTTTTTTTCAGTGATGCTCAAGTTCTATACTAGCAAGTGCCTATTGCCAATGAATGTTCAAATTTCTTTGTATGCCGTATTATACAGTGAGCACAAAATTCTAATTGCCGTTACTTGTCAATATTCCTAAATTATGATCTTCAATGTTGAGAAAGAAACACATATGAGGAATACCGGCACTTGGGGAATTGTACCCCAGTGAGCTTCTTCAGGAAAGGAGGAGTGAGTGAAAATCAGAATCTGAGCAAAAATTACTGGAAGAGAAAGAAAGACCACAAGGCATTCAAGCGTAAGGCTTCCAGCTTGCCACTGTGCTAGGTTTGTTAAAAAATGAGACTTAATAACCTTATAAAAATGTTCTATACCTTATAGATGAAAAGCTTTTGCTCAACAGAGGGCAATTAAATCACTCGCAACAAGCTATAGCTCCATCACACTGACAGCCATGATGATGTTGTGTCAAATTAAAATGACAAATCGTATAAGTGAGAATAAAAATAAATACCGCAACACATAGAAACTACTGCTATTTTCCAAGAAACCTTGGCACATTGCTAAATCACTGCTCATACTTGTATTTGTTTCCTAGCTGACAGAGCTGCATAGCTATCAACCAGACCTCCAGAACTTCCAAATCTCCGTAGCTATCGCTCATTGTGGACCTGTCAATAATTAAGTTGCGCTTTTCACTTCAAAACTTGGAAGGCATGATGCTCACTGCTGTGAAGTTAATGGTTGTAAAATAATTTTAAAAATGTAAAAATGCTAAGAGTTGTAAAATTCCTGCTGTGTACAAAAAAAGTAGTATTTTGCTGTACTTACAGAGTTAAAAGATATGCAGTGTGCAGTACACAGAAAACATAGAGTGAAACATTTTATCGTTGGGGTAGGCGGTAACTGCTGCCAAGATGATGGGTTGTTTTTGAGTTTTAACCAATCAATTTAAACTAGACATTTGAATAGCAGCAGCCTATCAGATTTGAATTTGATGTTTTGATAACCTGTGAACCAATCCTATAGGGGGAACAGGAAGGGATTGGCATGTCACGAGGGGTATACAAACAGCTCCTGGCTCCAGAGAACTGCCAGAGGACTGTCTACCAGCAACTGCCACAGTTCATAGCTTGAGAGAGGGACACACAAATGGTGTCTGCTCTCTGCCAGTGTAACAACCATATTTATGTCTTAAAAAAAAACCTAATCTCAATTGTAAAGGTATCAATAGAAAACAAAAGAAGTCAGCAAAGAAGACGGAAGATTCCAGAAGGTGACAGACCGGATTGAAATTTGAGGGCGAGTTTGGTTAATAAGTGGGAATAGCATCTATTTAAACAGCATTCCATTAGAATTGTGTTTTATTCAATTTGTTAATAGTTTAGTTAACCAATTCACTTCTAGTTAGATAAATAAATTGTTACTTGTTTCTGGAAGTCTCAGGTGGTTATTTTGATTTAACCACTAAACACTGCTGAACAGCAGATCAGGCTATTTCTCACAATCACTTTGACAGATTATGAAGGGACGTACTTCTCAGTGAGTGGCTGAGAGAGAAAATTCCTTTCTGTAACATCACTGATTTGTAAAACACCACTCATAGCCCAGAAGGTTCTGCCAACCGAGAGGAAGGCTATGGTGCTGTTTGGTGGTAGTGACACTGCGGGGGGTGGGTGGGGGGGAGGGGGTGGTAGTGCTGAAATTGTGCAAGAAAACCAGTGACTGAGCGGTATTTTCATTAGACTATTAATCCAGAAGCTCAGCTAACATTTTGGGGACCCAAGTTCGAATCCCAGATGGTGGAATTTGAATTCGATAAAAAATACCTGAAATTAAGAATCTACTGATGACCGTGAAATCATTGTCAATTGTTGGAAAAAACCCATCTGGTTCACTAATGTCCTTCAGGAAAGGAAATCTGCCATCCATACTTGGTCTGGTCTACATGTGACTCCAGAGCCACAGCGATGTGGTTGATTCTCAACGGCCCTCCAAAATGGCCTAACAAGGGCAAGAAGGAATGGGCAAAAATGCTGACCAGCCGGTAGTGCACTTGTCCATGAATAACTTATTAAAAACAATCTGGTGTGTTTGGGTCATTAGTACCAGACTAGCACCTAATTAAGACCAAATGCAACCTGCAAGGCTGGTACAATGCCTGCTTGAGGTCTTGTCAAAACATGAAGGAAATAAATAGGATACAGACTGGGTAATTCCTTTGACTGGGGAGTCTAAGATTAGGGGACATGGTAAAAATATTAGAGCCAGAGACCATTCCCAACAGTAGCTAGGAAACAGGTCTTTGCACAATGGGTGATAGAGTTTTGGAATTCTCTTGCATAAGTATCAATTAATGCTAAGATAAAGGCAGATGCTGGAATCTGAAACGAGAATGGAAAATGCTGGAAAATCTCAGCAGGCTTGACAGCCTCTATGGAGAGAGAACAGAGCCAATGTTTTGAGTCATTTCTTTCTCCGTAGACGCTGTCAGACCTGCTGAGATTTTCCAGCATTATCTGTTCTTGCTTCAGTTGATTCTCCATTGATTGTCGACTTGAAAATTGAGATGGATAATTTTTTGTTAATTTAAGGATCAAAGGGTTAAGGTGTTAAGTTGCAGAAAAACCATGATCCCACCGAGTGACTCTACATTCCTCCTATCCCTACGTTCCTGATAATCACTCAATGTGCCATTAAAATCCGAAAGCAGCAGTTTAGATATCTTGACTAATCAGGTAGTGCCCTAAAGTGCTGGGGTAATATTGTGAGCTGTGGCTTGGAAGAGGGTGAGAGGAACAGGCCTGATTACTAATTCAGCAAGGAAGACTTCAGGCACGAATTCAACTTACATAAATACTTAAAGCTGAAACTGCACCTGCTTAACAATTTCCCCCAAAGCGTTTCTGCCGATACTTCCTTGCACAGATCTTAAGATACCATCCATTCCCATCTGCTAGACACCCGGTTCCTTCCAAACAAGGAGATGCAAATGACTAGCAGGAGATCAAAATCACGCGTGTGCTTGTTGTATGTGGTTACCGTGTGCTTTCCCTTTATTTATTGCTAACATGTGACTGACTTCCTCTGAAAGAGACCTCTTGTGGAAGGAATACGTGTGTGGGCAGGCTTACACGGGCAATGGCTTTGAACCCCGCTCCCCCCCCCAACCCCCAACCCCCTGTAATGTTGTGCTCTGTAATGGCTCCGAATTTTGATTTGATTTGATTTGATTTATTATTGTCACGTGTATTGAGATACCATATTGTTTCTTGAGTGCTACACTGACAAAGCATACCGTTCGTAGAGAAGGAAAGGAGAGGTTGCAGAATGTAGTGTTACAGTCATAGCCAGTGTGCAGAGGAAAGATCAACACAGTATAAAGTTTAAAGTTTATTTATTAGTGTCACAAGTAGGCTTATGTTAACACTTCAATGAAGTTGCTGTGAAAATCCCTGAGTCGCCACACTCTGGTACCTGTCTGGGTACACTGATGGAGAATTTAGCATGGCCAATGCACCCATTGTGCACATTTTTGGAATATGAGAGGAAACTGGAGCACCCAGAGGAAACCCACATAGACATGGGGAGAATGTGCAAACTCCACGCAGACAGTGACCCAAGTCAGGAATCGAATCTGGGTCCCTGGTACTGTGAGGCAGCAGTGCTAACCACTGTGCCACCCTGCCCCCCGATATAAGGTATGTCCTTTCAAAAGTCTGATGGCAGCAGGGAAGAAGCTGTTCTTGAGCCGGTTGGTACATGACCTCAGACTTTTGCATCTTTTTCCCAATGGAAGAAGGTGGAAGAGAGAATGTTTGGGGTGTGTGGGGTTCTTAATTATGCTGGCTGCTTTTCCGAAACAGCAGGAAATGTAGACAGAGTCAATGGATGAGAGGCTGGTTTGAGTGATGGACTGGGCTTCATTCATGACCTTTTGTAGTTCCTTGCGGTCTTGGGCAGGAGCCAATCAGAAAGAATGCTTTCTATGGTGCATTGTAAAGGTTGATGAGAGTTGTAGCTGACATGCCGAATTTCCTTAGCTTCCTGAGAAAGTAGAGGCGTTGGTGGGCTTTCTTAACAATAGTTCTTTTTTTTTCAGTCTCGATGTTCCGTCAGGTCCTGCCTGATTATTGCTGCTTCCAAAGGAATGTTCAATATCGCTTGGGTTCAGAACATTCAGTGTCCGTCTAATCTGCCATTACTATTGGCCTTTTCTTCAACAACATTGGCAACATCCTCACTTCCATGCTGCTTGTACACATAAATTGGGTTGACACTGATAGTGCAGTACTGAGGGAGAGCATCACTGTCAAAAGTGCCCTTTTTTGGATGAGATATTAAGATGAGAGCCTGTCAGCCATTGCACATGAACAGAAAAGATCCCACAGTACTATATCAGCAAAGAACAGAGGGGAGTTCTCCCTGGTGTCACGGTCGATATTTATCCCTCAATTAATGTTGTAAGATCAGATTATCTGGATCATCATCAGATTGCTGTTTCCGGGAGCTTGCTGTGCACAAATTGACTGCTGCGTTTTTAGCTTTTATTGGTAGAGGGATTGAGTTTAGGAGCCATGAGTTTGTGCTGCAGCTGTACAGTTAGGAAGATGAAAATAAGAATGGTTGTTTCTCTTGGTCACCCTCTCGAATGGGCCTTCCAAAAACCACTTAAATAAATCTTCTTCTGGAATGCTGTAGACAGAATAGAAGGTAAAGTTTTTAAAGTTTATTTATTAGTCACAAGTCAGCCTTACATTAACACTGCAATGAAGTTCCTGTGAAATTCCTCTAGTTGCCACAGTCTGGTGCCTGTTTGGATCAATGCATCTAACGTCTTTTAGAATGGAGGAGGAAGCCAGAACACCTGGAGGAAACTCATGCAGACACGGGGAGAACATGCAAACTCAACACAGACAATGGCCCAAGCTGGGAATCGACCCCAGGTCCCTAGTGCTGTGACGCAGCAGTGCTAATCACTGTGCCACCATACGACTCATAGAACATTCTAGATCGACAGTAGCACTAATAGTGTTTGACATGAGTTGAGAGAACCTTCCCGTTTCACCTCAAAGCGTCGCATGTAATTAATGTTTCTTTACTGGTCAGAGTTTGATTACTCCAGCCCTTCACTGTATTGCTCCATTTCCATTAAATTAATGTCTCCTTTTTTCATTCCTTCATTGGATATAGGTGTCACTGGCTAGGCCAGTGTTTATTGCCCATCCCTAACTGCCTTGAGAAAGTGGTGATGAGCCACCTTGTCCATCTGGTGTAGGTACATCCATAGCGCTGTTAGGCAGGGAGTTCCAGGATTTTGACCCAGCGACAATGAAGAGATGGTCAATAGATTTCCAATTCAGGGGGTTGAACCGTTTGGAAGGGAAATTACAGGTTTCAACATGCCTACTGTCCTTGTCCTTCTAGAAGATGGGAAGGGTTGCAGGTTTGGAAGGTGCTTTTGAAGGGACCTTGGTGAGTTATTGCAGTTATCTTGTGTCCTGTATCACCAACACACTTTGCAGCCATTGAAGTACTTCTTAAAGTGTATTCGCTGTTATAATGAGCATAAATCTGACAACTAACCTGTACACAGCAAGCTCCCATTAAAAGCAATGAGATAATGGTCAGATAATGTATTTTGTGTGACATGGATTGAGGAATGGATCTTGGCAAAAAGTCCAGGGATAATTTCTCTTTAACATCGTACTATAGGATTTTTATATCTATATGAGAGGCCAGCGAGGGTCTCAGTTTAACACGTCAACTGAAAACAGTAAGGATCCGGAAGTTCACTGGAGTGTCAGCTTTAACTTTTGTGCGTTAGATCCTAGGATGGGGATTGAACCTTCTGACTAAGAGGGAAGGATGTCACCCAAGCCAAGGCTATATATAAAGAGACAGCAGCATAAAAATGAAATAAATGAAAGACTTTGTGACCTAAAATGATCCAGAAATGTCGCTAACATTACATAAATTCAAATTAGATTATAAATGAATAATTTTCCTCCAAAAATATTTGGAGTTTGAAGATTGTCATTTAGTTATCGTAATGTCCCAGTCTGGACCTCAACTCGCTTCCTTCCAGTCCAAACCTAGGCTGTAGTTCTTCAAGAAATAAACTTTTGCAGCGTCCCCAACAAACATTGTGCATTTGGAAAGCATTTGGGGAATTCTTGTAAAAATGCGACGTTGGGGTCTTAAAGAGTTCAATTCGTGGGGTCTTCCAAAGCTAAAGCTTCTCCCCGTCCGGGGAATTGATAATGATGGAATGCAGAGAGACAGGAAATGGATTAGCTCACAGTTGTTGACCGGTTGGTGTGCCCCAGGCATTGCCCAGGTGTCAGTAATATAGTCATCAGGTGGGACTCATAGCCAACATTCCAATATTATAGTTTTATTCTGTGTCGCCCTTGTATTTTTTTGTTTCGTAATCCAATCATTTAATATCACAGACTTTCATTTCTCAGTTTATTGGCTGGATAATAACAGTAAAATTATGTTCTGTACTTATGGTGTCTCTCTATGGTAAATTTATGATGATATAGTAATTTCTGTCCATTAACTCGTTGCCAATGCACATTATTATGCGACCGTCTCACTGTTTACCCACAGGAGAAACCGTGCCATTAAAAAGTGTGCAATTCATTCTCCAAGGTTCCGAATTAACAATAAAATTTTTACCTCTGTTCCCACGAACAGATGTAGTCCTTTGCTCATCCAGTCTAAAAACTGCTACACTTAACTACAGTTACTGAGCCGTGACCTTCAGCCTAAGGCGAGTGGCAATAAAATTTTCATGCAACCATATGGAAGAATATTTTTAATAGAGATTTACTGTCAGCACCGATCCCAGAGGAGAAAATAAGGAAGCTGTAAAATATTGCCTACTGTAAATCACTGAGACTTCAGTGGAGAAATGAAACCTCCTTACGGAAGACCATTCTACCCCGACCCTTTAAATATTGGGCAAGACAGCTTACGAGGGGAAAAAATAGTGAGGCGGATCTGCTGTTTTGCTAAGTATGTCAAATGTTGTTCCAGTAAGGCCTGCAATTATTTAACATCGTGATTAATCATCATTAGGGATCTTCCTATTGCAGGACGCCTTGTACAGAAAATGCATTAAGCTGCAATATCATTTTTTTTTGGGTGCAGTATAATGCATTATTGCCAAAGTGTGATTTGTTTGATTGTGTTTGTTTTTTATCTCCACGCAATTAAACATCGGACGCAAAAGAGATAGAAAAAGGGGGGACGGGGCGTCTGATATCTGTATCGACACCAGGAACTGGTAGGCAAAATGCAGCCACATTACACATGTCAGTAGATCAGAGCAAGGCCCAGAGCACTTTGCTTCACAACGCATTGTGTTTTCATTAAATCATCAGCGTGTCACAGAAAATCGCAGTGGCCAGGATGCTACTTTAAATTATAAACAGAGGTGTTCTTCGCAAAACAAATTGTCAACATGCCCGCTTTCAAGGTAATATTTAGCCAAACGCTTCTTTCAAAACATAACCTCGACAACTGGAATCCACTAAAACCAGAAATCTGACTCCAAATCGACTTTGTTAGAGGGTCACCACGAAAACCCTTTGACCTTTGAATTTTTTTAACTCAAGGACGCCAAGGCTTATCATATTTTGGCTAAGTCAAAGGTATTCCACCTCCCGGTGAATGAGAGCACAAGGCATTTTATCCATTCAGATTCTTGTAACCAAGGAGAATTGCACAAATGTACAGGTGACACTGCTATTCTCAGGTCATTGTAACTGAGCAACCCACAAGATTGACGGAACATGCACAGAGCCCGTGTGAGAGACCCATTTAATCATAGAATCCTACAGTGCGGAAAGAGACCATTCAGCCCATCGTGTCTGCACCAACACAAGCCCTACCTCCGTAATCTCATGTACTTGCCCTAGCTAGTTCCCCTGACACTAAGGGACAATTTAGCATGGCCAATCCAACTAATGATGTGGAGATGCCGGTGTTGGACTGGGTAAACATAGTAAAAAGTCTGACAACACCAGGTTCAAGTCCAACCGATTTATTTGATAGTAAACTCACAAGCTTTCAAGGTTTCCCTCTTTGTCAGGTGAATGAAGAGGGAAACCTCAAAAGCTTGTGAGTTTACTATCAAATAAATCGGTTGGACTTAAACCTGGTGTAGTCAGACTTCTTACTGTGCCAATCCACCTAACCCTCTCATGTTTGGAGTGTGGGAGGGAACTGAAGCACTCAGAGGAGACCCATGCAGACACGGGGAGAACATGCAAACTCCACACAGACAGTGACCCAAGTCGGGAATCGAACCTGAGTCCTTGGTGCTGTGAGGCAGCAGCGCTAACCATGCCACCCATAGATTTTAGGTTTGTACCATAGCTTTGGTGGGCTAACTTTGCTGGAAGTTGAGATTTCTGATTCGATTTATTATTGCACATGTATTGGAATACAGTGAAAAGTATTGTTTCTTGTGCGTTACACAGACAAACATATCATTCATTGATTACATAATGGAGAAGGAAAGGAGAGAGTGCAGAATGTAGTGTTACAGTCATAGCTAGGGAAAGATCAACTTAATATAAGGTAGATCCGTTCAAAAATCTGCTGGCAGCAGGGAAGAAGCTGTTCTTGAGTTGTTTGGTATGTGATCTCAGAGTTTGTATTTTTTTCCTAATGGAAGAAGGTGGAAGAGAGAATGTCCAGGGGGCGTGGAGTTCTGATTATGCTGCCTGCTTTTCCGAGGCAGCGGGAAGTGTAGACAGAGTCGATGGGTGGGAGGCTGTGTCCGATAGGTGCCTCTGATGTCTGCTTTAATATGTGTACATTTTAATATCCAGTCAAACTCTTCCAATGCTGGCAGCTTCTGTGGAGAGAGGGAAACAGTAAACGGTTCAGATCTATGACCTGTCATCAGGTCCCGAAATGCATTTTCAGCTGAGTTGGGAATGACTGAGATGCCCTTTAGAAATGGCAGGCAGGTCCCAATTCCGGGATTCACAACCTCATTCCCGGGTTTTCCAATTTTTGGGAGTGCCTTTTAAGGGTGCGGGGTGGTTTATGTCAAAAGTCCGCATGCTGTGTGTTCCCAGCCTGGCCGGTTCCATTGTGGGAATACGCACATCTTACAAATCCACACTCCGCACCGAGTCCAGCCAATTTCTCAATGAACCATAGTCTACATGAGGGGAAATTTTAAAAATAAGTTCAAAGGGTTCTTGTCATGTCAGCCAATGCTTAGGTATGCCCCTCACCCACCCACAATGGCCTCTCATACCCCCGCATGCCAAGATATGGCACTTCCATATCCTTTGACCACAATACTTTCCAGAACCAATTAATCCTAAAGTGACAGTAAAATGTATAAAAACCAATTTATTTGTTACTAACCACTGTTAAAAAGCCCTTTCACTGCAGTGCAATAAAAATATCAATCATTCAGACCTATTAAAGTTTCAATTGCTGAAACTGCAGGCACCCAAAACATCTTAAAGTTGCACAAATAAATATGACCAAAACAGTCAGAAAGCTGAAATTGTCAATCAAGCAATGATTTCACTGGGGCTTAGGTGTTTTAGTAACTTAATGGATGTCTGAAATTTCAACCAAGCCTCATTATCCATTCTTTGTTGAGAGCCCAACATCTATTAGATATGAAAGCATCAGAACACTAGAGAAAACTTTGCCTGATTGATGGCTCTGGATCTCTGATCTGTTCTGTCAATTTCACATTTATTTTTACACAAGATTTAGAGGTTTCAAATGCCTACAGTTTCAGCTATTGAAACTTTAATGGGTTGGATGATTGACACTTTTAGTGGGCTGTAGTGAAAGGACTTTTTAATATGATGAAACACACTGAATGAGTGACCTTGTTTCGAAATTTTTTTTCAGATACCATTGTCATTGCAGGTTTAATTTGTTCTATATCGCGTATAATGTCTGGATGGCATGAATTTAGCCTAGTTTGACACGATAGAGATGGGTTGGAATGTTCCCAGCTTTTGCTACCCACATCATTGATTACAAGATTAGCAAACTGTTTCTGTCTCCATAGATGCTGTCAGGTTTGCTGAACATTTTTCATATTTTCTGCCTCAATTTCAGATTTACAGTAATATTTTGCTTTTGTATTTCCAGGGCCAGTAATACTAATTAGCTGAGGCTCTGTGGAACGAAGAACAAAGAAAATTACATTTCATAAACAGACTCTTCGGCCTTCCAATCCTGCAATGACCATGTTGCCCGACTGAACTATAATCCCCTACCCTTTCTGGGACTATTTCCATCCTATTCATGTGTTTTGTCAAGATGCCCCTTAAAAGTTGGTTGAACCCAGGAGGTCACAGGTTCAAGTCCCACTGCAGAGATCTGAGTGAAAAATGTTAAGGGTGACACTTCAGCGCAATGCTGGGGGTGGTGCTTCAATGTCAGAGATACGGGGCAACATTTTCCAATACCGCCTGGTCTGGGGGCTGGGGGGAAACCAGAGAAACTGCAGGCACCTGAAACACCTTAAAGTTGTACAAATAAGTATTATCAAATTGATCAAAAAGGCAGAGAGCTGGGGCTGTCAATCAGGCAATATTTCTCTGGGATTCAGGTGTTTCTGTATCCTAATGGATGTCTCTCAGGCTCTCAGGAGTATGCACAAGTTTCCCCTAACTCTAAGAGAAGCTGGGTGTCCTGTCAATTTGCTTCCCTCAGTCAACAGTACAGAAGCAGATAATCCAGGTATTGTTACATTGACATAGAACATAGAACATTACAGCTCAGAACAGGCCCTTCGGCCTTCAATGTTGCGCCGACCAATTAGGAAAAAGCAATGACCCTCCAAACTAAACCATTCCCTTTTCATCCATAAACTTATCTACTAACCTCTTAAACGCCACCAAACTTGGCGCATCTACAACTGCAGCAAGCAGGGCATTCCATACCCTTACCACCCTCTGGGTAAAGAACCTACCTCTGACATCTGTCCTAAAACCACCACCCCTTAATTTAAAGCTATGTACCCTCGTGCTAGCTTTCTCCATCCTAGGAAAAAGGCTATCACTGTCCACCCTATCTAAAGCTCTAATCATCTTATATGTTTCAATAAGGTCTCCTCTTAGCCGCCTTCTTTCTAACGAAAACAACCTCAAATCCCTCAGCCTCTCCTCATAAGACCTGCCCTCCATATCTGGCAACATCCTGATAAACCTCCTCTGTACCCTCTCCAATGGCTCCACATTTGTCTTATAACGTGGGGACCAGAACTGCACACAATACTCCAAGTGCGGCCGCACTAGAGTTTTGTATAGTTGCAACATGACGTTGCAGCTCCGAAATTCAATCCCCCTACCAATAAAAGCTAAGACTCCATATACCTTCTTAACAACCTTATCGACTTGATTGCCATTGTTACTTATGGGATCTTGCTGTACACAAATTGTTTGATATTTTTGTAAAACACTTCGCAGGGCAGGTGATGCCCTGGTGGTATTATCGCTAAAACATTAATCCAGATATTCAGCTAATGTTGTAGGGACCCAGGTTTGAATCCCATCACAGCAGGAGCTGGAATTTGAATTCAATTAAAAAAAAATTGGAATTAAGAATCTATTGATGATCACAAAACCATTCTTGATTGTTAGAAAAAAAACTCATTTGTTCCACTAATGTCCTTTAGGGAAGGAAATCGGTCATCCTTACCTAGTCTGGCCTACATGTGATTCCAGAGCCACAGCACCGTGGTTTATTCTCAAATGCACTTCAAGGGCAACTAGGGATAGGCAATAAAATCTGGCCAAACTGCCCCATGCCCCATGAATAAATAAAAAAAAGTCCTGAATTTAACTGAGGAAATTGAGAGATGCAAGGTGCTATTTCTTGCATGGTTTCTGGCTGCAGTTGATGTTAGCTACACTTACACAGCATCAGATATATCTCTATCCAACATTTTGTGATCCCCAGATGAAGTATTATTCTCTGGTGACACAGCAGTCCAATGCTGTGGTCATTGTATCGATGCAGATTGAATCTGCACTCAATGTTCTACCTGAAAACAGTGTGAACCTCCCAAGGTAATCTTACCCCACTTGGTTCCAACATTCAAGCCCGATTTACCAGTTTAATAGTGAAGTGAATCATAAAGTACTTTGATAACCTCAGACAGAGGAGCTGGAATAGGCCATTCAGCCCCATGGTTGTGCTATACTGTGAAACATGGCTGATCTTCCACACAATGCTGCCTCTGAATTTCCTTTGCTGTATTTGGCCTGTTTATTGCACTGTGCTCTACGTTACTAATTGCCACCTCTGTATAGTTTCAAGGGAATCATAGCTTCCCTACAATGCGGAAGAAGGCCATTTGGTCCATCGAATTTGCACTGATGATTATTCCACCCAGAGCTGATCCTATCAACCCCATTTATTTACCTCGCTAATCCCCACTAAGGGGCAATTTAGCATGACCAATCAACTTAACCCGCACATCTTTAAAGTGTGGGAGGAAAGCGGAGTACCTGGAGGAAACCCATACAGACACGGGGAGAATGTGCAAACTCTGCACGTTGCCACATTCCCACCCTATCCCACATCCACTGATCCCGTCAAATCCGGAAATCTCAGTCCATTACACTCAACAGCCAGCCACCCACAAATCTCTTGAGGAGGAGAATTCCAGAGATTAGCAACCCCCTGGGTGATGAAATTTCTCCGCCATCTCATTCCTCCCTTGCCTCAAACCTGAATCTGTGACCTAGAATCGTAGAATCCCCATAGCGCTGGATGAAGACATTCGACCCATCGTGTCTGTGCCGACCACAATCCCACCCAGGCCCTATCCCTACAGCCCCACACATTTACCCTGCTAACCCCCTGACACTAAAGAGCAATTTAGCACAGCCAATCCACCCGACCTGCACATCCTACCGAGTGTGAGAGAAAATAGGAGCATCCGGAGGAAACCCACACAGACATGGGAAGAACATACAGATTCCACACAGGTCGGAATTGAACACAGGTCCCTGACGCTCAGAGGTAGCAGTGCTAACCACTGTGCCACTGTGCCACCCACAAAGGTGCACATATAGCTTTCAATGGGTTTAGAATCAGTTTCCTTCGATATGATGCTAGCATAGAGTCTGAATTCCAACTATATCTACAAAGGCAGTCAAATCCCAATAAACATTTAACAAATTAGCTGGGAAATGTTAGACAAGAGTTAAAATTACTAACTGCAGAGAAAGATAGCCACATTGGGGAAATCTTTCTCTCAGCACTTCTTCAATCATCCAGTCAGTAATTCCAATGTTAACAGAGAAAATACTTTAACAAATATACGTATTTCACATGGAAATGACTGGATGTTTAAGATATGTTGCTGTCTCCAGGGGGCATTAGGTAGCGCATTAATCATTAAAACTGGATAACCAGGACACTTCCTTTTTGAAAAAAAATTGACTCTGAAATTTAATGTGGTCAAACACATTGAAACTGAGTCAAGGTCTTTTTACTGTTAATTGAAGAAAGTAAGTGGAATTCTGAAGCCCAAAGCATAGGGCAATATGAATGATTCTGAAACAAGTGCATTGAGTCAAGGACCCAGCTGGTTCCAAAGTCGGATTTCACAAACCTATAGATTATTAGGAAGAAAGAAAGGTTAGCGGGGGAGGTCAAGAATTCCACAAGTTTCTAATCCTGGGGAACCCCCAACTCTCAGTTGTGAGTGACACACTAACATTTGATTTCAAAGAGGTTGTATAGGGGAGGAAGAGAATTTGTAAAGATGTTGGGAGGATGTTTCCACTTGTAGGAAAATCTAGAACCAGAGGGGCACAACTTCAGGCTAAAGGGACAATCCTTTCAAACAGAGATGAGGAGGAACTTCTTCAGCCAGAGAATGGTGAATCTGTGGAAATCTTTGCCGCAGAAGACTGTGGAGGCCGGGTCATTGAGTGTCTTTAAGACAGAGATAAATATGTTCTTGATTAGTAAAGGGATCAGGTGTTATGGGGGAAAGGTAGGAAAATGGGAATGAGAAAAACATCAGCCACAGTTGATTGGCAGAGCAGACTCGATGGGCCGAGTGGCCTAATTCTGCTCCTGTGTGTTATGGTAGACTGCACTTGAAAGAATGTGATGTGAGAATAAATGATTCCGATTAAAGATAGTGGACAGGATTTTCTGGCTGCAATCGGCCCAAAACTGGAAAATCCCTTCCAAGGTCAGTGGATTTTTCATTGTCTGCCCTCGCCCACTGTGATTCCTATGAGTAGGTGGAGCAGGAAAATGTGCCCCAGTGTGTTATCATGTGATTGTTAGCTGCCACATGAGGCAGTGATGGAGTGGTATTGTCACAGGACTAAAGATAAAGGAAAAGTCACCATGGTCCCAGACGACCATAGACTGTTCTCCCTTCCGAGGGGGAGAGGTGACTGGTGGTGATTGAACCCGAGGGTCCCCACACCTCAGGCCAGAGGCAAGGTTGAGTGGGGGGTGGTGGGGAGGTGGGTGGGGGCAATTCTCTTTTGAAAACTGCATTCTCCAAATTGCCTCTGCCACCCTGTCTCTGTGAGCCCAGGAATCCAGGTGCTTTACAGTACTGAAGGAGTGCTGTATTGTCGAAGCAGCCATAATTTTGGTGAGACAGTAAACCAAGGATCTGTCAGCCTTCCCTGGTGAATGCCAAGGGTAGTGTTATTCTATGGGAATGCAATAACGGAGTGCTATTGTCCCAGGACTAAAGGTAAAGGCTAAGGTTGCCAACTTTGAATGGATGTATCCCAGGAGATACGTCACTTGGCTTTTCAACATCAATTGCCTACTAAGAAATGAATCTCCTACCTTCCAACATCCACCCCCTCTAATCCCATCTCCTCCCCCGCCCATCCCACCCCCCCCACTCCCACCTCCAATACTTCCATAACTAAGAAACCACAAAATTCATTAAGCCCTGTTAATGTTTCTCCCGGATTAACTCTTAGCAGTTTCCTGGACATTTATTCTTTATTCCTGGAAGGTTGGTAACCCCGACCTATGACTCTGTTTTGAGAAGCATCAGGAGGAGTTACCCCTCACAATCCTGGCCAAGATTAGTCCTCACTCAATGCCACTAAACACAGATTATCTCCTCGTTAACACAATGACAACTCTGGGATCTTGCTGTGCACAAACTGACCGCTAGTCACGATGGGAATTACGTTCAAAAAGTCCTTCATTGGCTGTAAGCTGCTTCGGGATGTCCTGACATTGAAAGTATAAATGCAAGTTTTAAAGTTTATTTATTAATGTCGCAAGTCGGCTTACATTAACACTGCAATGAAGTCACTGTGAAAATCCCCTCGTTGCCACACTTCAGTGCCTGTTTGGGCGCACTGAGAGAGAGTTTAACCAGCATGTTTTTTCGAAGGAAACCGAAGGAAATCCGGGGAGAATGAACAGATTCCGCACAGACAGTGACCTAAACTGGGAATCGAACCCGGGTCCCTGACGCTGTGAGGCAGCAGTGCTAACCCCGCTGGACCGCCTTTTCTTTCTTATTTAATCTTTCTCATTTTTCTTTCTTTCAGGAGTTTGGTGGATCAGGTCTTTGTTTCCGGTTTTCAAACTTTGATTTCAGGTGCCTGACAGAATGACCCTGGAGATTAGTGCTGTTAGTCGGGGATTTGAAGTCCTTGGCAGAAAGAAAGTTCCATTTGGAAACCTTCCTCACAGATGCAACTCGTTTTTTGAACATCTATCCTCAAGCAAATAGTTAATTCATCAAAGCGTACGGAAACCAGAGTGGACAGTCGATTTGAGCTTTCCTTGTGTCAATGAACTTCTTTTGTTCTATTACTTTGCCAGAAGATGCAGACTCTAAGTTAATGCCAACCCTTATCGCTGCTGTTGCTCCAATTATTGGAAAAGGGAGCATACACCATCTGATCTGAATCACCCAAAAGATGATTAGGCATCTAATCACAGCCTTGACAACAGCAGGAAAAGGAGCGGCAGTGTGTACATTCATAACATTTATTTATTAGTGTTACAAGTAGACTTACACTGCAATGAAGTTACTGTGAAAACCCTCTAATCCTCACACTCCGGTGCCTGTTAGGGTAGACCGAGGGAAAATTTAGCACGGCCCAATGCACTTAACCGGTACGTCTTTCAGACTGTGGGAGGAAACCGGAGCACCTGGAGAAAACCCACGCAGACACAGGGGGAACATGTAGACTCTGCACAGTCACCCAAGCTGGGAATCGAACACTGGCACTATGAGGCAGCAATGCTAACCACTGTGCCACCACGCCGTTCTTGAGGGTGGCAGCAGTTTTTCAGCTGAGAAACACAATTCAGATCGACAAGCTGGCTTTTAAAAAGGTGCAGACATTTAGCAGAATTCTTGCAAGTGGGACAATTACTTCAGTGGAATATTGACAGATTATTACTGATACAGCGTCTGGGAACTTGGAAGGTATATCAGAAAAAAAACACGACAAAGTGCCACGGCCACTGTTTAATGATGTATGAAAAATTGGCTAGTAAAGTGCACCATTAAGAATAGCTAAGCCCAATACATCACAAAGACTTGATGAAATATTTATGCCATTTTGGCCAATTTTGTTCTCGCTCAGTTGCAAACAGCCAGTAAAGTCAGGCTCCCGTGGGAGCCGCACAGCAGGGGGATCTGACAATGCGAAGGCAAAACTCTGCAAACAATTGACGTCGGGCCCAGTTTGCTTTCAGTTGAAGGTTGAAAGATGTTGTCATTAATTGCACGTTGCATCTAAACATCGCTGTCAGTGCCCGGCTTCGCTTGCAGACATGAAAGGCCCCTTCTGATTTTCCAGGATTGTTAAAGGACTTGCACGCGGTGGGAAGCAGTAACGGGAACGTTACAGGGCTGTCATGTTTTAATTGGACAGCAAGCAACCTAACACAGCCGGGGAAAATCTTCCAAGACAAAAGTGATGTTCACATGTATGGATGTGAAGCAATCAGTCACTGGAGTGTAACCCTCAGAGTGTGATTTCACTGACTTCTGAGTTAAAACCCATCATATTCCGTCTCCTACGACTCTCGCTGCAGTATGATGGATTTCACTTGCCGTCATCTCTTTCAATGACCCCATTTATATCAATGTTTCAAATTTATTTAACCCATCTCTCTGCCTGGAATTAAATTCTTACCACATTAGTAACTGATTAGACATTCGATCATATTTGCACGCCTTGGAATATACATTCGATTCTTTTATCTTCCTGGAGGTTTTAACTTAACAAAAAAAATCACTGATGTACCCAAAATGGCAAGAAATCCGAAAACATATTCACAATCAGGAGTAAACAAAATTCACGGTGTAATTTAAGCCGAAGGAAATTCGGCATGTCCGCTACTCTCACCAATTTTTGCACCATAGAAAGCATTCTTTCTGCATGTATTACAACTTGGAATGGCTCCTGACCAAGACCACACAAAACTACAAAGGGTCATGAGCAAAGCCCAGTCCATCACACAAACCAGCTTCCCAAGCGTTGATTCTGTCTACACTTCTCGCTGTCTTGGAAAAGCAGCTAGCATAATTAAAGACCCCACGCACCCTGGACATTCTCTCGTCCATCTTCTTCCATTGGGAAAAGATACAAAAATCTGAGTCACGTACCAACTGACTCAAGAACAGCTTCTTCCCCCCTACCATTAGACTTTTGAATGGACCTACCTCATATTAAGCTGATTTTTTTCTGCACACTATCTGTAACTTGCGCTGCAGCAGGATGATACATTATTTTCTACACCCTCTCCTCCTCCGCTTTGTATCTCTAAACAATATGCTTTGCCCATACAGCGTACAAGAAACAATACTTTTCACTTTATTCCAATACATGTGACAATAATAAATCAAGTTAAATCATTTTCCAGATATATATTGAGTAAACTCAGCTCTACTTTCTGCTAGGTGCTCCAGTTTCCTCTCACAGTCTGGTTTTGTGCATTGGCCATGCTAAGTTCTTCCCCCGTGTACCTGAACAGGTGCCGGAGTGTGGCGACTAGGGGATTCTCACTGTAATTTCATTGCAGTGTTAATGTAAACCTATTTGTGACACTAATAATAAATAAACTTTTTCAAAGAACCAGGAATGAACTCCTTCTGTGTTTTAAGGTTCTCTGATTCAATAGTTCTAAATTAAGGGTATTTGTCAAAGTGAATCATACTGGTTGAATCTAAACAAAATGCAATGTGGAAGAGAATTCGCTTTGTGATATCTTATGGAAAGAGCCTACAGTTTTTATGTTTGTTGTCTTTGATCGGGTTAATACAGGTATGCTACAGCATAACAGTTGAATGTGGAAAGCAATAGGTGTAGAATGGAGATACAAGAGTTATGGAAAGGAGAAGTAGTGCCTCACTATCTAAAAATTAAGTGCTGCATTATTCTGACACAGGCAGCACCTAGAATGACTTCTACATGCACCAGTGGTGATGCTACAATCACTGGAAGTGTCATCCGATAAACAGATTTTTACAGCATTCAAATAATCAAAGCCATTCCATTCCCTGCACACCTTCCATTCACTGAGCAGTTGGCATTCTATTCAAGGACAACAACGACCCTTTGTAATATTTATACCAGTCACTATCTTCTCAATTTTTGGAGTCTCAAGTTTTTTTCTCGCAAATAATAACACCAGTGAAGTTGAATTAATATAGAGAGTGTAAATAATATAATCACTAATATATTCAGACTTTGTTGAAGTTCATAGATCCACAGCATCTACAGCGCAGAAGATGGTCATCTGTCCCATCGAGTCTGCACTGAACGTAATTCCATCTAGGGTCTATCCCCTAAACACACATCTTTATCCTGCTAATTCCTCTGATACTAACGGGCAATTTATCATGGCCAATCAACCTAACCCACACATTTTCTGGATTGTGGGAGGAATCCGGAGCACTCAGAGGAAACCCACACAGACACGGGGAGAACTTCCAGACTCTGCACAAGACAGGAGTGAGACTGGGTCCCTGGCGCTGTGAGACAGCAGTGCTAACCACTGTGCAGCCAACAGTGTAGATGTAACAAACAATATATTATATAGATAAAATTCAGATAAAATCTCCATCTCCTCTTACTACATTCACACATGGGGAATATTGATTGGGATTCTCCGGCCTCACCCGCAGCTGGGATTCTCCAATCCAGCTGCAGTGAATGGAGCTTTATTAAGCCGTAAATTCTCCATTCTCATTGGCAGTTTTTGATTTGATTTGCTTTGTTATTGTCACTTGCATTAACATACAGTGAAAAGTATTGTTTCTTGCATGCTATATAGACAAAGCATACCGTTCATAGAGAAGGAAAGGAGAGGGTGCAGAATGTAGTGTTACAGTTACAGACAAGGTCAGTTTAATATAAGATAGGCCCATTGAAAAGCCTGAATGGAAGTAAGGAGGAAACTCCTAAAATCATAGAATCCTACAGTGCAGAAGAAAGCCATTCGGTCCATCAACTTCACACAAGCCCTATCCCCAGAACCATATACATTTACCGTACTAGTCCCATGACACTAAGGGGTAATTTAGCATGGCAATCCACCTAACCCGTGTATCTTTGGACTGTGGGAGGAAACCGGAGCACCTGGGGGAAACCCACGTAGACATGGGGAGAATGAGCATGCTGTTCTTGAGTTGGTTGTTACGTGATCTCAGACTTTTGTATCTTTTTCCCAATGGAAGAAGATAGAAGAGAGAATATCCGGGTTGTGTGAGGTTCTTGATTATACTGGCTGCTTTTCCGAGGCAATAGGAAGTGTAGACAGAGTCAATGGATGGGAGGCTGGTTTGCATAATAGACTGGGCTACTTTCACAACCCTTTATAGTTCCTTGTGGTCTTCAACAGAGTAGGAGCCCAGATCAAGCTGTGATACAACCTGATAGATACTTTCTATGGTGTATCTGTAAAAGTTGGTGAAAATCGTAGTGGACATGTCAAATTTCCTTAGTCTTCCGAGAAAGTAGAGACATTTGTGTGTGTGTGTGTGTGTGTGAGAGAGAGAGAGTGTGTGTGTGCGTGAGTATGTGTGAGTGAGTGTTTGAATGTGTGTATGTGTGAGAGTGTGTGAGTGTGTGTGAGTGTTTGTGTGTGTGTGTGTGTGTGAATGTATGTGTGTGTGTGTGTGAGTGTGTGTGAGTGTGTGTGTGCAGTGTGTGTGAGTGTGTGTGTGAGTGTGTGTGTGAGTGTGTGTGTGAATGTGTGTGTATGTGTGTGTGATGTGTGGTGGTGTGTTGAGTGTGTGTGTGAGTGTGTGTGTGTATGTGTGTGTGAATGTGTGTGTGTATGTGTTGTGGAATGTGTGTGTGTGTGTGAGTGTGTGTGTGTGTGTGTGAGTGTGTGCGTGTGTTTGTGCGTGTGAATGTGCGTGTGTGTGTGTGAGTGTGTGTGTGAGTGTGTGTGTGTGTGTGAATGTGTGTATGTGTGTGTGAATGTGTGTATGTGTGTGTGTATGTGTGTGTGAGTGTGTGTGTGAGTGTGTGTGGTGTGTGAATGTGTGTGTGTGTGTGTATGTGTGTGTGAGTGTGTGTGTGTGTGTGTATGTGTGTGTGTGAATGTGTGTGTGTGTGTGTGTGAACGTGTGTTGTGTGTGTGTTGGTGTGTGGGTGAATGTGTGTGTGTGTGTGTGTGTGTGTGTGTGTGTGAATGTGTGTGAATGTGTGTGTGTGGTGTGAATGTGTGTGTGAATGTGTGTGTGAATGTGTGTGTGTGGTGTGTGTGGGGGTGTGTGAATGTGTGTGTGTGTGTGTGAATGTGTGTGTGTGTGTGTGTAATGTGTGGTGAATGTGTGTGTGGTGAATGTGTGTGTGAATGTGTGGGTGAATGTGTGTGTGAGTGTGTGTGTGTGTGAATGTGTGTGTGTGTCCAACTTTCATTTCCATTGATTTCTAACCTGTGATTTTGAACAGCGCTGAGATGAAAGTTGAACATTAACCTTTATCTTTCACCACACTTGGTGTTTGAGCTGCTGTTTCCCTCAGTAACTCTGATAAAGAGCAGAGTTAGTGAGAAATGGGTTAAAGGCGTGGGATAGCGCCAGTTTTCATAGAATGAGTTACATTGTCCTGTTTTATTTGAAATACCTGTGGAGAAGTGTGTACACCAGCCTGGCCAGCGGAGAGTAACAATGATAGAATTGTTTTCTGTGTGTAATTAATATTTGTACATCACTAGAACCTTCTTCAACTATGATCAGAATGTGAAACCCACCTACACAGGATGTGTTAACAGAAACAGCTTAGATACTTTCTACAGGAACCAAGATGAGTTTCGTGACAGGAAAGATTTTCCTGGCAGTATGGGGAGCAGTGAATAGGAAATTCCATCGACAGTCACAGAACCAGAAGATCCCATCAGTAACGATCGGTGTGCCACCTCCCGCCATGGGAAACAGGCCACAGGGAGGCCAGAGAACAGCCAGAGGCCAATGCTTACAATCAACTCATCATTTGATACACCCTCAAATGGTTTCATTGAACCTGCCTGCATCACACATGTGCGCATGTGTGTGTATGTCTGTGTGTGTGTGTGTGAGTGCGTGTCTGAATGCATGTGTATGTGTGTGTGTGTGTGCGTGTGTGAGTATGTGTGAGTGTGTGTCTGAGTGCATGTGTATGTGTGTGTGTGAGTGTGCATGTGTGAGTATGCATGTGTGCGGGTGTGTGTTTATGTATGTGCGTCTGTGTGTATGTGTGCAAGTGCATGCATGTGTGAATCCATGTGTGTATGTGCATGTATGTGTGTATATGTGTGTGTGCATGTATATGTGTGTGTCTGAGTGCATATGTATGTGTGTGTGTGTGTGAGTGTGCGTGTGTGAGTATGCGTGTGTGCGGGTGTGTGTATGTGTGCAAGTGCATGCATGTGTGAATCCATGTGTGTACGTGCATGTATGTGTGCATATGTGTGTGTGCATGTATATGTGTGTGTGCATATGTGTGTGTGTACACATGTGTGTGTGCATGCATGTGTGTATGCATGCAAGTGTGTATGAGTGTGTGTGTGTGTGCATGTGTCTGTGCATGCATCTGTTTGTATGCATGCGTGTGCATGCGTGCACATCTGTGTGTGAGTGTGTGTGTGTATGTGTGTGCATGTGTGTGTGCATGCATGTGTGTATGTGTATACATGCATGTGTGTGTGCGTGTTCATGCATCTGTGTGTGTGCATGCATGTGTGTGTGCACGCGTGCATGTGTGTGCGTAAGTATGTGTTTATGTGTGTGTGTGCGCGCATGTGTGTGTGTGTGTGTGCGCGTGTGTGCTTGTGTGTGTGTATGTGTGTGTGTGTGTATGTGATAACACTGCTTTGTGTTTCAGTGCCTTGCATCCAGGTATTTAGCTATTGATGCCGACTCACCAATACTGACAGACCCAGACACTTTTCAACATTGCACAAAGCAATCTAAAATATTTCTGTGAAAATAGCAGAAAGTAGCTTAAGGGGGTGAGGGGAGTGCGTAACGTTGGACCTGAGTCTGAAGACTAATCTCTCCCTTCAAAAGATGTCTACTGCCTGTGTTTTATTAATTTTACAAACGACATTCTGTGGGAAGAAGTGTGCTATTACCACCAGCAATAACATTGCTACACTTTGATTCCACAGGCGCAGTGATTAAGTGGAATGTGAAATGTGCAGAGACACACATTCTGACATTACCTGAGTTCAAGCTTAAGTTTCTGTTGATGATATCTACGTCCTAATTAGCTCACAGGCCAGGTTTTAAGATTTGAAAATTGAACTCTGTGGTGTGGTAAGGCAGGACAATGATAAGCAGTAACTGTATTCAGCATCATTCCCAGGAACACTGGGATAATTGTTCATTATAATATCACTGCACTGTTGCTTGTAGTGACCACTGTCACCTCATTTAAAAGGTGCATGAATTATTTTCCACAAAACCCATTATCGCTGCGGTTACAACGATCATTAAGATTGTCAATGGCCCCGCGTTTTAGTTTCCCTGACAAGTACGTCAAAGTGAAATTCACCTTTCCGTGCAATCTGCTTGAGATATTGTCTTGAAAAGTGACATCTGAATTGATGCAAGGTACAGATATGGCGGCGATGAGGGTGCCTCACATCTGGCAGTAATGATACTTGGTCTGAAAATTTGTTCAGTTACTTAAATATGACTAATCACCTAGTTTAATGTAATCCTTCTGCTCCTGAAATACCCTCAATCTCCGAACAATTTTGACATGCAGTATATCAGATAGCTGACATAAGTACATTTTGGACCCCATGTGATTCATTACATGGCAGACACAACAGATCAGCTGCCACACTTTACAGACAAACTGAAGGACAGTTTTCATATCACATTTGTTGCTGTAAGAGGGATCCGGCAGAGAACATGTTGTATAATAATACGTGAGGTATTGACTGTCTTAACAAATGGAAAATGTTTGCCTTCTCTTCTGCTGACTGGCAAGAAAACCTGTGTTGGAAAACAGACCTGTGATGGAGAGATGAATTTGCTCAGTCAGTTTTTCAGATGTAGTTCAATTGCCACGTTAGTGGTGATTCTCTCTCCCTCCTCCAATGCTGCAAGCACCCTAAAATCTCCACACTTTTCCAATTCTGGTCACTTTCTCCCTCCCGATTTTGCTCGCTGTCCAACCACTGGCAGCTGTACTATCAGCTGCCTTGCCTCAGGATTCTGGAATTCTTCTGTAATTCTTTTCCTCTCTCTTCCTTTGAGATGCTTCTTAAAACTTGAAGTTTATTTAGTAGTCACAAGTAGTCTGAACACTCCAATGAAGTTACTGTGAAAATCCCCTAGCCCTGACACTCCTGTTCGGATACCTGAAGGAGAATTTATTATATCCAATGCACTCTAACCTGCACATCTTTGGATTGTGGGAGGAAACCAGAGCACCCGGAGGAAACCCACGCAGACATGGAGAGAAAGTGCAAATTCTGCACAGATAGTGACCCAAGTTGGGAATCGAACCCGGGTCCCTGGTGCTGTGAGGTAGCCGTGCTAACCACTGTATCACTGTGCCGCCTACCTTTGTGACCAAGCTTTTTGGTCACCTGTCTGAATATATACTTCCCCGTCTGGGTTTAAACATGTCAAAAATGCTTTTGTTGATATTGATCTTGTTAGGCTTCTTGGAATGTCTTGCTACATAGAACATAGAACAGTATAACACAGGAAAAGGCCCTTCGGCCCACAATAGTGTGCCGAACATGACACCAAATTAAATTAATCCCTTCTGCCTGTCCTCGCTCCATATCCCTCTGTTCCTTACATATTCATGTGCTTATCTAAAAACCCCTTAAGTGCCTCCACTATCACCCCTGGCAGCAAGTTCCAAGCACCTACTGCTCTCTGTGTAAAAAAACGTGTCCTCACATCCCTTTTGAACTTTCCCGCTCTCACCTTAAGGGTGTGCTCACTAATATTAGACATTTCAATTCTGGGAAAAAAATTCTGACTGTCAGCCCTATCTATAACTCTCATAATTTTATAGACCTCTATCAGGTCTCCCCTCTTCCTTTGTCACTCCAGAGAAAATAACCCTTGTTTGTCCAGCCTCTCCTTATGATTCACACCCTCGATCCAGGCAGCTTCCTGGTGAACCTCTTCTGCACCCTGTCCAAAGCCTCTGCATCTTTCCTGTAATGTGGCGACCAGAATTGAACACAATGCTCGAAGTGCGGCCGAAAGTTTCATAAAGCTGCAACAGGACATCCTGACTCCTGTTCTCAATGCCCTGACCAATAAAGGCAAGCATACCACATGCCTTCTTTACCACCTTGAAGGTGCTACACAAGTTGTTGTTGTGAGGGAGTTTGCACAGAATCCAAGTCAAAATTTCTGACAGAAAAAATCCGTGAGGAAAATAATGTGTCAATGCTAATTAATTTTCTAATTGGTTCAATAATTTCTACACCAGCACCTCAAACAATATTTTTGAGTGGAATTTCAATTGTGGAGTAGACTGAAATTGAATTAAAAACCTATGTAACCTGAAGTGTTGAACAGGCCCTTCGGCGCAACATCGAAGGCCGAAGGGCCTGTTCTGTGCTGTAATGTTCTATGTTCTATGTTCTATGATCTCAGATCTGTGTAACTTTTACCCTTTGCTTGAAAAGTTAGACATGAATAAGATATTTTTTGACCTTTAAGTCAAGGACTGAGATTCTCCGATTTCACCAGTGGCTGGGACTCTCCAGTCCCGCTGCATGGAATGGAGTTTTGACTGAGCGCCAGATTCTCTGTTCTTGCTGGATACAGTGGCAAGGCGAATGGGAATCAGAGATTCCTGGTCAAGATACGCAGGAGAACTGCCTCAGTGAGTCACCATCCCCACTGATCAATCTGTATACCCAGTTACGATGGCAATACCCTGGCAAAGGTAACACAAAGGTCAGGCACACTCAGGCTTAATGTCGAGCTCAGTACAGCACCACCCACACTGCGAGGAAAGAATACACATTGACCCAGACCTGTGGTCAGTGACACATTGAGACGTTGAGATGGAGATAGTTCCATGTCCGTACCCTATAGTTTTTAAGTTTTTTTGCCACAATTAGGCTTACATTAACATTGCAATGAAGTTGCTGTGCAAATCCCCTAGTCACCATATTCCAGTACGTGTTCAGGTACACTGAGAAAGAATTTAGCGTCCCATCCATTAACTCTGTCTACACGTCCCCTTGCCTCGTCAAAGCAGCCAGCATAATTAAAGAACATGTGCACCCGGATATCCTCTCTCCCACTTCCTTCCATCAGGAAAAAGATACAAAAATATGAGCTTAAGTATCAACTGACTCAAGAACAGCTTTTTTCCCTGCTGCTGTCAGACTTTCGAATGGACTTCATATTAAGTTAATCATTCTCTATTCCCCAGCTATGACTCTAACACCATATTCTGCACTCTCTCCTTTCCTTCTGTATGAATGGTATGCTTTGTCTGTACAGTGCGCAACAAACTCTTCACTGTATACTAATGCACGTGACAATAATAAATCAAATCAAACTAAAGAGCACATTTTTCAGATTGTGGGAGGAAACCGGAGCACCCGGAGGAAACCCACTCAGGGAATGTGCAAATTCCACACAGATAGAGACCCAAGCTAGGAATTGAACTTGGGTACCTGGTGCTGTGAGGCAGCAGCACTATCCACTCTGCCACCCAGCAGCACACAGGATCTTATAGAGGTCAGAAACATGTGATTTCAAGAAGAAATTCGATATAGGTCTTGTGGCTGTAGGGGTCCAGGGATATTGGGTGGGGGGGGAGTGGGATTCAGGATATTGGATTTGATGATCACCCATGATCAAAATGAATGGTGGAGGAGCCTCAAAGGGCCAAATGGCCTACTCCTCTTTCTAGTTTCTATATTTGTACACCATATTTCTGTATATAGTTACAAGTACTATATACTCTGATTCCCATTCGCCTTGCCACTGTATCCAGCGAGAACAGAGAATCTGGCGCTCAGTCAAAACTCCATTCCATGTAGCAGGACTGGAGAGTCCCAGCCACTGGTGAAATCGGAGAATCTCAGTCCTTGACTTAAAGGTCAAAAAATATCTTATTCATGTCTAACTTTTCAAGCAAAGGGTAAAAGTTACACAGATCTGAGATCACTTCAGGTTACATAGGTTTTTAATTCAATTCCAGTCTACTCCACAATTGAAATTCCACTCAAAAATATTGTTTGAGGTGCTGGTGTAGGAATTGTTGAACCAATTAGAAAATTAACTAGCATTGACGCATTATTTTCCTCATGGACTTGTTAACAAACCTGACACAACAAAGAACTCTTTAATAGAGATGGTCTGAAACCCACACCGTCACAACAGAAGTACGTACAGTGAGCAGCAGATGCCAAACATCACGCAATGGGTAATCAACAAACTCGCCCAGCCAAGTTTTCTCATCTCGACAAGCGCCTTTACTTAACGTCTAAGATGTTACCAGACCAGAGAAACAAGCCCAGAGCTGTTCCAATAAAAAAAACAAAGAACAGTACAGCACAGGAACAGGCCTTTCAGCCCTCCAACCCTGTGCCGATCATGGTGCCAGCCTAAGCTAGAACTCTATACACTTACAGAGTCCATATCCTTCCATTCCCATTCTATTCATATATTCATCCAGTTGCTCCTGAAACGCTGTTATCGTACATACTCCTACCCCCTCTCCGGGCAGCGTGTTCCAGACATTCACCCCCCTCTGTGTAAAAAACTTGCCTCACACATCTCCTCTAAACCTGACACCTTAAACCTATGTCCTTGAGTACTTGACTTTTCTACCCTAGGAAAGAGCATCTGACTATCCACTCTGTCCATGTCACTCATAATCTTGTAAACTTCTATCAGGTCACCCCTCAACGTCCATCGTTCCAGTGAGAACAAATTGAGTTTATTCAGCCTGTCCTCATAGCTAACCCCCTCCAGATCAGGTAACATCCTGGTAATTCTCTTCTGTACCCTTCCAAAGCCTCCACATCCTTCTGATAATACTGCCATTCACAGTTCCAATTACTGTTCCTGTTTCATTAGTAGCCACCGGCCATGTTCCGTTTTAACAATTTCATCTTTTCTTTAAAGCATGAAGCAGGAAATTATGAAGGAATAAGAAAAGACTGGCAGTTATCTATCATTGAAGAATGAGCTGCCTTTTTCTTTCTTGACGTATCATTTAATCTCTGAAGGACACTATTTACATTTTATGAACGCACATTTATATTTCAGACACAGAATCTGGAAACGTTGTCCCCACTCCGCATCCTGCCCAAGATTCATCTCTGAACATTAAGTAGGATGAACTGTGTGGTCTGAACTTTCTACATTGGATTGCTCTCTTGCGGGAACGATAACTTGCATTTATGTAGCACCATTAACATAATGAGACAGCTGGAGGCATTTCATTGGAACATTTTAAAGCAAATTTGACATCAAGCCACCTACATATTAGGAAAGATGGCCAGAAGTGAGTTCAAAAGGCAGGTTTTAAGTAGTGGTTAAAGTGAGGTGGAGTGTGTTGGGCTACAAGAAGATATAGATGGAATAGTCGTATGGGCAGATAAATGGCAGATAGAATTTAACCCTAAAAAGTGTGAGGTGATACACTTTGAAAGGAGTAATTTGATAAGGAAGTATTCAATGAATGACATGACATTAGGATGTTCTATGGAACAAGGGACCTTGGTGTGTTTGTCCAAAGATCTCTAGGGCATGTTAGTTGGGTGTTGAAAAAGTCATTTGGGGCACTTGCCTTTATCAATCGGGGTATAGATTACAAAAATAGGGAAGTCATGTTGGAGTTGTATCGAATTTTAGTGAGGCTACAGCTGGAGCACTGTGTGCAGTTCTGGTCGCCACATTATAGGAAGGATGTGATTGTACTGGAGGGAATGCAGAGGAGATTCACCAGGATGCTCCTGGGAAGGAACATTTAAGTTGTAAAGAACGTAAGGTAGACTTGGGTTGTTTTCGTCGGAGCAGAGAAAACTGAGGGGCAACCTGACCGAGGAATACAAGATTATGAGGGTCATGGACAGAGTGAATAGGGAGCCCTTAGTTGCAGGGTCAGTCACGAGGGGAAATAGTTCAAGGTGAAGTCCAGGAGATTTCGAGGGAATGTGAGGAAAAGTTTTTTTTAATCAGTGTAGACTCAATGGGCCGAAGCCCCTCTTTGGCACTGTATGATTCTATCAGTGTTTTAAAATAAAAGAGGGAGGGAGGAGATGTGAAGAGAGGGAGGGAATTCTGGAGCTCAGAGCCCAGGTAACTGGAGGCATGGCCACTAATAGCGATTAAAATCAAAGAGGCCAAGGCTGTGTTCTCAGCCCCCTACTGTACTCCTTATACATCTGTGTGGGTATGGCCAAATTCCCCTCCAATTCGATTTTCAAGATTACTGGTGTCACCACTATAGTGGGTCAGATCTCAAACAATGACCAGACAGAGTGCAGGAATGAGATAGAAAATTTGATGAACTGGAGCAGCAACAATAATCTCTCCCTCAATGTCAACAAAACAGAAGAGATAGTCATCTTTATCAAGAAGCGTAAACGTTAACATGCCCATGTCTACATCAATGGAGACGAAGTAGAAATGGTCAAGAGCTTCAAGTTTTTAGGTGTCCAGATTAACAACAACCTGTCCTGATTCCCCCATGCCAACACTGTAGTTAAGAAAGTGCACCAACGCCTCTACTTTCTCAGAAGACTAAGGAAATTTGGCATGTCAGCTACAACTCTCACCAACTTTTACAAATGCACCATTGAAGGAATTCTTTCTGGTTGTATCACAACTTGTACGGCTCCTGCTCTGCCCAAGACTGCAATAAAGTACAAAAGGTCATGAATGTAGCCCAATTCATCACACAAACAGCCTCCCATCCATTGACTCTGTCTACACTCCCCACTGCCTTGGAGAAACAGCCAGCATAATTAAGGACTCTACGCATCCAGGACATTCTCTCTTCCACTTTCTTCTGTTGGGTCTGAGGTCATGTACCAACCGACTCAAGAACAGCTTCTTCCCAGCTGCCATCAGTCAGACTTTGGAATGAACCTACCTCACATTAAGTTGATCTTTTTCTACACCCTAGCTATGAGTGTAACACCACATTCTGCACTCTCTCCTTTCCTTCTCCATGAATGGTATGCTTTGTATGTTGCGCAAGAAACAATATTTTTCACTGTATACTAATACATGTGACAATAATAAATCAAATCAAATCAGATCAAAGCAGCTACTGAATTGACATGACTTCAGTTTAGGATTTCAGTGAACTTTTCATGAGGTTTGAGGGAATATATTGTTCCATTATTGGTGAACCTTAGCGGTGTTTAGTTGATTCTCTAACTGCAATGAAATGATTCCTTCACTGAACATTCTCTAGTACAACAAAACCCAAATTAATTATCTTCCCAAGCTAAGCCTGTTACCTGAGATGGCCTGATCTTGCCAAAAAGTGCATTTCGCGGTATCTTGCCTGCGGGGCAATACTTAAAAGACAAGCTACTGCAATGACAAAAGACATATTTCCAGGCAACGTGCTCACTGACCAGTTCTGAGACTGACATTTGCAACCATTTTCCTCATTCCAAAAGGGTTTAATTGCTGGTTCTTAGAAGACTTCAAGCAAATCGAAGAGCTTTTCTTTTGAACAAAAAAAATAATTGTGGCATGGCCTGTCTTGATTGGCTCCAAGTCGTTGAGTGCAATGTTTTTGCTTTTACCCACCTCTCATTGTGTTGACATTGGCTGTCGCCAGTTTCGAACAAGGGAATCTATTTTCCATTTTAATTTGGCAGAGACGCCCTGCGGCTTCAGGTCAAAAAGAACATTCGACTTTCTCACATTATCCTGACATCTTGATTGAGTCACTAATCTGGGGCGCGCTGCTGTGGCGCTACACAATATCTCCATGCCACTGGCAGCCAAAAGCAGGAGTAAAGTTAATTTATTTGTCACAGGTAAGGCTGACATTAACGCTGCAATGAAGTTACTGTGAAATTCCCCAAGTCGCCACATTCCAGCATCTTTTCAGATCCATGCATCCTAACCAGCATATCTTTCAGACTGTGGGATGAAACCGGAGCACCCGGAGGAAACCCGCGCAGACATGGGGAGAATGTGCAGACTCCACACAGACAGTGACCCAAGCCAGGAACTGAACCCAGGTCCCTGGAGCTGTGAAGCAACAGTGCTAACCCACTATGGCACCGTAGCTGTAAGTTTGGTGTGTTTGGGTCCAATTTTGACTCTCGAGTGGATGGATTTTGAGTGAGTTGAAATCTCACTCTCTTTGCTAGGTGGAAAGTAATTGGAAAAGATCCAACAGCATCACTTACATGAGTTTTCAGGTCAAGCTCTGTACTTATTGCTTGCTTTACTTTTAAGTGTTTTGTTTTGGAGCTCTGTACCAGTAAAGGCCTATTGAAAGACAGTAACCTACACTGTAGCCCTGACCAATATTCAATCATGTGCAAAACCTCTCCAAAATCCAGCAACATATGCAAAGATTCTTCAAGGTTGTACAGGATACAAATGGACAGACTGCAAGACTCTGAAAGACTCAGTGGGGAATTAAATTGGGCAGAATCAAACTTTGTTCATTTATATTCATTTTCAATTCATTCTTGGTAGTGTGAATGTCATCGACAAGGCCAGTGTTTATCACCCATTACTTTCAGTGTGCTTTGCTGTGGCCATTACAAAAGACAGGTAAGAGCAAATGACATTGCTTCAAGTTTAAAATCACATGTAGGCCAGAGGAATAGAGGAGAACATGCCTCTGTCTATACCAAAGTAGAAATAGCCAAGAGCTTCAAATTTTTAGATGTCCAGATCACCAACAACCTGTCCCCGTCCCCTCATGCCGATGCTACAGTTAAGAAAGCCCACCAATGCCTCTAATTTCTCAGGAGGCTAAGGAAATTTGGCACGTCAGCTATGACTCTCACTAACTGCTTCCTTTCTGCTTGTATCACAGCTTGGTATGGGCTCCTGTTCTGCCTAAGACCACAAGGAACTACAAACAATCGTGAACATAGCCCAATCCATCAGACAAACCAGCTTCCCATCCATTGACTCTGTCTACACTTCCCACTGCCTCAGCAAAGCAGCCGGCATAATCAAAGATCCCACATACCCCGGACATTCTCTCTTCTACCTTCTTCCAGTGGGAAAAAGTTACAAAATCTGAAGTCATGTAACAAACGATTCAAGAACAGTTTCTTCCCTGCTGCTGTCAGACTTTTGAATGGACCTACCTTGCTTTAAATTGATCTTTCTTTATACCCTAGCTATGACTGTAACGTTACATTCTGCATTCTCTCACTTCCTTCTCTATGAATGACATGTTTTGTCTGCATAGTGCACAAGAAACAATACTTTTCACTAATACATGTGACAATTATAAATCAAATCAAAATTTTGGAGGCAGGTGCCTTCTTCTGAAAGGCATCAGTGAAGAATTGGGTTTTTAGGACAATTCCAGACTTGTTGCAGACTTATCAATGATTAATTAATTGATTGGAAATTTCTACAGTTGCCAGTGTGGGACATGTCTCGGGAACATGTCCAGGCCTAGTTACTCACCCTGTAATCACAATACCTAAATAGAATCCTGATTACATTTTAACCGCAATGTGGAGCAATGAGGCTAGTTCAACCTTCCTTCTGGGTTGAAAAAGGTCAAATAAAAGGTCAGATAGAAGAAGCTTTGCAAACTAATGGAAAATAATCCTTTGTCAGCTTCGGGAGAGCTGAAATGCCAGATCAAGCCCGTCGAATGAACATTGCAGACCGGAGTCTCACCAGCATTCCCTCCACAACACCTTCCCGAGTCTCCTTTCTCTCCACTTCCCTAGAAAGTGACAGGTGAACCAAAAACCAGGAGCCACAAGGGGAGATTAAACAGTTAGAGCATGTGTTCACTGGAGTTTTCAAGGCTGAGAGGGGATCTGATCGAGGGATATAAAACTTTAAAAGGAATTGATAAAATAAATGTAGACCAACCATTTTGTGTTATGGGGCAATCCAGAACAAGAGGCCGCAGGTGTAGGTTGAGGGCTGATAGATTTAATAATGAGAGGAAGAGGAACTATTTTTTGCGTTGGTTGGTGAATTTGTGGAACTCGCTGCCCCATAGCAGGGTGGAGACTGAATCATTAAATGGCTTCAAGAAGGAGATAGATTTATTTCTGATTAAAAAAGGAGAACAGGTAGGGAGTTGGATTTGAAACCAGGGAGAGATCAGCTATAAACCTGATTGAATGATGGAGCAGGCTTGAAGGGCTGGATTTGCCTCTCGCCTCCTATTTCCTATATTCCTATGACTTCCCAGTCTTTCAATTCTGAAAATGGGGAACTAAAATTAGATTTAACACGGACCTGGGATAAATGTAGGAAGAGGCTGAAAAGAGATTTGTGGAGATATTTCAACACCTTATGAAGTATGATTGGGCCATCAAATAGATCTTAGGGATGAAAGGAAAGGGTAGGGAAGCTAATGCATCACAGATTGGCTCTTCCAATTAGGATTTGGAAAAGCCCCTGACCATTCCAAAACAATTACAACCGTTCTTTTTCTGTCTCAAAACAGAGACTAAATAAATCGCTCGTAAACCATTTACTAGAGAATCTGAAATTGGATCCACCCTCACCTCTGACCCACCTTAAAATCCAGTGAGGATACCTTTTCAGTACACAGTTTCTAAAAGGTCACCTCGTTGCTAAGAGAGGCCAGACTCACATCAGCAGGCAATTGTAAATCAAAAGAAGGATTTTCTGTGGTATGTGTACAGCCAGCTGAACTGGTCACTGCTTCACTTGTTAGATGTCACGAGAAGGCTTTCTAATGCCCAAACCTGGAAGCCCATCCATCAGGGATTCTGTTCATTCATCCACATGGAATAGCGAGGTGACTAGGATTTAAAGGAAATCTAGATGAACAAATGAGGGGGAAAGATTTGGAATAATATGTTGATGAGTAAAATAGAGAGGCAGAGGAGGTTTATGTTGAGTGTAAACACTGGCAAAGATTATCATCATGTTGTAAATACATTTTTATTAATTTCTTTTTATTCATTCATGGGACACGGGTGTCACTGACTGGCCAGCATTTATTGACCATCCCTAGTTGTCCAGCTGAGAGTCAACCACATTGCAGTGGCTCTGGAGTCACTTGTAGGCCAGACTGGGTAAGGATGACAGATTCCCTTCTCTAAAGGACATTAGTGACCCAGATGGGTTTTTCCAACAATCAACAATGATTTCACGGTCATCAGTAGATTCTAGATATTTTTTATCGAATTCAAATTCCACCATCTGCAGTGGTGGGATTTGATCTCAAGAACTCTAGTTAAGTCTAGTGAGAATATTACTCGGCCATCGCCTCCCCCTAATGCAATGTAAACACTTGTCGAGTTGGCATGTGCCAATCAGAACAAAGTGCAAATAAGTCTTAAACATGGAAAGAAAACTTTTTACTCAGCACTCACAGTAGAGAAGTTACTCTCCTCACTCACTCTGGAGACTTGATCCCCTCTCAGCCTTGAAAACTCCAGCGAACACAAGCTCAAACTGTTTGATCTCTTCTCATGGCTCCTGGTCTTTGGTTCACCTGTCACTCTCTAGGGAAGTGGAGAGAAAGGAGATTCGGGAAGGTGTTTTGGAAGGAATGCTGGTGAGACTCCAGTTTGCAACATTCATTCGATTGGCTTGATCTAGCATTTCTGCACTCCATTAGTTTGCAAAGCTTCTTCTATCTGACCTTTATCAACACAGAAAGAAGCTAGCCTCACTGCTTTGTGTGTAGTTAAAATGTAATCAGCGTTCTATTCAGGTATTGTGATTACAGGGCAGATAACTGGGGCCTGGACATGTTCCCGAGACATGTCCCACACTGGCAACTGTAAAAATTTCCAATCAATTAATTAATCATTGACTGAGGGAGTGCTGCACTGTCAGAGGTGCTGTATTGTGATTGAGGCATTAACCCAAAGCCCCACCTTCTCTCTTAATCAAGATAAACAATCCCACAGCATTATGTTGAAGAGGAGGTGGTTTAAGCTGCTCAATATTTATCCCACAATCTAACATCACAGAAACAGATTGTCTGGTCATTATTGCATCACTGTTTGTGGGAGCTTGCTGTGCATTAATATGTGGGGTTATAAGGAGAAGGCCTGTGTAAAATACTCCTATGGAGATTCGGCACAGAGTCAATGGACTGAATGGCTTCCTTCAGCGCTGTCGGGATTTTAAGATTAAAATCTGATCTTCCTCCTTCTGAAGAGTAGATGATAAAATCTGCCGGATTTTGAGTATATGTCCAAGTGACTTTATTGACTTAGAGATACTAAGCTAATGCTCAGGGTTATTAAGTAAGATATTGGCTAAGTTATCCAGCGGTCCCTTCCAGTATCGAAGAAAACAACAGGTGGGTATGAAAAATGTCAGCACATTATGCGGCTGAGGACAAAATTTCTTATCAAATAACTATTGTTGGAAAGATCCCACTTTTCAAGCTTTGTGCAGAGGACCAGGCAACATAAAAAAAACCCAACTCAGTTAATTGGCACATGTGCCCAAGGAAAAGATCACTGACATTGCTTAGCAATTGGCCATTTGTGGATGAAATCCTCTCTCGTGTCTGAAAATGATTTTCTCTCCTGATAGCTCCTGGGATGTTGCAATGTCAAAGAGCTCTTGTTTTGTTCTTATTTGCCGCTTTGGGTCAAAGAGAAGCAGATGTGAGTTGTCAAATGTACCAAACACGACGGCTATTAGCTGGGAGATGGATCCTGACAGTGATGCCTGACTAATGTCCACAACAGCTAACTGTCTAAGGGTCTGAGAGATAGGTAGCTGGAGTGGGCACTCACTTCCTCTGGATTTAACTGCTGCAGGACCCTACAAATCTCCTTATAACTACTCGCGCCGAAGACACAGCATCATCACGCTGCGCAGAAGGAAGCCATTCAGCCCAGAAGACCTGTACTGGCACTTTGAACGAGTTTTCCAATTAGCGGTGCGCACCCTTCTCATTTTCTCCTGAGCCCTGCCAATCTGTTCGATTTAGCGCTTATTCGATTCCCTTTGGAGATTTATTACTGAATCTGCTTCCACTCAGATTACACATTCCTGCGTAAATAAAAACGATTCCCTTCAGCTATAACGTCCTGGTATAGCAAGGACAAATCTCAGACTGGCTCATTGGAGAGTTTCTTACAGCTTCAGACTGATCATTTAAAACTCAAAAAGCAAAGAACCTTTTACTTAATCTTACCCTGCTGGTCAGCTACACTCACTGAGTTGTGGAACAGGCTTGACAGGCCAGTCTGGTCTCTTCCTGTCCTTATGCTTTGAAAGATTTTGATTCTGATTTGATTTGATTTATTATTGTCACATGTATTGGAATGCAGTGAAAAGTATTGTTTCTCGTGTGCTAAACAGGTAAAGCATACCATTCACACAGTACATAGAAGGAAAGGAGAAAGTGCAGAATATAATGTTACAGTCATGACTAGGATGTAGATAAAGACCAACAATATATAGTAGGTCCACTGAAAAATCTGACAGCAGCAGGGAAGAAGCTGTTCTTGAGTCGGTTGATACGTGACCTCAGACTTTTGTATCATTTTCCCGATGGAAGAAGGCGGAAGAGAGAATGTCTGGGGTGTGTAAGGTCCCTTAATTATGCTGCCTGCTTTGCCGAGTCAGTGGGAAGTGTAAATAGAGTCAGTGGATGAGAGGGTGGTTTGCATGATGGACTGGGCTGCATTCATAAACTTTTGTAGTTCCTTGCGGTCTTGGTCAGAGCAGAAGCCATACCAAACTGTGATCCATCCGGAAAAGAAGCTTTCTGTGGTGCATCTTTAAATGTTGTTGCAAGTCGTAGCTGACATGCCAAATTTCCTTAGCCTCCTGAGAAAGTAGAGACGTTGGTGGGCTTTCCCACAAGCTTTCGGAAACACAACAGCTGAGCAGAGACTGATAGTCAAGTTCTGCACACATGAGGTCGGCCTCAACCGGGATCTGGGGTTCGTGTCACACTACCTGTAACCCCCATGACTTGCCTGAACATGCAACATCTCACTTACTGTCCTGTCTGGAGACAGTACACATCTCTTTAATCTATGCTAATGCTATCTCCACTCACATTGTCTGCATCTTTAAGACTCAAATAGCAGGTTAGCTGTAAAGACCTGCATTCTAATCAGTATTCTGTAAACTGTGTGTGTCTTTATATGCCCTTCTCTGATAAGAAACTTCCACACACCTGATGAAGGAACACCGTTTCCGAAAGCTTGTGGGATTACTATCAAATAAACTTGTTGTGAGACTTCTTACAAAGCAACTTACCCGGGTCCTCTTCCATCATCCAACACCTCCCCACCACCACCGCCCCCCGACTCCCCACAACCTATGCACATAACCTCATATACTTTCCATGGCCAATCCATCTAGCCTGCACTTCTTTGGACACTAAGGGGCAATTTACCTTGGCACATCCACCTAACCTGCACATCTCTGGATCAGAATCTCTCATTAAACAAAGGGAAGATCTATCATGGAGAAATAGCCAAACTGTTTTGTTTAATCGTTTCATGTCTGGTATCTGACAGAATGAGAAATGGTACAGTTTGACCCAGGGTAAACTTCTACTCAGTGTTATGTAGCTTTGTCTACAGGGGGATGAAACTGCCTGTAAACCAAATGATACCTCGCTTTGCGTTATGTTTATTCCTTCACGGGATGAGCACATCGTCGGAAGGCCAGCAGTTATTGTTCTTTCTTAATTAAGAAGTTGTGGGTGAGCGACCTTCCTGAATACAAATCAGCAGCTTGCTGGGCCATTCCAGAGGGCAGATAAGGATCAACCACATTGCTTTGGGTCTGGAGTCACATGTAGGCCTGAGCAGCTAGCAATGGAAGGACTCTGGTAAAATAGGCGGGTTTTCAAGAGAATCTGATAGTTTCATGGTCAACATTATGGCATGGAGGCAGAGGGTGGCACAGTGATTAGCACTGATGCCTCACAGCACCAGGGGCTTGGGTTCGATTCCTGGCTCGGATCACTATCTGTGCAGAGTCTCCCTGTGTCTGCATGGATTTCCTCCAGGTGCTTCAGTTTCCTCTCATGGTCCAAAGATGTGCAGGTTGGGTGGATTTGTCATGCTAAATTACCTTTTCATGTCAGGGGGAATTAGTGGATAAATACATGAGATTATGAGGATAGGGTAGAATTTTTTGGTGCAGATTTGATGGGTTGAAGGCCTTCTCTGCACTGTAGGGATTTTGTGAAGACTGATGCTAGCTTTTTACTGTAGATTTATTAGATTAACTGCATTGAAGTTGCCCCAGCTGTTGTGGTGAGATTTGAACTTGTATCTCTGGATTTTTTGTCCGGGCGAATTGATTTGAGTCCAGTAACGTCCTTTCCTTTAATTAATTTGTGGGACATGGGCTTCTCTGGCTGGCTAATTTCTAATAGCCCATTCCCAGGGTAAGTTGGGATGGGAGATAAATGTGAGCAATGCTGAAGTTCCACGAATGAATGATAAAAGAATACATTGAAGATTTACCTTAAGAGAAAGTACAGAAAATCACTTGCTTCAGACATTAGGATCTGGTCCAGATCATGAGGGGATTTCATTGTTATTGACTGCCAGTTTTTGCTAGCAGATACGGAAAGCGAGGGAAAAGAGAGCAAAACTGTTTCAGGCAGAGACCAACACTACTGAACCCAAGTTACAGACCTGAAATCAATAGAGTGGTTAACTCTTCTTCAGTACAAGAAAAAAATGCACCCAGGAGAGAATAATAGATAAATAGCAATGAGTTACAGAGAACAACAAATGACTTGGGATCTGTTATAAGATTGCAGCACACGACTTGAGGAAACCAGTAATATACAACTAAAAACGATAGCAGTGTGATGTTCCATTGTAACTTTTATTACCCATTCAGCTGAAGCATTTAAGCTTCACACCAAGCACATCATAATGGTCATAAAATAGAAATGAACGCAATTTTAGAATGTAATAAATAACAGGCACGTTTGCAGCAGATTAATCTCCGGGTTCTGTTGATATTCATAAAATATTCACTTAGGATTTATGATAATAAGGAGAAAGATGTTGATTGGCCCACTGCCTCGTGTTTTACAGCTTGCCATCTTTACTGCCCTAATGTATAAGCCACAGAGTAAAAGCTTATCCGGGGAAACGTGCTGTCTGCTCTGTCTTATTCGCAGACATCTTTTTATAATTTAACAAGTGTAGTCTGTCTCCCTCCAACACTGCAGCTGTTTGCTCTCTGATCGTGCACAGGTTTGCTGTGCCGGCGCGAAGCACTGGCAGAGGCCCCAGAAAATTTGTTATGAGATTTTATGGTGCAGACCGTGTTCTCAGTGTTACTGTGGGCCTGAAAACACTCAAAACAAACGCTCGATTAGACATAGAATTCCAGAAGATGCTCTCCAGGTTATCGCTGAAGTTTTTGTGCAAACGTCTTCACGTTCTCTGTTTCACAATTAACATTTTAATTTGATTTGCTATTGTCACCGGTATTAACATACAGTATTTTTTTTTGAGCACTATACAGACGAAGCATGCAGTTCATAGAGAAGGAAAGGAGAGAGTGCAGAATATTGTGTTAAACTCATAGCAAGGGTGCAGAGAAAGATCAACTTAGTGCAAAGTAGATCTATGCAAAAGTCTGACAGCAGCAGGGAAGAAGCTGAGTCGATTGGTATGTGACTTCAGATTTTCTACCTTTTCCGAAGGAAGAAGGTGGAAAAGAGAATGTCCAGGGTGTGTGGGGTCCTTGATTATGCTGGTTACTTTGCCGAAGCAGTGGGAAATGTAGACAGAGTCAATGGATGGGAGGCTGGTTTGCACAATGAACTGGGCTATATTCATGACCTTTTGTAGTTTCTTGCGGTCTTGGGCAGAATAGGATCGTACCAAGCTGCGATTCACCCAGAAAGAATGCTTGTCAAATTTCATGAAATTGACGTGTGGTTGTCAGGAACTAAACTCACCACAATAAGTCTTGTCATTTTAATAACAGGGTAACAATTATTTACTGTCAATAATTGCCCTGGCATTGAAAATGAACTTTAGTCAGTGTGAGATATCATTCCTTCCGGTAGCAATTGTTGTTGGAGATTTTAAAGAGCAAATCTATCTTTCACCTTGCCTGTCTTTTTTCACTTGTGATCCAATTTGGGCAACACGATAGCACAGTGGTTAGCTGCCTCACAGTGCCAAGAACCCAATTTCGATTTAGGCTTGGGTCACTATGCAGAGTCTACACATTCTCCCCGTGCCTGCGTGGGTTTCCTCCGGGTGGTCCGGTTTCCTCCCACAGTCCAGGTGGTAAAGAGAGTGGACGTTTATGGATGTGATGCCAATCAAGCAGGGCTGCTTTGTCCTGGATGGTACTGAGCTTCTTGTTGGAGCTGCACCCACCCAGGTAAATGGAGAGCAATTCATCACATTCTTGATTTGTGCCTTGTAGAGATAGTGGACAGTTAGGTGGGTTTGCCATGCCAAATTGCCCATTAGTGACAGGGAGATTAATGGGGTAAATACATGGGGTTGTGGGGTAGGTGGGATTGTGGCCAATGCAGACTCGATGTGCCGAATGCTTTTCTCCTGCTTTATAAGATTCTGTGATTCTATGGATTCTGTGGTTTACCTTCAGAGAAAGTAGAGACAATCACTTGTTAAGACATTAGAATCTGGTCCAGGCAATTAGGGGATTTTATTTTATTGACTCCAGGACTTGCTACTGCACCAAAAGACATGCTGGTTAGGATGCACTGGCTATGCTAAATTTTCTCTTAATGTACCTGAGTGGGTGCCAGAGTGTGGCAACTAAGGGATTTTCACAGTAACTTCATTGCAGTGTTAATGTAAACCTACTTGTGAATTATAAAAATTAAAAAAAAATTCTTATCCCTCTTTCCATTTCTCTTTCTACACTGGAATTTACTCAAACTAATTTATGCTTCCTTCTCTGTCCTAGTGATGTTGTTAATTTTGATGTTAAATCTTTCACAGTTGAATAAAATACATTTGATTGGTCTCGATCATCTGAATCTCCAAATTCTCGCTTTCTTTCTCTGTGACTCCACTGAAACCTCACTTTCATCAACCTGCCCCACCCAAGGAGTTTTTTTTTTAAAGTTAAAGTTTATTTATTGGTGTTACAAGTAGGCTTATATTAACACTGCAATGAAGTTAGTGTGAAAATCCTTACATTCTGGCGCCCGTTTTGGTATGTTGAAGGTGAGTTTAGCATGACCAATGCTAACCAGCACATCTTTCTGATAGTGGCAGGAAACCAGATTCCACACAGACAGTGACCCAAGCCAGGAATCGAACCCGGGTCCCTGGCGCTGAGAGGCAGCGGTGCTAACCACTGTGCCACTACACTACCCCCAATGTAGAAAAACTGAAATAAGTTTAACCCTTCAATGTCACTCGATTTCCAGCCACAACAATTCTGTCTCTATGCCCTGAAACAGAAACCACGGGCACTCAGACACAATGGGGTGGAATAGTTATTAAACCGAGTTGCTTTGGGAGTTCAGAAGGCCAACCATCCAACATTGCAGTGGGAGCGCAGGCTTTACTCAGTACACAAATAGGAAAGTAAGTAGCCAGCTGATATCCATGACCTCAAAGAATGACAATATGGAAACTATTTCCAAAATTACCAGATCACAGGTCTGTTACTAATAATTGTGATTTAGTAGGAAATCACATTAACAAAAGTAAACAATCACAAATAATTTAATAGAACAAATGATCAAATCCTTACATTACGCGACAATGTTGTTAGAAATTCTAAGTTTCAGCATGGGACTCTGCATAATGAAACATGGTATGGTTTCTATGTGTTGTGAAAGGCTAAAAATGTGATACTTGACAAATGTAAATGGTGAAAAGAAATGCTAAAACCGAAAGAAGAAATCATATAGCTTTGTCTCTTAAAAAGGAAGATGCCTTTATGTGTGGATTTTAAATTGCAGAGTGTAGGCTGCAGAAGCAGGTTTTTATAACATTTGTATCAAGGCCGAGAGGTCAGTATTCCAACTGAACAAAACAGGCTTTTGAATTGGACCAATGATTTTAAAGCAAGCACACAGAGACACAGACCCAATGGAATTCAATTGTGAGGGCTGATAACAGCCTCAAGCCATTCAGAGCGCAGGAATACTGTGAGATAATTCCAGGTATATAAACCTGGACAAGGCGGGGTAACTGTCAGAATATGCTTGCTACCTTTTAAGTCTGAAGGAGCAAAGGCAAGACTGTCATGTAAACTCAGAAAGTGTTCCAGATGAGAGCATCACCGGAGAAAGTTCATGCTTCCAAAAGATGTTTGTTTGTATATTAGTCGAGAGTGACTAATTCTGTAATGATTCATTTTGCTATTCCTAAAGGAATCCTGTAATATTTGAAAGATTCTACTGGGATCTTACTCAGTTTGTTAATTGTTTTAATAAGGTTATGACCAGTTTAAAATAAAGATCTGTTAATTGTTCATAATAGAAAGTATCAGATCCTGCTTTAATTTACCAAAACCAGTAACTTCCTATTACCTTGTACAAGATTACGAGGGAGGTATTCCTTTTGGGAGGATCCAAAATTGAGCAGAGGGAAAATCACCTCCACTTCTTATCACATGGATGCAACATATTGGCTGGAATTTTACTGTCTGATTTGATTTTGATTTGATTCAATTTGATTTGTTATTGTGACATGTATTAACATACAGTGAAAAACATTACTTCTTGTGCGCTATATAGACAAAGCATACCATTCATAGAGAAGGAAAGGTGGAGGTGCAGAATGCAGTGTTACAATCATAACTAGGGCATAGAGAAAATCAACTTAGTGCGAGATAGGTCCATTCAAAAGTCTGACGGCTGAGGGGAAGAAGCTGTTCTTGAGTCAGTTGGTACATGATCTCAGACTTTTGTATCTTTTTCCCAACAGAATAAGGTGGAAGAGAAAATGTCCGGGGTGCTTGGGATCCTTAATTACTTTTCCGAGGCAGCGGGAAGTGTAAACAGAGTCAATGGATTGGAGTCCTGGCTCCACAGGAGTCGGAGCAGGCGAGGAGCGGATCATGGAAAAGTCTATTGATTTTGGACAGGATCTTAAGGTTTTGGGAGCAAGGCCAAAAAATCCCGCCTGTTATTTGGAGGTTTTCTGTTCCAATCAAATGCCGCATATCCAAACGTAATCAGTGCAACCAAATGAGGACTATATTCATACATATTCACGACAGTCTACTGAAATCAGCAGAGCAAACTAGCGTTAAATAATAATTACAGTTAACACAGCCATATCCTATGGGAAATGTTGTGGTAACATCACTGGATTAGGAATATAAAGGCCTAGGCTAATGCTCTGGAGACCCAGGTTCGAATCTCACCACCCCAAGTATTGGAATTAAAATCCAATTAAAAAAATCTGGAATATAATCTCAACAATGGGGAGCATCATAAAAACTCATCTGATTCACTAATGTCCTTTAGGGAAGGAAATCTGCCATCCTTGCCTGGTCTGGCCTACATGTGACTCTAAACCCACAGCAATATGTTGGATCTACTGTAACTACCCTCTGAAAAAAAGCCTAACAAAACACTCAATACAAGGACAATTCATGCTGACCTGGCCAGTGACACCCGCATCTCATGAAAGAACACAATGTATATGCCTGTAAGACCTATTCAAAAGATGGCCACTTTATGTATTTAAAGAGCCATAAACATGGGACAATTTACCTGAAGAAAAGATACTCGGCTAAAGTCCAACAGGTTTATTTGGAATCACAAATTTTCAGAGCCTTGCTCCTTCCTCAGGTGAGTAGGGAAGATGGAGGAGGAAGCTGCAGAGCTCCAAAAGCTCGTGATACCAAATAAACCTGTTGGACTTTAACCTGATGTTGTGAGATTTCTTACTGTGCCCACCCCAGTCCAGTGCTGGCAACTCCACATCACAAAAGAGGCAGCACAGTGGTTAACATTGCTGCCTCACAGTTCCAAGGACCTGGGTTCGATCCCCAGCTTGAGTCGCGTATTTGTGCGGGTTTCCTCCGGATGCCCCGGTTTCCTCCCACAGTCTGAAGATGTGGGGGTTAGGTGGATTGGCTGTGCTAAATTGCCCCTTAGTGTCAGGCGGACTAGCTGAGTAATTGCATGAGGTTAAGGGCCTGGTGGGATTGTAGTTGGTGAAGACTTGATGGGCAGAATGGGCTCCTTCTACCCTGTTTGACTCTATGCATGCATCATTGTACCTAATTTGTAGTTTCTGTACAGATAGGGACATGCTCTGGGAAAGGCATTAAAATGTAAATAGCCTTAGAGAATCATACATTGAAGATATTTAGAATAAGAATCTTGAACTCTTGAAGATAGAATTTCAAACAAATATATTTCGGAGGATAATCATATCTGGAATACTAATGAGATGGCAAACACCTTCTATTGTGTGTCAAATTACACCAGTTATCAACCAATTGTGTGGATAACAGAAACACCGATACTGCTGTCACACAATCAAAACCTGCTTGTGAAATCCCTAGAAATACATTTTTAGTCCATAAGTCAAACTAGCACAGTCTGGAAGTAATATCTCAGAGGGTGAGATCTTTTCTAGCTAAAGGAAAAACTTTGTCTTAAAAAGAAATCATCTCAGGCAGCAAAGAGGGATTGATTTGCCTTTTCTGCAGGATTTTGACTTTCACCTTCAATTAAAAAAAGTCAAAACACTTATAATGTCCTTTGTCTGCAGTGAACCAAGAATCTTTCAGGCTTGCTACACTTCAACTATCATCTTAAAGACTGCTTAAAGGAAAGGCCTGTTTCTTTTCACACTTTTAGTAATCATATTTAGAAAGTTATCTTGTCTTGTGATGTGGAGATGCCGGCGTTGGATTGGGATGGGCGCAGTAAGCAGTCTCACAACATCAGGTTAAAGTCCAACAGGTTTATTTGGTATCACAAAGTTTTGGAGCATTCCATCTTCCCTACTCACCTGAGGAAGGAGCAACGCTCTGAAAATTCATGATTCCAAATAAACCTGTTGGACCTTAGCCTAGTATCTTTTCTTGTGAGTGAGTGTAATATATGTCTGTGTGTGTGTGTGTGTGTGTGTGTGCGTGGCTGGGGAGAGGGTGTTTTCATTTCAGGCTTTATGAAAAATACTCTTTGCGTTAAATTTAAAAGAAAGATGGTTTTGATGTCTGCTCTTCAAAGTTACAGCAGTTAAGGAGTTAAAACATTCCTTCTCAAAAATACATCTGGTTGCGGTCAGTTGAAAAGTGGTCAAAAGGAGGAAAATTATCCCACATTTTGCTCTGTTTCTAACACAGTAAATTATGGAAAATTACAAAGCAAGTGGCAGGGATATTAACTATATTTCTTACTTTATTAGTTCACCAAATCTCACATATTTCTAATTCTTTGTGGAAAAATCAGCAACTTGTTTCTGTTGCTTGGTTAATGTAAATGTAAAGAATATTACAAGCAATAAAACACTGAGTGTCGTCAAGTGGCTCCTGCTCTGCCACACTTTTCATTGCAAACAGCCCTTATTTTAGCAGCTTGTACACAAATCGTGCAATCTGTTGTAGAACTGGTAACATTCCAGTCTGGGTGCAGCACATTTCAAATTCCCAAGTGGACTTCTGCTATTTTTAAAATATTAACAAATCAATTAAAATATTTATAACTATAAGAAATAAGTCAACAATTCAAAATGGCAAAACCCCATACCAAGAGAGTGGAGTGCTGCACTGTTGGAGGCGCTGTCTTTCAGGCGAGACATTGAATCAATTAACTGCCTGCTCTCTCGGGGAATCCCATGGAAATTTTCGAAGAGCAGAAGAGAGATCTCTCCAGTTTCCTATCCCATTATTTCTCCCTTAGCTACCAGGAAGCAATAAATTGCTCCTTAGTGTTAAGACACTAGCTAGGATAAATGCAAGGGATTGTAGGGATAGGGCCAGGTGACATTGTGGCTAGTGCAGGCTCGAAGGGCAGAATGGCCTCCTTCTGTATTGCAGGATTCTACGGTTCCAAGTTTCCCCTTTTCTACTTTTCTACAAGTTTCTACTTTTTCTCAACTCTTTGAGGCGGTTCCGAAAATTAAATTGAATCTTCTGGAAACAAGGAAAATCTTTTTCTTCAAAGGTTTTGATTTATAATTAAAAAACCTAAGGAATCTATCCCTCATAGCTAAAAATAGTTCTTTTTTTTAACTCAAAAGTCATTTGAAATCAGATTTGAAATCTGGTGGAGTGGTGAATAGGGATCTTTTTCTTGAAAGTGTAACATTTGAATTTCAGTCACATTAATGAAACTTTATCAAGTTACCGCTCTTAAACGTGGTGGTGGCACCGTGGTTAGTGTTGCTGCCCCACAGTGCCAGGGAGCTGGGTTCGATTCCCGGCTTGCATCACTGTCTATGCGGAGTTTGCACATTCTCCCCATGTCTGTGTGGGTTTCCTCTAGGTGCTCCGGTTTCCTCCCACAGTCCAAAAGAAGTGCTGGTTAGGTGCATTGACCATGCTAAGTTCTCCTCAGTGTACCCAAATAGGTGGCGACTAGGCAATTTTCACAGTAAATTCATTGCAGTGTTAACATAAGCTTCACTTGTGACTAATAGATAAACTTCCAAACATGTATTAAGATTTTGCATTGAAAAATATTCCTTAAGAAAATAGGTTGAGAGACACGCCGTGGAGTTGGTGGGTTTTGTATTCGATGGTGAGCAAGTGAGCTTGAGAGGCCACACTGGGGCAGGTTTCAAAATGGATGCAATTTTGGGCTCAATTTGTGTCATAATGTTTGATTCAAACTTGAGTGAAGACTCTAACAGCCCCCCCCACTCCCCCTTTCAATAATTCTTAACAGACACTGCCTTAACATTAGCACTGCATGTTGAACAGAAGTGTGGCCTAGCCTTCGCTTCCTTTAAGTAGGAAGGAAGCTGGTAAAATTCCCTCTCGACTTGGGGTTGATGGTGATTCTGCACTGGATCACTCTCATTCCACTCCTGGTTATCACTCAGAACACACTTTGAAAACGTGTAGTTCATCTTTCAAACTCCAGCTGGAAGGAGCCTCCGCCTGGTTGGATCCACGGATAAATGTCTCCTAAAACAAATTTTACAGTTTGATTCTACAAGAATTCTGGCCATCTGGAAATAAAATCGTCTGCAGGTGCTTCAGTAACAGAAATATCTGGCCTGGAGCCTCTCCAGCAGCATAGCTTCCTGTTCAAAACTTGCCTCAATAGTTCTACAACTCCAGCCACCTGAAAATGATTGCACCCACAGCAGATCTGAATACAAACTTCGGTTTTTTTTTAAGAGCACAGAATGTTTCTCTAATGCACGGATCTGGGTCCCAGCTGACCAACATCGATCCTTTCTCCCCCACTCCTCACCCAACACTCGCCCCCATCATGAATGCTTGAATTGTTGCAACTGGCTGCATTTAACCATCCCATGACTTTAGGCTCTGTTTTCAAAACTTTTGGGGTTTATCAGACAGACTTGCAAAACAAACCTTCTTCACCCAGCTCAAGAAAGCTCAGCACGGCACAGTGGCACAGTGGTTAGCACTGCTGCCTCACTGCACCAGGGTTCTGGGTTCGATTCCCAGCTTCAGTCATTGCCTTAGGGAATTTGCACATTCTTCCCGTGTCTGCATGGGTTTCCTCCGGGTACTCTGATTTCCTCCCACACTCCAAAGATGTGTGGATTTGGTGCACTGGCATGTTAAATTGACCTGAGTGTTAGAGGGTTAGCAGGGTAAAGGTGTGGGGTTACAGGAAAAAGGCCTGGGGGGGGTGGGAGGAGGGGGGATTATGGTTGGTGCAGACTCGATGGGCTGAATGGCCTCCTTCTGCACTATAGGGATTCTATGATTCGATGAACAAAGGCACCCGAACAAGAGGAGGACAAAGGAAGAGGTTTAAGGAAGGTTCACCTCAAGAAAAGCAACATAGACATCAACTCCTGAGAAACCCTTGTTCAAAACAGACCAATTTGGAGGAAGCTCCAGATTGAAGAGACACAATTCTTTGAGGACACTTATTACCAGAGGAGGCCTGGCGAAGGAGCCTGAGAAAGGAACTCCAGCGATCGAGAGTCAAGGATCAAATCCGCCTCACGGAAACACCTGCCATGTGTGTGGTTAAAGATGTGATTCTAGGTTCAGTCTCATTAACTGTGCAATAACTTAAGGATCCACGACCAGTGATATGGAGTTTCCTGGGTGGACAATCACACTCCGTTAGCCAGTGATCGCTGAAAAAGGAAATACAGTTTGGCTTGCTGGAGTAGAGTGGAATATAAAGCTTTTAAGTTTTTTAAGTTAAAGTTTATTATTAGTGTCACAAGTAGGCTTACATTAACACTGCAATGAAGTTATTGTGAAAATCCTCTGGTTGCCACACTCTGGTGCCTGTTTGGGTACACTGAGAGAATTTAGCATGGTCAATGCAACTAATTAGCATGTCTTTCAGACTGTGGGAGAAAATCAGAGCACCCGGAGAAAACCCACACAGACACGGGGACAATGTGCAAACTCAACCAGACTGTGACCCAAACCAGGAATTGAACCCAGGTTCCTGCTGCTGTGAGGCAGCAGTGCTAACCATTGTGCTACCATGCCACCTCACAGACCTTAGAAACAAATAATACCTTTTGAGAGATTTTACACCAGAGTTTTGTTAATCTTACTTCCAACACTTGCTGTGCGGAATCAAAGCAAACTAGAAAGAAACAGCATCAAGATAAGCTTATAAAACATGCTTTACTTTAATTGGGAGGAGTAAGGCCAGCACAGAGCAGCACGGTGGCACAGTGGTTAGCACTGCTGCCTCACAGTGCCAGGGACACGGATTCAATTCCCAGCTTGGGTCATTGTCTGTGCAGAGTTTGGCCATGTCTGTGTGGTTTTCCTCTGGGTGCTGTGGTTCCCACAATCCAAAGATGTGCAGGTCAGGTTGATTGGCCATGTTAAATTGTCTCTTAGTGTCAGGAGGACTAGCTAGGATAAATGCTTGGGGTTATGGGGATAGGACTTGGGTTGGATTGTGGTCAGTGCAAACCTGATGGACTGAATGGCCTCCTTTTGCAGTGTAGGGATTCTATGATTCTATGAAAGCTATGAGAAGCTGATGGGAGCCAACTTCCAGAAGCAAGGCTGTTTGAAGGGAGTTCCAGGATTTTGACCCAAAGACAATGAAAGAAGAGTGAGTTCCAAGTCAGGATGGTGTGTGATTTGGAGGGGAACATTCTCTGTACTATCATTGAAAGCTAAAACCATCATAATGCTCATGCCATGACAAGGAAACATTTGCAAAGATGTGATTCAAGATTTTCCATTTGAAAATAAGTCTCTTGTTGGATTTTTTTGTTTGCTTTTTTTTAAAATCATACATCGGCAAAGAAATATCATTCAACTAAGTGATTCTGAGAAGCTCTGAAGGATTGTATAAGAGAACAGGACCCTTGGGTTCAGGGAAATCCACACCTCTGTCACACGGGGTTATTCATTCACTCAGACGGGTTTGTACATTGAAAGCAATCTGAAAGGATTTAAATACATTCCACGGGATAACCAGCCAAAATGAAAACCCAGGTTCGAGAGAGGGATATGAGGCCAAAGAAATGTCTCCATGTGACAAAACACTAATTAATCATCTCTTAAATTGGAGCCCAATACTTTTTTTTATTTCAGCGATTGACTAAAACCTGGATTCTCCTCACGTTGTTTGGGCTTTCGAGAGGAATATAATACTTGTATTTGTCTGAAGGTCAGCAATAGGAATTAAACATAAAATCACAGGGAAAACACAGGTTTTAGGTGAATATCTGTTAAACTTGCTTGAGAAGTGAAAAGTTTTGAAAATTGCGCTCCAGGGATCTATTTGCACCAAATTGTGGGTTCAGTAATCTTGCTTATTGGAGTCATTGCTTAATTACCCATCTTGATTGTAGGAATTCTACAAACAACCAAGGGGATGGTATGGTGGCACAGTGAGTTAGCACTGCTGCCTCACAGCATCAGGGACCCTCTCCAATGTGCTTCCAACTCAAAAAGAACTGTTCTTCATTTTTCTGTAGCTCTTCCTTGTCAGATGCCTGGCTCAAGTTTAATATATTACAATTGAGCAAGTTGTTCGCAACCTGATTATCCGTCTCTTTTAAAATTAGAGCGATGAATTTTTAAAAATTCTTTTAGAAACCAAACTCAATTTATTATCCATACTGCATAATTTACCATAGGTCTGACACAAGCAGGTACTGTGGCATAGTGGTTAGCACTGCTGTCTCACAGTGCCAGGGATCAGGTTTGATTTCTGACTTGGGTCACTGTCTGTGTGGAGTCTGCACGTTCTCCCCATGTCTGTGTGGGTTTCCTCCGGGTGCTCTGGTTTCCTCCCACAGTCTGAAAGACATGCTGGGTTAGATGCAATGCAATTTAGCAACTATGCTAAATTCTCCCTCATTGTACCCGAACAGGTGCTGGAGTGTGCTGACGAGGGGGTTTTCACAGTAACTTCATTGCGGTATTAATGTAACCCTACTCGTGACACTAATAAATAAACTTCGACTTCAAATTTTAAAAGAACTTTGATTCGAGAACTGAAACAAGTGTGAATCTGAAAATGCTGGAAATACTCAATGGATCACCCAGCATTAGTGAGAGGGAATCAAGAGTTAACGTTTCACACTAATTACCTTTTATCAGCATTGGAAAGTGTTGAGAGATGTAACAAGGTTGTTCAGATTTTTAAATGGACCTACTCTACATTAATTTGATCTTTCTCTACACCCCAGCTATGGACTGAAACGCTACTATTTCTGCACCCACTCCTTTCCTTCTCCTCTCATATCCTAATGTACTCTATGAACAGTGGGCTTTGTCTGTAATGTGTGCAAGGAACAATTCAATACATGTGACAATAATAAATCAAATCGGAGGCAGGGGAGGGGGAAAGGGGAGTAAAGCAAGGTCCTTGATAGAATGAAGGGCAAGAGATATTAACTAATCTGTTCTGATTTCAGAATCTGAATTATTGTATACACAACTTTATCTAATGTAAGGTCAGATAAATACAGGTAGTGAAAACGAGAGCAAGTGGACACTTGATAGATTTGAGATAAAACTTGAGAGAGTTCTGGGTCTAGGAAATTAGGTCTAGCTGGAAATTATGTTTAAAATTGCAAAATGTAGACCATTCACCATTTCGAAAATTATTTATATAACAAACGAAAAGCAGGTATGTTTTCTGAAACTTAAGACATGTTTTCTGTGTACCTGTTGGCAAAAGTCAACTTTATAGGAACAGATAATGTTAATTTATCAGTGTCACAAGTAGGCTTACATTAACACTGCAATGAAGTTACTGTGAAAATCCCCTAGTCGCCACATTCCAGCATCTATTCGAGTACACTGAGGAAGAATTTAGCACGGCCAAAGGACCTAACCAGCATGTTTTTTGGAGTGTGCCCAGAGGAAACCAGAGTGCCCAGAGGAAACCCATGTATACGTGGGGAGAACGTGCAGACTTTGCACAGTGACCCAAGTCAGGAATTGAACTTGGGTCCCTGGCTCTGCGAGGCAGCAGTGCTAACCATTGTGCTACTGTTTCACCCAGATGATTATGCCATCTCTTGGACCAGTTCCAACATGCAATTAAATCAAGGGCTGATCTGTACTTGGTATTTTCAATATCCTTAGCCAACAAAGTTTCATCAACGTCAGTGCGAACCTTTTTGCTGATCCTCAGCATCAAGAGCTTTTGGAATTGGGGAGGCTCACAGTGCCAGGGACCCAGGTTCAATTCTGGCCTCAGGTCACTATCTGTGCAGAATCTGCACATTCTCCCTGTGTTGCTGTGGGTTAGCTCCCACTTTGCAAAAATGTGCAGGTTAGGTGGATTGGCCATGGTAGGCAGTCAAGTTGATAAGGTTGTTAAGAAGGCATATGGAGTCTTAGCTTTTATTGGTAGGGGGATTGAATTTCAGAGCCACAACGCCATGTTGCAACTGTACAAAACTCTAGTGCGGCCGCACTTGGAGTATTGTGTGCAGTTCTGGTCCCCGCATTATAAGAAAGATGTGGAGGCATTGGAGAGGGTACAGAGGAGGTTTACCAGGATGTTGCCTGGTATGGAGGGCAGGTCTTATGAAGAGAGGCTGAGGGATTTGAGGTTGTTTTCGTTAGAAAGGAGGCGGCTAAGAGGGGACCTTATCGAAACATATGATTAGAGGTTTAGATAGGGTGGACAGTGATAGCCTTTTTCCTAGGATGGAGAAAGCTAGCATGAGGGGACACAGCTTTAAATTAAGGGGTGATAGCTATAGGACGGATATCAGAGGTAGGTTCTTTACTCAAAGGGTGGTTCAGGAGTGGAATGCCCTGCCTGCGGCAGTTGTAGATGCGCCAAGTTTGGTGGCGTTTAGGAGGTTAGTTGATAAGTACATGGAAGAGAAGGGAATGGTTTAGTTTGGAGGGTCATTGCTTTTTATATTGGTTGGCGCAACATCGAAGGCCAAAGGGCCTGTTCTGTGCTGTAATGTTCTATGTTCTATGATACATTGCCCTATATATATAGTGTCAGGGGGATTAGCAGGGTAAATCTATGGGGTTATGGGGATAGGGGGTGTGATTATGGTCATTGCAGGCTCGATGGGCCGAATGGTGTCTTTCTGCACTGTAGGGATTCTACGAATGTTTCAGGTTTTCACTGCTGTGTGTGGGTGGAGGTAACTGGAACTCACCTCACTCAAGCAGCTTAGATAATCCGCTTGTTTTGTTGTTCTGGACTCTTCCCCCACTCCCCTTCCCCCTCGAGTGGCAATAGTCTCTGTCTACCCCTTGTCTCCTTTAATCACATTAAATACCTCAATTACATCACCTCCATATTCTATACTCGAGGGATTCCAAGCAACCTTTTACTCTCAATTTAGTTCTAGCGAATATGCTTTGAAACAGCCAAGTGCAACTAACAGGCAGCCTTCATTATGCAGCATCTGGTGAAGTTACATGTTAGGGATCAAACAGAAAGCCTGTCTTCAACTTATTTCATGCATCACAAACCTCCGAGATGTTGGATCAACATTCCAGCAGACCTTGGCTGGGTGATGAATTGCAGGATGAATCATTAAACAGTAAATACGAGAGCTGCAAGACTGATTGACCATAATTGTACAAAACATACTCATTCCTCACAATATAAATGTTGTTTCCCCTGCATTGACATTCAGGGCAGATAATGTCCTTTAAAGGAGGTCTTGTGGCACAGTGTTCAACATCCCTACCTCTGGGCTAGAGGCTCTGGTTCTCAGTCCAGCTTCTAGCCCAGAGGTAGAGATGCTGAACACAGTGCTGAACACTGTGCCATAAAACCCCCTTAAAAAGGACATTGTCTGCCTTGAACTTCAATGCAGGGGAAACAACATTTATATTGTGAGGAATGAGTATGTTTTGGGCGGCACGGTGGCACAGCGTTTAGCACTGCTGCCTCACAGTGCCAGGAACCAGGTTCAATTCCAGCCTCCGGTATATGTCTGTGTGAGGTTTGCACATTTTGCCCGTGTCAGCACAGGTTTCCCCTGGACGCTCCGATTTGCTCTCAAAGTTAAAAAATGTACAGGTTAGGTGGATTGGCTATGCTAAATTGTTCCTTAGTGTCAGGGGTACTAGCAAATAAATGTGACGGGTTACGGGATTGTGGTTGGTGCAGGCTTGAGGTGGCAAATGGCCTCCTTTTGAACTACAGTATTCTATGATTCTATAAGTCTCTCTTCAGAACTATGTCCATAACACGATTGACCAGCTAAATGGAAGAAGATACAAAAGTTTGAAGTCACGTATTAACCGATTCAAGAACAGCTTCTTCCCTGCTGCTGTCAGACTTTTGACTGAACCTACCTCGCATTAAGTTGGTTTTTCTCTACACCCTAACAATGACTGTAACACTCCATTCTGCACTCTCTCCTTTCCTTCTCTATGAATGGTATGCTTTGTCTGTATAATGCGCAAGAAACAGTACTTTTCACTGGATACTAATACATGTAACAATAATAAATCAAATCAAAAAATGAGCAACCTGTAAATGTCCTCGACAGATACTGACAGGAGAGTTTCCTGGTCAACCACACTGCAGAATGCAACTGCAAACCATCACAATACTTCATCCTGGACCAATCCAATGGAAGTCCATAAGCACCAATGCCATGCCCTAAGAGGGCATGGTACCACAGCACATTCAAATTTTACAAGTCAGTTTACATTAACAATGTAAAAATCTCCTAGTCGCCACACTCTGGCATCTGTTCAGGTAACACTGAGGGAGAATTTACCCTAACCAGCATATCTTTCTGACTGTGGGAGGAAACTGAAGCACCTGGAGGAAATCCACACAGACACAGGAAGAACATACAAACTCCACACAGTGACACAAGCCAAGAATCGAACCTGAATCCTTGGCATTGAAAGAACAGTACTAACCACTGTGGCATCGTGCCACCAATAATAACTCTGGATTTTACTGCGTATTCCCCAAATGCCCATTTCCCTTGCAGTGAATTGAAAAAGTGCCAATATCACAAAACACATCAAGCTATTGCCATTTCACTGCCATAAACTCCCTCTGATCTCATGCAATGTGCATTTATATAGCACCTTTAATATAATGTCCTGAGGAATATCATAAGAACAAGTTAAATAAAAGCTGATATCAATCCAAAGGAGACATTCAAAATGATCATCAGATACTTGGTCAAAAAAAATTTTTTTCTTTGAAAATGGATTATCTTAATAGAGTTGGAGAGTCTAGGAAGGAAATTTCAGTATTAAGACGTTGATGATTCCAGAGACAGCTGCCAACATCATGACAAAGGGACTGATGAATGCACAAGAGCCAGAGTTGCAGAAATGGAGATTTCAGGGGGTTGCAAGGCTGGAAGAAGTTACAGCAATAAGGAGGGAACCAGGCCATGGAAGGATTGTCGAACAAGAATGTTTGTTTTTGAAGCGAGGTGCTGTTGGATCTGGAGTGAGATTGAGTGATTGATGAGCGGGACATGGTGCAGGTTGGAATGTGGGCAGCCAACTTCTGAATGAATTCAGGCTAACAGATGAAGGATGGAAGAGCAGCAAAGATTGCACTGACATTGTCAAATCTAGAGGAAGCACGTCCGACAACTTCCTCAGCAACTAAGCTGAGATAGAAACAGATGATGTCATGTAAGTTAAGAAACTGGTTGAATTGGGCACTGAGATCATGAAGTTAGGTTGAACCTGACAAATTGGTGACAAAAATTGTAAAGTGGCACTTTTGTAGTGATGGACATATTATTTATATCAAAATACAAACGTTACAATGTTTATATAGTCATAATAGCACACGGTCTATGCCAGCTCTCTGCCAATAAAGGAGCAGCACTCCAAAAGCTTGTGATTCCAAATAAACTTGTTGGACTTTTAACCTGGTGTTGTGAGACTTCTTACCGCTCTCTGTGCAGTTAGTCCCTTTCTCCTCCCCTTCCCAATTCATGCAATTTCCTGTCTGTCAAGTACCCATCCACATCCTTTTTAAAGTCATTGATCATCTCTACTTCCACCACCTCGTGGGCGGTAAGACAGACAGACAGCCAGGGATCTGGGAAATGACAATTTATTCAAGGAACTCAAAAGAACGTTCAGGATGGAGGTGGGCAACACTTTGCAATGCAGGGATGTCCAAGGGCTGGATTTCCTGTTAAGGCAGAGGATGTCAGCTGCAAACGTGAAGCACAACACCTTAAGAAAATGAAGCTAGTATTGCGGTCAGGAAGGGAAATTGGGTACTGGTAGTTGTCAGGGAGCAATAGGTTCAAAGGACAGGAGATGGGGCCAAAGATCATGCTAAACAGAGCACGTGTATAACTACCATGCATTCTGACAAGCTTTGCAAAGGCTTGCCTCTGATAATAATGTATGTGCACAGAAACATATTGCAACCTACCTCTGATAAAGTGGATTGCAAATAACTAAATATTGAAGGGAATATTTGATAGGACATGTGGATGAGACTAAACACTATCTAGCAGATTCCTGATATCTGAATTGCAGTGGTTAACACTGCTGCCTTACAGCACCAGGGAGCCGGGTTTGATTCTGGCCTTGAGTTGCTGTATGTGTGGAGTTTGCACATTCTCCCTGCATCTGCGTGGGTTTCCTCCCAGTCTGAAGATGTGCAGTTAAGTTGATTACACATGATAAATTCTCCCTCAGTGTCCCAAGATGTGTAGCTTAGGAGGATTGGCCAATGTGTGAGGTTATGGATGGGGGAGGAGTGGACCTCGGTAAGATGTGCTTCAGAAAGTCAATGCAGATTCGATGAGCTAAATAGCAGCTTCTACAATGTAGCAATTCAACAGTTTTATCATTTGAAATCTATACAGTATTTCTCAGATTTCAGAATGGCATCAATTTAAAACCAGTTCAACTTCAGCTTTTTCTTAAAATCAAATTCTACCTCTAAGCAGCAGCAGTGGCTGAAAGGCACTGCACCCTGAACATAACCTCAGCACTGCTATGCAGTGTGGGCTTTTGCTACAATTTTATCATGCACTCAACCAAATATTGAAACTTAACGAGATTATTCCCTTAGGAATAGTAAATGGGACTGCATATGAGAAAAATTCAAGGTACATTAGTTTGTCATTTTATAATACCAAATGACTCCTTCATTTTGTTTTAATTAGAAGTCTAGACACTGGTTAAAAAGCACCAGGTATACATAAACACTTACATATGTACAGTTGCCAAAATATTATGTACACAGAGCAGTAGAAACATACTAAAAACAATCAGGATAGATTTGGACCATTATTCTGCTGCAGTACTTTAAGATCCTGTCTTCTAACACTGAGTGTAGTGCAAAGGACAACATAAAATTAGATTTTTACTAAATTTCACTAAAAAAGGCTTAATATTTAATAGCTAGTTGTTTAACTAGGTCCTCAGAAAACAGTAATTAACAACAGGATCAAGAATATTTTCAATAAATACTCTGTGTTCTGAGGTAGGTTACCAGAAAAAAAGAAAATGTTTATACAGTAAAACTTTGATTGGGCCAATACACAATACTGGAAAGCACAGGATAATAACAAGGGCAGAATTAAAACATCATACGAGTTGCATTCATCTGAACCCACATTAGACATCTGTCAGGTCTGCATTTAAGTTCAGCTGCAAATTAAGAAACACAAAAAGTGAGTTTAAACTTCCAAGCATAAAATTCTATGATTCCTCCAAGGATTTTTGTTTGGGAGCAGCAGTTAATGGGTTAATGACGATAACTCAGATTGAGTGCAATGAAATTTTTAAGTGGATACCTCACACAGAGTAACGTCAGAGGAACCTGAATCCCAGATTAGTTTAAACAGCAAAAAAAAGCTTGTAAGGTACATTTAACAAGAAGGAGAAATTCAAACCAGTACACATGCATTAACAAAAGTTTTACAAGGAAATTCCCTCGCACTGTAACAATGATCAGTCATGACAGTCCCTTGAAAGAGAAATTCATCTTAGAAAACTATTTTAATAATGTTGGCAGGCAGTTCATAATTGTGAAGTTAAATTGGGAGTGATCGGTGAGAGGGTGGCAGTGGCCAGTTATCACGCAGCTTGGATTTCCAGCAAAACGACTTGAAACGTTCCTGGAAAGCATTCCAGGTTTGACTTTTTGGTGACCCGGCCAGAATGTCAGGATAGCTCCAGCTTTGATCCCCAGTCTTGGTAAAAGTAGCTCAACTCAGCAGGGCAAACCTGGAAATCCTTCACTTAGAAGGGGAAGTGGGGGTGGAATCCCGGGGGTTCTTCCCCCTGTTCGATAGTAATCCTGTGGCCTGTGCTGCAGAAACTACACGTGCTGCTCTCAGGTAAGACTATGCTCAGGCAAGACTATGCTCAGGCACGATGCTTCCAACAGTCCAATAATCAAGATGACACACAGAAAGGAGTCAGTGTCTTCAAGTAGAAGCAAGTGGAGGGGAGGGAGAGCGGGCAGAAGAAAAACTTTGAAGTCATGATGTTGGAAACACACCAGCATGATAAATAGTGCAATGTACTTTTTTTTAATAACTTAATTATGATGTGTACACATTTATTCTCTTACTGGTATAGACTCAAGTCTCTATCCATTTGCCCAGCCACATTGCAGACAGAAAATAAGATGCAGAGACGGATTATCTGGAAAGAAAATGTGCACTCTTTTCAGCCAAGTGCTCCTTTCTTCATTACATTTCGATAATAATCAGTCATGCTTCGAGTCTGTGAAGTCACGTAGGTGATGGATGAGCATAGCCGCCTTGCATTTTCATCTTCCTGCGAGCCAGCGCTGCCAGCTTCTTCTGTTCAATCTCCTGCAATGAACATTTTGCTGCTGGCTTCTCCACAACTGCACAAATAGGAAGCACAGAAAGCAATAGCCTTAGAAACAAATAGCAGCTTAGATGAATTTCATATATACATTTATAAAGTTCCAAATTTAACTAACAGAGCTTTGAAGAGTAGTCAGCTAACAAATCCCAAGCCAGGACTTTTTTTTAAACCATAAAACTCACGTGAAACCAATCAACTGATGATGTGGAGTTGCCAGCTTTGGACTGAGATGGGCACAATAAGAAGTCTCATAACACCAGGTTAAATTCCAACAGGATTATTTGCAATCACAAACTTTTGGAGGTGCTCCTTCATCAGGTGAGTGAGGAGGTAGGTTATGCCGTGTTAGTAAACCTACCTCTTCACTCATCTGAAGGAGCAGTGCTCCAAAAGTTCGTTATTCCAAATAAACCTGTTAGACTTTAACCTGGTGTTGTGGGATTTTTTAAAGCGGGCATTCATTGCATTGAATTTGATAAGAATTATTTCAACTTGTCTCGTTACCTTCCTGCATCTTGAAGCACCAATCCTTGCTTTTAAGAACATACTAATTACATGGAGTAAGTCACTTAGCCCCTCACACCTGCTCCACCTTCAATAAGAACATAACTACCTAATTTTAATTCAATTTCACATTCCTGCCTACTGCGATGTTTCATCCCCTAGCTTTTCAAGGATCATTCTAGCTCTGTCTTCAAATATTCAACAGTTCAGTTTCCACAAAGACTTTTTGTCTTCACCAAGAAAGAGTTTCAAAGTCTCACAACCCTCTGAAAACCTTTGCCTTAAAAGAGCGACCCCTTATTTTTGAACAGTTATTCTCAGCTCTAGATGCTCCCACAGAACTTCCTAACTGTCACACCACAATCAGTAAGGATAGGCAATAACACCTGCATAATCATCCTCAACACTGGTGCCCCACAAGGCTGTGTTCTCCGTCTCCTACTATACTCCTTATACATTTATGACAGTGTGGCCAAATTCCCCTCCAATTCAGTTTTCAAGTTTGCTGATGAGACTATCATAGTGGGTCAGATCTCAAACAATGATCAGAGTACAGGAATGAGAATAGGTGAACTAGTACAACTACAATACTCGTGGAATGCTATATCATAGAATCTCTACAATGCAGAAAGAAGCCATTCAGCCCATCAAGTCTGCACTGACCACAATCCCACCCTGGTCCTATCCCTATAACCCATGCATTTATCCTAGCTAGTCCTTCTAACACTAAGGAGCAATTTAGCATGGCTAATCCACCTAACCCACATGTCTTTTGGACTGTGGGAGGAAACTGGAGCACATTGAGGGAATCCGTGCAGACACGAGAAGAATATGCAGACTCCACACAGACAGTAATCCAAGCCGGGAAATGAACCCAAGTCGCTGGCGCTGAGGCAGCAGTGTGACCCACTGTGTCTCCCTCAATGTCAGTAATATAAAGAAGTCTATATCAATAAGAATGAAGTGAAAGTGATCTAGAGCTTGACCTTGCAGAATCTAGAGCATGACCTTGAAACCATCGTTGATTGTCATAAAACCCGTCTGGTTCACTAATGTCCTTTAGGGAAGAAAGTTTGCCATCCTTATCTGGTCTGACCTACATGTGACTCCAGAGCCACAGCAATGTGATTGACTCTCATCTGCCCTCCAAGAACAGCTTAAGGATGGGCAATAAATGCGGGCCAGCCAGCGACACCCATGTCGCATAAAGAAATAAATTTTAAAAATGTAACTTCCTGGTAAGGCTCCCCATTGGTAATACAATGACAGAACATTATTCCTGTTCTAGTGATGTCTATTGCTTCAAAATCAGATATATTTATCACAAGAATATCCAACAGGGCATTAATCACATTTGACTGGAATTCAATATGAAATTACAAAAATATCTCCCTACCTTTTGTCTGTAAAGTAGAATCAGAAAAATGTCTCTTTAGAGGCGCTGCTGGGTATCGAGGGGCTGGGGTAAATTTATCTGACTGAGCGTTTCTTTCCATAGGGCTTTTTACATGATCTCTGTTGTCACAATCCTTCACACTTTGGGCTGTATGACAACTGGTCTTCCCCTGAACACTCATCAGAGAAGAAGCTGTAATTTTAGTGAAGGTAAACCGTGGAGTCCTGGGAATGCCAATAATGTGCTGCGATGCAGGGGCTGTGCGAGCCACAGTTACAGTGGATGGACAAAGTTTCTGGCTCGGGCCAAAGTTTGCAGTAACTGAAGCCTGAAGCAAATTTGAAATGCCAGCACTGTTTCTGGAGCCAGGCAGGGAACTGGATCTGTTTAAACTCACTGCACAGGACTGAGTAGTGCTTGAGAAAGGTTTACCCTGGAGATTGCTGAGGGAATTCAAATGATGGCTTTGCGTGGGGAGAGTCACTGTAGAACACACCATACAGGTCAAACCTGCAGGCTTTGGCAGAATCCTCATGGAAGCAGCTGCATTTTGCTTTGCTGCTATCGTTCCTTTGGAGAAGAATTTGCTTTCCGACACAAGACAAGATTGGTTGTAATTTAAATGATTCTGCTGCCCATCTGACCGTTCAGCAAACTGTGTTTTTTGCATATCTGAAATCGAAACCATGCTGTTTATTAAACCCCGGGAGTTGCTTGCTAGTTTTAGTCCTGTCATCTCATTGGTCGCGGCCACCTCAGAGTCCTGGCTTTGAATCAGTTTTTCCACATCATCGCACATCCTGTTCAAATCAGCATCGTCATCGCCTGTTTCCCACAGGTTGTCCGATCCAGTGAACACATTTTGAATTTCGGCGAAGAAATTTTCATCGTTCCAGTCATCAGCCACCGCCTCGGGTGGAGCACTTTCTGCAAAGACATCGAACCTTCTTTGTAAACCAGCACTGGAGAGCTTTCCAGATTTGAATCCATCAAGTGAGTTCGAACTGGCAGGCATGGAATAGCCTATCGGAACAAGGGAATCCTTTGTGTTCTCCTGTGCGCTGCCACTGTGCAATGTCTGTAAAGGTCTTGTATGAGGCAAGGGAGTCGATTCCATGAGGGGTCCGTTAAGCTGATGGGAACTACACTGAGGTTTTGAAACTTCAGGATTTCTCTGTTGTGTTTTTATTAATGTATCAACCACAGGTTTAAGCGCTTTGCTTTGCTGGAATTTGCTGAGGGATTCCTGTTCAGCCACTCTGCTACTCGCTTTGCTTTGTAGTGAAAAAGTAGCCCTTGGCTTTGGTCTCTCAGATCGCTTTTCAAAGTGCAAGGTTTTGGCGACAACTTCAGTGTCAGCGGCTTTGCAAAGGGAACTTTGCATCTGCTTCATAAATGATATAGCTGGTAGCGTGCCAGGAGCAACATTTGGATTGGTTGAATCATTACATTTTTTTGTACCATTCAGGTTGGCAGAATCCAGGGTATGAATGGACAGTTTGGGGAAATTAACACATTGCTTGTCAGTAGCAACAAGTTCTGGATTTTCTGTAATTTCCATTACAAAAGAGTCGTCTGCCATCCAATCATCATTCTCCCAATCATCAAACTCATCATCCTCCGGAACAGTTTCAGATGGACAAAGTGGTGCTGCCCCACCTGTGGATTGAACGCCAGTGTTGCCGCGCTGCTTTAATTCACAACTTGTAGTGATGGCTTCACGAGTGAAGCCTTTGCCATGCTGGGAGCTTGCTGCATTGTTAAGGAGAGTGTCTTTACCTACCAGCTTTGAGGCTTGAAATTCATCAGCTTGTTTATGAGATGGAGAGGAAACCACTACGTCTTCTATCCTTGTCTTATTCATACCTTTGTCACAGTTAATGGCATCTTGTCCAAATGTTGGAACCACTTTGGAAGCCAGAAGTCCATCTGGTGTTGGACTTCTTGAATCATCGGTCGAGAGGCCCTGACTCAGAGGTCGACTAGTGTGTTGGGTGGGACCATCAAACAAGGCATTAACGGCAGCTTCAGTTTCTAGGTCCAGTGACACTGAGCTACTATCCTGATTGTGTAGCTCACTTACAGGAAGGGCGCTGCCTGTGCCATCTTTAACTGGCCCTATGGTTCCAGTCACAGATGCCTGCCCCAATGTTGAACGGTCAGCATTTGGTCGCTCTGTTAGTAGTGTCTGCTCCATATCGGCACAATCTGAAGTCTGGTTAACTTCACCGGCTTCTTCACCATAACCGATATCTTGTTCCACCATGTTCCTGTCAAACTCTTTTGCTAGCTTCATCAGTTCTTCCTCTGTGCTCCTTTGAAATCTAAAATGAATAAAATTTTGATAAATTCTCGCGAGCTGCTTTTACAATGTAGTTTCCCTGAAAAGATAAATTTCTTTGTACAAACATTTTGGTTCCTATTTTAAAGGTACTTTAACAACAGAACTTCATTGATAATTCGGAAACTTCAATATAATGCATCAGGAAAGTATTTAATAAAGCTTAGATTGACAATAAATTTCTTAATATATTGAACAGCATAGTTTCAAATTGCCGTTTGTGTACTAAGAAGGCTCTCAGCACCAGATTAAAGTACAACAGGTTTACTTGGATTCACGAGCTTTAGAGCGCTGCTCCTTCCTCAGGTGTCTTTCAAACACACTCATGTAGGAGCAACGTTCCAAAAGCTTGTGATTCCAAATAAACCTGTTGGATTTTATCTTGATATTGTGAGACTTCTTACTGTGCCCATCCCAGCCCAACCCCGGCATCTCCACACCACGGTCAATTGTTAATAGCTTGGTCACGGAAAGGTTAGCACTTAGGGCAAGGCAAGCAAAGGCACAGCCACCAAAAGTGGAGTAGATTAAATTGGGCATGCTGAAAAGGATACCTTTGAGGGCTGGAGGTGTTCACAAAGATAAAGGGTAGCAGAGTCATGGAATGGTGAGTCAAAGATGTGAATGTTAAAACGAAGATGTTGCTTAACCGGGTATTAGGGTAAGTCAAGAATCTTAGGGAGGATGGGTGAAAGCCAGGGCCTGGGTGGCAGAACTTTGACAAGATAATCAGGGGCTTTGTAGGGTAGACACTGAAAAGACATTTCCCCCTCTCTGCCCCTGAATCATTCAGAATGGGTGGGAAGAATTTCAGAATAAGAGATCTCCCATTTTACATGAAAATAAGGAAGAATTTCTTTCAGATGGTTGATAAAGTGGTTAGCACTGCTGCCTCTCACTGCCAAAGACCTGGGATTGATTCCCAGCTGGGCTCACTGTCTGTGTAGAGTCTGCATATTCTCCCTGTGTCTGCGTGGGTTTCCTCTAGATACTCAGTTTCTTCTTACAGTCTGAAAGGTGAGGTGCATTGACCGAAACAGGTGTGGAGTGTGGCGACTAGGGGAATTTCACAGTAACTTCATTGCAGTGTTAATGTAAGCCTACTTGTGACGAATAAATAAACTTTTTACTTTGTTAATCTTTGGAATTCTCCTTCAGACAACAAAACACAGGGTCATTGAATATATTCAAGACTGAGTTAGATTTTTTGATCTTCAAGGGTTACATACAAAGGAGCAGGGAGCAGTTAGGAAAATGGGCATGAACAGGTCAACCATGGTCTTATCCAATGGTACAGAAAATTTAAGAGGCCAAATGGCCTTCTCCTGCTCCTATTTCCTATGTTATGTTCAAGTTCAAGGAGGACTCAGCACAAAAGTTCAGCCAGTAATGTTTTGGAAAAGTCACACTGGAGGTTTTCAGATGAACAGAAGTAGGGGTTAAGGCGAATGATGCTACAGAGCTGGAAATAGGGAGTCTTTGAAGGTACGGGGGGGGGGATAAGTGGTGGAATCATAGGGTAAAATAAGATGCAGGGGCTGCAAACAGTCTGGCTCAGCCTCAGGCAAGTGCCAGAACAAAGGGTGGAGCTGGTGGAGATATTAAATTGAGAATATCGATCTATTTAGAATGCAAGTTAAATTTGTTCACATACTGAACAAGTACAATGAAACCCTGATTTTATGCACTTCAATTTGGTTTGAATTCGGATATAATGCGATGAACCACTGGACCCGCAATTCAGAAAGATCCTGACCTAAATCCTTCCACCTTTCCCCATCTCTGTTCATCTGTAATAACCTTCTTGAACTAATGGCAGTCTCTACCTAAATGACTGATGTAATGTCCATTCTCTGTGAATGAGGCTCATCGTGGCAGGTTGAACTCACGCTATATTCATTCAGAAACTGCGACTGTTTCAAAATAAAATGGAGGAGGGACTTTACATTTCTGTAATATGAATTGAGTTTGTTTCCTTTAATCCTATTAACAGGATATGTTGCACTTTTTGCCTCCTGTTCCACAAAAATGGTGAGATAAATGCTGGAATAAGGTTGTACAGGTTTGCACCCCGATTTAGCGTGAGTCCGCTTTTTTTGCGATAACATTTTATGGACCCCAACCACTGCATTATAATGGGGCTGCACTGTACATGTCAAAGTGCTAACTTGCAACTAAACCAGATAAGAGTTTTGTTTTCAAAACTGAACCAATTCTTTGGTCTCTAAGTTTGATCGGTGGCTCAGTGAAGGCTTTATATTACTAACACTGCTCCCAGCAAACACAACATGATTAGCATGTCCCTACACAAAAAGGTTAAAGTTCACATCTGATGTGAAATATTTTTAGTCCAGCTTTGTGAATGGGCTATTTCAGAAAATCACCAAAAGATTCTGCAATGGTTTATCAATAACAGTTATCAATATTAAGTATTATAAACATTTAGACAAGGGGCGAACCAAGCCCACGACCTTCTTACAAATGATCTGAAATGTTTTTCACTGATTCTCATCAGCAGTTCTCAAGTACCCGTGAAGGCTATTTTAATGGTGCGTTTCACACTGAGTAACAAATTCCAAACATATTTACTAATGGCACATATTCTGAAGGCAGCACGGTGGCACAATGATAGGACCTGAATGGGATTGTAGTTGGTGTAGGTTTGGTGGCCCAAATGGCCGTCTGCACTGTAGGGAATCTATAAAATGTTCTAAAAAGAGCAGGATAAAATTTGCCTCACAAGTAAATACTGCTATAGTTTTGTCTTAACCTCTTAAAATGCTAAGAAATGATCTTTTTGTGGCACATACCTTGAATTACTTGCTTTGTTCCTTTCTCGAAAAGGCACGATAGGGCTACATTGGATTGCATCCTCACCTAGCCATATATTCAGAGGCACCTCCGAAGATCGCTACTTTTCCCAAAAACAAAAATAACTATTAATTATCGAGTGACACTGTGCCTTGCTTAAATATATTTACAGAAAAAGAACACTGACAGTAGGTAACTGGAGAATTTTACTTAATAGAGAGCTTAGTTTCCAAAGAAAAACTGTAGTTAGGGGTAAAATCAAAACCAGAATGGAAATAGGTAAACCAACTTTGCTTCCCATACTTTCATCTTTCAAATACACTATTATGATCATTAGCTAACATTGACACAAACAGGTTGACTTGTTAGGAATCACAAGCTTTTGGAGTGCTGTCCCTTCATCTGGTGACTTACCCAAAGAAGGAGCAATGCTCCGAAAGCTTGCAATTCCAAATAAATGTGTAGGACTTTAACCTGGTGTTGTGAGACCCCTTACTGTGCCCACTCCAGTCCAACGCTGGAATCTCCCACCATAGCAGATGGTGGAATTTCATTCAATAAAAAACAAACTGGAATTAAAGAGTCAACCAATGACCATGAAACAATTGTCGATTTTTGGAAAAACCCATCTGGTTCACTAATGAAATTAGGGAAAGAAATCTGCCGTCCTTACCTGGTTTGGTCTACATGTGACTCCAGAGCCACAGCAATGTGGTTGACTCTCAACTGCCCTCAGGTAACTAAGGATCGGCAATAAATGCTGGCCAGTCAGAGATGCCCATATCCCACAAATGAATAAAAAAAAAATCTCAATATCATGACTTGATAGAACTTTAAGGCTTTCCCTCTCCATTTCAGTGAAAACACAGGATGATGGCAAGTAACCCAAGTGAAAGGCAACAAACAAAACCCAAGCAATTGTCATGAATTGGATGGAAGGTACTCTGATCTTATCCAAACCTCAGCCCATTCACTGGCAACACAATAGATTACATTCCCGAACCCTGTTAGTAGACTGCAGCTTCACTCTCGTACCCAGCAACGTAACGACTGAGTGCTAACTGAGCCACACAGGTGAGGTATTTAATCCAACGGGCTAACAAACTATCAGCCAGCTATCTCAGAAAAGGCTGGAAATACTCAAAAACAAAATGAACATTTGAGGATAATGACATCCCATCTTTTCTGTAACTCTTCAGAGAACAATAATTAATTGTGAGCATCGTATTTGACCAGTTCCCCTAAACTTGGGCTATGGGTCAGCAAACATTAAACTCTTTTTTTGGAACTTTTGGAATCCCTACGGTGCAGAAGGAGGCCATTCGGCCCATCAAGTCGGCACTGACCACAATCCCACTTAGGCCCTATTCCAGCAATCTCTTGTATTTACACTGCTAAGCCCCGACACTAGGATTAATTTAGCATGACCAATCAACCAAACCAGTACATCTTTGGACTGTGGGAGGAAACCAGGGCACACAGAGGAAACCCACACAGACATGGGGAGAATGTGCAAACTCTGCACAGACAGTGACGCGAAGCTGGAACTGAACCCAAATCCCTGGTTCTGAGAGGCAGCGATGCTACCCACTGTGCCATGCTCAACATTCGTGCCTAATTCAGTGTGCGTACAGAGTAGTTTTGTTACCTGAGGGGCAATGCGTTTTACAACGTCGGATATCTCCACTGCATGCTGACAAGTCACAGATGACTTCTTTCCATTGTCTGTGTAAAGAAAGGCAAGAGCCTAAATTTGATTATACTTTATTTCCTTCAAAATCTATTACTCCATTTTGGTTAAAGCCAACATTATTTAAATTTCTCATCAGTTCAAGCAAGTTGATTAAAGTTAATTTATTATTGTCACAAGTAGGCTTATATTAACACTGCAATGAAATTACTATGAAAATCCCGAAGTCACCACACTCTGGTACTTGTTTGGGTATTCCGAGGAAGAATTTAGCACGGCCAATTCATCTAACTAGCACGTCTTTGGAATATGGAGAAAACCAGAGCATCCAAGAATCCCATCCGGACACGGGGAGAATGTGTGGAATCCACACACTGTGACCCAAGCCAAGTTTCGAACCTGGGTCCTTGGCACTGTGAGGCACTACATGTTGTATTACAGAACCAACCTGTTCAATATTAATGCTTAAAAGAGCAATGCTTAAAATGTATGTCAAACAGTTTTGGCAACAATTAAGCTATTAAAGACACAATAGACACCGTGTACATACTTTTGCGCAATAACTGACTCAAGAACTGTATGTGCTGATAATGGAATCAGATAAAACAAAGAAAGGAGACACAAGACAGTGAGGAAAATAACAGAGGAAAGAACGTAGGGCTGATTAATAAAACACAGAAAAGTGCACATCAGATTTCTCAAAAATCCCACTTCATACACTAGCTAACATGCATTCAATTACCTAATTTAAATGCGGTTGGAGAGTGCTGGTCCCAATAAATGTCTTGCTGTAACTCTGAATCATTGACAGGGGAATTGCGATTTGCAATAAGTTGTTGCTTTCTTGATATCCTCTTTGGAGTTTTATATGATAATGCTTCTGGAAGATAAAAATACAAGTTTAAATATGGCGCAGAATACAGCTAAAAATAAGCACGTTAAAACAGGCTGGCTGTTCCAATTCAGATGGGACAGCAGCTATACAGAATGCGACTACGGACTACAAAAAAGTGCTTTAACCACAGTATAACAACGTTTAACATCTGAATACACCACCACTCCCTAACACACGGTTCTCTTTAACTCTTATACTGATTGACTTAGCAAGCATTAATTAGAGAAATGCTTCAGGAGAGAGAAATCCCATTTAGGCAGAATCCTGTGTTCCAAATCACTTGCCACAATCATTGCATTGCTAAAAAAAAACACGCTGTTGAAGTTTTTCATCATGCACTCATCAGGACTGATACGTAAGAATACCAACTGCAAAAGGAACAACAATCAGAACATAGGTGAAGCTAGACGTTGCACACTGCTCCAATGTAGTAGCAATTGAAGTTGTATCCTAAACTAAGATGCTGCCATCAAGCCAAAACGTGGTATATGGATTTCAGTGCTGGTCTGATGCCAGCTATGTAAGTTGTACGCAGCAATGACCTGTACAAAACTCTAGTGCGGCTGCACTTTGAGTATTGTGTACAGTTCTGGTCCCCGCATTATAAGGAAGATATGGAGGCATTGGACAGGGTACAGAGGAGGTTTACCAGGATGTTGCCTGGTATGGAGGGCAGGTCTTATGAAGAGAGGCTGAGGGATTTGAGGTTGTTTTCGTTAGAAAGAAGGCGGCTAAGAGGAGACCTTATTGAAACATATAAGATGTTTAGAGGTTTAGATAGGGTGGACAGTGATAGCCTTTTTCCTAGGATGGAGAAAGCTAGCACGAGGGGACATAGCTTTAAATTAAGGGGTGGTAGTTATAGGACGGATGTCAGAGGTAGGTTCTTTACCCAGAGGGTGGTAAGGGTATGGAATGCCCTGCCTGCTGCAGTTGTAGATGCGCCAAGTTTGGTGGCGTTTAAGAGGTTAGTAGATAAGTTTATGGATGAAAAGGGAATGGTTTAGGTTAGACAGTCATTGCTTTTTCTTAATTGGTCGGCGCAACAACGAAGGCCGAAGGGCCTGTTCTGCACTGTAATGTTCTATGTTCTATGACCGGCAGATCACCCCAGACAGAACATCCCATTGGCTGTTCACAATAGACAAAGCACTAACTGCATCCAACAGCCCATATTGTAAAACTCAGGACAGAGGCCGGGATTTTATGGTCTCGCTCAAACACTCTCAACCAAGGTCAATGAAGATTTCTGTTGCTGGACCCTAACCTGCTCCGATTCTGGATGGGCAAGGTGGTAGAGTTCCAGCCAGAGTTCCAAAAATAGTTGAGAGCCTGTGATTGGTCAGCACGTGCAAAACAATCCTGAATGTGCTAAGAATTACACTGACAGGCTCACATTTATGCATGTTAAAAGTCACATTTTCACATACAAGGCCCTATCCTTTGCAGACACAAGGAGCTTGTCCACACAGTGCGTCTTTTTCAACAAAATAAAAGCTTGGGGTCAGCCATTCCCCTTGGCAGTGCCTTGGCCAGAGTCAACCCCCCCACAGCTTGAATTTAAACAAAAGCTTGGCAGTTAACTATCCCCTGGTGCATTTTCATGGCAATGGCTCTACCATTCAGACTCCACTTGCCAATTAATCAGCACTCCCTTCTCATGCAGTACAAATTGTTGTTCCCTTTATAATTGGTATTCTTGTGAATCTGTACTGATGCATTCAAGACAAAAAGCTTTGACAGTATGTCTCATTATTCAGTGAAACTCAAGAATATTCTCTAAGCTGCTACTATCACTTTCACTGATATAGAACATCATCCTACCTTTTTTTCCAATTGGATACAGGCACCCAATTCAACTTACCTTTACAAAGAACCAGCATGTTAAAGTGTGCCTTACCACTTTCAGAAAAACCAAAGTCTTAGTATAGCCAATAAATTACATTTTAATAAAAGTTGACCAAAACAGCAGCCAACCTGCACACTGCAAATCCCATAGACGAAGTGGAGATAGTCGACAGCTTCATGTTTCTAGGTGTTTAGATCACCAACAACCCTGTCCTAGTCCCTCCATGCTAACACTATAGCTAAGAAAGTCCACTGGCACCTCTACTTTCTCAGGAGATTAAAGAAATTTGGTACGTCCACTACAACTCTGACCAATTTTCACAAATGTACCATAGAAAACATCCATTCTGAACATACCACAGCTTGGTATAGCTTCTGCTCTGACCACGACTGCAAGAAGTTGCAAAGAATTGTGAACATAGTCCAGTTCATCAGGCAAACCAGCCTCCCATCCATTGACTCTGTCTACACTTCCCACTGCCTCTAGAAAGCTGCCAGCATAATTAAGGACCTCATACACAAAAGTCTGAGATAACACACCAACGAACTCAAGAACAGCTTCATCCCTGCTACCATCAGACTTTTGAATGGTGCTATCATATATTAAGCTAATCTTTCTCTTCACATGATGTAACTGGAATATAGTATTACACTGTCCCTTTTCCTGAGTACTCTATAAATAGTACGTTTTATCTGTATTGTGCACAAGAAACAATTTTTTTTTACTGTATCCCAATACATGTGACAATAATAAATCAAACCTAAGTGATGAATTAATTTGATTTAAATGGTAATGGCTTAGCAAGGGCTGGGAGATTGCATCTCCACTCAAATGAGTGGTGGTTCCTTTATTTAAGGTTGCAACTAAAATAATAACAATTTTACAGCACTCCCTTTGTAACTGCCTGTCTTAGATTATCCACTTACAGTCTGGAATGGAGCTTGAACCCAGGTTTCTGACACACATAGATAATTGAGCCAAAAACAGACAGCTCCAGTAAAAGTAGATTCAGATATCTATGACATATGGGTAAGGCTTAAAGAATGTAATGCTTGAATGTCAATTACTGCTACACAATCACATATCCCTCTCTCACTCTGGTCTTCCTTTCTTTAGCTGAGGGTAATTAAGCTGCAAGATAAACCACACAGAGGTCTGAGGCTTCACACAGGATGTGTTTGCACACCCAAAGTGTAGATACGACCTGACTTTGTTTGCTGTGATTATCTAATGTGAGGCAAATTCATTACTTGGAGCTTCTCCCTCCTATCAGATGTTTAACATGGATGAGCTATTGGCATTAGGAAGGAGCTTGCAAGGTAGAAAGCTTCTTTTACCAAGTAATGTGACTATTTTACAACCAAATACAAAAGCTGGTACATAACCTTTAAAGTATCACCTTTCACCTTTTCAACAGCACATGCCTTCACACCATCTGTGCAACACTGAACCTTGCGTTTATACACTTTACCAACTCAAGGTTCAACTTCTGCCACTCTGTTAAACAGCCTTCCCACCTAGTTTTTTGGGACATGGGCTTTGCTGGCTGGCCTGCATTTATTGCCCATCCCTAACTGCCCCAAGGGCAGTTCAGAATCAATCACATTTCTATGGCTCTGGAGTCACTCATAGGCTAGACCAGGTAAGGATGGTAGATTTCCTTCTCTAAAGGACATTAGTGAATTGGATGAGTTTTCCCAACAACTGACAATATCTTCATAAGAACTAGGAGCAGGAGTAGGCTATATGGCCCCTTAAACCTGCTCTGCCATTTAGTAAAATCATGGCTGATCTTTTTGTGGACTCAGTTCCACTTATCCACTCTTTCACCATAATCCTCAATTCTTTTACTGTTTAAAAATTCATCAATCCTTGCCTTAAAAACATTCAATGAGGAAGTCTCAACTGCTTCACTGGGCAGGAAATTCCAGATTCACAACCCTTTGTGTGAAGAAGTTCCTCCTCAACTCAGTCCTAAATCTGGTGCTCTTATTGAGGCCAGACGCTCTAGCTCTAGATTCACCTGCCAGTGAAAACAACTTCCCTGCTTTTATCTTATCTATTCCCTTCATAATCTTATATAGTGCTATAAAATCTCCCCTCATTCTTCTGAATTGCAATGAGTGTAGCCCCAAGTCTACTCGATCTCTCCTCATAAGCCAACACTCTCAACTTTAGAATCAACCTAGTGAATGTCCTCTGCACACTCTCCTTTCTCAAGTAAGGAGATCAAAACAGTACTCCAACATAATCTCACCGCTTTTAAATTCCATCCCTCTTTCATGGTCTTTTGGATATTTTCTATTGAATTCAAATTCTACCATCTGCCATGACAGGATTCAAATCCAGGTCCTCAGAATATTCACTGAGTTTCTGGATTACCTAGCGATAATACCACTAAGCCATCACTCACCCTTGCCCAAATCCTCCACAAGCTTCAACTCATTTAAAATAAACTCATCCATGCAATAAGCATCACAATGGCACAGCGGTTAGCACTGCTGCCTCACAGCGTCAGGAACCTGGGTTCGATTCCAAGCTTGGGTCACTGTCTGTGTACAGTTTGCACATTCTCCCCACGTCAGAGTGGGTTTTCCCTGCATGGTCCAGTTTCCTCTCACATTCTGAAAGAAGCGCTGGTTAGGTACGTTGACCCGAATAGATGCCAGAATATGGCTAGGGGAATTTCACAGTAACTTCATTGCAGTGTTAATGTAAGTCTACTTGGACTCTTAAACAAACTTTAACTTTTAACCATCCCCAATACATTGCTTTCTAATCCCCCCCATAGGCTCATTCCCTCCAATTTTAGATGACCTCCTCCAAGTGTACACACAATCCTTTTCCCTCAAATACAGAGTTGCTGCTTCTTTCCCCTGCTCCCATCATTGAAATGTTCCTGATCACAGCATACGCATTTGCCTCTCCACCTTCCTCCCATCACTTTCTTTTTAATAAAAATGCTTCCTTTTGAAAGTGTGTTGGACACATCAGGCCTGTTTTACCATTGAGTACAAAGCTAATCTGTATATGAACTCCATTTATCCTCCATGTGCCTTAAACTATCTCAGGTTTAAGAGTAGTTAGTTGAGTTAACATTGATTATTTCTGTGGGAGTTTCTATATTTCCATCATGCTTAGCAAGAACTGCTTCCCAATTTCTGTCCTGAATCTTTCCCTACTTCTCTACTTTTTTTGCCTTCTGACAGTTTTGATTCCCAGTCTTTTCATGGAATCCCTACACTGCAGGAAGCTGTTTGACACATTGTTGTCATTGCAGACTCAATCACATCTAGGCCCTAACCCCCTAACCCCATGTATTTATCCCGCTAATCACTCTAACCTACGCATCCCAGGACACTAAGGAGCAATTTATCATGGCCAACGCATGTAACCCACACATCTCTGGACTGTGAAAGGAAATCCACGCAAACACGAGGAGAACATGCAAACTCCACACAGATAATGACCAAAGCTGGGAATCAAACCCAGGTCCCTGGAGCTATGAAGCAGCAGTACTAACCACTGTAACCACAGACAGTTTTGCATTCCCAGTTTTTTTCGATCCCAGAGTGTTCTGGTTCCCAGTGTTTGCTTTCAGAGTTTTTGTTGCCAGTCTTTTGCCCCCAGATAGTACTAGTCCTAGCTTTTTGTTCCCAAATGGTTCTCGTTTCGTGTTTGCTCCCAGACAGTTCCTGTTCCCAATTTTTTGTCCCCAAACAGTATTTATTCAGCTTTTTGGCCATCAGAGTGCTTTGCCCCCAGTTCTCTGCTCCCAGCCAATTTTTGTCCCAGTACTTTTGCCCCTAGACAGTCTCCTGCTCCCAGTTGTTTTGCCCCTAGACAGTCCTCTGCTCCCAGTTGTTTTGCCCCCAGAGTGTCGCTCCCAGTTGTTTTGCCCCCAGACAGTGTCGCTCCCAGTTGTTTTGCCCCCAGACAGTGTCGCTCCCAGTTGTTTTGCCCCCAGTGTCGCTCCCAGTTGTTTTGCCCCCAGAGTGTCGCTCCCAGTTGTTTTGCCCCAGACAGTGTCAGTCCCAGTTTTTTTGCCCCCAGAGTGACATTCCCAGTTGTTTTGCCCCCCAGACAGTGACAGTCCCAGTTGTTTTGCCCCCAGAATGTCAGTCCCAGTTATTTTGCCCCCAGACAGTGTCAGTCCCAGTTTTTTGCCCCAGATGTAGTCCCAGTTGTTTTGCAGCCACACAGTGTCAGTCCCAGTTGTTTTTGCCCCAGACAGGACAGTCCCAGTTGTTTTGCAGCCACATAGTGTCAGTCCCAGTTGTTTTGCCCCCAGACAGTGACAGTCCCAGTTGTTTTGCAGCCACACAGTGTCAGTCCCAGTTGTTTTGCAGCCACACAGTGTCAGTCCCAGTTGTTTTGCCCCCAGTGACAGTCCCAGTTGTTTTGCCCCCAGAGTGTCAGTCCCAGTTGTTTTGCCCCCAGACAGTGACAGTCCCAGTTGTTTTGCAGCCACATAGTGTCAGTCCCAGTTGTTTTGCCCCCAGACAGTGACAGTCCCAGTTGTTTTGCAGCCACACAGTGTCAGTCCCAGTTGTTTTGCAGCCACACAGTGTCAGTCCCAGTTGTTTTGCCCCCAGAGTGTCAGTCCCAGTTGTTTTGCCCCCAGAGTGTCAGTCCCAGTTGTTTTGCAGCCACACAGTGACAGTCCCAGTTGTTTTGCCCCCCAGACAGTGTCAGTCCCAGTTATTTTGCCCCCCAGACAGTGCTGTTGCCCTCCCTCCCCATGTTGAGCTATAATGAGGGGCTTTGCTAAGCTGCCGGGGGGCAGATCGCCGGCGAGTTTTTCACCTTCAGCGGCCTGGGGCCTAGCTGCCGATCTGGAGCCTCGGCTCAGCCTGCCGGTACGGGCCGGGGGAGTCAGCCCGCGGCCGCCGCCTCGCTCCCCGGGCGGCCCCGGGCTCGGGTGGAGCCGGGTTCGCCGCCTCCTGCGGCCGGGCGCCGCCTCTTCCTCCATCCCTCAGCCGGCCGCCGCCGCCACCTCGCTCCGGAACCACGCCGCCATCTTCCCGGGAATAAAAACCCGCCGATAATAAAGCCCCTTCCCTTTAAGGGCTCTCCCCTTCACCCATTGGCTGAGGACCCGCGGATGCACACGCTGATTGGCTGCGCCTGTTGCTATGTCTGCCCCACCCCCTAGTTACAGTGTCAATCAAATATGCAGCGTTGTTGGCAGGGATAAATCTGAGGAACTGAGGGGGAATATTTGAGAAGTTTGGGAGAAACGATTAAGAAATCGGAGGGAAAGTTTGAGAAGTTGGAAAAAAGTTGGAAAAGTTTGGGAAGTTGCGGGGAAAATGTTTGAGAAGTTGGGGGAAAAGTTTGAGAAGTTGGGGGGAAAGTTTGAGAAGTTGGGGGAAAAGTTTGAGAGGTTGGTGATAAACTTAGAGAAGTTGGGGGAAAGTCTGAGAAGTTGGGAGTAATGTTTGAAAAGTAGGGGGAGAACTTTTCCAAAGTTAGCCAAAAGGAGAAAAATCGAAATCTGTTGCATTTCTATAGCACTTTTCATCTCCAGCAGACATCCCAAAATCCCCTTACAGCCAATTAAATTACTTCTGAAATCTATTCATTGCACAGTGGTAATCACCCAGTGGGGATCTCTGTGGGGCAGGAGACACCTAGAAGGCCTGCAGTGGACATGTACGAATCTGGGCAGCTGTGGATTGTTCCAGTTCCAGGGCAGGGATGGGGGGAGGGGTGCTTTACCCTTTGTGTTCCTGACAAATAATCAATAAATACCCTCCTGACAAAGTCTGTACCGTCCATCATTGCAACTGGGTTGAACAGGAAAAGATGACTTATCAAATTAGGCACTTGCATTATGCAAATGCAATATTCTCTTTACCTGGGTGTTTGCTTGGATAACGTCTGAAACTTCTCTCAGAGCCTGAGGGAGTAAAATTCCAGAATGTAGTTCAACTCTAAAATCAATACTACTTATTGCACAGATGATATATTTATTACCAGCAAGAAAGCATTGCATCTGAATTTGTTTTAATCACATTACCTTCAAATCAATCCTCAACAGCTACAAAACTGACTTATTTTTCTAAAAAATTAATCTGCATATTGTCAATTGATTTTGTTGACAGTTATGCCAGCATAGATACAAGAAGAAAAAGAACTTGAATTTTTCTGTCACCTTCAGGTTGCCCCATGGTGCTTTAAGAAACATAGAATTAGAAGCAGGAGTAGGCCATTTGGTCTGTCAAGTCTGTTCTGCCACTCATTTTGATCATGGGTGATCATCACATTCAGTATCCTGTTCCCGCCTTCTTCTCATATCCCTTTATCCCTGTAGCCCCAAGAACTATATTAAATATATTGTTCTAAGGACATTTTGAAGTGTAGCTACTGTTGTAATGTACGAAATGTATCAGTTAATTTGTGCAGCAACTCCCCAAGTCAGATGGGTCAAGTAATAATCAGATCATACATGGGCAGCTGTGTTATCTACTGTTGATAGCACTGTTGCCTCCTATTGAAAATTTTCCAGGACGTTGTGGGGTCTGGATGGGGTGGACGTGGAAAGGATGTTTCCACTAGTAGGAAAAACTAGAACCAGAGGGCACCACGTCAGGCTAAAGGTGCGATCCTTTAAAACAGAAATGAGTAGAAATTTCTTCAGTCAGAGAGTGGGGAATCTGTGGAACTCTTTGCCGCAGAGGGCTGTGGAGGCCAGGTCATTGGGTGTCTTTAAGACAGAGATAAGTAGATTCTTGATTAATGAGGGGATCGGGGGTGATGGGGAAAAGGCAGAAGAATGGGGATGAGAAAAATATCAGCCACAATTGAATGGTGGAGCAGACTCGATGGGCCGAGTGGACTAATTCTGCTCCTACGTTTTATGATCTAATGATCTCCCAGCACCAGGGACTTGAGTTCAATTCCTGGCCTGGGTCACTACCTGTGTGACGTTTGCACATTTGCCGCATGTCAGTGTGGTTTTCCCCACAGTCCAAGGATGTACTGGTTAGATGGATTGGCCACAATAAATTGATACTTAGTGTCAAGGGGATTGGCAAAGTAAATATGTAAGATAGGGCCTGGGTGGGATTGCAGCTGATGCAGATTCGATGGGGCAAATGGTCTCCTTCTGCACTGTAGGGATTCTATGAATATTTTTATTTTAGTTGAAGGATAAGTATTAACTAGGACACCAGATAGAATTCCCTTTTTGAGAAGTAATGCCATGGAATCTTTTATGTGGGATCGAGATACCAAAGAGAACTTTGACTTAACAACTCAGTCAAGAAGCCACAGTCCTACTGTCCTGCGTTAGAAAGTAAGTGTAAATTTTTATGCTTTAATCTCTACAGTAGGGCTTGAATCTATAACCTTCTGGTCCATAAGTGAAGGGCTGCCAACACTTGTGGATAGCAATCTTCAAATTGCTGCTCTTGCCTGGGGCCTGTTAATTGGTGTGAAATCACTGTGTTAAACAATAGTATTAAGGCCACCCACAAGTGAGGTTCTCCAAAGTTTTATTTATTAAATTATTAGTGTCACAAGTAGGCTTACATTGACACTGCAGTGAAGTTACTTGATAATCCCTTAGTTGCCACACTCCAGCACCTGTTCAGGTACACTGAAGGAGCTTGAATATGGCCAATGCACTTAACCAGCAGGCTTTTCAGATTGTGGGAGGAAATTGGAGTAGCCAGAGGAAACCCATGCAGATACAGGGAGAACATGCAAACTCCACAAAGACAGTGACCCAAGCTGAGAATCAAACCTGGGTTCCTGATGCTGTGAAGCAGCAGTGCTAACCACTGAGAGTTGTTGATCAGGGTAAGACCCCTCTCTTTATCACTGTCTGGCTGGGATAACCTCAAATTGTTCCAATCACAGGTGAATAGAACTGAACAATAATTCAGGACTAAGGAAATTATTAGTGCACTACTACACAAAGTAAAGGGGGGAAGAAAAAACCCACAAGGTTGTAATGAACACATACAAGTCCTCACTAAGGCACTACAACAATAAGTCCATCCAGGGGCCTGCTTTATAAAGGGTTCAGGATCCCAGTTCCATCTTGTAAGGTAATTACCAATCACCTGGGAAACTTGTATTCTATTGGAAGGTCAATCAGGGATTTCCCATGTAAATCCTGAGCTTTATCACAAACTGGCTCCATTTCCTCATTCAACTCCTTCTGTTGGTCATAACAAGATTTAATCTAAGAAGGATCCCTTTCTCTCAGATACCTTTTTCCCAGACCCAATGGTCATGTTTTAATAGGAGCCAATTTAACCAGGCTTCCTTGAGTTAAAGGTAGAATGAGTTTATTAATTACTAAGGCAAGGGGAAAAATAGTAAAACAGATGCATATACATTCATACAGATTAGGAGAGAGAATTGAATGCAAAATAAGTAAAGAAAATAAAAGGCATGAGGAACAATATTTGATTTGCAAGGAGTAGCTGATAAAGCGTTGCAATTTGAAATTCCATTAGAGTTAATTTCAGTAGGTGAACAGTTAGTTTTGGGTTTGAGTAGATTTGACTTCAGCAGGTGAGTAGTTGCTTTTTCAATTCCTGTGTCCTGTAATTTGGCAGAGAAACATCCCAGCTCTCCTTACAGTGATGCTTTACTGACTGGGACTGATTTCCACAGTAAGAGAGAGAAGTCCCTGCAAAAAATAGCTATTTTTGCTTAATTGCAAAAAGGTTGCTCCAGTGGCTGTGTTGACAAGATGGGTGGTTTTGGAACCCTCACATGTACCCAACATTTGTGTCTTAACCAACTTCCCCTCGCTAATACAAGTAACAATAATAAATCAGATCACAAATGCCATTTCTATAAATCTCAAGTGGGCAAGAACAAGTGATTGGCTTGATTGTGTCTCAGGGTTTTTTTCTTTGTCTGCGGCACTTTGAAGCCATACATGAAGATTTGATGATGAGAAGCACTGAAGAGAACAATCTTATCTCAGGTGTGAAGAATATAATGTCTGCAGATTGCGGAGATGAGGAATGATTCTAAATCTATCTTGGATCGGTGATTACATTAACTAACGAGACAGCTTGTAGCTCTCATCATTACACTCTGCAATTTTGAAGGGAAAACGTATTAAAAATTGAGTCCATCCTGGTGAGATTTAAAAGCAATATTGAAGATGGTGCTTTTAATTCTGTCGGCAGAGAAGTTAAGGGATTTATTCACTTAAACTATAATTGGCACACAATGATCGAAATAAGGTACAAACTTCTGCAAGTACGTAAAATGAAACATGAGGAAAACCAGATCTTATTCCCACATCTTTTTTGGTGCATTTAGCCCCTGACATTTGTTTGAATGTAATTTTGAAAATACTGGTCCCATTATTTTGGTTTCTCCCTCGCCCAGCCATCCACATCCCGCTTTTTATTGATGCTTTGGTTAAAGTTATAGAAGATGTTACAAGGATAATGGATCAACCCTTGCACAATAGAATTTCCCCTGTATGAACTCATTCGGCAATGATGCAGGCAGTCACATATTAACAAACCAAGATCATCGACTGAGTGCAGCCTATGTATTAATCAGTCACTGAAAACAATGAATGACGTGTCTAACGTCTCCCTGTATATTTCACTGCTTTATCAATGCTTTAACCAGCTGGAATCCAAAATACTACCCAACGCAATTCAAGGTGCTGGAAACCAGAGTGTGTTGTCATTGGCATCTTAGTCATGATACTTAGGAATTAATATTTTTTCCCCTGGTTAATTACTGCACTTCAATACATCATGGACACCAGTGACATTCGGTGCACAACTGTAAGAAACTAGGACCCTTAATAAATTGGTATTTTTTGCATAGTATAGAATAGAATTTCTGCATAAAAATCTTACACAAATGTAGAAGATAGGAGCAGGAGGAGGCCATTCGGCCTTTCGAGCCTGCTCTACCATTCGCCACAATCATGGCTGGTCATCCAACTCAATAGCTTAATCCTGCTTTCTCCCCATAACCTTTGATCCCATTCACCCCAAGAAGGAGACCATTTGGCCCAACGAGTCAGCACCGATCAAATCCCATCCAGGCCTTATCCCTGTAATATAACATATTTATCCTGCTCATCTCCTGACACTAAGGGAACAACTTAGTGTGGATAATCCACCTAACCCGCACATCTTTTGAGCTTGGGAGGAAACTGGAGCACTTGGAAGAAACTCGTGCAGACATGGGGAAAATGTGCAAACTCCACACAGACAGAGACCAGAGACAGGAATTGAACCCGGGTTCCTGTGGCACATTGTCCCGCCCCTTTGAGATTAGCTAATACAGCATTGATCTTCTCTCTGTGGAAAGACAATTTCTAAACAGGCATCAATTCTAAGTAAAACCTGGTTCAGACTTCTGTGCTGACATTTCTAAGTTAGTAGGATGGCATTTGTCTATGTAAGTGTTTAAGGCAGCATGGCAGCACTGTAGTTAGCACTGTTGCCTCACAGTGCCAGGGATCTGTGTTTGATTCCAAACTTGGGTCACTGCCTGGGCGGAGTCTGCACGTTCTCCCCATGTCTGTATGGGTTTCCTCTGGGTACTCGAGTTTCCTCTCACAGTCTGAAAAACGTGCTTGCATTAGGATTATGGTTCGTGCTGACTCGATGGGCTGAATGGCTTCTTTCTGTACTGTAGGGATTCTATGACTTCTGTGAAGAGTTTGTCCATTCTCTGAAATTGATGAACCATTCCAAACTGTCATGGGTCATATACATTTAATTAATGCATTGTACTTAAACTGTTACTTCATAGCAAACTTGATAAGTGACCTTAAAATTAGATACAAATAGGCAACTGGCTCCTTCTCTCCCCTGAATCCAAAATCTTACCCAACTTTACTGATGGCTGAAAGCCAGAGTTTTCTCCATTGAAAGAAATCTCCAAACTTTACAAGATTGTATAGAAGCACAATTCGAATGTTGCCTCATTTTCAGTGTCTTTGTTTATCTGTAAGACTAATGTTTATTTCAGTAAATTCTGAAAACGATAGGTGATAGAATTATTTACACTTCAGAATAGATCAGGAGAAACTGTTCTTAGTTGCAAAAGGATCAAAAACGAGTGGGTACAGACATAAAGTGATTTGCAAAAGAATGTAACATGAGGAAAAGCTTTTTCACACAGCAGGTGATTGGGATCTGAATTCCACTGCCTAAAAATGATTTGATTTAATTTATTATGTGTTGGGATACAGTGAAAAATATTGTTTCTTATACGCACACATAGCATACCATTCATAGAGTACACAGGGGAGAAGGAAAGTAGAGACTGCAGAACGTAGTGTTATAGTCACAGCTAACATGTGAGAAAGATCATCTTAATGCAAGTTAGGTCCATTCAGAAGTCTGATGGCAACAAGGAAGAAGCTGTTCTTGAGTTGGCCAGTATGTGATCTCAGACTTTTGTATCTCTTCCCCGACTGAAGAAGGTGGAAGAGAGAATGTCCAGGGTATGCGGTCCTTGATTATGACCTTTTCCTGCACCCTGAAATTAACTCCAGTAAAGTGCAGGAAAAGGCCATTTAAGCAATCAATGCTCATCCTCTGGTATTCCCTCTTTTCCAGACTATTATTTAAATGTCAATATCACTATCCGGTCTAGTGAACATTACAGACAATTATAATCTGTTAAGTGGAGATGTTACATTTTGTATTTGTTCCAAATTCACATTCACTAATTTATGTCTATTGCACTGAGTGCTAATTTAAAGAGACATTCAGGATTTATCATTTCTAAGGCATTTAATGATTTTAATATATATATAGTTATGATTTCCCATTATAATTTTGATTTGATTTGATTTATTATTGCCACACAAATACTGAAAAATATTGCTTCTTGCACGCTGTACAAAGCATACCATTCATAAAGTACATAGGGGAGAAGGAAAGGAGAGGGTGTAGAATGTAATCTTATTGTCATAGCTAAGGTGTAGAGAAAGATCAACTTAGTATAAGGTAACTCTATTTAAAAGTATGATGGCAGCTGGAAAGAAGCTGTTCTTGGATTGGTTGGTACATGACCTCAGAGTTTTATATCTTTTTCCCAATGGAGGAAGGCGGAAAAGAGAATGTCTGGGATGCGTAGGATCCTTGATTATGTTGGCTGCTTTGCTGAGCCAGCTGGAATGCAGGTAGAATTGATGGATGGGAAGCTGGTTTGTGTGATAGACTGGGCTTTGTTCACAAACTTTTGTAGTTTCTTGTGGTCTTGATCCAATGGGGGCAAGTTCAATCCAGGCATTCAAGGGGGCATTAGACGATGATTTGAATAGAAACAACATGCAAAGGTATGGGGAAGGCGGTGAAAGGAAGGAGATTGATGCTAAGCCATGATGCTCATTTGGAGAGCCAGTGCTGACACAAAGGGTCGAATGGCCTCCTTCAGCACTGTAACAATTCTGTGTTTCAGAGCTAAAACATTTCACAGCGTGTCATTTAGTGGGAAATGTACTCACTTATAAAGAGCACTCTGAACCACAGCACACCGTAATATTTAGAGCTATGTTTGGTGGTGCTTTCTCTAAATCCTAAGCAATAAAATGCAGGGGGGCAACTAACTCTTGACTATAGTTCACAGGGGATTATTCAGCTTTCGGAAGCTTTCTTTCCCCATTCTGTCCAACAGGTTCAATATCATGCCATTATATTAACTTAAAATGAACACATTTATCATCATTTAGGAGTCTTAACATTAAAGTGGAAAAGAGAAGTTGACCAAAAAAAGTTAAAACTTTGCTGCAACCTTTTAAAAATTTTGCAATCATTTGCTTGATTAGTCTCTGCAGAATCCAATATTTACAATGGCTATGTGACCTCTGTGCTGAATGTATATATTATTCGACGTGCAGTAAAACTATTCCTTCATCAAATACCCCATTGTATTGTGGTCAGATCAAAACTAAGATGTTGAAATAGAAAAAGTGCACAGCTTAATTGAAGTGACATTTCCCTGTTTTGTCCTTTCTTTGGATGTAATGGGAGACTTGTGTTGAAAAAGTTATAGTTTCCAACATCCAATCATTAACATCCAACTGTCTATGGATTTTATAGCAGACAACTGCTTTTAATCTCTGGCTTCAAACAATATCATAGCACAGAAAGAGGATCAGGTTATTACTACAGTGAAACCAAGATTGCATCATAAACTCCAACATGAGGTCAGGAAGTGCAAATTCCGATGGAGCAAACCAACTTTCCGACTGAAGATCAAACAGAAAAAATATGACATCCTCTTCAAACATCTAACCAAGAAACTATTGGCTTCACCAGCAGAGCTTTTGAGTTACTCATTCACAGAATCGCTGCTGAGAACAGCATGTATTTTCCAGCGTTGGTTGCCCTTGGGGAAGTGGTGGTGAGCTGCCTTTGTGAATTGCCCCAGTCCATGTGGTCTGGGTACCACCCTCAGGACTGTTGCAGAGGGAATTCCAGTTTTCTGAATTAGACACAGTGAAGAAATAGTGATTTGATTTGGTTTATTACTGTCACATGTATTAGTATGCAGTGAAAAGTATTATTTTTTGTGCGCAATACGGATAAAGCAGTCTGCGTACATAGAGAAGGCAAGGAGAGGGTGCAGAATGTAGTGATACAGTCATAGCTAGGTAGTAGAGAAAGATCAAAGTGCGAGGTAGGTCCATTCAAAAGTCTGATGGCAGCAGGGAAGAAGCTGTTCTTGAGTTAGTCGGAGGAAGAGAGTATGTCCAGGGTGTGTGGGGTCCTTGGTTATGCTGGCTGCTTTTCCAAGGCAATTGGAAATGTGGATCATGTCAGTAGGTGGGAGGCTGGTTTTATTGATGAACTGAGCTTCATTCATGACCCTTTGTAGCTTCTTTCAGCTTTGGGCAGAAAGGAGACATACCAAGTTGTGATACAATCAGAAAGAATGCTTTCTATGGTGCATCTGTTAAAGTTACTGAGAGTTATATTGGTCATGCCAAACTTCCTTAGCTTTCTGAGAAAGTAGAAAGATTGTTTATTTCCAATTCAGGCTGGTGTCTGATTTGGAGGGGAACTTGCGGATGATAGCGTTGCTCTTGTTCTTCCAGACACTAGAGGTCACAAGTTTGTGATGTGCTTTCGTATAAAGGAGTCCAAATGCTTGAGGACTTGCCTGAATTGATTTGATTTTGATTTGATTTGATTTATTATTGTCACAGATATTAAATACAGTGAAAGGTATTGTTTCCTGTGTACTACACAGATAAAGCATACCATTCATATTTCCCTATTTCACCTGAGTCTGTGAACTGTTGTCCCAGGTGAGGAGGAAGCAGAAAACCTACTAATCCACCTGAACACTTTAAGGTCAACCCAATCATATCAGAACAAAGACAGGCTTAGCACAAAGCCAGGGAGATCAGTAGAGAACAAAGAATGGTACAGCACAGGAGCAGGTCCTTCAGCTCATCAACTCTGTAGTGATCACATTGTCCTACCACCCACTAGTATCCCTCCGCTCCCCACGTGTTCATGTACCTATCCGGATGAGTCTTAAATGTCATTAACATGTTTGCCTCACTTGGCAATGCATTCCAGGCCCCCACCACCCTCTGTGTAAAAAAACTTCCCCCACACATCTCCACTGAACCTTCCCCCCTTACCTTGAACCTACACTCCCTTGTAATTGTTATTTCTGCCCTGGGAAAAAAGCTTCCAACTGTTGACTTTAGCTATGAGCCTCAAAATTTTATAAACTTCTATCAGTAAACTTTGTTGGAATGTCCTACCCGATACTAAGGATTGCACATACCAATCTGCAGTGATTGTTGGCTAGTCAGCTTGTTACACCCATTTAGTTGGAGGAGACCATAACACCACAAGATATAGGGGCATAATTTGGTTCATCGAGTGTCCTCCACTATTCAATCATGGCTGTTAAGTTTCTCAACTCCATTCTGCCTTTTCCTCATAACTTTTGATCCCTTCACCAGTCAAAAACCTATCTATCTCTGTCTTAAATGTACTCAATGACTTGCACTCCACAGCTTTCTGTGGCAATGAATTTCACAGATACACCACTCTCTGGCTTGCCAACAACCTGCCCTGATCTCCCCATGCAGACATAGTTAAGAAAGCCCACCAATGTCTCTACTTCCTCAGAAGACTCAGAAATTTGGCATGTCAGCTATGACTCTCACTAACTTTTACAGCTGCACCATAGAAAGCACCCTTTCTGGTTGCATCAGAGTTTGGTATGGCTCCTGCTCTGTCCGAGAGAGCAAGAAACTACAAAAGGTCGTGAATGTAGCCATCACACAAAACAGCCTCCTGTCCATTGACATTGTTTACACTTCCCACTGCCTCGGCAAAGCAAAGATCATAATTAAGGAGCCCACTTGCATGGGGTCCTTGATTATGCTGGCTGCTTTTCCGAGGCAACAGGAAATGTAGGTGGACATTCTCTCTTCCACCTCCTTCCTTTGGGAAAAAGAAAAGTCAGAGGTCACTTCACAACCAACTCAAGAACAGCTTCTTCCCTGCTGCCATCAAACCTTTGGATGAACCTACCTCACATTAAGTTGGATTTTCTCTACACCCTACCTATGACTGTAACACTACATTTTGCATTCTTTCCTTTCCTTCTCTATGAATGTATGCTTTGTCTATACAGCATGCAAGGAACAATACTTTTCATTGTGTATAATACAATAGTAAATCAAATCAAATCAAATCAAAAGAAATTGCATCCTCTCCAGAAGTCACCTAAGGCTAATCTTTATGTTTATGTCTGGCATTTAGGCAAAGCTAGAGAACAACCTCAAAATCCTCTATAAGTTTCTTTCAGTTTGCAGAGGGAAGCAGCAGCAAAGCTTCAAGCATTGTTTACACTGTCTATAGAACTGTCACAAGCAGTATTATTGCTGCTGTCTCATGTATTCAGGAGTCCAGCTATTGAGTTTGATTTTATAAACAGGAATGCTGCCTTGTTCACAAGGCTCTGGCAAATTCTGGTTTTCACTTTGTTACAGTTCCTTTGATTTTCCTAGAACATGCAACAGGAAGTGAAGTGAGAATGGCGACAGTCATGGTTTCTCACTGCACTCTGAAATTCACTCAAGTGCAGGAAAAGGCCATTTGTCCCATCAATACTCATCTTCTGGTATCCCACCTTTTCCAGACTATCATTTAAATGTCGATATCACTATCTGGTCTAATTGAATATTACAGACAATCTGTTCTGTGGAGAAGTTACATTTTACATCTGTTCCAAATTCACATTCACTAATTTATATCTATGGTTCTGAGTGCTAATTTAAAGAAATATTCAGGATTTATCATTCCTAAGCCATTTAATATTTTTAATATATTTAATATGTTATGATTTTCCACTTACCATCGTGATTTGATTTGATTTATTATTGTCACACAATGAAAAGTATAGTTCCTTGTGTGCTATGCAAAGCATACCATTCTTAGAGTACATAGAGGAGAAAGAAAGGAGAGGGTGCAGAATGTAGTGTAGCTGGGTGTAGAGAAAAATCAACTTAGTATGAGATAGGTCCATTCAAAAGTCTGATGGCAGTGGGGAAGTCGGCTGTTATGTGATCTCAGACTATTACATCTTTCTCCCGAAGAAAGAAGGTGGAACAGAGAATGTTTGGGTCCTCAATTATGCGGGCAGCTTTGCTGAGACAACTGGAAGTATAGACAGAGTCGTTGGACGGGAGGCCGATTTGTGCGATGGGCTGAGCTTTGTTCACAACCCTTTGTAGTTCCTTGGGGTCTTGGACAGAGCAGGAGCCATACCAAGCTGTGACACACCCGGAAAGAATGCTATGGTGCATCTGTGAAAGCTGGTGAGAGTCACAGTGGACATAACAAATTTACTTAACCTCCTGAGAAAGTAGAGCTGTTGGCGGGCTTTCTTAACCATAGTGTCAGCATGGAGGGACCAGGACAGTTTGTTGGTGATCTGGACACTTTGAAACTTGAAACTGTAGGCCATTTCTTCTTCATCCCTGCTGATGTAGACAGTGGTGTGTCCTCCACTATGTTTCCTGGTGCTGATGTGTATCTCCTTCGTTTTACTAACATTGAGGGAGAGATTATTGTCATTGCACCAGAACCTTTGGTAAGTATGCCATTGTCTTGTAACTTGGAATGAATGTTGCACTCTCTCCAATTCTTGAAGTTCACATTTGTACCTAGGATTGTTCTATGGAGAATTTAAATCCAGTGTATTAAATAAAACTGAAATATAAAACTAGTCTCCGTAACAGTGATGATGAAACTCCCAAATTCCAAGCTAATCACTTGAATTGTACACAGCACTCCAAGTCTGGTTGAACCAATGGAATAGAACCAATATTGATTCTTTGGGTCATCTAGATTTGTAACAGATACTGTCAGACCAGCTGAGTTTTCTAGCATTCTCTGTTTTTCTTTCATTGTCATTATTACTTTTACTTCCCTAATCATCGGCTAAACTTTGGATCAATCTCTCACTCTTACAGCTCTCAATTGAGTTGTGGGAAACTTTATATCAATAACTGAAATGGCAAGAGATATTCTTCCCTATATTCTTTGTGTGCCTTCAAAGAAACCAAGGAGTTATATCAAACATAATCTTTCTCACTCAATGCCAAGTTTAACTCAGTTGAATATTACACATTGCTATATTCTACTACAGTACAATGAATAAACTCCAGCACTATTTCATTGGTTAGAAATCACTTTGCAATGACCTGTGAAAGGTTTAAGATAAATGTGTTGTCTTTTTAAACAGCAATCCCTCCTTTTCAATCTAGGAAATAATCCTGTGCAGTCCAATGTCACCTAGCATATCCTGAGATCACAAAGATTATGATAAATTATGGAAGGGTTCACTCCCAGTTAGCATCTGACTTACTGGAGGTGCAGCTTACAGAAGCAAAAGTATTTATTTTTGCGCTTATTCTTGCCATCTGTGCTATTGTTAAATATGCTGCGAGCATTACCTCGCAAAGCATCCTTTCCGGATATATCAGTTTGGGTATGGCTTCTGCTCTGTCCAAGACCGCAAGAAACTACAGAGTTATGAATGTAGCCCAGTCTATGACACAAACCAGCCTCCCAACCATTGACTCAGTCCCATTTCTGTGGAAAAGCAGCCAGCATAATTAAGAATTCCATGCATCCCGAACATACTCTGTTCCAATTTCTTCCGTTGGGATAAAGATATAAAAATCTGAGGATACGTAGCAACTGATTCAAGAACATCTTCTTCCCTGCTGCATTAAGTTTATCCTTGCATTGAGTTGACCTTTCTTTACACCCTAGCTATGACTGTAATACTACATTCTGCAGCCTCTCCTTTCCTTCTCTTCCTTCTCTATGAATGGTATGCTTTGTCTGTATGGCGCCCAAGAAACAATGCTTTTCACTGTATACCAATGCATGTGATAATAATAAATCAAGTCAAATTCTGTACATTTTGTTGCCAGAGTAATAAGAATAGGAAAACAAAGAATCATAGCATCTTGCCATGATTAAGAAGGGCATTCAGCCCTTTGTATTTGTGCTAGCCTTTTGAATGAGCTGTACAATTTAGACCCAGATGTCAGATCTTTTGCCATTACACTGCAAATTCATCTTCTTCAAATTAATACATGTCAAATTGCCTTTTGAAAATTCCTAAGGAAAAACCATTTATTTGTTTTTTGCCTTTGCTTTTCAGTATAGATGCGTTTTTTTCTGGTATAGCTTTTGTTTTTTTTTTGCACAGTCAAAAAATATGCAGTGAAAACTAAAGTGATCTAAAAAAGAAAAATGATGGCATAAATCTCGTGCACCTACATGTAACCCTGAGGCACTTGCTGAAAGATGCTGGAGGAACTGAAGTTGGGAAGGTACAATTATGCAAATATTTTGGATATGTTGAAAACTCCAACCCTATTGGCAAAACATGCTACATGACATTAAAAGCAATCACACAGCTCCTCACTGACCTCCAAAAACTGCCTGCTGGAACAACACATAAAGCCTGGATTTTATGCATCTGGAAAGTTCATTTATAAACCAACTGAAATGGGCATAGATCACTAGGCAACCATCATGGAAGAATTACATTACATGGGCAGTGGAACAACAGTTAGCACTGCTGCCTCACAGCACCAGGAACCCAGGTTCAATTCCCAGTTTGGGTCACTGAATGTAAGGAGTTTGCACATTCTCCCTGTGTCTGCATGGGTTTCCTCTGGGTACTCTGATTTCCTCTCAGATTCTGGAAGACATGCTGGTTAGGTGCATTGACCTGAACTAACACCGGAATGTGGCCATTAGGGGAATTTCACAGTAACGTCATTGTTAATGTAAGCCTTATTTGTGACTAATAAATAAACAGTAACATTCTAAAGACATGCTGGTTAGGTGCATTGGCTGTGCTAAATTCCCCCTCAGTGTACCCAAATAGGCACTGGAGTGTAGTGACAGGTGAATTTTCACAGTAACTTCATTGTAGTGTTAATGTAAGCTGACTTGTGATGAATAAATAAACTTTAAACACTTATGTTACATCTTTCACAACCTGTGGTTATGCCAACACTCATTATAGCCAATGAAGTGGAGTTTCAAAGTATGGTTAACATTGTGTAATAAGTCATCAGAGGCAGAAGTCCCTTCACCAAACTCCCTTTATTTACAAACTAACAGCAGTACACAGAATGCTCGCAGCCAGCAGTCTATCCCCAGGGGTATCAGAGGAACTGACACTCCTGGTTAAATACAAGGCAAAGACTCCATGATTGAACCATTAATTGTGTCCTTATTCAGGGAATTCTTACTCCAATAGGCCAACTTCAATGGCCTGATTAAACTCATTACGCATTGTATTATGGGAGATATTGGTAGCCAATTGGTGCACAGCATACTCTAATAAATAGCAATATGAGAACCACCAGATAACCTGTTTTGGGGAATAAATATTGCCCAGGGTACAGGGAATAACTCCCTTGCACTTGTGAAGACAGACAGGACTTTGTTGTGGCACTCCTGCGATACTGCACTGAAGTGTCAGCATAGACTGCGTATCCAAGTCTCTGGAGTGGGACCATGAATACATGGTCTTCTATACCTACTAACCCACAGCTGACACGCTAACCACAAACATTCACCCCCTCCACCGCTGACACACAGTGGCAGCCGTGTGCACTATTCACAATTTGCACTGCAGGAACTCAGCAAGGCTCCTTAGGCAGAACTCTCCAAAGCACAGGGGACACAGGCAGCAGAGATGTGGAAACATCATCACCTGCAAATCCCCCTTCAAGACTCTCACCATCCTGATTTGGAAGTACATCGGCCGTTCATTTAGTGTCACTGGGTCAAAATCCTGGAATTCCCTCCCTACCAGCACTGTGGTGTGCCTACACCACCGAGACTGCAGTTGTTCAGGAAGGCAACTCAACACCACTTTCTCAGGGGCATCTAGGGATGGGCAATAAATGCTGGCCAGCCGGCGATGCCCATGTCCCATGAATGAATAAAAGTAATATTGCAGGATAGGAGACTATTGTAGATATTCTGTACAATGAAGAAGTATTTGCCTCTCAAGGGTTTGTCTTTACAGCCATCAGAATAGATGCCCCCACCTAACCAAATTGCCTGCAGCGTATCCATCATCACTTGCGGATGAAAAGATGCCGACACAAGCAGGTCACCTGGTGGCTCTGACTTACTCCCCATTTCTATTTTGCGATTGCAATCAGATTCTGCTTTCAATGTGTTGATAGACTCTGTCTGCATGACAATTTGTGATGGAGAATTGCACATTGCGCAAAAGGAACCTTCCGTCACCTCCTTTTTAATTCTCTCCTTGGTGAACTATGTCTTGATATTGTCCTGTCCGCCGGTGATTCCAATGATAATGAAAAGCACCAAGTCCTGACATACAGCTTTAACTAATTTGCCGAGTATTATAATTCCAGCAATTTTAGCCCCAAACTATTCGAACACGTAGCTGAGAGCAACTAACAGATCAAAAATGATTGATGAGCACACTTGGGACTTATTAATATTCACACTATTTACCCATCTGTTACTGGTGGGGTGATTTGGTTCAGTAGCTGGAGAACAATCAAGAGCAACAGAAGCATGGTTTGTGGAAAGATAATTCTGGAAAACATTAAAGGTTAGGAAGATAAATAGTTCAAACAACAGGACCTGTTTTGTATTACTTATTATCTTTGACTCTCATAATTGCACATGAATCTCAATCTAGTCATTGAGTCTCACATTGGAAATATATCATTCACTTACAGTGAGTCTGATGCAAACTGTTTGAGAAAACAATATATTTCTATCTTGTATGATATGAATGCACCATCAATTTAAAAAAAAGGGGATTGTATGGCATTACTTCTTGTGAAGTGCATTTATTGCGTGTATCTACTTTTTTGTAACTGGTTGAAATGTATCTGCAATGGTTGCTTTGCAACACCACAGCCCACTCCCTCAAGCGACACCTTGAAGATAAAGCACATGAAGAAGTGATAGCCATGATGAATATTCAGATCTTCTTCTCATTCCGCTGATGAGACTGACTATTAGAATTCATCTGTGACTCCACTACCTGTCGGTGACTGCGTCCTCCCTCATAATCGCACACTGCAATCGTCCAACAGGTTGGGAGGGGTGCTGGAGGGGGAATTATTTAAATTGAAATAGAACATACAACATTACAGCGCAGTACAGGCCCTTCGGCCCTCGACATTGCGCCGACCAGTGGAACCCATTTTATGACCCTCTAACCTAAACTATTCCAATGCTATCCATATGCCTATCCACTGACCATTTGAACGCCCTTAAACTTGACGAGTCCACAACTGCTGCAGGCAGGGCATTCCACACCCTTACTACCCTCTGAGTAAAGAAATGGCAATGAAACAAAAAAAGTTACTGATTGATTCAAATTGAGTCAGTTTTTTTATTCATTCATGGGACACAGAGGTTGCTGGCTGGCCAGCATTTATTGCCCATCCCTAGTTGCCCTTGTTCAGAGGGCAGTTGCTGTGGCTTTGGAGTCATACACAGCTCAGACCAGGTAAGGACAGTAGACAAAGCACAGTATTTTCATGATGCATCTTATTTTTTCAAAATTCATTTATGGAGTATGGGCATGGCTGGCTGGGCCAGCATTTATTGCCCATTCCTTGAGAAGGTGGTGGTAAGCCTTCTTGAATAGCTGCAGCCCATGTTCCCTGGGTTGATCCACAAAGCCGTTAGGGAGGAAATTCCAGGATTTTGACGCAGTGACTTTGAAGGAACGGCGATATATTTCCAAGTCAGGACAGTGAGTGGCTTGAAGGGGAACTTGCAAGTGGTGCTGTCCCCATGTATCTGATATCTTTGTCGTTCTAGATGGAAATGGAAGGTGGCAGTGATTTCTTCACATTCCATTGTTTTGGCCATTGAATGCTAGGGAACTCCTGCCCCATTCACTCCAACTTACTCTGCAATAGGGTTAAGCATATGCTGAAGGATGGATACAGATTTGTCCAATGGGTGCTCACTTCCCTCCCCACTCCTACACCTGTTCCTTTGAGTAAATGTGTCAGAGCACGGTAATACTCCAACTCAGCATTTACACTCTACCATTGCTGGCTCAGCAGCAATTAACACGGCATGTGCAAATTTAATCAGAGATTATCTACTCTCCCCATTTTTTCCCATTTAAACATGGGTGCTGAAACATGGGAGGAGCCACTTGTGACCTGATGTTTGGGAAAAGGTTGAGCTCCTCTTCATTGAATCCCTACAGTGCAGAAGGAGACCATTCAGAGACACAGGGCCAAACACTACCATCACATTGCCAAGGACCCAGGTTCGATTCTGGTCTCAGGTAACTGTCTGTGGGGAATTTGCATGTTTTCCCCATGTTTGCATGGATTTCCTCTGGGTGCTCCAATTTCCCCCCCACAGTCTGAAAGACGTGCTGGTTAAGTTGGTTGGCCATGATAAATTGTCCCTTAGTGTCTGGGTGGATAAATATGCGGTGTTACAGGGATAGCAATTGGGTGGGACTGTTGTCGATGGACCAAATGGCCTCCTTCTGCACTGTAGATTCTATGACCTATGGGCCATGGACTAATCTTATGCGCGTTACCACATGAATTTTACATGCTATTCCTCCCAAACTATATATATCTGAGGACACTAGGTGCAATTTAGCATGGCCAATCCACCTGACTCACACAGCTTTGGAGTGTGGGAGGAAACTGAAGCACCCGGAGAAAACCCATGGGGAGAACTTACAAACTCCACACAGATAGTTACCTGAGGCTGGAATTGAACCCGGGTCCCTGGAGCTGTGAGGCAGCAGTACTAATCACCATGCTACTGTGCCTCTTGGTGAATTGTGGAGCTGAAGTTCACTGGAAGTTTGTCAACATTCCATGCTATGGCAGAAGGAGAGACAGAAGTAGAGTACAGCTCAGGTGCTGACGCCCAGTATAGTACTGACTGCTATAACTGAGATTCATGATCTCTATAGCTCAACACCTATAATAATCTACACCTAATCACTGACTTGTCAGTTCTAATAGTCGCACACAAGACTACGAGTGAGACTTGAACCCAAGGCTTTGTGATTGAGATAACAGTGTGTGGCCAACTAGGTGAGGCTACAAAGCCTCTTGGAGCAATGAGCATGGAGCTGCAATGTGACGAGTAATCTGTAGAGTTTTGAGAGGAAAGCACAGGTGGAAGGACAATGGAGAGAGAGGCTGGGCCAAGAGGGAGCCGTGTGAAAATAGTGACGGTGGGAACTTTGATAGTGTTTGCTCAAAGGAAAACATTATGATAACAATCACAGGAGCCGGGGGAAGCTGGGCATTGAACGGGAATAAGTCACCAGCACTGAGCTGGGGAAAGAGGAACGTTAGCTAGTTTTAAAAAATAGGACTTGGACACTCAGCTTCTTCAGGTTGAATGTAAGTTGTCAACATCCACCCGTCACCTCCTGCCACTTCCTCCTCCTCCCGCACCGCCCCCCACCCCCCCTCCCCCCAAACCTCCAACTAGTCCTATGTCAAAACAGAGCACTGGAAGGTTTGACTTGATTTATTTTTGTCACATGTATTAACAGACAGTGAAAAGTATTGTTTCTTGCGCACAATACAGACAAAGCATACCATTCATAGAGAAGGAAACGAGACAGTGCAGAATGTAGTGTTACAGTTATGGCTAGGATGTAGAGAAAGATCAATTTAATGCAAGGTAGGTCCATTCAAAAGTCTGACAGCAACAGGGAAGGAGCTATTCTTGAGTCGGTTGGTCCGTGTCCTCAGACTTTTGTATCTTTTACCTAATGGAAGAAAGTGAAGGAGAGAATGTCAGGAGTGCGTGGGGCCCTTGATTATGCTGGCTGCTTTGCCGAGGTAGCGGGAAGTGTAGGCAGAGTCAATGGATAATTTGCGTGATGGATTGGGCTACATTCATGACTTTTTGTAGTTCCTTGCAGTCTTGGACAGAGGAGGATCCCATACCAAGCTGTGATACAACCAGGAAGAATGCTTTCTATGGTGCATCTATAAAAGTTGCTGAGAGTCGTAGCAGACATGCCAAATTTCCTTAACCTTCTGAGAAAGTAAAAGTGTTAGTGGGCTTTCTTAACTACAGTGTAGACCAGTCCTCGCACCAAACATTAGAAACCTACCCAGTAAACCCATCTATAGAATCATGTCATCCCTACAGTGCAGAAGGAGGCCATTCGGCCCATCAAGTCTGCACTGACCACAGTCCCACCAGGCCCTATTCCGTAATCCCACATATTTACTCTGCCAGTCCCTCTGGATAGAATACCCACTGCCATTTCTGATGGGAAAACATGGATGCGGTGGCAAAGAACTTGCTGCAGTCTTTTCCCCTGCCCACTTCTCTCTCCAGAGCAGAGTGGATGTGTCTTGAAATCAGAACATAAAAAGATAGGAAGCTCTGGCCCTTATTTGTTACATTTGTTATTTACTCAATCGATATCTTATCTCATGGAAGGAAGGGTGAAGTGTTGCTGGAGAGGAGAGTTACAATGATGAGTGATAACTACCAGGGATACAATAGGCACCCAACAAGGTTTGGTATTTCAGTAACTTATTTATTAATGAACATTCTGATCAATGTCTGTCTGCGCAGAGTAATGGTTCTGCTCAGTGTCTCAGTTGGTCATAGATCCAATTTCTAATAAAGATCTGGTTAGTTACCAGCCTGCACCAAGCAGAAAGATTGAAAGCTCTAAGTGAAGACTAGTGGAGAATGGGTGATGTTGAGACCTGGAGCAGTTTCTGTTACCTCTGGGCAGATGACTACAGAGGGCATTTATGGTGATTCAGCAACATCTTGCCTCCACTGACTGCAGACATGATAGCCTGGCGTCTCGGACTCCAGCAAAGCGGAGGAATGAAGTGAAGGGAATTAAATACAGACAGAAAAGGTAAACTCAAGCAAACGAAAACAGCCTTAAAGGCAAAGAATAACAAGAAGTCAGTCAAGAGCTGCAATTTAACTACTAAAAAGCTGGTGTATCGCATTATGATTAGCACAGGTGCCTCACAGCGCCAACGACCCGGGTTCGATTCTCAGTTTGGGTCATTGTCTATGTGGAGTCTGCATGTTCTCCTCATGTCCACATGGGTTTCCTCCGGGTGCTTCGGTTTCCTCCCACAGGCCAAAGGTGTGTAGGTTAGATGGATTAGTGGGGTAAATATACGGGCTTACAGAGATATGGGCCATGATGGAAGCTTTGTTGAAGAGTTAGTGAATGGGCTGAGTGGCCTCTTTCTGCACTGTAAAGATTCTATGATTGATAATCGAGGAAGTTTGATACATGTGATCGGAACCTATTAGAAATGTATCCTTCCAGTGTAGAATGTTTCTCATTGGATGAAAGTATCGTGAATTTATTTGAATTTATTTATTTTCATTTCTGGACCTCACCACACTTGGACTGGAAATCCTCTCAAAGACAAAGTTCCCAAATATGTTGGCATTAATCATGTCCGCATGGTGGAAGGTGGTGAGATATCCAAGGGCCTTGTGTATGCTGAGGGAGCCGGATGACCAATGAGGCATGAAGAATCTGTCTTGGGGATGCTTGCAAACCTGAAGGCCCCAAATATTGACTATTGTACCTGGGAATCACTAGCTGGTGAAGGAGGGCAATAGTAACACCTCCTGTGGGCTGGTGTGAACCGCCATGATGGGCAGCTTGGCGACAGGTACCAATGCTGAGAGCCACAACTGACAACATCACTTGGTATCTTCATGTGTCGTCTGTTCTAGAACCAGCCCTATGCCCCCTCCCCTTAAAGATTAGCCTTCGCAGTGGCACCAAAGAAGACAGCCCCAGACTAATTGGTTTGTTTTGTGTCTGTTGATTCCTCTCAGGAAAGTGCTGGAGAGGAGGAACAATGAGGCTCTCATTCCTGATATGTGCCTCCAGATTTATGGAGCTCTATTTTAATAGAACCATCATGGAATCCTTACAGTGCAGAAGGAGGCCACTCAGCCCACTGATTTCGCACTGATTCTTACCCAGGTTTACCCCATAACTCCACATATTCACCTCCTCGGCCTCCTGACTATATATCTAGGGACACTAAGGGGCAACTTAGCATGGCCAACTCACCTAAACTGTACATCTGTGAGGAAACTGGAGCACCTGGAGGAAACCTATACCAATATGGTGAGAATTTCCACACAGTCACCAGAGACCAGAATTGAACCTGGCTCCCTGGAGCTCAGGCAACAGTGCTAACCAATGTGCCACGTTGCTGCTTGTGTTGTTGGAACTCTGTTAGCACAAGTTATCAAAGAATGAGTTCCTCATCAGGTGAATGTCCATGTCTCTACTGATATTAACCTTGTTCCCCTACACAGTTCGCGGAAACAAGTTTGGCAAAGTTATTGACCCTCTCGTAGCTTCCAATCACTCACTGAAATGACTAAATTAAACAAGAAATTTGATCCTAACGAGCTGTAATTACCTGACATTTATACAGACATAGAGACTGCTTCGAATATCCTGCAATGAATCAGCGAGACAGGATCTCCATTCTCATGTGTGCGGTACCTCCGTAATGATGATATGACGCACACTAAACAAGTTACATGATAATCCAATATCTACTCATGGAAGTTTTGATTTTAAAATGATCATTCTTGTTTTCAAACCCCTCCAAGATTTCACCCCTCTTTGTCGGGGTACCCTCCTCCAGCTCTATAACCTGCTGAGATCTGTGCATTCCTCCAATTCTGGCCTCCTGATTTTAATTTCTAACTGTTGTCTTCAGTTAGAAGGCTGTAAGCACTGGAACCTCCTCTTTACAATTCTCTACCTCTCTTTCTTCCTTTAAGCTGCTCCTCAAAACCTACTTGTTTGAGCAAGACTTTTGACCACCTGTTCTAATATTGCGTCATGTGGTTCGATGTCTCATAACCCTACCTTAAGATGTTTAATTCTGTTAAAGAAGTTGTTTAAGTACAAGCTGTTGTGGTTGAAATCCTCAATATTGCTCGCTATACGTTGTAGTGTAAAGGATTACCTATTTTGTCAATCACTAAAACACATCAACAGTGATGTCCAGTCACATGTTTCTGGAACACAGAGAGAGGCCTCTGGAAGTAGAGCCTGGTGTTTATTCCTCACTGTATGTCAATGCAAATAGCTAATAAATGTGTGGAAGTTCCTAATGTCTTGTTTGCAGTTGTTAGCACTCCAAGTCCATTCCTGATATTTCTTCACGATGGCAGTAGTAAACCAACCAAATTACAAAGACCCTTGACGAAACTTTGGGGAAGTTGAATCCATCGAGAACATGGCAGCAAGTTAATGATTGCAGTAGAGGCGCAGAAAGAAAAGCACCAACAGAGTCTCAAGATGGTCAACTAAACTAACAGACAGCCATGGAAAATACCCAACCTCATCCCAACCTCTGTGACCATGTGGAAGGGCTCAGCCATCAGCACACGGGAAAAGCTGGGGGGCCAGATTCAATAAGTATAGCACCATTTCAGGGTTAGCTCAGAAGCCTGACAAGTAAAGGCCAGCACACTCTCTATTCCATTGGCAGTGATGCAGATGATATTTCTCTAAGGCAGGATGGTACTGGAGGACAGCAACCTTTCAATAGTTTTAATGAAGCCTTTGATTGATATTCCTGACTCTGGAGGAGTGCTATTACAGGAAGGGTGAGGTTTAACAGGTGCTGTCAGGTATCCATAAAGAGTACAGATTTTTTCATGGATGACCTGTTCTGTTTAGCTGATAGTTGTGAGTTTGAGGCTCACAAGAGCAACACACTCAAAACCACACAATAGAACATAGAACATTACAGCACAGAACAGGCCCTTCGGCCTTCGATGTTGCGCCGACCAATATAAAAAGCAATGCCCCTCCAAACTAAACCATTCCCATCTCTTCCATATACTTATCAACTAACCTCTTAAACGCCACCAAACTTGGCGCATCTACAACCGCTGCAGGCAGGGCATTCCACTCCCGAACCACCATTGGACACCAACCAATGGTGGGTGTCCTTGTTAAAGGATTATCAGACTTTCTGCTTGCAGAAAAGAGCTAACGTTATCCCAGGAAGGATGTGAGGCTGGTTATTATATTTAAATGCAAATTGAGCCCGGGACACAATTGCCTGCACTCTCTTTTCTTAACAGCCTCACTGGTGGAGGTCCTCAACCAGCAAGGATTACGTATGGCTCCCACCAATGGGGGGGGACCTAATATGGTGGCCACTGGGATAATGGAGCCACCCAGGGGTTTGGGGGCAAGAGGCAGTGCTGCTAGGTCAATGGCAGCCTGGCATTGCCAGACTGGGACCCTGGCAATGCCCATTGGGAACTGGGCCGTGGCAAGGGACGGGGTCTGAAGGGGTGGGGCCTAAGGGGAAGAAGCAAGGGGAATGCTGCACACTCTGCAATTGGAGATCGCCAGGGTAGTGATCGACTGGGAGGGGGAGGGGTATCGAGGTGTTGATCAGTGGGTGGGGAGGATGGAGGCCAGTAATTGGGGGTAAGTTAAGGCCAGCTATTTGGTGAGATGGAGATCAGCAATCAGGAGAAAGTGGAGGCCAGGGATGAGCCTAAGAGCTCAGTGATTGGGGTGAGCAATATGCGGGGTAGGAGGGGTAATATCTGAGAGGGTGGTGAGTGACAGATCTCTCAGTGTATTGTCTGCATTTGCACAACACACTGAGCGATTGATGCATGTGCAATAACACCCTCTAGTGTGAGCAGCTGGCTTTCCGCTGACATCAGACTCCGTCCCTCCCTCTATTGGTGTGAATTACATTTTGCCTCTTTTCTTTGCACTAAGTGCTATAAGTTGCTGCATGAGAGCTCAGCGAAAAAATGCATGCAATTCTCGCCCATTTACACACTCATTCAGGATTTAGAATATTTTTGGTAAGATTGTCCCCATAATTTCCAATTGCATTAACTATGCTATCCATAGGCAATGGCACAAGGAATTACTTACTACCCATGTCCTCATTCCCATCCTGACCATGGGAACATCTCACAATGGATTTTTTTGTCTTCATGGATAAAACTTTTCTTATCATTGTGGATTATTACTCCCAGTGGATCCAGGTCCAGTGGCTTCACAGGTCACCTCAGTAGCAGTCATTGCCACACATGGATCCAGGATTTGATCATCTCTGAAAACAGATCACCATTCCCAATGGCTGCCTCAAAAACCTCAAGGATACATGTTGCTGCATCCACATTGTCAGCTCGCAGGTACTTTATATCCTCACAGGCTACAGGGGAGGTTCCAGAGGATTGGAGAATAACCAATATCGTTCCTTTGTTTAAGAAGGGGAGCAAGAATAATCCAAGTCATTACAAGCCAGTGTGCCTTATGTCAGTGGTAGGGAAATTATTGGAAAATATTCTTTGAGATAGAAATATGTATTAATGAGAGGCAGCATGGTTTTGTGAAGGTGAAGTCATGTCTAAAACTTGATTGAGTTTTTCGAGGAAGTGATGAAGATGATTGATAAGAGTAAGGCAGTGGATGTTGTCTACATGGACTTCAGTAAGGCCTTTGACAAGGACCCTCATGGCAGACTGGTGCAGAAGGTGAAGTCACATAGGATCAGAGGTGAGCTGGCAAGGTGGATACAAACTGGTTCAGTCATAGAAGACAGAGGGTAGCAGTGGAAGGGTACGTTTCTGACCACGCTTTCTGAACAAGTGGTGTTCCTCAGGGATCAGTGCTAAGACCTTTGCTGTTTGTAATATATATAAGTAATTTGGAGGAAAATGTAACTGGTTTGATTAGGAAATTTTGCAGATGACACAAAGGTTGGTGGATTTGCGGATAGTGATGAGGACCATCAGAGAATACAACAGGATATAGGCTGGTTGGAGATCTAGGCGGAGAGCTGGAGATGAGTTTTATGTAGATAAATGTGAGGTAATGCATTTTGGAAAATCTGATACAGATAGGAAATATACAATAAATGGCAGGACCCTTAAATGCATTGATAGGCAGAGGGATCTGGGTGTACAGGAACACAGGTAACTGAAAGTGGCGAAGTAGGTGGAGAAGGTAGTCAAGAAGACATATGGCATGCTTGCCTTCAAATCATGTTGCAGCTTAGTTCGGCCGCACCTGGAATATAGTGTTCAGTTCTGGTTGCCATACTATCAGAAGGAAGTGGAGGCTTTGGATAAGGTACAGAAAATACTCACCAGGATGTTGTCTGGTATGGAGGGCACTAGCTATGAGGAGAGATTGGAGAAACTTAATTTGTTCTGATTAGAACGATGGAGGTTGTGGGGCGACCTGATAGAAGCTTACAGGATTATGAGGGGTATGGACAGAGTGGATAGTCACTTTTTCTCAGGATGGAAAAGTTAATTACTCGAGAGCATAGGTTTAAGGTGTGAGAGGCAAGGTTTAAAGGAGATGTACAAAAGCAAACTTTTTACACAGAGGGTGGTAGGTGCCTGGAACTCGTTGCTGGGGGGTAGTAGATGCAGATACAATAATGACTTTTAAGCGTGGTTGGTGCAAGTTTGGAGGCTTGTTCCTTTGCTGTGATTTTCTTTGCTGTTTGTTCTTGTTCTTTGTACCCACAGGACAATGGTGAGGCAGAGATAGGGATCTGTACTGTCAAATCTATTTTAAAAATCATTGAGTTCTTACACAGAAGCTGCTGAAGGAAACCATTTGGCCCATTGAGTCTGCACCAACTCTCCAACAGAGAATCCCACCCAGGTCTCTATCCCCATAACCCCATGTGGTTACTCCACTAACCTAGTCATCTTGGAGGCACTAAGGGGCAATTTAGCAAGGACTATTTGCCTCGCCTGTACATCTCTGAAGTGTGGGAGGAAACCGAGACACCCGGGAGAAACCCACACAGACATGAGGAGAACATGCAAACTCCATACAGGTTTACATCAACACTGCATTGAAGTTACCGTGAAAATCCCCTAATCGCCACACTCTAGCACCTGTTCGGGTAACATGAGTGAGAATTTAGCGTCACCAATGAATCTAACCAGCATGTCTTTTGGACTGTGTGAGGAAACAGGAGCACCCAGAGGAAACCCACGCAGACACGGTGAGAATGTGCAGACTCCACACAGACTGGAATTGAACCCAGGGTCCCCGGCACTATGAGACAGCAGTGTTAACTATTGTGCCACAAATAATTAATGAGTGGTTTAATGAGTTGAATGAATGACTCAGGTTCGAAAGGGTTAATCACACTTACAGATAATATACATCATTAGTGATGTCAGATCACAAACCTCCAGAACTCAGAGAGAGATATCATTGGTAAGAACCTCATTTTTATTTATCTCTATATTAGTTATAAATAGTTAGTAAACTTGTGTAACTTCTTCCACTAGCATCTCTTGAACACCCCCTGGGTCCGTTGTTTACATCTGAAGATCACATCGTGTGAAACTACAGATTAAGCAGAATATTAACTTAGAATAAAGACAGAGTATAGTTCACTGACATTGACACAACGGTTTAAAAACCAGCATATCACAGTGCAAACAGTTTGCGCTGACATTATCTGATTAAATTTCTAGGTTCTGTTTTACTGACAGAACCTATTGCTCAATCCAAGCACTAGATGGTGCCCTTTTCTTTTCCTGGGACAGTAGCGGCATTCCCAATTGGAGTTTTCACAGATAAGAGTTTGCCAGAATTCAAATCTTTATTAGATCTGTAGCTGCTCTCGACATGGCACAGGTTACGTGTTTACATTTAAATTTTACGCAGAGATGTGTAGAAAGCTTCCTATTCCCTCACATGCATTGTTGTGTTCTGGTACAAGTGACACTCAGGCAGTCTGACACATTCTGTGTCCTTCAACTGTTATCCATTCTCAGTGAATACTTTTAACGTAAATTATTGTTTTGTGCAAGAACCGGTGGGTATTCAGAGAAAGAAGCAGCGTGGGTAACCTTTCATTGTGTTGTATACCATCCCATAATATTTACTTCCTCGAGATAAAGGATCTGGTGAACTGGCTCGAGGACAATAATCTCTCCCTCAATGTCAACAAAATGAAGGAGATTGTCATCGACTTCAGGAAGTGTAGTGGAGAACATGCCCCTGTCTACACCAATGGAGACAAAGTAGAAATGGTCAAAAGCTTCAAGTTTTTAGGTGTCCAGATCACCAACAACCTGTCCTGGTCCCTCCACTATAGTTAAGAAAGCTCACCAACACCTCTACTTTCTCAGGAGGCTAAGGAATGTCTGCTATAACTCTCACCAATAGATGCACCATAGAAAGCATTCTTTCTGGTTGTATCACATCTTGCTATGGCTCCTGCTCTGATAGGAATCAAATAGTTGTGAGTGTAGCCCAATCCATCATGCAAACAAGCCTCCCATCCATTGACTTCATCTACGCTTCCTGCTGTCTTGGTAAACCATTCAATGTAATCAAGGACCCCACATTTCCCAGATATACTCTCTTCCGCCTTCTGTCGGGAAAAAGATACAAAAGTCTGAGATCACGTACCAATTGACTCAAAAACTTTCTTCCCTGTTACTATCAGATTTTTGAATGGACCTACCTCAAATTAAAGTGGTCTTTCTCTACACCCCAGTTACGATTGTAAGACTACATTCTGCACTTCTCCTTTTCTTCTCTATGAATGGTATGCTTTGTCTATGTAGTGTGCAAGAAACAATACTTTTCACTCTAAACTAATACATGTGACAATAATAAATTGAATCAAATCAATTCAAAATGTTATATAAAACACTCTGATTAGAATCAAGAGCTTCTAGCCACTGGCTCCTATAAGTGCACTAAACTTAGTAAACTTAAAGCAACTACAGAGCTAACTGCAATATTTACAGAATTGTGTGTAATCGGAAATATAAATGGTTTTCAAGGATGTGATTCCCGTGAATGAAAGGGAATGTAACCAAGGAAGTGTGAACATTGTGGTAGATGTGATTTGAAATTTTGGAACATTAATATGTGGTGGGAATCTCTAACTGTTCACACCAGGGAGATTCGCCAGTCCCGCTGCAGTGAATGGAGATTTGACTGAGCGCCAATTTCTCCGTCCTCCCCGGGAGGAGTGGCAGGGTCGGAGAATCCCGGCTTACTTTTGCTGCAACAATTACCAGAGCTACCTGCCGCAGGATTTAACCACGTGGTTATTCTGCTTTGTATGGAGAAAGGCAGAGGCCAAATGATAGACTTTCTACGCAAACATTTGCAGTGAGGGGAAAGCAATGTCAGAAGATGGATAAAAACAAACAATTCCATTCTGCTGCCCATATCCTTGGCATCAGCAAATTACGAGTTCACAATTTGCTGACTATCGATATTTATCATTTATTATTTGGTGATGAAGGTGCTCCACATTAATTACGCAATATTCACGATGTTGTTTCCTCAACTTCCAAATGAAATAAGTGGCTGACGTCCAGTGTTATGTCAATGAACAGAAGAACATAAGAACTAGGAGCAGGAGTTGGCCATCTGGCTCCTCGAGCCTACCCCACCATTCAATAAGATCATGGCTGAGCTTTTCGTGAACGCAGCTCCACTTATCTACCCGCTCACCATAACCCTTAATTGCTTCACTGTTCAGAATTGTATTTTTCCTTGCTTTAAGAGCATTCAATGAGGTAGCCCCAACTGGACAGGGAATTCCACAGATTCACAACTCTTTGTGTGAAGAAGTTCCTCCTCAACTCAGTCCTAAATCTGCTCCCCCTTATTTTGAGGCAATGCAAATCTAACCATTAGTTTCTGTGATGTTCTTTTCCCTTAGAGATACAGGCTGAAGGTGGATTCAGCACAAATTTGGCAAAAAGCCTTCCCTTCTGCTTTCTTTATCGAATCCTTATTTTGTAATACCTGCATGTTTGTGAAATTGTCTAGCCAATCATAGAATCCTTGCAATGTTGAAAGAATCATGATGTGGAGGTGCCGGTGTTGGACTGGGGGGAACACAGTAAGAAGTCTCACAACACCAGGTTCAGTCCAATAGGTTTATTTGGTAGCAAATGCCACTAGCTTTTGGGGGTTTGCCTCACCTGACGAAGGTGCAAACCTTGAAAGCTAGTGGCATTTACTATCAAATAAACCTGTTAGACTTTAACCAGGTGTTGTGAGACTTCTTACTGTGTCAAAAGAGGCCATTCGACCACCAGGTCTGCGCTGACAACAATCCCACCCAGGCCCCATCCCCATAACCCCACAGATCTACCCTGCTAATCCCCCCGACAATGAGCTTAACATGGCCAATCCACCTCACCCCAACATCTTTGGAGCGTGGGAGGAAACCGGAGCAGCCAAAGGAAACCCAGGCAGACACGAGGAAAAAACTCCACACACACATCTCCGGGTTTGCATTCTGTCTTTGTCGGGCTCTGCTCCCTCTCTGTCCACCTCACTAATTTACTGTCGCCTGAAGGAGATTGCCTGTGTTTTTTTTTTGCGTATCCCCCCTTCCCTCTGTACCTTGTCAAAACTTTGCAAATCATCCGTCCAGCAAAAGAAAACATGCACATCTCAAAAAAAAAAGTGCACCTGTAAATGTAGAAGGAGTCATTAACCAGTGGAGTGAGCACTCAAATCCGGACCAATGATTTACATAGTTACAGCTGTTCCACCATTTATTGAATCCTCCTTCTGACTGTTAGATAGGATGAATCTTCTCAATGTTTTTCATTGCTCGAGGATTGTACAGCTGCAGGAAAATGTCATTCACGGGCGTTGAGTTGAAGCCACGGCAGGATTTGCCACGCCCCTGCGGGTTAAGTGGGGTGAGGGGCATGTGAAACTGGTCAGGTTTCCAGCCTCCCACCTTCCTGTTTCCCCAATTCAACCTCACAATCCCGAGCTCACGCCCAAAATAAGCTAGATGGCTGGAATATGGAGCTGGATAATGTGCTGCCAAGCCATGGCACGGTTGAAGTGGGCAGCTGATGGGAATGGGCAGGTTGTTGTTAAAGGATTAGTAACTGTCTTCCTAACAGCACCGTGGGTGTACCTACACCACCTGGACTGCAGCGGGGTCAAGAAAGCAGATCATCACCACTTTCTCAAGGGGCAATTGGGATGGACAATAAATGTGTTCCATCCAGTGATGCTCACACCCTGTGGACAAACAAAATAAAACATTTTTGATGAATGCTAAAAGTTCATTGTTAAAATATGTAAGACAAGTGTTAATTCCGTAGCTATGGGATACTCTTTCCTATACTACAGCCCTTCGCTTTGAGATTTCAATAATGTAGATGAAACAAAACAGATCTGATACTAAATCCTTGTGCCATCCCCTCTAACTCACACTAATCATAGTAGCCCAGTGGTTAGCACTGCTGCCTCACAGCACCAGGGACCCGGGTTCAATTTCAGTCCCCAGTGACTGTCTGTGTGGAGTTTCCCCATCCTCCCCATATCTGCATGGGTTTCCTCCGGGTGCTCCAGCTTCCTCCCACTCTCCAAAGATATGTGGGTGAGGTTAATTGGACATGTTAAATTGCCCCTCAGTGTCAGGGTGAATATATGGGGTGAAGAGAAGAGGTACTGGGTGGGATTGTTGATGGTGCAATCTCGATGGGCCAAAAGGCCTCCTCCTGCACTGTAGGGAATCTATGATTCTATAACATAGAAGGAAATGTTTGCAGCCAGAGCCATACTTGATGACACTCCATATCAGAAAGTGTTTCTTGAGAGCAAGAGGTGGTTTTTTTTCACAAACTGGATAATCTCTCAGCTTTAATTATTTTTTGAAGCATGTTGAAGCAGCAGGTGAGTGAGTGAAAACACTAACGTAAGTATCAAACTTCTTTCAACATGTCTTTTTCCCTCGGAATATAATGAGCATATGGCAACCACGCTCACACAGACCCTCAGAGGACAGGAGGGACTTTATTCCGACTCTGCATCCTGTCATCAGCGAATCCCAGGATATTATTTTTTTGTGCGAAACCTTAAGATGTGATTTGCATTTGTCATTTCAGATGGAGCTTAATATAGGGCCTCTTTACTGCAGGAACCCTCAATCAGTTAATTAAACATGAGATAAATCACGGCATGAATTTGCAAAGTAAGATTAATATGGCAGATTGAGGGTAATAAAGAAGCATTGACATTGTCTGAGTGTGAATTAGGAATATGAAGATTACCCTGTTTGAAATCAGATAGCTTTGAATGTTCTTTGTGGCGAATCTGTCGGTATGCTTTGTGGAATCTGAAACTTTGAGCTGTCATCTTCAGCCAAGTTCACCCATAACTTCCTCAATTCTCTCCTTCAGTTAAACTATCATTTGAGAGCTTTAGATCAAACCTTTCATCAGACAATGGGGCTGCTCAGTCCCACCTGGGACGCAGATAACACATTTAATAAATATTTTATCTTATTCCACGCAACAATATATTTTAAAAAAAATGACTTGTTCTTTTGGTAGTGTGCAAAATGCCCATGGTAGCGATATTCCTTCAACATGGTCAGTTAGATTTATACATTTAATTAGGGGAAATCATTTTTTTTTTCAAATATTAATGCTGCAGCATCTTGTTAATCTGGGCAGTTTACTGCGAAACGGGGTACGTGCTTGAAAAAAACATCAAAGGCGTCCCGAAATTTGAAACAAGGGCAGCAAATTAATACAGCAAAAATTGCGCTAAAGGTGCACCTCATAAAAGTGAGTGTTATATCTCTGTAAAATGTTCAAATAAATGTCAGCGTAGGAGCGTCAAAGTTCCACACTAATCGGGCAAATTAAACACTGGTTGGCACTTTGGGGTTGAGACAGTTGGCAGCGGGTGAGATTTTAGGGGATGTTTTTGCTGTTTAGCAGCACTTTAATGCTTAATGAGGAACCACACCAGCTATTCTGCTTCAGAACAGCGATAATATTAGTTGCACAAATCTGAGCGAGCATTGTTCTCCCTAATATCATGTTCGGTAACTTAGTAATGAACCTGAAATGATAAAACATACTTGATGTCATTTACAGAGCACTTATGTCATATTTGATTCTGACAATATCATATTTTATCTGGCTGAACATTAAACTTATTGTTTAGTGGAGTTGCAGATGGTCTATTATAAATCCATCCAAGATTACTAAGTGGATGAACTATAAGAGAGGTCACGTTCAGAATATTTTCAGCACATCTGACAATCTTTTTTTTTATATAAATAAATTTCATAATATTTTCTTTGCTAAGAGTAAAGTCAGACTGATTCTTGAAAATAATTTGCAGGGTTTTATTTAAAGCCTATTTGTTAGTAGGCTGACATTAACACTGCAACAAAGTTACTGTGAAAATCCCTCAGTTCCCACACTCTGGTTAATGAGGGAAAGTTTAACACTGCCAATGCACCCTAACCAGCATGTCTTTCGGATTGTGGGAAGAAACCGGAGCACCTGGAGGAAACCCACACAGACACGGGGAAAATGTGCAGACTCCACACAGACAGTGACCCAAGCCAGGAATCGAACCTGGGTCCATGGTGCTGTAAAGCAGCAGTGCTAACCACCCAGGTAGCAGGTGGGACCATCTCATTGGATTTAATTTGTGGTCATTCTTTAATTGCTCGGGTCCAACAAATGTTACCATCCTGTATATTATTACAGCGACTTCAAGACAGTCCATGAGGTTGGCCTCTTGGAGGATAAGCTCCCTGATTGAGGCAAGGTGTCTAGTCAGGGGGCCACACCTGTATGTAAATATGCCAGGCTCACTGACACTTTAGGAGTGGAATTGAACTTGTCAATAAAGAGAATCTGGTGAAGAGACACCAGCCTCTGAGGAGTTCATAGAATCCCTACAGTGCAATAGGAGACTATTCGGCCCATCAAGCCTTCACCAACAACAGTCGCCTCAGGCCCTAACTCTGTAACACCACATATTTACCCTTCCAATTACACTAACAATAAGAGTCAATTTAACATGGTCAATCCACATAATCCTCACATCTTTGGGCTGTGGGAGGAAAGCGGAGCACCCAGAGGAAACCCATGCTGTCACAGGGAGAGCGAGACTTCACACAGACAGTGACCTGAGGCAGGAATTGAACCTGGGTCCCTGGCGCTGTGAGGCAGCAGTGCTAACCACTGTGCCACCAAACCATTCATCTCAGTGATTGAGTTATTTCAGTTATGTTCGCCACGATCTTGCTCTTTGCGACATGTTAGAGTACATGCACTGGAGAATGGTTCAACATGTCACATAATCATCACAATTACCCCCATTGGCGTAAAGTTTGTGGAGCTGCCAACATATTCACCCTGCTAATTACCCTGACACTGAGGGGCAATTTAACATGTCCAATTAACTTCATCCACACATTTTTGGAGAGTGGGAGGGAGCTGGAGCACCCGGAGGAAACCCATGCAGACATGGGGAGGATTCCCGAGTAAGGAATCTAATATTTTCCATATAAAGTGGAGTTGCTATGTTGGATTGGGGTAGACACAACAAGTAGCCTTACAAACTATTTTCCACATTGCTGCCCTCAGAGAAAGCGTTGTGTTGTGAGTCAGTCCCTAATCATCAAAGGATGTTTACGCCAACGTACACTTCTGTCCTTTAACTTGCCAGTGGGCTTGGTGAGAGCGAATGAGTTCAGCAAACACTCCCAGTCCACAGATTTACCTGTCCATTATACAACTGCTCAGGGAAGCCCCTACCCCATTGCCTTGACAAAGAACAAAGCCTTGCACAGGGAAGGAAGCCTGTGACAGGCACTTAATGTTCCTTCAGAGCACAGAGAATGAAAAGAAATGCAGACCGCAGGAAAAATTGTTGTCCGAATGCACCAGTGATGAATGAAGAAAGGAGATTAAATTAATGGCTGTGGGACTGATTTTGTTGGAGGCACTAATGGGACAGGGAAGCAACATATCTGGCGAATGAATTGGGGTAAATACTGCAAGACTAAAGCATGTTTTTCAATTACCAGACATATTTCAATGCAGGACATTTAACAAGCGAGTTAAAAACAGAACCACTCTGATTTTGAAACCAGTCTTTTTTCAGAAATGGGTACTGAAACAACAATTACAGGAGAGTCTTAGACACCTAACACTCAAGAGGTGTATCAAAGGATATCTCTTTTGGAAAGCCGCTTGGATGAAAGCCAAGGAAATCCTAAATATTGAACACTGAGGCCTTTTCAGACTCCAATGTAAAAGTTGGATCAACTTAATCCCGGAGATAAGAATGGCTGCGTTTATTTTTCACTGCAATTTGTCACACTCCAGTACTCAGAGGTTAGCCTCTGGTGTAGGTTAACATGACGTTGAGTGGAAGATCACAGCTCGCTTGAGAAAAAGGTGTGTAGATGAAAAGAACTCCAACTAATTCGGTTACAGGTTCATCGGTGCCAAGCCACCTCACTGTCTGCATCCATCAGAAGTTAAGTTTTCATCAGTCGAGTTCTGTGCCCCCCGGGAGTTCAAACAAGACTGAATGAATCTGATATCACATCAAGTGAGGTCATGAAATAGGGAGGTCGTCTTGAAGGGAAACATTTAGTCATAAATGGATGCCCTAAGGTCAGCATTTCTCACACTTGCCTAAACTCGTTGGAACTAATTAGTCAACTGGTGTTGAACAAAAAAAATGGATTAAACCACTACAGAAGTCAGCTGAAAACTGAAAGGTTTAATGATCACTGCATGGTGCAGAATAACCGGCGCGTTTGCAGAACGGGTCAGAATACTGCCATACAACATTTTAATTTCCAATTTCTGATACATGGAACTTGTGGGCAACAATGGTTGGCACTGCAGCCTCACGGTGCCAAGGATCCAGGTTCAATTCCAGACTTGGGACACTGTCTCTGCAGAGTTTGCACATTGTCCTCATGTCTGCTTGGGTTTCCTCTGGATGCTCCGGTTTCCTCCCACAGTCCGAAAGACATGCAGTTAGGTTGATTGGTCATGCTAAATTGTTCCTTGGTGTTACTAATAGGGTAAATATGTGGGGTTACATGATGGGATTGTTGCCAGTACAGGCTTGATGGGCCGAATAGCCTCCTTTTGCATTGTAGGGATTCAATAATTCTATTCAGCAGCCTGAAACTAGCTAATACTTTTGAATATCTCTATCCTGAAACTCTGTGAGAAATAAGAATCTTGTTAAAAAGTTGACTTTGAATAATCTGCGGCAATTGCAATAGTGCTCCCCACTGACACTGAAGAAAGCTACCCACAAAGACCTGGCAGTTTTTGTGGAATGGATCTCCAACATTAACTTCACTCCAGGACCAATTGCCATGAATCTCCAGGTGTCTCACAGCAACGATGTCCTTAAGAAGATGTAGGCAGCCAATCACTTTAAAGAATTCTCAGGCAGCAACGCATGAAGTAAAAAGCATGGACTTTACCTCACGCGCCTCATAACGTTTATGGCAAGTAAAATAAAATTTGGGACATACTCATGGAATCATGGTAATATCATAAACAAACTCTAAAACTACATATATTATTTAAAAATATCCAAGGGGCTTTAACCATAATTGATATGTTTGACATTCAGCAGCAGGGAGTCCTTGTTTAAGCAGTGTCTATGAAATTAGCATACTGTTATCCAGTTACATCTCATTCAAAAGACAAAATGCTGGAAAATCTCAGCAAGTTTGGCACCATTTAAGACGAGAACAAAGAACAAAGAAAATTACAGCACAGGAACAGGCCCTTAGGCCCTCCAAGCCTGTACCAATCATGCTGCCTGACTGAACTACTATCCCTTACCCTTTTGGGGACCATATCCCTATATTCCCATCCTATTCAAGTATTTGTCCAGACACCTCTTAAATTCACTATTGTATCCGCTTCCACTACCTCCCCTGGAAGCAAATTCCAGGTACCCACCACCCACTGTGTAAAAAAACTTGTCTAGTACATCCCCTTTAAACTTTGCCCATCACACCTTAAACCTGTGCCCCTTAGTAATTGATTCTTCCACTGTGGGAAAAAGCTTCTGACTATCCACTCTGTCCATGCCTCTCATAATCTTGTAGACTTCTATCAGGTCGCTCCTCAACCTCCATCATTCCAGTGAGAACAAACTAAATTTCTCCAATCTCTCCTCGTAGCTAATGCCCTCCATTAGAGAAGGATCATCTGGACTTGAAACGTCAGCTTTTCTCTCTCCTTGCAGAGGCTGCCAGATCCGCTGAGATTTTCCAGCATTTTCTCTTTCAATTTCAGATTCCAGCATCGGCAGTAAATTTGCTGTTAGACACCTCATTCGCCAAGGCTTAACTTCTGAGGGTTTTCTACAGAACGTAAGAATTGGACATTCTCGTCCGTTCAGTGATTCCTGAATTTTGAATAGAAAGGACTTCAACAACGTACCCAACAGAGGAGCAGACTCGATGGGCTGAGTGGCCTAGTTCTGCTCCAATGCCTTATGGACAGCGACTACTGAATTCGCACTAGCTGCATGATGTCAGAATTCGCTGCTAGTTTCACAGAGTAGTGACATCGAACACGGACAATTTTGCTGTTTTATTTAAGAGAAATCAGCAGATATGGCACAGCTGGTTCTATTGCAGCACTTCCTGATATGTGGAATCCTAATATTAATGTTAAAACTTCAGTTGTGCCCTCAGTAAAAAGACTTTGTAAATCAGGCCATTGAGATTGGCCTATTGGAATATGAATTCCCTGATTAACAATCCAATTGATGGGCCAATGAAGGGGGCTTTTCCTTGTATTATACTGGGATTGTCAGTTCCTCTGGCACCCCGGTAGGTAGACTGTTGGCTGATAGCACTCTGTGTACAGCTGTCGGAATCATAAGTAAAGGGATTTTGGTGAAGGGACATAGTACACTTGTTAAGAAAGACTTCCCATTTTTCTATTGTTCACAACCTTAGGATGACCCAAAACATTTCAGTCAACGAAGAACAGAAGTGTAATTACTGTGTTGACATGCAGTGGCCAAACTCCACGTGGATAAGCCTCAGTGAGTCAAATAACCAGATAACCTGCCAACTGTCATTGTGTTTAATTGTTACTGGAACATATCGAGCTCTGTAACTTTAATAGAAAGCACGTGCATTTATATAGTACCTTACACATCCTCAGAGCCGCATGGCAGTGCACAACCAAAGAAATGCTTTTGGAGTACAGCCACTGAGGAAATGCCAAAAAGCAGTGAGATAAATAATCAGGAAATCTGTTGTGTTGCTCATGGAGGTTGGATTGGGTGGCCGCATCACCTACACGCCCTCTTCCAACAAAACCGTTGGATCGTTTCAGATCTGGCACGAAAGGCAGTCGGTATGTGTAATAAGCCCTCAGAGGCAGAAGTCCCTTCACCAACAACCCTTTATTTACAAGGCTGACAACAGTGTACAGAGTGCTTTCAGTTAACAGCGGAGTCCCAGAGGAACTGGCACGCCTGGGTCAATACAAAGCAAGAGGCTCCCTGATTGGCCCATCAGTTCAGCCCTTAATCAGGGAGTTCACATTCTAACAGGCCAATCGCCTGATTAAAATCATTAGTTCCTTGATTTAACTTCTCATTTAAAGTCTCGGGGAAGCAATTGTGTAATGGTATTATCACTAGACTAGCAATTCAGAGACCCAGGGTAACACTCTGGCTATCCAGGTTCGAATCCCAGCACAGCAGTAGGGAAAATTTGAATTCAGTAAAATATCTGGAATTAAGAATTGACTGATGATCGTGAAACCATTGTCGGAAAAACCCACCTGGTTCACTAATGTCCTTTAGGGAAGGAAATCTGCTGTCCTTACCCAGTCTGGCCTACATGTACCAATCAACTTGGGAACAGATTCTTCCCAGCTGCCATAGACTTTTGGGGTGGCACAGTGGTCAGCACTGCTGCCTCCCAGCACCAGGGACTGAGGTTCGATTCCCGGCTTGGGTAACTGTCTGTGTGGAGCTTGCATGTTCTCCCAATGTCTGCATGGGTTTCCTCTGGTTTCCTCCATAGACATGCTGGTTAGTGGTAAATTCTTCCTGAGTGTACCAAACAGGTGTCAGAGTGTAGAGACTAGGGGATTTTCACAGTAACTTCATTTAACTGTTAATGTAAACCTATTTGTGACAAATAAATAAACTTGAAAATTTTTGAATGGACCTACCATATATTAAGTTGATCTTTCTCCACACCCTAGCTATGATTGTAACACTATATTCTGCACTCTCTCCTTTTCTTCTCCCCTATGTGCTCTATGAAAGGTATGCTTTAGAACATAGAACATAGAACACTACAGCACAGAACAGGCCCTTCGGCCTTCGATGTTGCGCCGACCAATATAAAAAGCAATGCCCCTCCAAACTAAACCATTCCCCTCTCCTCCATATACTTATCAACTAACCTCTTAAACGCCACCAAACTTGGCGCATCTACAACTGCTGCAGGCAGGGCATTCCACTCCCGAACCACCCTTTGGGTAAAGAACCTACCTCTGATATCCGTCCTATAACTATCCCCCCTTAATTTAAAGCTGTGTCCCCTCGTGCTAGCTTTCTCCATCCTAGGAAAAGGCTATCACTGTCCACCCTATCTAAACCTCTAATCATCTTATATGTTTCGATAAGGTCCCCTCTTAGCTGCCTCCTTTCTAACGAAAATAACCTCAAATCCCTCAGCCTCTCCTCATAAGACCTGCCCTCCATACCAGGCAACATCCTGGTAAACCTCCATTGTCCATATAGCGTGCAAGACACAATACTTTTCAATACTGATACATCTGACAATAATATGTGAAATGAGGAAATCAATAACATGCTTATTTATGGGTAAAAGCTACATAGAGACTTGCTGCCTCATGGTAGCATTCAGCTCCTGAGAAGGTTCTAGGACAGAACCTAGACTGATCTGTCTGATTCCCCTCCACACCCTGCTACCCCAATTGGTTCCTGGGTCATGTCATCTTTACTCCATGGCTGGATCCTTAAAGGGACAGTTTCCACACAATGATACTAAAGTTTTAGGAAAGTTCTATGTTGCCAAAGCAATTTCTAACAGAAGGAACCAAAATCACGATGAACAGTGTTTTAACTTTGGGTGGTTGTGATGTGTAACATCTTGCATCCCGGACATTGTCTTTCCCACCTTCTTCCATCAGGATAAAGATACAAAGGTCTGAGGTCACATACCAACTGACTCAAGAACAGCTTCTTTGCTGCTGACATCAGATTTTTTTACCCTACATTAAGTTGATCTCTCTCTACACCCTAGCTGTGACTAGGAGCAACATGATGATACAGTGGGGTTAGCACTGCTGCCTCACAGCACCAGGGACCTGGGTTTGATTTCCCACTTGGGTCACTGTCTGTATGGAGTTTGCATGTTCTCACTGTGACTGCATGGGTTTCCTCCAATGCTCCAGTTTCCTCCCACATTCTGAAAGTTACGCTGGTTAGGTGCATTGACCTGAACAGGCGACTAGGGGAATTTCACAATAACAAATAAATAAACTTTATTTTATGACTGCAACACTACATTCTGCCTCTCTCCTTTCCTTCTGTATGAATGGTATGCCTTGTCTGTCCAGCGTGCACATATTCGTTGAATATATTTAAGTCATGGGTAGATAGGTTTCTGATAGACAAGGGAATTAAGGGTTATGGGGAGAAAGTGGGAAAGTGGAATTGATCCATTTCAGATCAGCCATGATCTTACTGAATGGCGGGGCAGGCTCGAGGGGCTGGATGGCCTACTTCTGCTCCTATTTCTTATGTTCTTATGCAAGTAACAATACTTTTCACTGTGTACTAATACATGTGACAATAATAAATCAAATTAAATCAAACTAAAATGTGACTCCAGACCCACAGCAATGTGGTTGACTCTCAAATGTCGTTTGAAATGGAAGGCACTTAGGGATGGGCAATAAATGCGGAGCCCAGCCGGTGAGGCCCACGTCCTGTAAAAGTGAATAATTAAAAAAAAATTGATAGCAGCCCTGTAATTCCATTGCAAAGCACGTCTGACTTTCAGATTTAAAATATTGTGCTGGACTATCCAATGTGGTGCACAATGTATCCACACTGTGTGCAACACACACGTTACGTTGGCTGGGGTGTCCTGAAGCTATCCGAGCCTAATGCTTTCCTCGGGGTGCTTTGTGAATAAGCACAGCATGCTTGGTGCACAACTCAGCCAGTTTCCTCCAGAGGCAGAGCGGGCAAACAAGCTGCCAACCACAAATGATATGTTTAAAGTCTTTGACATATGTGAAAGTTACACATCAAAACAGTAAAACGGCTACCAAGCACAACCCACTCCTCCGCACCCCCCGCCCCCCCCAGTTGCCTGCTCGCTGCAATTTCCGGGTCAGTATTCCCGACTCAGAGGCCAGGCTGTTTCTGTGTGAACTTGAAACAAGACACTTAAGGCTAGTCTTCTTTGCTTGGATCAATTTAATCCGAGCTGGTTCTGCGTTTGAAATCGTTCATGAGATGGAATGACTTCTCTTTTGTTGACTGACCCACACAAAACCGTTCATCTGAAATAAACCCGGTCTCCCACACTCTTGCTTCTCAATGCTTTTTTTTCATTTCCCTTGCGTCTCTCTCTCTCTCTCCTGACTTCTTCGGAAACACCAAGAGCCAACATGGTGACATTCTAATGAACAAAATGATAGCACAATTACGCAGCAAATGCAGACAGGACCGAGGCGCTTTGTCCTTCCATCACAAAGCTTAATGGGCTAGAATGATGCCAAAAGATTGTGAGATCAAAGCTTAAGCAATTTGCTCCGAGCTCAGGATTTTTAAACAATAACATATATATATATTTAATGATTTTCATTCGCTTTTTTCTGGATGTTCTAGCCTTGGAGTGGGTCCAGAGGAGGTTCACAAGAATGATTCAAGGAATGAAGGGTTTATCATATGAGGAACAGCTGAGGAGTCGGGGCCAATGGTCAGTAGAGTTTCAGAAAGGTGAAGGGGAATCTAATTGAAACTTACTGAGAGGGCTAGGTGGAGTGGACACAGAGAGGATGTTTCCACTAGTGAGAGAGACTAGAACGTGAGGGCACAAGCTCAGAGTGAAGGGACACTACTTGAAAACCAAAATGTAGAGGAATTCCTTCAGACAAAGAGTGGTGAATCTGTGGAACTGATTGCTACAGAGAGCTGTGCAAGCCAGATCATTGGGTGTTTTTAAGACAGAAATAGATAGATTTTTGATCAATAGACGGTCAAGGGGAGAAGGCAGACAATGGGGATGAGAAACTTATCAGCCACGATTGAATGGCGGAGCAGACTCAATAGCATGAATGGCCTAATTCTGCTCCTATATCTGATGGTGTTATGATTTTACTCTCCTTCTGCTTGACAATTTGTATTCTACTATGATTGCGACCTACTGCTTTCAAAGTGTGTGCCATCTTTAATGTAGATTGCTGTCTTGTGGTAAAGGTTTTGTGGTAGCAGAATTTGAACACTACAGCAATTAACAGGAGGAAGATATATTTTTATTCATTCATCCGACATGGCCATCGCTGGCTGGCCAGCATTTATTGCCCATCCCTAGTTGCCCCTGTTCAGAGGGCAGCTGCAAGTCAACCACATTGCTGTGGCTCTGGAGTCACGTGTAGGTCAAAGCAGGTAAGGGCAGCAGGTTAGTGAACCAGATGGATTTTTTCAATAATCAACAACGGTTTCATAGTCAACATCAGACTCTTAATTCCAGATAGTTTATTGAATTCAAATTGCAACACCTGCCATGGCAGGATTTGAACCCAAGTCCCCAGAACATTAGCTGAGTTTTTGGATTAATATTCTAGTGGTTATACCACTAGCCCATCACTTCCCCTCAAATGTTGCTTAAAAATTAATTACTTGTGTCATTCAGAGTGGAGCACATCCGTGTACAGTTCACATTTTTACATCACTGTCAATGGCTTCCACTTCCATCTAAAAGGACCAGGGCAGCAGATACATGGGAACACCACTAGCTGCAAGTTCCCCTCCAAACCACTCTCTGTCTTGGCTTGGAAGCACCATTCCTTTGCAGCCACTGGCCCTGATTTTACCAGCACGCCCACCCCAGAATCGGGCAGGCAAGGTTGGCAAAATGATATTCTCCATTAGTCTTACGAGCCTCGGGTAAGCGTGCTGGTAAAATTCCAGCCACCGGGTCAAAATCCTCGAATTGTCTGCCAAAATGGTATTGTGGGTTAACCCACAGCATGTGGGCTGCAGTGTTTCTAAAAGGCAGCGCCACTTCCTCAAGGGCAACTTGGAATGGGAAAGAAGAGCTGGCCAGCCAGTGATGCCCATGAATTTTTAAAAAAAGGTTCGTACTCAAAGATAAAAATGTTAGTTAAGAAAATAGAATGAGATTGTGGTAATTGAGTGAGTTGATGAGTGTTTCAGGCAATAATAACCTCATTTCAAATAAATACTAATAAAATAAACTGCAAAGGAAATGCTGCTTCACGTTAGACAACAGATGGTCATCAGAGAACATAATTCCATCTAAAAAGTCTTCACGATGTCATTAAATGTCATTGAAGGAGCTGAAAGGTCTTAAACTTCATGAAAAACCTATCAGTCATGTTACAGCCTGTTGTGGGGAAATTGTGTCTTAAACTAAGACAATTCTAAACTCACAAGGCACAAGTCTCTGTGCAAAGACGTAACAATATCATTTAACAACTAAAATATAGAACAAATAAATGAGCATACAACCAACAGGAGACTCCCAAAGGGTTAAGTAGCTCAGGGAATAGAGCAACAGAACCGCTCCGAAACATCTGAACCACATAGTTAATTACAGATCAATTATAGATTTTTCTAATCAATAATTCTGCCTTTCATTAGCTTAAAATCAATTTCATTTCGTTATCACACATCAATATAAATCTCTGTCAAGTACCTCAGCCAACCATATGATACATAACAGCATGGTGATAGCTTATTCAGCCAGTAAGTCTGGATGTTGCCTCCCTTCTTGGCTCTAACTATTTCCCTGTAACCAGGTAATAGCAGATTATACTGTAAAGTCAAACTGGATGCTTCCGCCAGCTCGCTGCCAAGTTGCATCCAGGGGCATATCTAACCTTGTGTCTGGGCAGTGAATGCATCTATTCATTATGTTGTAAATATGTTTCCTCATAGGAATCTTTGCGACATGACTACTGCTAACTAACAGATTTTCCACACCTCCGATTTTAAACTATTGACAGTTGCCACAACGCCTTTTAGTTACTTTGTTTGGCGAATGTGAGCAACTTAAAATATGTTTAAAATTTCATAGAATATCATAAAATATTAGTATGTATTTTTTGAAATCATAACTACTTGTTTAGATTTTACAGCATTCACATATTGTAAAACTGTTTGTGTTAGCTTGTCTGAAGAATCATTTAATTCCTTACTAATCTCCTGTCCTCTGAAAGACTGCACTCTGTCTATGAATCTTATTAGCTGGTGCAGGATCCATTCATTCATTTAGAAAGACATAGATTTTATTTTGAAGGGTATAGATAAGTATTTTTGATGGGTATAGATAGAATACATGCAAGCAGGCTTTTTCCACTGAGGCTGGGGGAGAAAAAAAGACAGAGAGCATAGATTAAGAGTGAAAGGAGAAAAGTTTAAAGGGAACATTGGAGGGTGGGATGCTTCTTCACGCAGAGAATGGAGGGAGTGTGGAATGAGCTGCCGGATAAAGTGGTAAATGTGGGGCCACTTTTAACATTTAAGAAAAACTTGGACAGGTACATGAATGAGAGGAGTGTGGAGGGATATGGTCCAAGTGCAGGTCAGTGGGACTAGGCAAAAAAATGGTTCGGCGTAGACAAGAAGGGCTGTTTTTGAGCTGTAAGTTTTCTATGGTTCTATGGTTCTAACTGGTCTGAAGTGAAACTTCTTTATTAAGCATCATTTAAAAACATTTACAGAAAGTAAAATAAGGATTATTTAAGAGAGAGAGCGTGAGAAAGAGGGAAAGTAGCAGAAGATAGTATTGTGCTAAGCAAAAAACTCAAGATATAGTCTGGACTGATCTGTGTCTACAATATAACAGAGTACATACCTGTGTTATTAAAGAGCTGGTTACAAGCAGTCTTCAACCATACATAAACAATTGGCAGATCCGATCATGAAACACTGCTGTTTACTTGACATTGTACTTTCAAAGAATATAGCCAATTACTAAGCTAAACCCAAAATTCCAAGCTGGGTTTTAAAATGTGGTCAAGTTAGCTTTAAAGCATTGCAGAATTATTACATAGACAGAAATACCATAAAATGAAGCCTCTTAAATAATGCAAACTAATAGAGGAATCCCCTTCTCAACAGTCTTAAGCTCACTGTTGATTACCAAATGGGTGCAGAAAAGTTCATTTTCTAAAACAAAACTTCCATTTTCTCACTATTTTGAGTCAGACGTGCTTAAATGATGAGCATGGTGAGGTCAGAATTACAACTTTCATTTCTATGGCAGCTTTAACACAGTAAAATGTCACGACAGCCTTCACAAGAGAGGTTGACAAACAATATTTGACAGTGAGTCGTCTTGCCTGCCACAGGGATTGGAGTGGGCAAAAGGGCGGAACATGAAAAGGTCCTTTAACCTCGGGTGGGGTATTACGGTTTCAAGACCAGCAAGATCGTAAACTCCTGCCCCCGAGCCACCAGGCAGTGTGGGAACAGATGACTGCAACCTTGGTTAAATTCATTGGTTTTCAGGAGTAGTTGAAAGGAGATGGAGATGTTTAGGGAAGGAATTCCTGAACCTTGGACCTCGACAACTCCATGCGATGCCGCCTATGGTGGAGCAATTACAGATGGTTGATGGTCAAGAGGTCAGATTTGGAAGAGCGCGGAGATCTCAGAGAGGTTTGGAGAGGTGTGAAATATGCCACTTATTTAGGAGACCAAATTATTTTGCTGTTATGTGTACAGAATATGTCAGGATCTACATGAGAATGAAGAACAAGCTACTGATTAAAATCCAAATAAAAGCTGTGACAAAAACAGAACATGCTGGAGAAACTCAGCAAGTCGGACAGGATCTGTGGAGAGAGAATAGAACCAATGATAAAAGCTTTATTTTCTCCAACTTCTTCCAGTCACTATTACAGAACAAGACAAAAAAATTCAGCTGCCATAACTTTACCTCCTCGCCTGCTTGGGGCCTGTAAGATCCTGCCTGAGACCAACAGAGAATACTGTTTTTGGGAGCATTGCCCACGCAGCAATTGGTAAAATTCCAGCCTTCATTTGTAATTGGGGTTGGCATGATGGTTAGAACTGCTGCTTCACAGCACCAGGAACCTGGAGTTGATTCCCAGCTCGCGTCACTGTCTGTGCGGAATTTGCACATTCTCCCCATGTCTGCATGGGTTTCCTCCTGTTGCTCCAGTTTCCTCCCACAGTCTGAATGATGTACTGGTTAGGGTTCATTAACCTGAACAGGCACCAGACTATGGCGACTCGGAGATTTTCACAGTAACTTCATTGCAGTGTTAATGTAAGCCTACTTGTGACTGATAAATATCTAACTTTAACTGTTGAACAGCCATATTAGATTGTCTATACAATTGATAGGATGGTTAATACTCCACACGCCAACTAGGATTAATATTCAGCGTGAGTCTGGGGTCTCCCCTCTGTGTTATTCTTGGTGTGGGAGGCAGCATGTGTTTCGCTGGAGATGCGATCCTCCAATCCCTCTGCAGTCAGTAGGAATTCCCAGTGGAGTCAGCCCACATTGCCAAGAAACCCACGGCCAGGGGTGCACCACCAGCAGACCCGGAGAATCCCGTTGGGATGCATGGCTGGAGATTTCTAGCCTCAGTGTCCGGCCAATCGTACTAATTGTTAAATCTGTTCCACTAAATTTTACAAAGTTTCCGGGCAAACGTGAAATTGCCCAATGGAAAATTACTCTTGCAAGCAAAGAGTGTCATCCAATTGATCAAAGGGTCTTAAGTTTATTTATTAGTGTCATAAGTAGGCTTACATTAACACTGCAATGAAGTTAATGTGAAAATTCCAGTCGTCACCACATTCCGGTGCCTGTTCGGGTCAATGCAACCTAACCAGCATGCCTTTCAAACTGTGGGAGGAAACTGAAGCACCCAGAGGAAACCCACGCAGACACAGGGAGAATGTGCAGTTTCCGCACAGACAGTGGCCCAAGCCAGGAATTGAATGCAGATATCTGTGAGGCAGCAGTGTTAACCATTATGTCATTGTGCTACTTGTTGGATTTTATTGCAAAAATCCAATAGTTAATAGTCTGCAAACTTCATTACTTAAGACAAAATAAAAGTGTATTCGTCCTATAGTATCTTTATTTCTACTTTGTGTTGCACATTGCTTTACACAGAGGGTGGTGGGTGCCTGGAACTCGCTGCCAGGGGAGGTAGTGGAAGGAGATATGATCGTGACTTCATATCTGGTCTGTCTGGACAAATGCATGAATAGGATGGAAATAGAGGGATGTGGTCCCTGGAAGGGGAAGGGGTTTTAGTTCAGTTGGGCAGCACGGTCGGTGCAGGCTTGGAGGGCCGAAGAGCCTGTTCCTGTGCTGTAATTTTCTTTGTTCTCTGTTATTATTTCAAGGGGTTAGTGCCCTTGAATTGCTTTATATAATAAAAGAAATCAATTTACAGAAGGAAAAAAAAACATCCTTTACAGAAGGAAAATGTGTGTGCCATCTCGGAACCTTGGCAAGCCTGCAATGTTCATTTAGTGCAAATCTTAAAATTTATTTTGGAAAACAATTTGTGTCAATAAGCCGATATTCTCCGCGTATTAGAAGAATGAGAGGTGAGCTATATTGAATGACACTGTGAGGCTTGTCAGGCTGGGTGCTGCGAAAGGTTTCCCTTGGTCGCGGAAGCTAGAACCATTTCACCATTTCAGAACTTGGGGTCAGCCAGTTAGGATGGAGATAAGGAGAAATCTCTTCACCCAGAGGGTAGTGAATCTTTAGAATTCTCTATCCCCAGAGAGCTTGGGATGCTTAATCATTGAGTAGATTCAAAACTAAGGTCAATGGATATTTTCATAGTCAGGGAATGAAGGGATATAGGGAGAATACGGGAAGGTGGAGTTCCGGTAGCTAGACTACCGTAAACCTAATGAAAGCTATAGCAGGTTCAAACAGCCAAATGGTCGACTCCTGCTTTCACATCGCCTGCTCTCCTGAAGGCTGCGCGATGGCACAGTGGTTAACACTGCTGCCTCATAGCTCCAGGGACCTGGACTTGCTTCCCAGCTTGGGTCACTATCTGGAGGCTGCACATTCTCCCCATGTCTGTGTGGGTGTCCCCTGGATGCTCCCGTTTCCTCCCAGTGTCTGAAAGACATGCTAGTTAGATGGATTGGCTTTGCTAAATTCTCCCTCAGTGTACCCGAACAGGCGCCGGAGTGTGGCGACAAGGGAATTTTCACAGTAGCTCTATTGCAGTGTTAATGAGAAGCTTACTTATGACACTAATAAATAAATAAACTTTATATTTGGGCGCAGAGCTCATTAAGTTCTTTCCCATGCCTAGTGAACGTCTCAATGAGATGGTTCGGTATTTGTTAAACTCAGCCTATCATAGATTGAGACATAGTTAGCAAGAGAAAAGTTCTAAAGAAAGACTTTGGAACCAGGTGCCTGGGACTAATTGATCAACTTTATTGAAATGTGTCCAGTGTATGATATCTGTTTAACTTTAGTCTGCGATATAATTATTACTATACAGCATGACAATAGTGCAGGCTGAAGAAGAACAGGTTTTAGAGTTGTGTTTCAGATTCTGAACATTTAAGCTAATTAGACATCAGATTATTCCCCCTTGCTAATGTTTGGCAAGCTGTTTGGCTAATTTATGAAATATGAATTTATGCAGATTCTCTTTGTTTGCAGCAGCTGTTTGGCAATGCTGTTTTCGTTGAACCAACTGGCTCCCTAGAGCTGCCTCACAGCATTGTCCTTCAGCTGAGTCAGTCTTTCTGTCACACACAAAGGAACCATCGCACTTTGTGAAATGAAACAAGGAGAGTTTTATTTCATCGAGGTTCATCTTATCTGCTCCACTTATCACTAGACAGATTTCAGTACGAAGGCACCATCCATCACTGTCTGATTTTCTTCTGTCTTTGGTCCCCTTGTTTATTTTAGCTCCAATCCTGATCACCCTCGCTGCTTCTGTGCACCTTTTCAATTACAGGAAAGAAAATCTATTGTTAAGATAATGGCAAGATGCAGAAGGTATTAATGAGCGTAGGCTGAAGGACAGGGTCCAGCAGTAAGCTAAAAGTCAATGAGTCAGATATCAAATGTAACACAAGAGATTAACCTGGTTGGCACAGTGGCACAGTGTCACCTTTCAGCGCCAGGGACCTGGGTTCAATGGGTCCTGTCTGTGCGGAATTTGCATGTTCTCTACCTGTGTCTGTATAGGTTTCATCTGGTTTCCTCTCACAAAGATGTGCTGATTAGGGTGTGTTGGCCATGCTAAATTCTCCCTCAGTGTACCCGAATAGGCGCCGGGGTATGGCAATTAGGGGATTGTCACAGTAACTTCATTGCAGTGTTATTGTAAGCCTACTTGTGACACTAATAAATAAAGCTTGACATCATTCTGTTTGGCCAGGTGGTTCCTGCCCAACCCATTGGAATCATTACTTCTTTAAGATTTGGATAATGACTGAAGACAAAGCTGAGTTCAGCAATATCTGGTCTTAGGATAAACCTCTGTTCCCCCACCCTGACAGGAGTTTAGCTCTCTTGACCATTACAGGAGGGAGGTCATTACACTGGCGCGGGCACAGGGGAAATTTATGTGGAACAAAGAACAAGAACAAAGAACAACACAGCACAGGAAACAGGCCCTTCGATCCTACAAGCCCGTGCCGCCCATATTATCTCACAGTGAGTGCCTCATTCCAATCCTTCTTCTACCTACGACTTTTGTCTATATCCCTTGGACTCCACCATAAAGGGTTGCAAGTTTAGAGAATTATATGTGCGCCAGATTAAAGGAGGTCTAACTTAGGGACAATTTATTAACACTAGTCAGTCTAAAATCAATCAGTCACCCAACAAAAGGGCAAACCCCGAAAGTTTGTGAGATTACTATCAAATAAATTGGTTGGACTTTAACCTGGTGTTGTGAAACTTCTTACATTGTTTTCTTTGGAACAGAGGGGACTGAGGGGATGTTTAACCGAGGTGAATAAAGTTAGGACAGGCTGAGATCAGATGTAAAATAAGGACCATAGCAGAGAGGTCAATAACCAAAGGAGCATGTGTAAAGTAGAAGGGTTAGAGTAGTTGAAAGGTAACATTTTCACTCAGAGGATGGTAGGTGTGTGGAACTCAGTGTCTGAAAGGGTGTGGAGGCAATAATATTTCCCTTCTTCTTCCTCTGTTGAAATTGCCATTGTGTTTGTTGATAACCCTTCTCCATCTCCAGAGATAACCTCTCTGTGATGGTCCTTATTTTACATCTGATCTCGGCCTGTCCTAACTTTATTCACCTCGGTTAAACATCCCTTCAGTCCCCTCTGTTCCAAAGAAAACAATGTAAGAAGTTTCACAACACCAGGTTAAAGTCCAACCAATTTATTTGACAGTAATCTCACAACCCTTCTCCATCTCCTGGCAATCACCCATTCCTTCCAATCCCATTGTGTTTAAGTTTCTTGCCATCACTTTTTCCCATATAATCTTAAATATTCCTCTTCTCCTTCTTGCTGGCAGCCCCACTTCCATTGTTCACCTCACCACAATCCTTTCATAGAAACAGAGAATCCTTACATTGCAGAAGAGACCATTCGGCCCATCAAGCCCACACTGACTCTTTGGCAGAATATCCTACCTAGGTTCTCCCTCCCTGTAACCTCATGTACACTTACCATGGCCAATCCATCTAACCCGCACTTTTTTGGACTGTGGGAGGAAACTGGAGCTCCTGGAGAAAACTCATGCAGACACAGGGAGAACATACAAACTCCATACAGGTAGTCACCCAAGGCTGGAATTGAACTCGGGTCCCTGGACTTGTGAGGCAGCAGTGCTAACCACTGTGCTACTGTCCCACTCCCTACCCACCACCCCACCACACCCACATAACAGCTGACTATAACATTTCAATCTCTTCCCAGCTACTTTCTTTGATGCTCCCACAATTTTCACTGACCCTCTGGATGCAGTGGTACCTGATCTTGTTCTTTCTCGTTACCTCAACACACTCATCTCAGCATCAACAGCTCCTTATTATCCAATCCTTATTCCCCTCTTCCTGACATTACCCGGGATTTCTGCATTTCACAATCAGGCTGGTCTCACAATTCCCTTGTAGATTCTTCCTTTCAGTTTTGCTGATAACTTTCTTTCACATAGTGCTGACTTCACTCACTGCACACTTCCTGGGAAATGTTTCCTGGTGGAAGGCAGGATTCTTTGCCAAGAACACTGTGCCAAAATTCGTCATTGTCTCACTAACCTGGTGGAGATCAGGAAGTTATTGGCTGGGACACTCAATGGGTCCGAGTCCATTTTACAGACAGGAGGAGAAAGTACCCAAATATCTGGTACAAACCTCTCAACACTCAGGAATAACCTCTTTGTAACTGCTTAAGGCATAAGTAAAAACATTTCAGAAGCTCATCAAAATATTTAAAGACCCCATGTTTGCTTGTGAGACTATTTACTGAAATTGCTCTCTCCTTGTCAGGTGGTAAATTCCCAGAGTGTGATCAGACAGCCTGAAGCCCTTTGCAGAATCATTTAAGAGAATCTTCCACTACCTGTAGTCTCTCCTTTCCAAAAATCAATTCACTAAGGCTCCGTCAACAGCATCTTTCAAACCTCTCACTTCTACCATCTGGGGTAAGGGCAGCAGATACCTGGCAACATCACTACTTGGAGATTCCCTTCACAGTCACTCACCTTCCTGACTTGGAAATACGTTCCTTCAGCGTGGTTGGGTCAAAATTCCGGAACTCCCTCCCTAACAGCATTGTGGCTGTACCTACATGGACCACAGCGATTCAAGAAGGTGGCACACCGGAACCTTCTCGAAAGGCAATTAGGGATGGGCAATAACTGTCACCGGCTTAATTATGGACACACACATCTTCTGAAAGAATGTAAAAAAACCTCACAGCAACAACTTTTATTTATATTTAAATGTCCCAGGAGCAATTATGAAAAGTTGTGTGACATCTGGTCAGATGACTAAAAACTTGATCAAAGAGGGAGGTTATATAAATTGTCTTAAAGGAGGAGAAAGAGATTTAGGGAAGGGATTCCAGAACCCAGAACCCAGAACTCAGAAAGCTAAAGGCACAACTGCCAATGGTGGAGCAATTTAAACCGGGAATTAACTGGAGGACAGATTTTAGAGGAGTACAAAAATCCCGGATTGTTGTTGAGCTGGAGGAAATTGCAGGGATAGGGAGAGGCCAGAACAGTGCAGAAGAAGGCCATTTGGCCCATTAACTCTGCACTGACTCTCCAACAACAGCATCTTATCCAAGCCCTCTCCCGTGATCCTATCTCTGTAGCCCCCACGCATTTAGCATAGCCAATCTATCTAATCTATACATCTCTGGACACTAGGGGACAAATTAGCATATGACGAATCAGGCAAATCCACCTAACCCGCACATTCTTGGAGTGTGGGAGGGAACTGGAGCACCAGGAGGAAACTCATTCAGACACAGGGAGATCTTGCAAACTGCACACAGACAGTGCCCCCAGGCTGGATCCCTGGAATTGTGAGGCAGCTGTGCTAACCACCATGCTAACTATGGAGGGATTTAAAAACAGGAATTTTAGGCCACTTATTGATATTTTGGCCATTTCCTGCCTTCTCCAACTGACTTCAATGGAGCAGATCAGCTGTGAGAGTCAAACAAAGCAGGATAGAAAGGGAGACACCCATCTACATCATGTTTTTCATAGAATTCTACAGTGCAGAAAGAGACCCTTCAGCCCATTGAGTCTGCACTGACTACAATCCCAGCCAGATCCTATCCTCATAAACCCATGTATTTACCCCAGCTAGTCCTCCGATACTAAGGGGCAATTTGACACGGCCAATCCATCTAACCTGCACATCTTTGGACTGTGGGAGGAAACCGGAACACCCGGAGGAACCCATGCAGATACAGGGAGAGCATGCAGATTCCACACAGGCGCTGACCCAAGCCGGGAATCGAACCCTGGTTCCTGGTGGTGTGAGACAACAATGTTAACCACTGTGCCACTGTGATCCTCAGATGTCTTGAAGTATTTTACAGCCAATGAGTACTTTTGACGTGTAGTCACTGTTGTAATGTAGGAAACATGACAGCAAATGTGTGCACTGCAAGTTCCCACACACAACAAGGTGATAATGAATGGGTAATCTGTTTTTGTGATTGTGTTTATTGAGGGATAAACATTGGCCAGGACACCCAGAGATAAAACTCCCCTGCAGTTATAGCCATGCGTTCTTACAAAATTATCCAAGTTGTCGTTATTTGATACTTGAGATGACAATCACAAATATTGTTTAATGCCTTCGTTACGACATCAAAATAAAAATAAATATTTGGGAGTTCTTTGTGCTGGAAAATCTCCTGTTATTATAAAATATCTGGAAGAATGTTTGCAGCGGGAAGTTGATTTTTTTTCTTGCATTTCTGATTTGCGAGTGTAGTGCTGACAGGAGGCTTAATTAATATGCAACAGTAGGAGAGAAGATTAAAGTCACACATTTACATTGTTTACTGAGCAGAATTGTGTCAGGTGCCTACATCCTTACAGTTGCTTTCTGCTGATGGTGTTATCAGTGTGTTCAGCACTGGTGTAAAACCACACTCTCAATTCATTTTAAATACAGCGAAACAGTGTCCTTGTATTGTTCATACATTACACTGTAATCTGTTCTGTTTGTTTGGTTTGCTTTTATAGAGATATGGAGGAGACCCTTCAGCCCATCATGTCAATGCTGGTGCTTTGAAAGAATTTCGAAACATGGAAACATAGAAAATAGGTTCAGGAGTAGGCTGTTCGTCTCTTCGAGCCTGCACCACTAGTCAATATGCCAGAGCTTTACAAAAGGTCATCTGGACTCGAAATGTCGGCTCTTTTCTCCCCTTACAGATGCTGCTAGACATGCACTTTCAGTATCCCACTGGCCGCTTTCTCCTCATACTCCTTGGTCCCTTTAGACACAAGGGTCATGTCCAGCTCCCTCTTGAATATATCCAATGAACTGGTCCCCACTGCTTTCTGTGGGAGAGAATTCCACAGGCTCACAACTCTCTGAGTGAAGAAGTTTTTCCTCACCTGAATGACTTATCCCTTATTCCTGGAGTGTGTCCCGTGGTTCTGGACTTCCTCAGTATTGGGAATGTCCTTCCCGCAACCAGCCTGACCAGTCCCAGCAGGACTTTATATGTTTCTATTCAACTAACCCCATAGCCCTGCAAATGATACAAATAACAATAAAAATGACAAATTAATGGCAAGAATGAAGTTTAATCCACACTGTTGGGGTCTTTTTCCCAGGGCAGAAAATGTCAATTACTGGGGGTCATAGATTGGAGATAAATAAGAGAAAGTTTAAAGGAGATCCAAGAGGCAAGTGTTTTACACAGAGGGTGGTAAGTGCCTGGAATGCCCTGCCAGAGGAGGTGGTAGAAGCAGATACAATAGCAACGTCGAAGAGGTAACTTGACTGATACCTAAATAGGTAGGGAATAGAGTGATATAGACCATAGAAACATACCTGAAGCGTGAGAAGACCATTCAGCCCTTCCAACTTGTTCTGCTATTCATTTTGATCATGGCTGATCACCAAATTCAATATCCTGATCCCCTCTTTCCCCCATATCCCTTGATCCCTTTAGCCCCAAGAGCGATATCTAATTTCTTCCTGACATCACACAACATTTTGGCCTCAACTACTTTCTGTGGGTGTAAATTCCACAGGTTCCCCACCCTCTGGGTGAAGAAATTTCTCCTCACCTCATTTCTAAAAGGTTTAATCTTTATCTTCAAACTACGACCCCTAATTCTGGACTCCCCCACCATCAGGAACATTCTTATTGAATCTGCCCTGTCTAATCCTGTTAGAATTTTTCTAAATTTTTATGAGATCCCTCTCACTCTTCTAACCTGCAGTGAATATAATCCTAACCGACTTTGTCTCTCCTCTCCTGCCATTCCAGGATTCAGCATGGTAAACTTTTGCTGTGCTCCGTCTATAGCAAGAACATCCTTCCTAAGATAAGGATATCAAAAATGCACTCCAGATCTGACCTCACCAGCGCCCTATACAATTGTAGCAAACCATCCCTCTCCCTACACTCAAATCCTCTCACTATGAAGGCCATCGTAACAATTGCCTTTTTTACTGCCTGCTATATTTGCATGCTTACTCTTAGCGAATGATGCACAAGTACTCAAGGTCTCGCTGAGTATCCACCTCCTTCAATTACACCCATTTAAATAATAATCTGTCTTCTTGTTATTGCTACCAAAATGGATAACCTCACATTTATCTACAGATACTGCATCTGCCATGCAGATACCCACACACTCCGCCTGTCCAAATCACCCTGAAGCATCTCTGCATCCTCCTCACAGCTCACCTTCCCACCCAACTTTATATCATCTGCAGATTTGGAGATAATACATTCAGTTCCCACTTTCAAATCATTAATATATAATATGAACAGTTGGGGATCCTAGTACAGATCCCTGCGGAATCACACTCATTACTGACTGCCAATCAGAAAAAGGCCCATTTATGCCAATCTTTGCTTCCTATCTGCTAACCAGCTTTCTATCCATCTCAAGACATTCACTGCAATCATATGTGCTTTAAGTTTACAGAGTCGTCTGTTTTATGGGACTTTGTCAAAAGTCTAAATAAACCACATCCACTGGTTCCCTTCGATCAACTCCACTAGTTACATCCTCAGAGAATTCCAACAGATTTGTCAAGCTTGCCACGTAGAGGCAAAGAGTGCTTAACTTAGCAAGGTGCTGTGTGTCGATGCAGATGGGCTGAAGGGCCTGTGTTGTCCTGTTCTTTGTTCTTGTTGTAACAAACTTCAGAATTTCAGGCTTTACGTGCCAGCTATCTTCAGAACAATTTTGGTAGCCACCCTGTATCGCGAGGTTAATGTCTGCTCAGGTGTGGCAGCAGGACAGGCTTTGTTAATTTGACTGACCAGGCCTCAGTTACACGCTGTCTTCCAATTCCTAAAGCAGTCGGTGGAGCAAGGTTACTCGATCCAGTAAATCTTTGGTGGTAGGTGTCTGTCACCTTACCCCAGGGAAATAGGCCTCCCTCCACTCCAGTTACATAGATAGGGGGAGGGAACTCCATGATGGAGAGGCAAGGACCCAGGATGGGGAGTGCCCAATGCTTATATATGGAGCTCAGAGTAACCCCACAGAGAAATTAAATAACATTTCAAAATTCTACCGTGGTGTCTTCTGTACCTGTCTGATGGTCCCAATACAGAAGACAAGGAAGCCATTGCTGCTTCCCCATTCACACCTTAGGTTATAACAGCAGTTATAGACCAGGTCTACATACCTGCAGAGGACCCACTGGCTCAGAACAGACTAGTCCCGGTTCCATTTTAACTGGCTACATCCCCACTCCCAACTCCAAACCCTGCCCCCCCTTCCATACACACACACGTGCATACCAACACACACACACACACACACACACACACGTGCATACACACACATACACACACACACACTCTCACTCTCATTCACATGCACACCTTCACACACTCACACATGCACACCTCTCAATCAACATAACTGAAACAGATAATTTAGTCATTATCACATTGCTGTCTGTGGGATCTTGCTGTGTGCAAAATCACAGCTGCATTTCCTACATTCCAACAGTGACTATACCTCAAAAAGTATCTCATTGGATGGGACATGCACAAATCATGGAAGTTTATTTTAAGTTTAAAGTTTATTTATTAGTGTCACAAGTAGGCTTACATTAACATTGCAGTGACGTTACTGTGAAAATCCCTGAGTCACCACACTCTGGCGCCTGTTTGCGTACAAAGAGGGAGAGTTTAGCACGGCCAATGTATCCTAACTGGCACGTCTTTTGGACTGTGGGAGGAGACTGGAGCACCCGAGGGAAACCACGCAGACATGGGGAGAAAGCGCAGACTCTGCACACACAGTGACCCAAGCCAGGACTCGAACTGGATCGTGGCATGAGGTAGCAGTGCTAACCACTGTGTCACCGTGGCTGCCCTATTACAAAAACAGTGCTACTGCAGTGAAGGATTTTCATTCCCTAATCTAAGAAGGAAGGGCCAGTGATGAATGAGTTACTGGTGATCCAAGGAACTTTGACAGGACTCACCATTGGCACTGTATGAATTAAAACTTCCCAGACATGAACTTGGAATAAAATTGCTCTGGTAGTTTACCAAGTAAATCTTGTGATTAACTGAGGCATGTAGACCAGGGAATGCGCCTCACAGTCACTGTCTGCCTTAGGCTCCACTCAAGTTCCAAACATCCCCAGTAAATCCCTTTGCTCCCTTTTGGTTTTGTGTAAGCCTGAAGCCCTTGCTCTCTCTTAAGAAAATACAGTGGACAGATTGATTGCTTTAATTTAGGGGAAAAAAAAATGAAGAGATTTAATTGCAATTTACGCCAGCACGGGACACATATATCATTTACAAACACGCAGACAAATTGTTCAACGTGGAGGGAAGAAAAATATAATTTTCCACAGAAAAGGTGGAACAAAGCAGATGGAGTATGAAAGTGAATGGGGACTGCAAAGCGAGATTGCAGAAAACAAAGGAGGGTCAGAAAATACAAATATAAATTAACAGAGAACAAACGATAAAGAATTCAGGGAAAAGTTTGCAACCTGATTTTCCTCTCCCCCAGCTCTGTCTGGTAGTAATTTCGGCTGCACAGGGCTCGCTGTGTAAGCTTTCTGTTGTGTTTAATTTAAATAATACAGGCACACACCAGGTGTACAGGAGAGGGGTGCACTATTGGGTGCTTTCAGGCCATTAGGAGACACTCTGGGGCCTTAAAGGTATCAGCCATTTTCAGAAAGAGCATCAAAAGGCTCGAAAAGCAACAAACGTTTTTTTTGTATGTGAGTTTGAAGGGGCAGAAGTCATGGGGTTCAGAATAGTCAGCGACTGGTGTATTTTGGATTACCTTAATGTCATTGCAATCAAGCAGAAGCTGTAATTCTCTGTGATCTACACATCTGGGAGGCACAGTAGCACAGTGGTTAGCATCACTGCCTCACAGCTCCGGGGACGTGGGTTTGATTACAGGTGTGGGTCACTGTCTGTGTGGAGTTTGCACATTCTCCCCGTGCCTACATGGATTCCCTTCAGTGCTCTGGTTTCCTCCCACAGTCCGAAAGACATTCTGGTTAGGTTGATTGGCCATGATAAATTGCCCCTTAGTGTCCTGAAATGCATAGGTTAGAGGGACTAGCAGAGTAAATATGTAGGGTTATGGGATTAGGGCCTTGGTGAGATTGTTGTCAGTACAGACTTGATGGGCTGTATGGCCTCCTTCTGCACTGTAGGGATCCTCTGATCTCCTTAAATCTGCACTCTAGTAACTATGAGAGATTAAGTCGGTTAGGATTACATTCACTGGAGTTTAGAAGAGTGAGAGAGGATCTCATAGAAACTTATAAAATTCTAACAGGGTTAGACAGGGTAGATTCAGAGAGAATGTTCTTGATGGTGGGGGAGTCCAGAACTAGGGGTCTTGGTTTGAGGATAAGGGGTAGACCTTTTAGGACTGAGATGAGGAAAAGTTTCTTCATCCAGAGGGTGAATGTGTGGAATTCACTCCCACAGGATGTAGATTGAGATCAAAACATTGTGTGATTTCAAGAAGAAGTTAGATGTAGCTCCTGGGGTTAAAGGGATCAAGGGATATGGGGGAAGGGGGATCAGGATGTTGAATTTAATGAGCAGCCATCATAAAAATGAATGGTGGGGCAGGCTCGAAGGGCGGAATGACTTACTCATTCTTTGCATAAGGGCACAACCACAGGCTAAAGGCACGATCCTTTAAAACAAAGATGAGGAGGATTTTTCTTCAGCCAGAGAATGGTGAATCTGTGGAACTCTTTACCACAGAAGGCTGCGGAGGTCAGGTTATTGAGTTCAAGACAGAGATAGATAGGTGCTTGATTAATAAAGGGATCAGGGATTATGGGGAAAAGAATGGGGATGAGAAAAATATCAGTCATGATTGAACGGCAGAGCAGATGTGAAGGGCTAGGTGGCATAATTCTGCTTCTATATCTTGTGGTGTTATTTGTGGGGCAGTTTTTTAAGAACGGGCATTTGTGTCATCTTCCCAGGACTGCTGGTCAGCGGGATAGATCGGGAAGCCCGTGCCAGAAGTCATGGTTCACGTGTTGAGTGGAAGATGGTGAAAATGAAAGTTGGCGGTTTTTGGAAAGCCAGCCAGCAAATCTGCCAATATGATCACCTCTCTCCAGATCACAGTTGAATGAAGATAAAGCTTTTAGCAAGTCCCATTATGTGAGGTATCAGGATGTTGCCTCGGTGTTGAGCACATTGATATAAAGAGGCAGCAATAGTTGCTAGCTATTGTTTGTTGGCTGTGCTGCCTTGCTCCAATGTAACCATTCAAGATGAAGGAGTTTTTAATGCAAGTGGGGGCTTCACAATTTCTGGACCTTAACCCAGTAATCTTTTCAAGAAATGAATAAACTTTCACCTCAAGGCCGAGGAACATTTGTGAAGGTGCATTTCGAGGTTCCCTTTTCTTCAGACTATCATGTTTATGACACTGATGTGTTTAAAGATGAGGCAGTATTGCAAAGTACTGTTTGTATTTTTCATTTTTTAATTTATGGTCCTCATTAAATGATGGTAAAACCAGAGCAATTATCATTTATCTTAATATATAATTCACTAGGTCTTACTGTCATGGTTAGGGACCCAGGGCAGGAGGTATGGGAATAAGATGAGTTGCAGAACTACTAGGCCGAGGCTCTTGCAGCTTAGCAAGCAGCTGGCACCGAGAAATAGACCAAAGTTTTGACATATGAGCTGTGAGCTCACTGCTTCGTGAAGGCTCAGGAGGAACCGTGCGAGGAAGATAGCGATACGGTACTTAATGAAGCTTCAGGATGATATTAATGAGCACTCTCCATCAAGCCCCCTCAGCTCATCAATAATTTATACCTCCTTATTCCTGATCGCTTGCACTCTTCCTCTGCTCTTTCCATGGTTGTTACTCTTTTCCTCCGTTTCCCCTTTCTTATCGCTAACGGCCCCGTCCCTGGCGGGAAGCGATCCCACTCACGTGAACCTGGGTAAACTTGGCTTAAAGATTCCTCCCTGCAACACTTCCTTTTTATCTCCCCCCCACCACCCCACCGCCTTCCCTTTCCGTCTTGGGAGAGCTTTCCTCTTTTTTTAACACTTTCCCCTGTCTCGTTGTCCAATAATTGACATTGTCCTTTTTTTCATTTACTGGCTTGCATCCCAGTGCAGCATCTTCTCCCCGGAGTGTCAGGTTAGAAGTTTTCCCTTTTGTGAAGCATGACAGGTGCCTAATTGAATGATGAATGTCCCTTCATTACTCTGTAATTGAACTGCCAGCTTTCTGATTGGTCTGTAGAATGTTCCAGTCTTGATCAAGCACTGTAGGGGTCTCTGTGGCTTGCAGCCAGGACCCACACTCCATCTGTCTAATCACATCTATCCCCCACTTGCTTTTTTGGGTGAATCATAATAAGTTATGCTAATGTGCGTGTATTCTGACAATAAGAATTTCCCAATGTGCTCCGCATCTTGCTGGTAAATGCTTGCAGACACTTGCAATCAGGGCAGCTTGAAGCTGACTTGTCCAAGATGAAGATTAATGATTCTCACCTGAGTGACAGAGAAGGGGATTGGGGAGCACGGAGGGTCATTTATCATCCCATGACAGGTGCCATTCAGGAGGACAGCATCACACCGCCGATGTTTCCATTCCCCACTGCCCGCTAAGCAAGTGCTTTAATAACAGCACAGAATTAAAACTCATCCTTTGGTGCGGGAATGACAGCAAAAAAAGAAAATAAGAAAATCAATTCCTCGCGCGCTACCGTCCAGCTAAGCGACTAAAGGGAAGGGTTTTAATTTAGTGTTCAGAATGCATTTCAAATAGGCCCCACATTTGCAAACTATCATCGATTATAATTTGCAAAGATCTTCAACTTGTGTTTCATCGTGGCAGTATATTAATGACTCTGCTTAGAGTTAGATGTGAATATATTGCGTAGAATGATGGAAGTGAGTACCTATTTCACATCAGTGGCATTGTACATGTTTAAAGCATTTCTCTTAATGAATATTGATTCCAAATAAAGAAGGCAAACAAGAGGGAGACTCATTTAAACAGCGGGAAACAAATGTTAGTGACTTTGTGAAAACTGCAGTGACTGGACTGTCAATGCAGTGCATAGAGGACCTGGACACTGATTCTGCTAGTCAGCAAATTGTATTGTGCAGTAATTAATGGTTTATCAGTACCTTTAACTGGGGTTCTGTTCCTAATCTTGCTTTAGGTTTTTACATAGCTTTTCCTTTTATGTTTAATCCATTGTTCCTCCTCTCAAAAAAAAAGGTGCAAGTGATTAATTTTTCAACTGTTCGATTGAACAAGGAACATCTAAGCTAATCTTTTTGTTAATGGGGCTATTAACAGTTCTCATATCTTTACCACTTATTCCTGTGCCTCAATTATTGAGGAACATCTGCACCTTTATCAATTTTCAAATCTTGGTTTTGACATTTTCTGTAAGTGGAGAAAAGGGGGGAAACATTCTTTTCCACTCCCATTTTCTCTTATCTCTCGATGGTGCCAATGCAATGTGAGCTTGCTCCCTAAAGCATCTCACCCAACTGAGCAGATGTAAGTGCTGTGGGGCGTTGTTGGCCACTTAGTTAGTAGCACTACCAACAGCACTAACATTGTGTACACATTAACTGCTTTAACCCAGTAAAACATTCCGAAGCAGCTTAACAAGAACATCAAACTGAATTTGTCACGGAGCCAATAAGGCAATAAAAGCGCATTCAAAAGTTTAACTTTGAGTTTATTTATTAATGCCACAACGAGGCTTCCATTCACACTGCAATGAAGTTATTGTGAAAATTTACTAGTCACCACACTCCAGTGCCTGTTTGGGTATGCTGAGGGAGAATTTAGCATGGTCAATGCACCTAACCAACACGCCTTTCAGAATTTGGGAAGAAACTGGAGCATTCAGAGGAAACCCATGCAGATACGGGAAGGACATGCAGACTCTGCATAGACAGTGGCCCAAGCCAGTATTTGAACTCAGGTTCTTGGCGCTGTGAGGTAACAGATTGCCAGCAGCCTTTAAGGAGCATCTGAAAGATTTCTAGAGGTGAAATTCGAGAGCTTAGGGCCCAGGCAACTGAAGGTACAGCCACCGATGGTGGACCAATGGAATTGGGAATACACAGGAGGCTAGAGTTGGAGGAATGCAGAGACCTTGGAGGATCGTGGAATTGAAGGAAGGAAGGAGAAATGGGGAGGGAATGAAACCATGTAGTGATTTGAATGCAATGTGACGTGATAAACAAAGCGAGTTCCACAGACAAGATTTTAACGCATTCAAAATCCATCCATTTGCACAGAGTTAAAATCAGGCCCTGCACCTTAGCTAAGCCTGTTGTTCTTACTAGAATGGTCCACAGATAAACAGCCAAGGAGAAGTCACCAGATAATAATGTGGAAATGCCGATGTTGGACTGGAATGGACAGAGTAAGAAGCTTCACAACAGCAAGTTAAATTCTAACAGGTTTATTTGGAATCACAATCTTTTGGAGCACTGCTCCTTGCTCACCTGAGGAATGATCAAGCAAAGGAATTATGGCTTCCTTTTCCTCCCTCTTTAACATATGGAGATTGGGACCTGAAGTCACCCAAGCTCCACCGTGACCAGGGAACAGAACAGGTTACCTTTTTGCCAGGAAACCTTGAATTAAACATGTATCTTTACTGGAGAAACCTCCTGGACATGTATTAACTGAGGGTTGAAAACGTTTTCTCCCGTTCAATGCTGTTCCCCATTGATACTGTAATAAGTCCCACAGTACCAGGTTAAAGTCCAACAGCTTTACCTTAGGTTTACCTGTTGGACTTTAACCTGGTATTGTGAGACTTCTTACTGTGTTTACCCCAGTCCAATGCCAGCATCTCCACAACATCTTCCCTGTTGATACAGAGAATTCCAGCCTGAACTTTGAAAATAATTTTTTGTTTGGTTTTTGATTGTGTAAGGTTCCATTTAGTTTGTTCCAACAGCTATTGCGTTAAGTGCAAGCTAGTCAACTTCTTGTTAAGCCTGTATGATGTTTGTCATGGTGATTCAGGTAATATTACTTACCAAACGCAACAATCAGTTGTCTGAATTATTTTCTTGTAGAGTGACTGAACAGCTAGCTTGATGATTCCAGTTAACACTCCATGGATAAGGAATATTTAATCACGGGTTATAACACAGATGATTACGGCAGGAAGCTAACATGGGTCCATTTTCAACCCAAACTTCTGGTGATGGTAATTCCACTGACCAGAAACACGAGGGTTCAGTTCATCCAGCTTGGTGGCTACGATTACTCAGATAAGTCCCAGAATAAGGGTGGAAATGTGACCCTGGTAAAGTTTCAGGATCACTCATGCCCCTCTGCCTTGGAACTGCCAATGGCTTGGGAGAGTCGGAAACATAGAGTGGGAGAAAGTTCACCGAGGCTCCTGATGTTGATTGCTGTCTCATTTTTATTCTGCTTGATTTAGATGTCAATCTCCTCGGGGGGCAGGGGGGAGTGGGGGGACCGAAGTGAACTTGGATATAAAACTCTCAATGGTCAAGTTGGCAACACTGCCTCATTGGACACTGTTCATGTTGGCTGAGCCTTTGGGCTAGGTGCCAGGCAACAAATAAATCAGGACCTTCAGAAGAAGGGAAAAGAAACTTGGAAAAAATTATTCCAGAGAAGTTTGAGAAAGTAAGGAGAAAATGTGCACCACACTAAATGTGGGAAAACTGTGAGAGCCAGAAATGTGTGCATTGTGCCCAATGTTTAGGCAAATTATAGATGCAAAAGTGAGTGAAATTCTCTGGCCATTCTCACCAGTGGATTCTCCAGTCCTGCTGCAGTGAATGAAGATTTGGCTGAGCGCCAAATTCTCCGTCTTCTCTCGTAACGGCAGTGGGGCTTGAATGGCCAGAGAATTCCACTCAATGTTAATTTACTGATGGGAAAGTGACACCAAAGCTGTGCTGGTGTAATCAGGACCATGCTTCTGCCTGCCTTCATAGTAACACTCTCACCTCCAAGCATTCAGAGCAAGTCCCACTCCAGGAACTTGGGAATAAAATCCCAGACTGACATTCCACTACCGTGCCAGGGAATGCTGCACTGTTGGAGCTGCTGACTTTCAGTTAACCGCAAGGCAGGGGCCTGGTTTGTTCCACTGGGAAGGTGTAGAAAATCTGACATGACTATTTTAAAGAAGGGCAAGGGAATTTTCCCTGGATCAATATTTCTTCCATTAACAACAGCACAAAAACATTTTTATCTGGGCCATTTCTCATTCCTGTTTGTGGGATCTTGCTGTGCACAAATTGACTGCAGCTTTCCCCATATGATAATAGTCACCACACTTCAACAGTACTTCATGTCTAATAATGGCACTTTGGGGTTGGGAAAAGTCTTCACAACTTTTAAATTAAAAATTAAAGTCTTTTTATTACATCCGGACATGAGGGGAAAGTATTTATTTACAATTGGTGTGAGCTCTGAATGGAACAACTGTCATTTTGATGATTATGCATTTTTGCTGCCAGTTATTGTTTAACAGCTGGGATTGGGATTTTGGGATCCTTGAGAATCATGACACAATGTCACAAATGATATTTGAAACCACTGTTCTGTTTTGGTCAAGGGAAAAGCAGATGAAGCCAAGAGTTTGGGACAGATACAGAGGAGGTGTTGAGAAGGTGAAAAGGATTCAGAAAGAAACATGGAGGGCAGGATTTTCCAGCCCCGCTCGCACTAGAATGGGAAATGCCTGCCCGTAACGGGTGGGTCAGGAAAATCCACACACCCCCACAATATCTTTCATTTCTTCTGTCCCATCTTCTAGTTTTTGCTATGTTCCTTTTTCGCTCACTTCTGTAAGTGTGAGGGTCTTGTGAGACCCCGTTCCCCACAGTTGAACCAGTCAACATAGGATTTAATGGGATTGGGAGTTACAGATAGTTCTATGGCCTGGTAGGTAGGGATATGATCGGCACAACTTGTGGGCCGAAGGGCCTGTTTGTTTTATGTGTAGTGTTCTATGTTCTATGTTCTATATTGTTCAACCCAGGTAGGGTGACCATGTGGTCAAAGCACGAGAAAACACCAAATGGTGTTGAGTCTTGCAAAAACAACTTGCATTTATATTGCACCTAGGATATAATAAAAATCCCAAGGTGTTTTGCATTATTGTTAGCATTTGGCAGCAGGATACATAAGGAGCTGTTATGGTAAATTAAAGTTTATTTATTAGTTTTACAAATACAGTAAGAAATCTCACAATGCCAGGTTAAAGCCCTATAGTGTTATTTGGTAGCTCAAGCTTTTGGAGCACTGCTCCTTCATCAAGTGAGTTCGAGGGCCTGACCTCTTACTGTGCTCACCCCTGTCCAATGCCAGCCACTTCAAATCATGTCACGTGTAGGCTTACATGAACACTGCAATGAAGTTACTGTGAAAATCCTCTAGCCACCACACTCCGGCGCCTGTCCAGGTACACTGAAGGAGAATTTAGCAAGGCCAATGCATCCTAACCAGCACGTCTTTCAGACTGTGGGAGAAAACCAGAGTACCTGGAGGAAACCCATGCAGACATGGGGAGAATGTGCAGACTCCACACAGACAGTGACCCAAACCGAGAATCAAACCTGGGTCTCCGGCACTGTGAGACCCAGGTGCTAACCACTGTGGAACCATGCTGCTCCCGTTTGTCGCAGTTGACAGTCTCTGTCTATTGTGTTGCCTGAACATTTACCCCTGGAGTTGGGAATATATCAGCTTTCCTTCATTGTCAGCAGATCCAAGTGCTTGAATTAAGGATATGTTATATTCTAGAAAGCCAGTTAGTGAAGGACAGAACTGGAATAATCTTTACAGACTTACAGAATTGTACACTACAAACTTTCACCTCCTAACTCAACATTGTAATTTGTGTCTGCTTCTTTATTTTTTGTGTCTATTCATTTGGGCTCGATTAAATTTCCAGTTAATACCCACGATCTGCAGATAATTAACCACAATTAACAATATGACTAACGGGATGTGCCTACAGAATGCAGCAATTCAAGAAGGTGGTTCCACCGCCTTCTCAAGGATAAATAGCAATGGGTAATAAAAGTAATTAAAAATAATTTCCACACTATATTAAGGTATTCCCCAATTACATGTACCTGGGACATTCGTCTGAGACACATTTCTCACACTTTAAGTTTCATCTTTTAGATTGTCGCTCTTTGTTGTCAATTGAATTTGTTTTAAATAAAATCGGACTTTTTCAAACTTTGGAGAAATCACCAAACTACAGAAAATAACTTTCTAATTGACTTTGGGAGTGATACTGAGAAAGGAAAGGCTAACCCGTCTGACTTAATTGATTGAAGATTCTACTTGGTACAATTCGCTTCAGATTGACCTCAAGAGGTAGAGAAATTAAACTTAAAGATATGAGCATAAGTTTCTGTTGACTGCATTTCAGACATCCATTCTATACAGGTGACGGGGGGACTACAGAACTATCGCTGTCATATTCTATTGTCATTGGATATTTATTTTCTAATTTTCCTCCTCAATTATCTTTCCCTTGGTAAATCAGTCAGAATGAAACACAGTCTATAGTAACCAGTAGAGTTAGCAGTCTGAGTTAAGAATTCTCCCTCACATAAAATAAGAATTTATCATTTCAAACAGACACTGGGTGCCGTGGCTGCTTTTCCCCTGATACACATGGCCCTATATCGTAACACAGGAACAGGAAGAGGCCATGCACTGAGATCATAGTTGATCCATAACTCGAGCCCAAGTCTTTGTCCCATATCCTTTAAGTTTTTAAGTTTAAGTTTATTTATTAGTGTCACAAGTAGGCTTAAATTAGCACTGCAATGAAGTCACCATGAAAATCCCTAGTCGCCTGTTTGGGTACACTGGGGGAGAATTTAACACGACCAATGCAATCAACCTACCTGTCTTTAATGCCTTTGGAGACCAAAATTCTGTCAATCTCAGACCAAAAATTTTAAATTCAGCGAACATGAATTCTCATTTGTGGAAGAGAGTTCCAAAGTGACTACAGTGGCATTCTGGTTAGCACTGCTGCCTTACAGCACCAGGGAATTGGGTTCAATTCCAAGCTCGAATGACTGTGCAGACTCCACACATTCTCCCCGTGTCTGATTCTCACCGTTTGCATTTCTATAAATCTGCCTTTCGGGAATTGACCGCAAGTCTACTGGGCCAATGACTATACAGAAGGTTTCCTTCCTAGCTCATCACAGGGAAGAGTGGTCCATTCAGAAATGATGGCTGGGACATTAAGGAAAATAATCACCTAGACCATAACTCAATAGCCAAGGTCTGTGCAGACATGAGCTCATCAATTACCTTCTATCAAATTAAGAGGAGAGGGAGTCATATGACCAGAATAACTATTTTGAAATGACTTTTATAACAACATCCTGCTCACTTTGGAGCCAGAGGAACAACAACACCACCTTTCCTTCTCCCTTGTTTCCAAGTTCAGAGCCCCATCTCTATTCCATTATGGAATGATCACAGTGATGAAGAATTCCAATCAAAGGGAATCTTAGGTTCAATTTCATTGTCTTTTAGAAAAGACAGATCCTGGTTTGAAATAGACTTCATCCAGAAATTGAAATTTATGTTGGCCTCAATGCCCCCCCATGGAATTGAAAAACCACTGTGAAAAAAAACTGGCTCATCAGACAACACCAGGGAAGCAATCATAAATGGCAAACTCTTGTTCTTTTTGCCTTTTATCGTAGAATTTTAATTTGGCAAAAAAGTAACCTCCTTTCCTGTATAATGTGTAATTTTACACACTTGTGAACTTATGTGTGTTGCAAAGATCTAGACGCATGCTTATCTTTTTAAAAAAAATCCCTTTACCTGGGTGGGTTTTTAGCACAACAGAAACTAATACCTTTGTGTTTAATTTCAAGAAAGCTTGCTGGACTGAATTATTGGCAGCTAGCACGCAAATGGTTAAGTACAGACACTGAACTAATGCCATCATCTTTATAAATTACAAAATTCCTTGTTAGGATAAATCAAGGAGTGTGAAAGGAAGGTCACGTTCTGACATGCGTCCTCACGGTCACAACATAATCAAAGCGATTTTAATTAAAAGAGAACAATGGGGAAGATTTTTTTATGCAGCGTAATTTAAATAACTTCAGGTTTGAGCTAAAATAGTGAACAGGTTGTGTTTTATCTATGGTGCTGCGTTCTGAAGCAGCCTCTGCAGGTGTCAATAGTGTGATAATCAAAATTCTCACCTTATTTGCTTGACAAGCAAGCAAGGAACAGAAAGGGAAGCTTCTCAATCGGGAGATGATGGCTCATCAGCATCCTGATTCCGCGGCTGGAATTTTACTGGAGCGGGCGAGGCTTACAGAACGGGATTCTCCGCTGGCCTCGCATGGGATCTTATGAGCCTCGAACAAGCAAGGTGTTAAATTCCGATAAATACCCTGTACCCTCATCTTAAATCAGGAAAAACTTTCAGAAACACAGAAGGAAAAAATTAACGAAGATTTACAAGGATGTACCGGGACTGGAAATTTTAATTATAAGGAGAGGCTGGATAGGCTGGGATATTTTTCCCTGGATTGTAGAAGGATGAGGAGTGACTTCATACAGGTTTATAAAAACATTAGGGGTTTAGATATGTGGAACAGCCAAAGTCTTTTCCCCACGGTAGAGGGTCCCAAACCAGAAAGCATAGGTTTAAGGTGAGAGGGGAGAGAGTTTAAAGGAACCTGAGAGCAACTTTTTTACACAGAGGGTGTTGCGTGTGTGGAATGAGCTGCCAGAGGAAGTGGTAGAGATGGATGCAATGACAACATTTAAAAGACATTTGGACAGGTACGTGGATGGAAAAGGTTGAAAGGGATGAGGCCCTAATGCAGACAAACAGGAGTAGCACAGTTTAAGAAACCCACTGACTTAGGGCCTGGTTCAGTGCTGCACATTTCCCTCTGTCTCTTAATGAGAAACTGCAAATGCGTTTTTGGCCAAACTCAATGCTTTGTGCGCTTTCTGAGTGATTGTGGGGAAGAGTGACACAGGTACAGCACAGATTATGAGGGCGTGAAATTACTTGTCAGCAGCAGATTGCAATGAGTGAAGACAAGGAAGTATATTTCTTGCCTTGCCTGCTTCTTGTACAGACCCCTCATTGATATTAAACAGAGACATGTTGAGAATACTGACATAATGCATAATCTTTCTTTAAAATGCAGTTTATAAAAGTAATTTTATTAACCCTTCTCCATACTGTGAATGTTACAAGCAGTAGTTTCTCCTGCTTTTGTGAATGCTATCATAGGGCTATAGAAGGAGTGCAGCAAAGGTTTACCAGGCTGATTCTTGGGATGGCAGGTCTGTTATATGTGGAGAGGCTAAGTCGGTTAGAATTTTATTCACTGGAGTTCAGAAGAGTGAGAGGGCATCTCATCGAAACTTATGAAATCCTAACAGGGTTAAGCAGGGTAGATTAAGAAAGAACGTTCCCAATGGTGGGACAGTCCAGAACGCGGGGTCGTAGTTTAAGGATGAGAGGTTAATCTTTTAAAACTTTTACAGGCGAGGAGAAATTTCTTCACCCAGAGAGTGGTGAATGTGTGGCATTCACTCCCACAGAAAGCAGTGGAGGCCAAAACATTGTGTGGTTTCAAGATGAAATTAGATATAGCTCTTGGAGCTAATGGGATCGAGAGATATGGGACGAAGGGGAGATCAGGATATTGAATTTGATGATCAGACATGATCACAATGAATGGCAGAGCAAGCATGAAGGGCTGAATGGCCTCCTACTGCTTCTAGTTTCTAAACATTGCTAACATTATTTTCACAACACTCTGCTCCCTGAAACACCTCAGTGGTCAGCAGAACCTCCTGATTAATACTCCCCAGCTGCCCTCCTCACCACCGCCTTTCCAGATGGGTCACACTAGTGCAGACTGTCCGACCATATCTCACTGTAAAAGCTATTCGTCCCACGCCATGCTGCATACAATTAACCCAAGTTTAAAATTCCCCGTTCATTTTGCACTGGATTGACCGATTTCCCCCTGTGCAATTCTGTGCAATTTAACTCACAGAAACTTTACCCCAAGACATTTCTATGAAGAAGTTTTTGAACTTTTTTTTATCCTTTCCAAACAGGTGAAACAATGAAGACGAGTTTCACTCTGAAAAATGTGCTGATCAGTCACATTGGCCATGCTAAATTCTCCATAAGGCGTTGGAATGTGGCAACTAGAAGATTTTCACAGTAACTACATTGCTGTGTTAATGTAAACCTATTTGTGAGACTAATAAATACACAGTGTGATTTCAGCACAATGAAATTGATCAAAAGCTTTTTGATGCTTCATTTCCAAACTCCCAACGTTCTAAGTCTGTGTCGATATGCATGATCTTCTTGGAGATCCTTTCTACTTTGAGATGATGGTTTGCGTTGTAGGTGGTAGTCATGATGTGGAGATGCCAACGTTGGACTGGGGTGGGCACAGTAAGAAGTCTCACAACACCAGGTTAAAGTCCAACAGGTTTATTTAGAATCACGAGCTTTTGGAGTGCTGCTCCTTCATTGGGTGAGTGAAATTCCAAGTTTGTTAACTTTTTCTTCCATGAAAAGAATAATCATTCAAATCCAGGATCCGGAAAATAAAAGGCAGTATTCAATCTGATTCCGTAGGTCATCATAGAATCAGAGAATCATAGAATTCCCACCGTGCAGAAAGAGGCCATTCAGCCCATGAAGTTTGCTCCAAAAACAATCCCACCCAGGTCTTATCCTTGTAAACTCACATATTTACTCAGCTAACCCCCCTGATACTAAGGGTCAATTTAGCATGGACAATCCATCTAACCCTTGGATTGTGGCAGGAAATCAGAGCACCTGGAGGAAACCCACGCAGACACAGGGAGAACATGCAAACTCTGCACAGACAGTGACCCAAACCAGGAATAAAATGAGCAATGTTTTAGGGAGCCAGTTAGAGGAGGAATCAGAGGTAGAGCGAGGGAGATATTTAGGGAGGGAATTACATTAAACCTCAGGACCCAGGCAGCTAAAGGGACGGCCACCAGTGAAGGAGTGATTAAAACCAGAGATGTTTCAGAGACCAGAATTAAACACGCAGATATTTTCGAGGGGTGTAAGGTTGGAAGAGATTACAGGGAAAGGAGTGAGTAAAGTTGGAGGAGATTACAGAGAGAGGGAGGGACATTGGGCTAGAGGAGATTACAGAGAGAGAGAGAGAGGGAGGGGGTGGAATGAGGTCTAGGAGGTATTTAAAAATGTGGGGAAAAATTTTAAAATTGTGTTTGTTTATTAGTTTCACAAGTAGGCTTACAGTAACACTGCAATGAAGTTACTGTGAAATTCCCCTAGTCGCCACACTCCAGTGCCTGTTCCTGTACACTGAGGGAGAATTTAGCATGGCCAATGCACCTAACCAGCCCGTCTTTCAGACTGTGGGAGGAAACCCATGCAGACATGGGGAGAATGTGCAGTCTCCACACAGAGCGTGACCCAAGCCAGGAATCAAACCCGGATCCCTAGTGCTGTAAGGCTGCAGTGCTAACCACTGTGTCACCATATTGCTTAGATAGTAGCCAGCGCACCTCAGCAAGCACAAGGGTGATAGGTGAACAAGATTGAATTTCAGAGCCGCAACGTCATGTTGCAACTGTACAAAACTCTAGTGCGGCTGCACTTGGAGTATCGTGTGCAGTTCTGGTCCCTGCATTATAAGAAAGATGTGGAGGCATTGGAGAGGGTACAGAGGAGGTTTACCAGGATGTTGCCTGGTATGGAGGGCAGGTCTTATGAAGAGAGGCTGAGGGATTTGAGGTTGTTTTCGTTAGAAGGAGGCGGCTAAGAGGGGACCTAATCGAAACATATAAGATGATTAGAGGTTTAGATAGGGTGGACAGTGATAGCCTTTTTCCTAGGATGGAGAAAGCTAGCACGAGGGGACACAGCTTTATTAAGGGGTGATAGTTATAGGACGGATATCAGAGGTAGGTTCTTTACCCAAAGGGTGGTTCGGGAGTGGAATGCCCTGCCTGCAGCAGTTGTAGATGCGCCAAGTTTGGTGGCGTTTAAGAGTTAGTTGATAAGTATATGGAAGAGAAGGGAATGGTTTAGTTTGGAGGGGCATTGCTTTTTATATTGGTCGGCGCAACATCGAAGGCCGAAGGGCCTGTTCTGCGCTGTAATGTTCTATGTTCTATGTTCTATAAGTTGTGGTGTCAGCGAGGATTTAGATAGTTGGGTTTTGCCTGATTTCAAATCAGTGGAGGAGAGAGAGTGAGAGGCCAGACAGACAGGAGTGGGGTTGAAATAGTCAAATCTAGAGGCTGAAAAGCCATAAGTGAAGGTTTCAACAACTAATGAGGAACAGAGTCACGTGAGAAGAAGGTAGATAGTCTATGTGAGGGGTGTAGGTATTTTGTCATAAGTTTGTCATAGGCTAAACATGGCAGTGAAGATGTGACCCACTACAAAACTAGTCTGTGCCTGTGCATCTCAATTGTGTGACTGCATTGATATGTTTAGAAATTTGCTTTAATTGCATTTCTGTTGACCTCTTTCTTGCTGGAATAGCGCTGTATCTGTACCTATCCGTTTATAGGATGAATTTAATTAACTGATCGCGGGTGAGGATGATTTATTTTCTGCATCCGTTAGAATCAGAAATGACCAAAGATTTGCTCAGCGAATCCCCCCGAATTGTGTCGAGACATAACCGATCAAACTCCTTACAAATTCCTTCTCCCACACTCATAAATTTCATACTGAGAGTTCACACATGATAATTGCCTGACCTTTACTGCTCAGAGACTAACTAATTTAAGCTGTACGCCTGCACTTGGTGTGTTTTTTTTATATGAACTATGAAATTTAGTGATAATTATGCAGCCGACTTGCACTGTTAATATCTTTATTATGGAGAAGAGTGAAACGCTTGTTAATCGAAAGCTGTGATTTCAAACACCATGGCTCACAAATGACATGCAGAAATCTGATTTAATTTTTAATGGACTGGGTTATGTAATTGGAATAAAGAAGCTTTTTTTTGTGGATTAAAATATACCAGGTTACATCATGCAATCGAAGTACGTCGCAGGAGATTTACAAATACTCCAGCGCAAGAGATGGGGAAGCAAGACTGTGGCCAGAATTTCACTCACAGGATGGAATTCTCTGTTGGCCTTGGATTTTACGAGCTTCACCCGAGTGAGATTGTAAAACCCCAGCCAGTGTCTCTGGACCTGATGACTGTGAGCAGGATTTTACAGTATCTCTCCCCCATCACCCCCAGCTTACTTTGGCAGCTCAGGAATTCGGAAATGAGGCACTGAGCAGGAGGGGCTGTAAAATCCTGGCCGGATTTGTTCAAGGGTCAATCAGATGGATGCCAAGAGATCTACCAAGTCTTAGGAGCAGGAGTCGGTTATTTCAGGCTGAGGTGAGGGGAAGATTCAGGGTTGAGAAGCCTTGGAGTTCTCTATCCCACAGTGTTGTAAAACTCTGTTGTTGAGTTGGTTCAGTTGAGAGAACTCTCATAGGTATAAAGGATCAAGAGTAGACCTTTCAGCCCATTGAAACTATTCAATGAGATCATGGCTGATCTGTAACCTAATTCCATGCCTTTGGTTTATACCTTTGTTGAACTAAAATGTATCTATCCCAGATTTAAAGATGGCAACTGACCCAGCATCAACTGCGGAAGAGAATTCCAAACCTGTCCCGCCTTTTGTGTACAGAAGTTATCTTGTAACATCTCCTGAACCATCTGACCCTAATTTTTACACAATCCCTCCTAGTTCCAGAATCTCCAATCAGTGGAAATAGCTTATCTTTATTGACTCGGTCTTTTCCTCTTGAAGACTTTGAGCAGAACACTCTTAAACTTTTAAATTCTGGAGAAAACTGGTCAAATTTGCATTATCTCTCCTCATGATTAAACCACTCTTGTGAACGTACATTACAAAAGTCTGAGGGCACATACCACAACCATCTCAAGAACAGCTTCTTCCCTGCTGCCAAGAGACTTTTGAATAGACTACATTGCATTAATTTGATCTTTCTCTACACCCTAGCTATGACTGTAACATGACATTCTGCACTCTCTTTTTCCTTCTCTATGAATGGAATGCTTTGTCTGTGTAGCATGCACAAAACAATACTTTTCACTGTATACTAATATATGTGACAATAATAAATCAAATCAAATTTCACTCCCTCCAAGGCCAATATATCCTTCTTGATGTGTAGGTTCCACATCTGTTCACAGTGACTCCAAGTGGGGTCTAACCAGGATTTTGTAAAGCTGGAACATCCTTATATTCCACTCCCCTAAATATAAAGCCTTCTTGACTGTTTTCTGCACCTCTTTGTGGCATTTTTAAGATCTACGCACCTGAATTCTGAATTCTCTTTAGACATCTACTGTATTTAACTTTGTACCATCTAGAAAGTATCTTGATCTAACCTCTATCCGTCCAAAGTGGATAGTTTCACATTTTTCTTAGATTGAAATCCACCTGCTGCTGTTTTGCCAATTCACTGAGTCTATTAGTATCTATTTGTAGTTTTAAGTTACCATTGAGTGATGGAATAGATTTGAGGGGCATTGTGGCCTATTGCTAGACTATTAATCCAGAAACTCAGCTGATGTTCTGGGATTTGGATCCGAATCCCATCACAGCAGGTGGTTGATTTGAATTCAATGAGAAATTTGAATTTGAGGTATCTGAGGGATTTGAGGTTGTTTTCATTAGAAAGGAGGAGGCTAAGAGGGGACCTGATCGAAACATATAAGATGATTAGAGGTTTAGATAGGGTGGACAGTGATAGCCTTTTTCCTAGGATGGAGAAAGCTAGCACGAGGGGACACAGCTTTAAATTAAGGGTGATAGTTATAGGACGGATATCAGAGGTAGGTTCTTTACCCAAAGGGTGGTTCGGGAGTGGAATGCCCTGCCTGCAGCAGTTGTAGATGCGCCAAGTTTGGTGCGTTTAAGAGGTTAGTTGATAAGTATATGGAAGAGAAGGGAATGGTTTAGTTTGGAGGGGCATTGCTTTTTATATTGGTTGGCGCAACATCGAAGGCCGAAGGGCCTGTTCTGTGCTGTAATGTTCTATGTTCTATGTTCTATTAAACATCTGGAATTAAGAATCTACTAATGACTGTGAAACTGTTTCAATTGTTGGAAAAATCCATCTGGTTCACTAATGTCCTTTAGGGAAGGAAATCTGCTGTCCTCACCTGGTCTGGCCTACATGTAGCTCCACAGACACAGTAATGTTGTTGATTCTCAACTGGCCTCCAAGGGCGACTAGGGATGGGCAATAAATGCTAGTGAGTCAGCGACACCCATGTCCCACAAATGAATTAAAAAAAGACTGCCTACCTGAGATGTCAGAGACCAGGATTTTTGACGTTCTTACCCACTGAGACCTAGACGATGCTGGAATTAGCACGAGAGGCAAGGTATTTGGTAAGTGCCATTTCTTTGGGCAGTAATTCAATCTTGAGCTGCCTGCAGTGATAATAAAAAGGCATTTCATTGCTTAACATACTTGAAATATTCAAAAATTCTTTATTATCCATCAATTATTCAGCCAGAGAATGAAGTATTTTAAAATGCCATTCTTTAGATATTTCCTTTTTTTTTAATAAAGCAAAAATAGCTCTTCTAAATGTTTGAGAATGAGCCCGAACAGCTGATTGGGTCTGATTTGAGAGTGGCTGCTTCACAAAGTTCAGCCCTGCTCTCAAAATGACTTACAAGGAAATGTGTCATTTATGAGAATTTTTACATTTACCACATCCCCTAGATCCAAGGATCAATTTCTCACTTCAACTCAGTCAAGGCAAGTGTAGTAATGATTTGTTACAGTCACAGTCTCCAGTGCCTCACACTTTGTCTGCAGAAATAGCTGGGCCTGTGACCTTTCAGCCAGTACGGGGTACAGGGAGCCTGGCAACTGAGAATGGTGTGGCAATGCTGGCGTTGGACTGGGGTAAACTCAATAAGAAGTCTCACAACACCAGGTTAAATCCAACAGGTTTATTTGGTAGCAAAAGCCACTAGCTTTCAGAGCACTCACTGTTCCTTTGTCAGGTGAATGGGACTTTTGTTCATAAACAGGGCATGTAAACTCAATTTACAAAATAATGTTTGGATTGCCAGTCTTTACAAGTAAGCAAATCTTAAAGGTACAGATAATGTGAGTGGAGAGAGTGTTAAGCACAGGTTAAAGAGGTGTGTATTGTCTCCAGCCAGGACAGTTAGTGAGATTTTGCAAGTCCAGGCAAGTCATGGGTGTTAGAGATAGTGTGACATAAACCCAAGATCCTGGTTGAGGCTGTCCTCATGTGTGCGGAACTTGGCTATCAGTCTCTGCTCACCAACTCTGCGTTGTCGTGTGTCATGAAGGCTACTTTGGAGAACGCTTATGTGAAAATCAGAGGTTGAAGGCCCATAACCACTGAAGACAAGATACCTAAAGAACTATAGATCATGAATTCACTCAGGTCAACTTATAACACAGAATATGCTGAGAGACTTTACCGTCGCAACTCTCTCATACTCCTTAATCACATCATACACCAGCTCTACAGCAAACACCGCATCCTGGAAACCAAGATAAAGTCCATATTCTCAACTTGTCCTCAGGACACAGACGAGCTGCAAAACTCTGCGAACAGACAAGCCAAAGGAACCACGCCATCTACATGCACACCAAGAATAGGAAACTTGAGAACCTCTGCATCACTACCAGCAGCAACCAAGTCTCCCCCTGCACCAAAGTAGAAAATAGTACCACCGCAGGGAAGTCCATTGTCAACTTGTTGGACTACACACTTCAACCAGAAATCAAAGTTCTCAGTCGAGGGCTCAATTTCTGCCCCACCGCTAAAATAGACCCCTGTGTCTGCTGTGAGACACAGAGGAATTCATCAGGCAAGTGAGGCTGCGGGAATTCTTCCACAAACTCCAAGGGGCCAACAGCAAGCTCAATGAGACAGCCTATGAACTGGATTAACCGACAAAGAGATCCATAGTGCGCAACCAAAGAGAAAAGAGTCAAATTGAAGTCCTTGGGAAGGCCACTGCCCTCAATGGGACATGTCTACCCAAGCCATCAGGAGGTGCCTCAATGCCAGATTTATCAGCCGCACTCACAAGACAGTCCCGAACACACCCAAGAACAACGCAATGCCATCCGTGCTCTCAAACCAACTGCAACATTATCATCAAACCAGCAGACAAGGGAGGGGTCATCATCATACTAAACAGAATGGATTACTGCTAAGAAGTGTACCAACATCTGAACAACGAGGAACAGTACAGACAGTTACCTGCAGATCCCACCAAAGAACACACCTGTCAACTCAACAGACCAATCAAGACTTTTGATCCGGACTTTCAGAACACCCTCCGTGCTCTCATCCCATGGACTCCCCGAGTTGGAGATTTCTACTGCCTCCCAAAGATATACAAGGCAAACACTCTCAGTCAAGCCATTGCATTGGGCAATGGGATCCTGTGTGCGAACCTCTCTGGCTACATCGAGGGCATCTTGAAACCCATTGTATAAAGAACCCCCAGCTTTTGTCGCAACACTACGGACTTCCTACAGAAACTCCGCACACATGGAGCAGTTGAACCAGAAGCACTCCTCATCACAATGGATGTCACAGCGTTTTACACCAGCATCCCCCACAACAATGGCATTGCTGCAACTGCTTCAGTGCTCAACGCTGATAACTGACAATCTCCAGATGCAATTTTACAACTCATCCACTTCATCCTGGACCACAATTTTTTTCACCTTCAATAGCCAATTCTTCATCCAGTGGTGAGCCTGTGGGATTCATTCTCACAGGAAGTAGTTGATGCCGAAACAAAGAATGTATTCAAGAGGCAGCTGGATATAGCACTTGGGACGAATGGGATCAAAAGTTATGGGGAGAAAGCAGGATTAGACTATAAAGTTGGACGATCAGCCATGATTGTGATGAATAGTGGTGGGCCTCCTCCTACACCTGTCTTCTGTTTCTGTATCACTGTATATTAAAGTTTAAAGTTTATTTATTAGTGTCACAATTTGGTTTATATTAACATTGCAATGAAGTTACTCTGAAAATCCCCGAGTTGCTACATCCTGGCGCCTGTTCAGATACACTGAGGGAGAATTTAACAAGGTCAATGCAGCTAACCAGCACGTCTTTCAGACGTGGGAGGAAATCGGAGCATCCGGAGGAACATAGAACATAGAACATAGAACACTACAGCACAGAACAGGCCCTTCGGCCTTCGATGTTGCGCTGACCAATATAAAAAGCAATGACCCTCCAAACTAAACCATTCCCTTCTCTTCCATATACTTATCAACTAACCTCTTAAACGCCACAAACTTGGCGCATCTACAACAGCTGCAGGCAGGGCATTCCACTCCCTAATCACTCTTTGAGTAAAGAACCTACCTCTGATATCCGTCCTATAACTCATACCCCTTAATTTAAAGCTGTGTCCCCTCGTGCTAGCTTTCTCCATCCTAGGAAAAAAGGCTATCACTGTCCACCCTATCTAAACCTCTAATCATCTTATATGTTTCGATTAGGTCCCCTCTTAGCCGCCTCCTTTCTAACGAAAACAACCTCAAATCCCTCAGCCTCTCTTCATAAGACCTGCCCTCCATACCAGGCAACATCCTGGTAAACCTCCTCTGTACCCTCTCCAAAGCCTCCACAACTTTCTTATAATGCGGGGACCAGAACTGCACACAATACTCCAAGTGCGGCCGCACTAGAGTTTTGTCCAGTTGCAACATGACGTTGCGGCTCCGAAATTCAATCCCCCTACCAATAAAAGCTAAGACTCCATATGCCTTCTTAACAACCTTCTCGACTTGACTGCCTACTGTCAGGGATCTATGCACATACACACCAAGATCCCTCTGTTCATCTAGACTACTAAGAATCCTACCATTTGCCCTATACTCTACACATTTATTATTTCTGCCATAGTGCATTACCTCACACTTTTCCACATTAAACTCCATTTGCCACTCTCGGCCCAGCTCTGCAACTTGTCCAAGTCCCTCTGCAAACTATAACACCCCTCTTCACTATCTACCACTCCACCGACTTTAGTGTCATCTGCAAATTTACTAATCCATGCAGACATGGGGAGAACGTGCAGACTCTGTATTGACAGTGGCCCAAGCTCGAATCCAGGTCCCTGGCGCTGTGAGACAACAATGCTAACCACTGTGCCAAGTATATCAAAATATATTTGTATCTTCAAAGCTTCAACTCTGAAAAAATCTGATCGGCCTTGGTGGCCATTTTGGATCAAAATGGCCACCAGTTAGTAAATCTAAAACCACCGGCGGGGAGAGGAAATTTTAGCTCAGGGAAGGAAAACAGGAAGAAATTGAACCAATAGGACAGAGAATAAGGGCACAAAACTCAAGTCTCAAAGGAACAAAATGAAAGTAGAAAAGAGGTTTCCATGGATTGAATCCCAGAACAACAAAGAAAAAATAATTGTTTTCAGGCGTTAGTCCATCTGTGGTGACGATACATATGTTTGCAAACCGAGATAAGCTTTTATTCTGCTTCTGTATGATGATAAATTGTTCTCTAATTGTACACTGGTGATATAAAGCTGGACTTCCTTGAAATACCAAGGTCAACAGAACTTTCCACGATCCACCCCTCATTTCCTCCGGTTCCCGTGGCAGGTGGGACATTAAAAATCACCCCATACAATCGCAGTGCAGAAGGAGGCCATTTGGCCCATCGAGTCTGCACCAACAACAATCCCACCCAGGCCCTAGCCCCGTAACCCCATGTATTTACCCCCCCCTTAAAGAGAGCGTAGGAGAAATCAAATACCTTTCACATTTAGTGGTTCTGTTACACTTCCACTTATAATGATTTCCAGTCCATCTTGTGTCATTGTTAGCCATGTGCTTTTGCAAATTCGGGCTAACTAATTCCATGCTAGATCCATTCACACAGCCAACTTCTACACTTTAAACATGAACATTTTTCAAGGTTCACATCAGTTAAAATAGCTGCCTGGGAAGTATGAAAGTTACGATTTTTTAAAAAAAAAATTATTATATGCATATTGTTTACAAACACGCTTCTGCCAAAAGCTGGAACCCACCGAATTAGAATCTGCCCTGGAGGTTGTTAATGTTGGCAATGCTCCAGTGAGATATGTGTGTTCCATGTTCATAGTCAGACCTTGCAAATAGAATATCATGCTGTGTTAAAGCAAACAGGAGTGTTTTTACTTGCAATAAATCCAACCAGTCCTTTTTGAAGATCGCAAACACCGACATGTTTTATGAATTATCTTATTAATGTCTTGGCACCCCACCTCCGTCTACACCGCCTTCCCCTCCCCACCGCCTCTCCGCAACACTCACCACCAGCTCCCCAGAGGCAGCCTCTGTCTATATTTAGTTAAATAATGCAACAGTTAAATAGTTATGTGGTTAAATAATGACCTGATGCGGAGAGGCGAAAGCATTGTGTGAATGTTAAACGCTCCACGCCATGAGGTCGCAATAGCCTTGCGGGTAAAATCAGCCAAGTTTTCTTCATTGACAATCACATTTCACAAACCAAGGAATGAACGTCTCTTTTTTTAGAAGCTCTCGCATTCATTTATGGAACAATCATCTAATAAATAACCTGGTGCCAATGACATACAGGGAAATAAGTTTAGTTCTTAATGTCACAAATAACACAAGAGATTAACATAGGCAGCACGGTGGCACAATAGTTCACACTGCCAGGTTCAATTTCTGACTTGGGTCACTGTCCATGCGGAGACTGCATGTTCTTCCCGTGTCTCCATGGGTTTCCTCCGGGTGCTCCTGTTTCCTCCCACATTCTGAAAGACGAGCTAGTTCGATGCTTTGGCTCTGCTAAATCTTTCCTCAGTGAACCCAAATCAGGTGCCGGAGGGTGGCGACTAGGGGATTTTCACAGTAACTTCATTGCAGTGTTAATGTATGCCTAATTGTCACAATAGTAAATAAACTAAACCAAATGGTGAAAATCCCCTAGTTGCCACACTCTGGCCCCTGTTCAGATACATTGAGGATGAACTTCACATGGCCAATACACCTAACCAGCACGTCTTTTGGACTAGTTACTTATTGTGTGTGTGTAGGTCCTTCAGCTTGATCCCTATTGTTGTTTGGAAGCAAAAATGATAATTAATTATTGGCAGCAAACACAGATTCAAGTACTGAAAATCCTTCCACAGGAAGTTTTGATAGTTGGAGGTGAGTTTGCTTGTGTAATTCACAGAACTGAAGATACTAACTATGAAAGTTATCCTGTGAAACATTACTCTTTACTGGGCAACACAGTGATTAACACTGCTGCCTCTCAGTGCCAGGGACCCAGGTTCGATTCCCGCTTGGGTCCACCACCTATGCGAAGTCTGCATGTTCTCCCTGTGTCTGCGTGGGTTCCCTCCGAGTACTCCAGCTTCCTCCCACAGTCTGAAAGACATGCTGGTTAGCGCATTGGCCAAAATATATTCTCCCTCAGTGTATCTGAACAGGTGCCAGATTAGGGGAATTTCACAGTAACTTCATTGCAGTGTTAATGTAAGCCTAGTTGTGACTAATAAATGAACTTTACCATTAACTTTTACTCTGAAGCTTTTCTGTAGATCAATACTTGGCATGCTCTCAGTGTCAAATCTAGTTGGTACCTCCCAGCCAACTTCCAACATTTCAGTGCAAAAATGTTATTGAGGGGATCACATGGTGGGTGGACCCCAAACCAAATACTTTGGATAGGCTTGGGTTGTTTCTCCTTGAGCGGAAAAGGCTGAAGGATGGGAGGGGGGAACCAGAGTTAGGTGTGTAAGGTTGGCGCGATATGCTGGCACAGTGATTAGCACTACTGCCTCACAGTGCTGGGGACCCAGGTTCGATTCCTGGCATGGGTCACTGCTTGTGTGGAGTTTGCACATTCTCCCTGTGTCTTTGTGGGTTTCCTCCAGGTGCTCTGGTTTCCTTCCACAGTCCAAAAGATGTGCTGGTTAGGCACATTGGCCATGCTAAATTCTCCTTCCCACCCAAACTGATGCTGGAGTGTGGCAACTGGGGGATTTCCACAGGAACTTCATTGCAGTGTTAATGTAAGTCTACTCATGACACTGATAAATATAACTAAACTAAACTAAACAAAGCTTGTCAGGGGTGTGGTCAGGATGGTTCCAAAGAAGCTGTTCCCCGTAGTCGAAGGGTCAATAATGGGGCGGGGGAGGAGCATAATAAAGAACAAAGAACAACACAGCAAGGGAAACAGGCCCTTCGGCCCAACGAGCCTGCACCGCCACCTCAATGTTCCCACTTCTACCCATGACCCTTGTCTATGTTTATAGAAATCTGCATTGGAACCAAATTTAGAGAGAATTTCTTTAGCCAATCAGCCTAACAGCACACCTTTGGGGTGTAGGAGGAAACCAGAGCACCCAGCGAAAACCCACACAAACATGGGGAGAATGTGCAAACTCCCACAGACACAGACCCAAATCCATGTATCTGCACAATATTCCAGTTTCCTCCCACATTCTGAAAGACGCGCTGGTTAGATGCATTGGCCATGTTAATCTTAGGATAAGAGGCAGGAGATTTCGAGGGGATCTGAAGAAAGATTTGGAATGCACTGCCTGAGAGAGTCGTAGAGATGGGAAAACTCACAACCTTTAAAAAGTGCCTGGATGAGCACTTGAAATGTCATAAAATTTAACATGGGCCAAGAGCTGAAAAGTGGTATTAGTGTAGATTTAAAATTTATTTATTTATTACTCACAAGTAAGGCTTACATTGACACTGCAATGAAGTTACTGTGAAATTCTTTTTGTTTCCACACTCCGGCTCCTGTCCGGGTCAATGCACCTAACCAGCACAATGTGGGAGGAAACCGGAGCACCCGGAGGAAACCTACGCAGACATGGGGAGAACATGCAAACTCCACACAGACAGTGACCCAAGCCGAGAATCGAACTCAAGACCCTGGTGCTGTGAGGCATCAGTGCTAACCACAGTACCACCGTGTAGTCTTGACAGAGTAGACTTGATGGGACAAAAGGCCTCCTCTCTGCTGCGTGACTCTAAGGGCAGAACTTTCTAGTCTCGCTGTGGTGAATGGAGATTTGGCTGAGGGCCAAACTCTGTCCTGGCTTGCCGTAGCAGTGGGGCCTGAATGGCCAGAGAATTCTGGCCTACACAATTTGAATCTGTCCACTAAACAAGAATTCCAGAATCACTAATTTGTGAGAACAAAGCTTTGCAGAGTTTTCACTTACCTGATGAGGTGAATTCCCTGGGTGGGATTGTGGTCAGTGCAGACTCAATGGGCCGAGTGGCCTCCTTCTGCACTGTAGGATTCTATGAACCTATCTGATGTACATTCCTGGTGTTTGTTTCCTCAGAAGGCACATTATGGAAAAGGATTTTTTGCTTTTTTTGGTAAAAGTGTAAATATAATAATGGCTTGAAGTCATTCCATTCTTCTGCCCAACTTTACGAATTTCTCGGGCATCGCGCTCACAAGGCCTCATTTCTTTTGTGCTGTACAAACTCTTATTCCTGTTCTGTGAGTCACCATCTAAACAGTTTCCTCTCCCTCCCTCTCCTGAAGGTATTGAGTTACGCATGAAGTACAAATCCCACAGGAGCGGCTGGCTGGTTTTGAACTTTTGCTCGGCTTGTCCTGGGGTCCAGTGTTAGCACCTTCGACAGCAGCCCCCACCGACCCGCCAAATAATATCTCACAGCTCAGCCAACTCTGCAGCAATGGTTGAGAGAAAATAACATTTATTGATGTTTTACTGGAATATGTGTGATAATTTTCTTTATCTGGTAAACTGGCACTGAAAGAAATGAAAAGTTTGATGTTTGTCCTGGTAAATCGCCTTGACTGTTCAGGGAAATATCCCAGAATCTGTCTGTGTTTCAGGACTGGCAGGTGTGCTCACTTTTTAACTATTCCAATCATTCGCTTGTGACGCAGATTTTAGTCGTTTTTATATATGTATAAATATCCATTTTAAAGCAATCTATTCGCAACATCGATGAAGCCAACCATCTGGTTTGGTTCGTATCAAATTAGTCACGCTGGTCTAAACAGATACCGGGGCAGCAGACTTTAAACTCCCGGCTCTCAAGAAAGCCCAGACAAATTATTAGCACAGAAAAATGAGTGTTGTCAGGAGTTCAGCGGGTTTCTTTTCCTTGACGATTAATTCATTCCTCAGCTCTTCATGATAAGGGTCAGCTGTGCTTCAGCCCTGACCTTGCCTCAGAGTCGAGGAGGGGGGAGGGATCGTGAGTCTAGGTCCAACTCCAAGCCCTGAGCGCAAAAATCAAAGCTGGCACTGCAGCACTGAAGGGTGTCACACTGTCTGAGGTACTATCTTCTGTCTGAATGTCAATCAAAGTCCTTTCAGGTGGATTTGGAGCGAGACCAGGAAATGTTTATCAGGATGTTGCCCTGGTACGGAGGGTATTAACAATGAGGAGAGATTGAATAAACTGGGATTGTTCTCCCTGGAAAGACGGAGGGTGAAGGTTGACCTAATGGAAGTTTACGAAATTATGATGTGTATGGATAGGGTGAATAGTTGGAAACTTTTTCCCAGGGCAGAAATGACAATTACAAGGGGGCACAAGTTCAAGGTAAGGGGGGAAAGGTTCAGCGGAGATGTGTGGGGGGAGTTTTTTTACACAGAGGGTGGTGGGGGGCCTAGAATGCACTGCTGAGTGAGGTGGTTGAGACAGATACATTAGCCACATTTAAGGCTGATCTGAATAGACTCATCAGCAAGCGGGGAATAGAGGGATACAGGTGATTGGCCTAGATAGGATCGATGTAGACTTGGAGGGCTGAAAGACCTGTTCCTTTGCTGTACTGTTCTTTGTTCATTGTAGTTTGATATAAAAGAACCCACGATCACTATTTTAAAAACATGGAAACATAGAAGATAGGAGCAAGAGGAGGCCATTCGGCCCTTCAAGCCTGCTCCGCCATTCATTGCGATCATGGCTGATCATCCAACTCAATAGCCTAATCCTGCTTTCTCCCCATCACCTTTCATTCCATTTGCCCCAAGTGCTATATCCAGCCGCCTCTTGAATACATTCAAAGTTTTGAGATCAACTACTTCCATTTGAGAGAGAGCAAGGAAAGGGGTGGGGGTGGCAGTGAGGGGGTGAAGGGATAGCAACCAACAGCATTCAAATCAAAAGAGTGATCGGGTCATTATGCCTTGCTGCCTGTGGGATCTTGCTGTGCGCAAATTGGCAGCTGCATTTCCTTCATTACACTGTGATTGCACCTTATAAAAAGTTAAAAGTTAAAAAGTTAACCCCTTTGATCATAAAGGAATATTTTGAGGTTGTGAAAGCCACTATGTAAATGCAAGTTTGCCCCACAGCACCAGGGTTCAATTCCTGGCCTCAGGTGATAGTCTGTGCAGAATCTGCATGTTCTCCCCTAGCCTGCGTGGGTTTCCTCCGAGTGCTTTGGTTTCCTTCCACACTACAAAAGACATGCTGATTAGGGTGCATTGGCTACGCTAAATTGCCTTTTAGTGTTAGGGGGACTAGATTGGGTAAATAAGTGGGTTACGGGGATAGAGCCTGGGTGGGATTGTTGTCGGTGCAGACTTGATAGATCAAATGGTCTCTCTCTACACTGTAGGGATCCTATGATTAATGGACAGAAAATCAGATAAAATATTGTTCATCTTCCACGTCTGTTGTGCCCTGTGAACTGGGAAGCATGTTGTGGATGAATGTAACTTACAGCAAAGCTGCACAAACAGGCAGTTAACTGACTGGTGGCTCAGCGGTTCCTTCACAAAAATATTCTATTTTGTGATTCCTTACTGTGCCACCGTGGTTAGCACTGCTGCCTCACAGCGCCAGGAACCTGGCTTCAGTTCCTGGCTTGGGTGACTGTCTGTATGGAGTCTGCATGTTCTCCCCGTGTCTGCATGGGTTCCCTCCGGGTGCTCCGGTTTCCGCTCACAGTCGCTCACAGGGGTGCATTATCCATGCTAACTTCTCCCTCAGTGTATCAGAACAGGCGCTGGAGTGTGGCGACTAGGGGATTTTCATAGTAACATCGTTGTAGTGTTAATGTAAACCTACTTGTGACATGAATAAATAAATGTCAGGTTGACTGAGTAACACACATGGTCAGGGTTAAAGCTATCCTGTCAGATCGGTGAACAGATACCTAGTCACCTGAACAAATTCGAATGAATGGGGGCAATTGGTTATTGAGAGAGTGAAAGAAATTTGGTCTGTGCTTGATTACTCGCTGAACTTGAGGACAAACTAATTCAACTAACGACCAGTCTGGGAGAAATCAAACACTGGATATGAGATTTTCATCACAAATAATTTAAAGCCTTGCGCCTTGGATGTAGAATCCTATAAGAAGCAGGCCATTTGGCCCATTGAGTTTGCACCGAACACGATCCCAACCAGACCCTATCCCCGTAGCCTTATGTATAGGAATAACCAACTCCATCACTGCTCATGTGCTTGTCCCACTATCTTGGGAATCAGCCTGATAATCTTTGCTTCACTCCCTCTATAACAAGGACATCCTTCCTCAGAGAAGGAGACAAAAACTGCACATAATACTCCAGGCATGGCCTCACAAAGGCCCTGTACAATTGCAGCAAGACATCCCTAATCCTATACTCAATTCCTATCGTTATGGAGGCCAACATATCAGTTGCCTTCTTTATTGCCTGCTGCATCTGCATGCTAACTTCAGTGACTTGGTGTATGAGGACTTCCAGGAGGTCTCATTGCACATTGCCCTCTATAAGCCTCAAGACACCTGACTGGAAAGGAACACAATTTATTACAGAATGCAAAGTAAAACAACAACCATGGTATATACACTCTAGACCCTGCCTGGGCTTGCCCTATAAAACATAAGAACATAAGAAATAGGAGCAGGAGTAGGCCATCTAGCCCCTCAAGCCTGCCCCGCCATTCAATAACATCATGGCTGATCTGAAGTGGATCAGTTCCACTTTCCTGCTTTCTCCCCATAACCCTTAATTCCCTTATCAATCAGAAATCTACCTACCTGTGACTTAAATATACTCAGCGAGGTAGCTTCCACTACTTCAATGGGCAGAGAATTCCAGAGATTCACCATCCTTTGAATGAAGAAATTCCTCCTCAACTCCGATCTAAACTGCTCCCCCCCCTTATTTTGAGGCTGTGCCCTCTAGTTCTCCTATCCTCTCTAAGCGGGAAGAATCTCTCCACCTCTACCCTATCTAGCCCCTTCACTATCTTATAAGTCTCTATAAGATCCCCCCTCAACCTTCTAAACTCTAATGAGTACAGACCCAGTCTATTCAATCTCTCTTCATAGGCTAATCCCCTCATCTCCGGTATCAACCTAGTGAACCTTCTCTGTACTCCCTGCAAGGCCAATATATCCTTTTGCAAATATGGCGACCAAAACTGCACACAGTACTCCGGTTGTGGTCCCACCAGTGCCCTGTACAGTTGCAACAAGACCTCCCTGCTTTTATATTCTATCCTTCTCGCTTTAAAGGCCAACATTCCATTCGCCTTCTTCATCACCTGCTGCACCTGCAGACTGGAGGTGGTAAAGTCCAACAGGTTTATTTGGTAGCACAAGCTTTCGGAGCATTGCCCCTTCATTGGGTGAGTGGGAGTTGTGTTCACAAACAGAATATATAACGACACAAACTCAATTTACAAGATAATGGTTGGAATGCGAGTCTTTACAGGTAATCAAGTCTTAAAGGTACAGACTGTGAAGGAAGAGAGAATTAAGCACAGGTTAAAGAGATGTGTGTTGTTTCCAGCCAAGGCAGTTAGTGAGATTTTGCATGCCCGGGTAAGTTGTGGGGATTATAGATAGATGACATGAAATTAAGATCCAGGTTGAGGCCATCCTTGTGTGTGGAACTTGGCTATCAGTTTCTGCTCAGTGATTCTGTGTTGTCATGTGTCATGAAGGCTCCCACCACCTACCATCTCACATAATTTGGCATTATTCACATGTAATTCAGGTTAGAACTTTAAAACTGAGCCCAGACTTGTCCTCACCCAATGTGAGGGATGGGTGAAGTCTTCATTCATTAATCTGTTGTAATGTTTTGGCCTCAAGTTCTTTCTGTTGGAATGAATTCCACACATTCACCACTTTCTGGGTGAAAAATTTCTCCTCATCTTAGTCCTGAAAGATTTACCCCCTTACCCTCAAACTATGACCCCTCCTCCTAGACTTCCCCACCATCGGGAACATTCTGACTGAATCTACTCTGTCAAACCCTGTTAGAATTTTATTAGTTTCTATTGGATCCCCTCTCACTCTTCTAAATTCCAGTGAATATAATCCTAACTGATTTATCTCTCCTCATATGACAGATTTGCCATCCCAGGCATTAGCCTGGTAAACCTTCACTGTACTTCTTCTGTAGCAAGGTCATCCTTCCTCAGATAAGGACAACCAAAACTGCACACAATGTGTGCAGGTGTGGCCTCACTAACACCCTGTATGATTGCAATAAAACATACCTATTCAATACTTAAATTCTCTCATCGACATACCATTTCCCTCCTTTACTGCCTGCTGTAGCTGTGCACTTACTTTCAGTGACTGATGCATGGCAAGTTTTTAAGGAATGCTTTCAAACAGTCATGAGATGTGGTGAGGCGGAGGAGTTTAAGAGAAGAATTCCAATGCATCAGCTTTCTACATCTGAACACACAGCCACAAATGGCAGAGTGATTAAACAGAAGTTGGGACCTCTTATTGAAGTTGTACAAGACATTGGTAAGGTCACACTTGGAATACTGTGTACAGTTCTGGTCACCCTGTTATAGAAAGGTATTATTAAACTAGAAAGAGTGAAGAAAGGATTTACTGGGATGCTACCGGGACTTGATGGATTGAGTTATAAGGAGAGACCTGATAGACTGTGACTTTTATCTCTGGAGGGTAAGAGGCTGAGGGGTGATCTTATAGAGGTCTATAAAATAATGAGGCGCACAGATCAGCGAGATAGTCAATATCTTTTCCTAAAGGTAGAGGAGTCTAAAACTAGAGGGCATAGGTTTAGAGTGAGAGGGAAAAGATACAAAAGGGTCCAAAGGGGCAATTATTTTACTCAGAGGGCGGTGAGTAGAAACGGGTACAATTTTGTCTTTTAAAAAACATTGAGACAGGTACATGGATAAGATATGGATATAGAGGGATATAGGCCAAATGTAGGCAACTGGGACTAGCCTAGTAGTTAGCATGCTGTAAACGTCTATGACTCTGAGACTAATCGGACAGACTGTACTGTACATATGCCGGCTGTTTGCAATGGCGGGTAGCAAGCAGGAGTGGGAGCCCAGGTTAATTTTAACCCTACCACCAACGCTAACTTTGTTTGATCATTGCTCCTGTGAAACATCTTGCAACATTTTAGTAGGTAAAAGATGCTACATAAATGCAGGTTGTCATCGTTATGTGAAGGTGAGTGGGAATAGGGGCTTGGATGTGAAGGCCTTCACAGTCGAATTGTTTCAACTCATTGATAAGCACCGACCTCCATGGGGGTGGGGAGTGGTAAGGAAAGGAATTATCACTTGGGTAAAATAACGAAGAGGGGCTGGGAAAATTGGGCTGAGCAAGAGGCACTACACCTTTTGGGAGAGTTATAGAGACTATATTTAAAAGAAAGAACTAGGATAGGTAAAAGGAGTTATTCATTCTGACTGATTGCAGCGTTTGGGAAACCGTTCCTTAATTAATGATGTGCATCTGCGAGAGGAAATGACACTGCTGTTATAGTGCGTATATTTCAGTGACTCTCTCTGACCTACCTACCCAGGAGTTATGACTGATCATGCTTGATATTCCTTCCATAGCCCTAATTATAATTTTATTACAAAAATCTGCTTTCTTTCAGCGGCTAACATAAAAAATATTTTAATGTTTTCTTCGTGCGGATTTCACAGTCATAAAAAATTATTTATTCATTAATTTATCTATTCTTGTTTAATTTATTACAGGCTCTGTGTGAGGGTAATCTCCCCCGATCCAATTGGTAGAATTCGGTTCTCCTCTCATTTTAGTTTTGTTGAGTCTCTCTCTCATCCGAGACATGGAATTCCAGACACACTCGGACACGGGGTCGCCAGGCGTTGGAACTTGCCGCGGTAGTGATTTGAGGAAGAAGGAAGTGGCATGGCTCATGTGTTTCTTTCAGCTGCTTGGGTAGCCTGCCATTTGTGTAAGTAATTCAAGGGTCTGCCCATTAATGATAGCTGCCAACATAATAGTCTGCAGTTGAAAGGTCAACAAAAATATGTAAAAGACTCTGGAGTGTGCCGGATGATAGCGTAACCTATAAACCATTGAATCATAGCACTGTGCCGATCCCCAAATGGGTTCAGAGGTTAGTAACAGAGACTGGATTAATGTGAGCACTGCTAAGAGTTCATTCCTTCCAAAAGATGATAACTGCAATATTATAAATGCAGGGTATCATTAATTAGAAAATCTTGTCCCATATCTTTTAATATCTTGCAATGACAAAGTTATATCAATCTCAGACCCAAAATTATAAATTCAGCAAACATTAATTGCCATTTGTGGAAGAGAGTTCCGAAGAGAGTACGGGCGGCGCAGTGGTTAGCACTGCTGCCTCGCAGTGCCAGGGACCCGGGTTCGATTCCCGGCTTGGGTCACTGTCTGTGCGGAGCCCGCACCTTCTCTCTGTATCTGCATGGGTTTCCTCCAGGTGCTCCGGTTTCCTTCCACAGTCCGAATGACATGCTAGTTAGGAGCTAAATTTCCCTCTGTACAGGCACTGGATTGTGGTGGTCTGTGAGAATTTTCACAGTAACTTCATTGTGGCGTTAATGTAAACCTACTTGTGGTAGTAATAAGTAAACTTTAATGTGCACGTGAGAGAGAGAGAAAACAGATAACAACCTCTGATAGAGAATCACTCAGTCTGTCTCCTTATTTGAATGATGTTTAACTCTTTGCATGCTAACTGCCTTCCACAGGGCAGGGCAACACAGATTTGTTTGATTTCATACCAGGGCTGTGATTTGTCCTTCAAAAAGCCACTAGAGGGTTGGTAAGATTGACCTTTTCCCCTCTTGGCCAGCTTTTATACACAGAATATCTGCCTCGAGTAGGGAAATTGCCACATAATCATTTATGTTTACCAGGTCAGACTCCAGTCAGTAATTCAAGACAAGAGGAAATAAGGGCAAGTTTGTGTGCTCCAGACCAGAAATGGCAAAGAAACGGACCCATTCATTTTTGCTTTCTTTTTTTTTAAGAAAAAAGGCAACGTATTTGTGATAGCACTGTTTTGTTCATTGTACTGAGCTGCAGTGATTAACAAGCAGCTTTTCAGAACAGTGTAACTGCTCGCCACAACCCGTGTGTGCAAGGAGAACAAATAGAGATTGTGCTAAAACAGTTATCATTCTGTTACTTAACATGGCAAACAAGAGTTCAAGTACAATTTTACCCAATGAGGGCCTAAACTCTTTGACACGATCCCCGTCTGTCACAGGAGGCCGTTTTAGCAATTGAATTTAATGGTTGCAAGCAAAACGCTAAAGGGGAATAAAGACATTCGGTTATGAGGAAAAAGCAGCAAGGAAATAAAATTAAATCATATAACAGGGTTTTCTCTCAGTAAGAAGCTTCTTATAACTTAGACTATTTTTTTCTCTTGCTTTTGGTTGATTGTGAGTGCTTACTTGTTGACTCACTTTGTTACATGAATGTGAGCAAGTTTTTATTATTATACATTATTCATACATCAATCTGCCATGCATTGTACCTCACGCTAAACACTGCTGAATAAATCTCAACGTTTTAATGTTTCTTCATTTCTATCGACGAGCTAGTTTTTGTTTTCAGTGACTGCTGTTCTGACAGAGTTTCCTTCTCTTATGCTTGCTTTGACCCAGATGGCCTTTGGCAGTGAAATTTAATACACTCTGTTCCGCAGTCAAATCATCAAATTTTCCTGAGTGTATGTTAAGAGTCCTGTAATGTGCCTCCATTACAAAACAATGGCAGCATAATTACCTTTGGTGGTAATTACCTAATGGTTCAGTCCTGTTCACTGCAGCTTCCCTGAGCTTATACATTTGGTTATTTGTGTTTTTGACATTGATGTATATGGTTTCTTGACTCAGACATTGAGATTATTTGACTTGTTAACGCTGACTGCACATTTAACACAAGACCACGTTGCTTTGTTTCATTCTTTTTCAACTCTGCTCATTTGGCTCTCAAAGGCTTGAGAGAGTGATTTTTCGTCCCCCGCAAAGTTCAGAGGAGCCAAGTTAAGATGTTTGATAGATCAGTTTAGTCCATGGGCAGGATATAAGGGGTAGGGGTGGGGGGGGAGGGTGGGGGCACGGTGGCAGCACCACCCGCCCCCCCCCCCCCCCCCTCCCCCCCCCAAACAAGTCACATCAGCCTGTCCCACAGCCAAAGACTGTAGTGGTGGCCTCAATGGGCAGCACTCCCTGGGTAGGACATCCTGCCCTTGGGAGCTCTTCCTTGGCAGTCCCATCAGTCGTGGCAGTGCCAGACAGCTGTGCCAAGCCTGCAGCAGGGAAGTTGAAGAAGATCCATGGAATGCCAGAATTACTTTATCCATTCCTGGAGCATGGGTGTCGCTGGCTAGGCCAGCATTTATTGTTCATCCCTAGTTGCCCTTGGAGGGCAGTTGTGATTCAACCACATTGCTGTGGGTCTGGAGTCACATGTAGGCCAGACTGGGTAAGGATGGCAAATTTCCTTCCCTAGAGGATTTTAGTGAACAGGGTGGGTTTTTCTGACAATGATTTCATGGACATCAATAAATTCTTAATTTCAGATATTATTTTATTGAATTCAAATTCCACCATCTGCCGTGGCGGGATTTGAAGCCACGTCCCCAGAACATTAGTTGAGTTCCTGGATAAGCAGTCTAATGATAATGTCACTACGCCATCACCTCCCCTCAAATAGTTAACTCCGGGATCTCGGGTAGGGTTACTCAGGAAGACAACTGGAAAGAAATGAAGTTTTATTCGCAAAGCAAAAGTTATACCGCAAGCCTGTCATACATGGACACAACATCCTGTCTGAGATGATAGAATTCCGGACCTGTTCCGGGGTCTGCTTTATCGAGGGCTCAGGATGTGAGTTCCACCTGATTAGGCAATCAACTATTAATATGGGAACCTATATTCCCACAGGGAGCACAATCCGGGATTCCCCATGTAAGTCCTGGGGGTTATCCCAGTTATGATGGAGGAAAGAGGATTGGGATTGTGGGTTCAAATGGGGGGAAGTGCAGTTTCTAGTTTCTGGGGAGCTGGGCTCTTAAAGACAGCAACCATCCCCCACCACCACACAACCCCCTTCTTTCTAACCACCTTTGAAGAATTTATTTTGGAAATCAGGCTGCCATTTGATGCGGTGAGTGGTGTATTAACGGGCTCGGTAACCTGCTGAGATTTTCCAGCATTTTCTTTTTTGGTTTCAGATATAGTTTAAATTACAGTTTCTCTGCCATTTGGCCATTCTCTCTATGGGCTGCCATTAGCAGCCTTTCCCTGGTTTCTGTAGCTGAGACTCATCTTTCATTCCCTCCCCCTGCAGTATAAATATCTCCCACTTTCTATGCATTTTAGCTTCAATAAACGATCATCCAGATTCAAAACATCAACTCTTTTCTGTCCTTACAGATGCTGCCAGTCCTGCCGAGATTTTCCAGCATTTTCTCCTTTGGTAACAAGGCTTATTGACCGTCTGTTCTTTATTTATTTAGAAAAAGTGGGTGGGCTGCCTTTTTTCCATGGCTGCTTACCACTTCCCTCTGTGGGGGTGAGCTCAGAGTTTGGTGAGAAGGTGCAGAGATGGGTACACAGTTTATTTCACATACTCACCAACAACCCCTCCCCAACGCCCCCAAAAATACATCCAATAAGGGGTATGTAAAATGCAGTCCCAGGTTATTAGAGGATGCCATCTTGATAAATAGGCTAGGGATCGTTGACTAGAGGAGCTATTAAACAGCAGAATGCCACCGAAAATACCAGCGTGCACTCACGAGAAAGGCTGAATGTGGCTGGAGCTTCATTCTCTCAATTATCTGGGAGTAAATCTGGAGTTGACTTTGATTACCAACTCTGATTTGATTTAATTTATTACTGTCACATGTATTAACATACAGTGAAAAGTATTGTTTCTTATGCGCTGTATAGACAAAGCATACTGTTCATAGAGAAGGAAACACGAGAGTGCAGAATGTAGTAATACAGTCATAGTTAGGGTATTGAGAAAGATCAACTTAATGCATGGTAGGTCCATTCAAAAGTCTGACAGCAGCAGGGAAGAAGCTGTTCTTGAATTGGTTGGAACGTGATCTCAGACTTTTGTATCTTTTACTTGATGGAAGAAGGTGGAAGAGAGAATGTCCGGGTACGTGGGGTCCTTAATTATGCTGGCTGCTTTGCCAAGGCAGCAGGAAGTATAGACAGAGTCAATGGATGGGAGGTTGGTTTGTGTGATGAATTGGGCTACATTCATGGCTTTTTATAGTTCCTTGTGGTCTTGGGCAGAGCAGGAGCCCAAACCAAGCTGTGATACAGACAGAAATAATGCTTTCTATGGTGCATCTGTAAAAGTTGGCGAGAGTTGTAGCTGATGTACAAAATTTCCTTTGTTTTCTGAGAAATTAGAGGCATTGGTGGGGCTTTCTTAACTATAGTGTTAGGATGGGGATCAGGACAGATTGTTGGTGATTTGGACATTTAAAAACTTGAAGCTCTCAACCCTTTCTACTTTGTCCCCATTGGTGTAGACAGGGCATATCCTTCACTACGCTTCCTGAAGTCGATGACAATCTCCTTTATTTTGTTGACATTGAGGGAGAGATTATTGTTACTGCACCAGTTCACCAGATTCTCTATCTCATTCCTGTACTCTGTCTCATCATTGTTTGAGATCTGACCCACTGCGATGGTGACTCTTAAAGAGACACTCACTGTTTAAAGGGATGTTCCCCATCTCAGGGTCATTGCTGTTGGAAAGAACCTCTCAAACACATCAGGAAACTGGGCAGAATTTTCCCATCCTGCCACCATGGGAACTGTAGTGGGCAGGACAATGGTCATGAAAAAGCCTGTTGACCTTGGGTGGAATTCTCTGGTCTGGGGACTAGAAAATCCCATCCACCTATAAGTGAGTAAATTCATGGAGGAGTTAGATATATTTTTAATTGGTTAATGAGTTGAAGAGGGTTATGGGGAGAAGACAGGAAAATGGGGATAAGGAGCACATCAGCCACGATCGAATGGCAGAGCAGACTCGATGGACCGAGTGGCCTAATTCTGCTCCTATATCCTATGAACTTGCCTGTGATATTTGTAAAGAATTGATTCGATTAATATTCATTCTGGGCACTCCCTGGTTTTAATCTAAAAAGCATCAGCGCTGTGAGATTGTAATTCTATCAGAGTGATAGGAGGGAGTGAGTTGGAGGGTTAGCAGAAGATGGGGTAATTACAGAATAACCCCGATTTATAAATAAGAACACGAGAGATCGGGCCAGATTGGGCCAGATTGGGTCTTGGGTGTTCCACAATTGAGGAAGATTGTCATTAATTTATTATTGGCTCAATGAGCTCTGCTCTTGTCTACACAGTCGATGGCAGTCATGGTGTTGATGCTTTGAGACTTCTTATTGTGTTTACTCCATACAACGCTGGCATCTCCACATCTTGTCTACAGGTTCCAATGTTCTGTATTCAGGTCTTACTCCTGGGCTTGAGCACAAAACCGAAGGTGAGGTGAGTGCTGCGCTGTCAGTGGTGCTGCCTTTCAGATGAGGCATTGGAAACTGAGAGTTCCACCTGGCTTCTGAGGTGGGTGTAAAAGGTCCCATGGCATTATTCCGAAGAGTGTCCCAAGGCCAATATTTATCTTTCAGTCAACATCACAAAAACAGATGATCGGAATGTTATCACATCACCGTGTGGAGGAGCTTGCTGTGTTGATGCATTCTGTTGGCCCATCGAGCCTGCACTGATTCACATTATCCAGAGCCTATCCCCGCAACCCCGTGTATTTACCTTGCTAATCCCCCTAACCTGCACATCTTTGGACACTAAGGGGCAAATTAGCATGGCCAATCAGCCTAATCTGCACTTCTTTAGACTGTGGAAGGAAACCAGAGCATCCGGAGGAAACCAAGATAGATACGGGGAGAACATGCAGACTCCACACAGACAGTGACCCAAGGAAGGAATCGAACTTTGGTCACAGTGCTGTGAGGCAGCAGTGCTAACCGCTGTACCACCATGCTGCCCTCAATATAAGCATTGCTAACCTAAGTACATTTTGATTACTTTCTAAAATCCTACCTACCTATTGTTATCCCTTTGTCCCTAATATCATAAATTAGAACCATTACAGTGCTGAACAGGCCATTCAGCCCATCGAGTCTGCTCCAACCCTCTGACAGAGTATTTGAGCCAGACCCTCACCCTCCCCATAACCCCACATACTTCCCATGGCTAATCCATCTCAGCTACATATCTTTGGACACTAAGGGAAACATTTAGCACGGTCATTCCGCCTAACCCGCATGTGTGTGTGTGTGTGTCTTCCTCCTTCAGGGCCACATCTGGATGTTGGCAGCTTGCTGTGTGAGAAATCAAGAATGTGAATCTGTTTCCTAATGCAGTAGAACCAATGCATTGACTTACCTCACTGGCAGTGGAAGGAAGCGAAGAATTGGAGTTTGAACGGGCTGAAGAGCTTTGAACGCTCAACTCCAGAATATTTATTGTTCTGTCCTCTGGGAGAATGTGAATGTGAATCTCAACTCGGATTTAAACTTTGACCTCTTGAGAAATGAACAATTCATGGAAAAAGATCTTTCCTTTTTGTGGATTGAGGGCAGATTAATCCCACTTTCTTTTCAACATCACATTGCTCAGGAGATATTGCTCTCATTGGTCACACAATCCTGAGCACAACTTCTTAATAACATCATCAAACACATATTTCAAAATTTGTATTTCTTTCTCATACTTTTATATAACGTGGTAAAATGTGCTAAAAAGAGTGGCACAGTGTCACAGTGGGTTAGCACTGCTGCCTCACAGCTCCAGGGATCCAGGTTCGATTCCCAGCTTGGGTCACTGGCTGTGTGGATTCTGCGCATTCTTCCCATGTCTGTGTGAGTTTCCTCCACCTGCTCCAGTTTCCTCCCATAGTCTGAAAGATGTGCAGGTTAAGTGCATTAGCCCGAACAGGCGGCGGATTGTGGCAACTAGGGGAATTTGGCAGTAACTTCATTGCAGTGTTAATGTAAGCCTTACTTGTGACTAATAAATAAACTTTAAAAAATGTAGAATTCTATTAAGTGAAGAACTTAGCTGCATGATGGCACAATGGTTAGCAGTGCTGCTTATAGCACCAGGGTGTCAGATTCAATTCAAGCCTCAGGTGATTGTGGGGAGTTTGCACGTTCTACCCACGTCTGCATGGGTTTCCTCTGGGTGCTTCAGTTTACTCCCACAATCCGAAAGACTTGCTCGTTAGTGTGCAATGGCCATGCTAAAGTCTCCATGTACCCGAATAGGCGCCAGAGTGTGGCGACTGAGGGATTTCACAACTTTGTTGCAGTATTAATGTAAACCTATTTGTGACAATAATAAATAAACTTGCATACATGAATAAAATAAAATTTGATTTCAATTTGAAAAAGATTTGCATTTGCAAATGCATTCTCTTATGACTCCAGGTTGTTCTAAATACACTTTACAGCCAGTGAAGTACTTCTGAAATGTCTTCACTATGGTAATGTAAGAAATTCAATGGTGCCCAGGACAATCCCACAAATAGCAATGTTATTATAACCAGATCGACTTTGATTATGTTGATTGAGCGATAAATATTGGCCAGGACACTGGGGAAAACTTCCCTACTCTTCTTCTAAATACTGCCATGAGATCTTACATGTCAAACTGAGAGGATAAATATGGCCTTATTTTAATATCTCACTGCAAGGTGGCATCTTCAACAATGCAGCACTCTTTTAGTATTGCACTGAAGAGTTAGTCTCCATCGTGCTTGTACGCCTGTGGGATTTTTCTTATTCATTTGTGGGACATGGGTATCGGTGGCTGGGCTAGCATTCATTGCCCATCCCTAGTTGCCCTTGAACTGAGTGGCTTGCCACACCATTTCAAGACAGTTGGGAGTCAACCACATTGCTGTGGCTCTGGAGTCAAATGCAGGCCAGACCAGGTAAGGCAGATTTCCTTCCCTAAAGGACATTAGTGAACCGGATGGATTTTTCCAACAATGGTTTCATGGTTCATCAGTAGACTCTTAATTCTGGATATTTTTTATTACATTCAAATTCCACCAACTGCAGTGGCGGGATCGAACCCAGGTCCCCAGAACATTAGCTGAGTTTCTGGATTAATGGTGTAGCAATAATACCACTCAGCCATTGTCTCTCTAAGTCTCTGGGGTGGGATCAGGATGATGATATCGAAATATTTGAGTTGAAGCTAATGCAGTGTTAATACTTGGCCATGCTACAGTGTTCTGTTTTCCCACATTCCAATGTCCTGTTAATGTCATTTGACCATTTGATGATTGGTTAAACCCGAACACTCTTCAACTGGAGCTGCACGTAATCCCGGGGAGGATTCAGGTGCGCTGAACTTGTGCCGGATTATTAAATGCTTAAAGTTCCTCCTGTTTTATTCAACCATCTCCCCGACAGGAATAAATGTTTAATGTCCTTTGAAGGTCAGGGCATTGATTCTTACGCTGGGCTGAGTTGGCCATTCTCAATAGTTACAAGGAAAGAATTGAAATACTGGGGCTGCTTTCATTAGGGAAGAAGAGATTAATGGGTGATTTGATCGTGGTGATTTATATTATAAAGTATGAGAACAAAGTAAGTCGGATCAGGCTGCTTTTACTGATTGAAGAGTACAGAACAAAGGGGCATCGATTAAATCTATGAGATGTAGCATTGATAGCAGATGAAACTCTGTTAGTAAAGGAGCTGTGGAATGCACAACTGGTGTGGAGTGTGATGGAAATACACTAAAATAGTGTAAATGATCAAAGGAAACAACCAGAGCACAAACAGACCATGCCGCCCTGCAAGGTCGCACCACCATTTAACAGAACATGTCTGATATCTTGCCCCTGTTCTGTTTTGCTGTCTGCTCCCCCTATCCTTTTATTTCCTGAGTGAGTGAAAATCTGCTTATCCTGGCCTTAAATATATTCATGATGTGAAGATGCCAGCGTTGGACTGGGGTAAAATAGAAAGAAATCTCACAACACCAGGTCAATAGATTTATTGAGAACTCCCACACACTTGACAAACGAACAGCGTGTTCCGAAAGTTTGGGACGTTTGCTACAAATAAACCTGTTGGACTTTAACCCGGTGTTGTGAGATTTCTTTCTTAAATATATTCAACAGTGGAGCATCCCCAACCTTCTGGGGTAGGGCGGGCACAGTGGTTAGCATTGCTGCTTCACAGTGCCAGGAACCCAAATTCGATTCCAACCTTGGGTTACTGTCTGTGCAGAGTCTGCATGTTCTCCCCATGCCTGCATGGGCTTCCTCCAGGTGCCCCTGTTTCCTTCCACAGTCCAAAGACGTGCTGGTTAGGTGCATTGGCTGTGCTAAATTCTCCCTCAGTGTATCTAAACAGGTGCTGGAGTGTGGTGACCAGGGATTTTCACAGTAACTTCATTGCAGTGTTAATGTGAGCCTATTGTGACTAATAAATAAATAAAAACTTTAAAGAATCCCAAAGATTCATAATCCTTTAAGTCGATGAATTTTCTCCTCACTCTGTCCCAAATGGTTAGCTGAGGCCCAGCCTAGGGAAGCAACATCTCAGTGTCTATCCTGTTAAACCCCTTTAGAAGGTTGGCATTGTTGCCTCACAGTGTCAGGAATCCAGGTTCGATTCTTGACTTAGGTCACTGTCTATGCAGAGTCTGCACATTCTCCCCATGTCTGTGTGGGTTTCCTCCGGGTGCTTCGGTTTCCTCCCACAGTCAAAAGATGTGCTGTATAGGTGAATTGGCCATGCTAAATTGTCCCTTATTGTCAGGGGGAGTAGATAGGGTAAATACATGGGGTTAAAGGAGCTGGGTAGGACTGTGGTTGGTGCAGAGTCAATGGGCTGAATGGCCTCTGTCTGCAGTATAGGGATTCTGTGATCTATGAGAATCTAGAATGTTTAAATGAGATCACCTCTCACTCTCCTAAACACCCTCTAATATCCACTCCCTCCACCACCATCGCTCAGTAGCAGCAATGTGTACTGTCTACAAGATGCACTGCAGAAACTCACCAAAAATCTTCAGACAGCACCTTCTAAACACATGACCACTTCCATCTGGAAGGATAAGGGGCAGCAAATACATGGGAACACCATCACCTTCCAAGCCACTCACCATCCTGACTTAGAAATATATCACTGTTCCTCCACTGGGTCAAAATTTGGCATTTCTTCCCTAACAGCATTGTGGGTCCACCCACAGCACTTGGACTGCTGTGATTCAAGAAGGCAGCTCACCACCACCTTCTCAAGGACAACTAGGGATGGGCAATAAATGCTGACCAGCCAGCAACATCTTTGTTCCGTGAGTGAATAAAAGAAACTCCAGTGGGTATAGATCCAATTTACTCAGCCTCTTGCCATAGGTCCCCGGGAGGTCTCCAAGGCAGGCATATCCTTCATTAACCATAGAGACCAAAACTGCACACCATATTCCAGCTGTTATACAGAAAAAGTGGAGAGACCTACATTTACACAGCAAAGTAATGGAAATCCCAGGAAATCAGAAGTCCCATCTCTGGGACTAGAAGGAAAAAAAACAGTTCTGACCGGAATTCTCATTTCTCCATTTTACTAGTGCTCCATTTTAAACACCCAAGACCAGTTTGCACCAGTATTTTCATTTTCCCCTTTTATTGTGAGAACGGGGCTGTTTTTCACACACGATTGTTTCAGTAGAAACGAGCAGTTGCCTCAATACATGTGGGATCTACTCTCGCGCAAGTCTGAAACATAGCGTGCGGAAAGTAGATCCGGAAGGAACAGCTCGAAACTTTGTTTCTTAGGCAAATCAGGATAACTGCAACTTCTGAGGAAGGGGAGGAGAGGAGGAGGAGGAAGGGAGAGGAGGGGGAAGAAAGGGAGGAGATTGAGCAGAAGGCAGTGGAGATGAATCAAGCCTCTTCACAACATCTCTCCCCCCTTCATAGTAAAATTCTTGATCAATTTTCCTTCTCTTCAGCTCTGACAAAGGATCATTCAGACTCGAAACGTTGGCTCTGCTTTCTCTCCATAGACCTGTTGAGTTTCTCCAACATTTTCTGTTTGTTTCAGAGTCCAGAATCAGTAGCATTTTGCCATTCACGTTCTTCTGATTCCAAAAAGAAGGAAGATGTGAAGGTTACCAATTGCAGGAGGCATGGCCATAGAGCTAGGGCTGGTTCTGTACAGGACAGAACCATCTCCGGATGGGTCCATTGTGCAAACTAAATTCTCCTCATGGCCTCTGATCCCACACTTGCTATCAACCAGTCCCCATCAGGCAACCTCCAGCAAAAGTACCTTTAACACTGACGCTACAATTACCCACGGAACTGCCTATCCTCTACAATCAGTTTGACTCATTTGCAGTAAAATGGCCGAAAGCCTTGCCATTAAGCTTAGACTTCAGCATATTACAAACAGACACAGTACCATCTCCTTCCCAACCTGCCCCCTCTACCTGTAACTGAGACAACAAAACTACATCTTGTCTCTAATCAATGCTCACAATGCTGGGAATGACATATCTTTAAACTCTACACCCTCTACATGTTGATGGGACTGTGTACACCAGCAATGCTGCAGATATTGTGCCCACAGCTGTGTGACAACAACAACTCTTTGAACAAGGCACTAACGCACCATCCATTCTGGCCTATCGCCCAGCTCTGGGATGGAGCCTGTGTGTAACATTGCAAGCTTCAAATAATCCTGTGTTCCCATCATAACGCGATCCAGGCTTTGTGTGCTGACAGCAGACAAGTAATGTTCCCTGGAGCATACCTTGCTTGTTAAACTGAGATGTTACACCTAGAATCATTGAATCATAAAGTCCCAACAGTGCAGAAAGAGGCCATTTGGCCCTTCAAGTCTGCGCCGACAACAATCCCACCCAAACTCTATCCTTGTAGCCCCATGTAATCCCCCTCTTACTTAGAGGCAATTCCACCCAGACCTGTTCCCCGTAACCACAAGTGTTCACTCACATAATCCCCTTAACCTACACATCCCGGGACACTAAGGGACAATTTAGCATGGCTAATCCACCCTAACCCGCACATCTTTGGACTGTGGGAAGAAACTGGAGCATCCAGAGACAATGTGTAAACTCCACACTGACAGTTACCCGAGGCCAGAATCGAACCTGGGTCCCTGGCACTGTGAGGCAGCAGTGCTAACCACTGTGCCACTGAGCCGTCCATTCTAGATGTGGGCCAGATTCTCCCAGTTTGCCTGGGGGCTGGGATTCTCCAGTCCTGCTGTGATTGATAGAACTCCTATTGCACAGAAAGAGGTCACTTGACCCACCATGCTTGCACCAGCCAAGAATTCAGCAATCCCACCAAATCCCATATTCCATATTGACTTTGCAGGTTACTGTTCTTGATGTGCAAATCCAGACAACTTTTAAACAAGTTGAGGGTTTCTGCTTCTTCCATCCTTATAGACAGTGAGTCCCAGATTCCCCTCAACTCTCTGGGTGAAAATAATTTCTCCCCTCTAATCTTTCTACTAATCACTTTAAGTCTATGCCCTCCCCAGTCACTGACCTCTCTGCTAAGGGGAATAGGCCCTTTCCTATCCACTCTGTCCAGATCCCTCACAACATTGCACATCTCAATTAAATCTCACATCAGCCTCCTCTGTCCCAAAGACCTCACTGCCAGCCCATCCAATCTTTCCTGCTGGCTGCAAATTTCCAATCCTGGCAACATCCTCGTAAATCATCTCCAGTGCAATTACATCCTTCCTGTAATGAGGTGACCAGAACTACACACAGTACTCAAGTTGTGTCCTAACTATTGATTTATATACTTCCAGCGTAATCTCCCTGCTCTTACACTCTATACCTCAGCTGATGTGTGACAGTGCTGAGCAATTGAACATCTTGTACCCAATGCTCATGCCTGAGATTCACCAGCTACACAGCATCTGTTCAGGGAATCTATAAATTGAACTTCCCTTAAAGTCAATCTTGGATAGACAATGGAAGTTACAAGGAGTATCTCAATGCTTGAACGTTTGAACGCTGGAATCTACTGTGACAGGCAAGAGCACAAAAGCCCCCAAATGCCTCACATACTGGGGAAGAACATTGCTCTTGTTAACTTCAGCTGGAGATGGGCCTCAGCTAGCCACTTTATTATCAACACTCTTCATTACATTGTTATTCTTCCTCAGTTCAGGAGACTTGACAGGGTAGATGCTGAGATTTGTTCCCCTTGTGGGAGAGTCTAACACCAGAGGGCATAATCTCAGAGTAAGGGGTGGTCCATTTAAGGTCAATGTAGCCCAATCCATCAGGCAAACCAGCCTCCCATCCATTGACTCTGTCCACACTTCCTTCCGCCTCAGAAAAGCAGCTGGCATAATCAAGGACCCCATGCACTGCAGACATTCTCTCTTCCACCTTCTTCCATTGGGAAAAAGGTACAAAAAGTCTTGAGGTCACATACTAACCGATTCAAGAACAGCTTCTTCCCTGCTCCTGCCAGATTTTTGAATGGACCTACTCGCACTCAGTTGATTTTTCCCTACACCCTGGGGAATTTCACAGTAACTTCATTGCACTGTTAATGTAAGCCCTTCATGTGATAAATAAAATTTACTTTAGCTGAGATGGTAACACTACCTTTTCTGTAAATAATATGCTTTGTCTATATAGCAAGCAAGAAACAATACTTTTCGCAGCGTGTTAATACATGTGACAAGAATAAATCAAATCAGATCGAAATCAAATCAAATCAAATAAGTCAGATGAGGAGGAATTTCTTTTCTCAGAGGGGAGTGAATCTGTGGAATTCTTTACTGCAGAGGGCTGTAGAGACTGGATTGTTAAGCATGTTCAAGGCTGAGATAGATTTTTAATCTGTAAGGGAATCAAGTGTTATGGGGATAAGGCAGGAAAGTGGAGTTAAGGATTATCATAACAGATCTGTTGTGATCTCATTGAATGGCAGAGTAGATTCGATGGGTTGAATGGCCTATTTTTGTTCCTTTATCTTGTGGTTTATAGAAATACACATTGAATCATATATGTATGTGTAAATATAATCAAGAAGTGTTCAGGTGTGATCCTACAATTTGAAAAGTGTAACCATGGTGTGAACCCATTAATGCTCCAGGTTAGACCGTGTACCTCTCTCTCACATTCCTGGTGCCCCAGAGTTATCTTGGAGGAGGCGGAGGGTGGGGGGAGGTGGCAGGCTACTCACCTCTCATTCTATACAGCAACGAGATGTGTGGTAACTTGCCTTGTTGTCCAAGTACCCATTTTGGTTGCTCTTTCAGACTGCTGCCTCTGTGTGGGCAGCCTTGGTCACTGGTCCACTCACCTGACAAAGGGGCAAAGTCCCAAAAGTTAGTGGCATTTCCCAAAAATAAAGCTGTTGGACTTTAACCTGGTGTTGCGAGACTTCTTGCTGTGTTTACCCCAGTCCAATGCCGGCATCTCCACATCATGGCACAGTGGCATAGTGGTTAGCGCTGCTGCCTCATAGCGTCAATACCTTGGGTTCAATTCCCCGCTTGGGTCACTGCCTGTGCAAAATTTGTACATTTTCCACATGTCTGTATGGGTTTCTTCTGGGTGCTCCAATTTCCTCCCACAGTCCAAAGATGTGCAGGTTAGGTGAATTGGCCATGTTAAATTGCCACTTAGTGTCAGAGTCACTAGTAGAATAAATATGTAGTGTTATGGGGATAGGACCTGAGTGGGATTGTGGTTGGTGCAGACTCAATGGGCTAAATGGCCTCTTTCTGCACTATTGGGATAGTACAGGACTGCTCTCCTCTTCTGGAATTTTTTATCAACAGGGCTTTGGACAAAGAAACAGAAAAGCATGGGGCTTTGTTCTGTCCATCATTCACCCACTGAGTCTTAGCAGACAACAACATCACCACTGGATATGTGTACCAGGTAATGGTGACAAGATAATGCCATCCTCGTGATTGTATTTCGAGAATCCAGTTCCTGCATTCAGTGACTCAGTGGAGTACTCTTTAATAAGGCAGCAACAATGGCAATTCTCCCGTAGGATACCCTTTGATGGGAGTTTGGGGGGGTGGGAGCTTGCTATCTAGAGTCAGCTAAGAGCTGGAAAATATTTACAATCTGGCACTAATCTTATAAAGGAAATGATGTCCCCTTTGATTCAGGAGGGACTTGACCATTCCAAATGGACCTTTCCCAGGGTCTGCTTTTGATCTGCACCCAAGTTGCTCAACGCACATAGACCTGCTTCTGACCCCATTTGGATCATCTACCTCACCTCCTAGTATGACTTGTGTAATAACCTCCAGGACTTACATAGGGGTGGGGAGGGTGGAATCGCTGATTGACCTCCCAGTAGGTCCATAAATTACAAATTCCAGTGGTGATGGGTAGTTACCTTAACAGGTGGAATTTGAATTCCTTGCTCTTTATGAAGCAGGCCCCTGAGCGGGATCTGGTATTCCACCATCCAGGATAGAATCTGTGTACATGCATCACAGGCTTGTGGTTTAATCTTTACCTCATAAAATAAAACACTGTTCCTTTTTATTTAGCTTCCTGAGCGATTACAGCCTACAACCTGACAAAAAACCTGACAAATAAGCAGATAGTTATACAAGTTGGGTTTGCAAAGCCTGGAATTCTCCCAAGTCTGGGTATCGAAAGCACAAATGAAAATCCAGGCCAAAGATTTGCATTTATATAGCACTTTTCATGACCAGATATCTCAAAGTGCAACACAGCCAATGGAACACTTTTGAAGTGTATTGACTGTTTAATAATCAGTCCTAGATATGCACAGGAGGCGAGATCTCAGCTGTGACTCTTAGGGATTAATTAGTTCGCTCACAATCCTCGCTCCTGGTTTATGCAGGAAGACTGGGCAATGGCAGCCATCCAACTGCAACTCAGCAAATGGTGAACATCAGCAGGAGAGGGGGAAGGGGGAAAGGGAGAGGAAACTGGCAAACTGGAGGGAAGAGAAACTTCCCATAAAAACTGGCAGTGTTGTCATACCGAACATCGCGTCGTGTTAAATGGGGGCTTAAAACAACACAGCCCCCTTGGTCAGCCCAGAAACATTGGCAGATTGAGCAAGGTCTGATGACTTTTACATCATCGGAAAGTTCAGGGAATTATTAAGTATACACAATATCACGCTTATTCCTAACTTTCTACAGTGTCTAAGTTTCTAAACGATTTGTACCTTTTGGTCAGAGGCCTTTTGATTACGATTTATAGCCAGCTTTTGCCAATGCCCATCATGTAGTGCATGACTTTTCAAATCAGCAAGATAAAATAATGTCAAGTGAGGAACTGGCAAACAACGAAAAGAAATGAACAATTAAGTATCATTGGCCAGGCGTGCTGCTAAGAGTTGTATCAGTAACCCATCGTGTTTCTATCACCAGCTCGTTAGCATTGTTGCTGCATTGTTAATATGTCTTGGGTATGTAGTGGCTGGGGGATTTTCAAAGTAACTTTGTTGCAGTGTTAATGTAAGCCTACTTGTCACACTAGTAAATAAACATTATACTTTATGGTTGAAATTTTACCACCCTGCCTGCCGTGGGAATTGGAGTGGGTGGGGGACAGACTATGGAAAGGTCCATTAACCTCGGGCAGGATTTTATGGTTTCAGGATCAGGGACACCATAAAATCCCACCCTCTGACCCTTGAACAGTTTCTCCTGATCTGTCCAAACCCCTCATGATTCTGCACAAGTCTCCCCTCAACTTTCCCTTCTTGAAACTCCAGCCCTGTAATATAGCCCACCAGAGGGTTGGGATTGGAAACTGAAATTTTTTGGTCAATAGTCTGATCTTTGCTCAGTGCATCTATCAACCTGCACTAGTGAACATCAAATGCCTAACTGATCCTGATAGATGGAAACTCGTGAATTCTTTGCTGGCACAATGAGGCAGTGTTCCTTTTGTGTATTGAAAGAGGTCTTGTGAGTTTATTCTTGATATCAGACTGGTACTTAACCAATCGGAGTTGACATATCTGACTATCTATAATTGACTGTGAATTTCCTCTTAAGTACATAACCTTGACAAGTGTGTTAATTATCATGGCAGATAGCTTCTTCACAAAATAGAAATACTATATCTGCTGACTGATTCAAAATTCTGACACGGTGGCAGGTTATCCATCACGGACTAATGCAGCCAGCCTCAAAGTTACACCATATTCTGCTTTGAGCCCGCCTCAACTGCAACACTCTGATCAATCAGGGTGAAGCCTTAACCAGTTGGAGGGAGCAAGGTGCTTACACAGCATCAGAATTGCTCCAAAGGAGGCTTTGTCGATTGTCGCGTTGAATTAACAACCCTTATTAAATGTAAAAACACAGAATGGGAACATTGATAATAATGTGGCGAAGGGATGTTAATTGTAATGACATGAATATTTCTTTTGTTCCTCCGTCCCCTCACCCTCTTCCCAGGTGCTGCACATGAGTGAGCCACAGGGTATTAAATGATCCCTTTGGTAGATGCAGTTTTGATCATACATGTTTAGTTACGACTGTTTCACTGAATGTAGAGATCAATCAGCAGCGCACGGTTTTTTTTTACATGGGTTATTGAGAATTGAGTAGATTTAACAATCTGATATGTGTGGCTTCTCTCTTCACATTGTAAAACATGTTAGATTAGGATATGGGTGGTACGGTGGCATAGTGGTTAGTGCTGCTGCTTCATGGCATCAGGAACCCAGATTTAATTCTCAGCTTGGGTCACTGCCTGTGCAGAGTTTGCACATTCTCCCCGTATCTGTGTGGGATTCCTCCGGATGCTCTGGTTTCCTTCCAGAGTCTGAAAGACGTGCTGGTTAAGGTGCATTAGGCTGTGCTAAATTCTCCCTCAGTGTACTCAAACAGGTGCCAGAGTGTGGCGACAAGGGGATTTTCACAGTGCCTTCATTGCAGTGTTAATGTAAGCCTTACTTGTGACCAATAAATAAACTTTAAAGCTGGCTTCTCACATGAAGGGCTGACACCGATTGATTTTGGGGGAGACAAATCCACTAATTAAGTGGATAACTCAAACAGGCTGTTTCTCGACTCTAAGTAAGTGGCGGGCACCTGAGAAGTTTCATTTCATCAATGACTTTGAAGTCAGTAGATTCTGATTTCATTCACCTTTGTTCCTTTGAGATATCTCATTTGTTTGATTTGATTTGATTAATTATTGTCACTTGTATTAACATACAGTGAAAAGTATTGCTTCTTGTGCGCTATACGGATAATGCATACCATTTATAAAAAAGGAAATGAAAGAGTAGAGAGTAGAATTTTACAGGCTTATCTAGGATGTAGAGAAAGATCAACTTAATGCAAGGCAGGTCCATTCAAAAGTCTGACAGCAGCAGAGAAGAAGCTATTCTTGAGTCGGTCAGTACATGATCTTAAAATTTTGTGGGTTTTTCCCGAGAAAAGAAGGCAGTAGGGAGAATGTCCGGGGTGCATGGGGTCCTTAATTATGCTGCTGCCAAGGCAGCAGGAAGTGTAGACAGAGTAAATAATGGGAGGTTGATTTGCATGATGGGTTGGGTGACATTCACGACCTTTTGCAGTTCCTTGCAGTCTTGGGCAGTGCAGGAGTCATACCAAGCTATGATACAACCAGAAAGAATGCTTTCTATGGTGCTTCTGTAAAAGTTGGTGAGAGTCATAGCAGACATACCAAATTTCCTCAATCTTCTGAGAAAGTAGAAGTGTTAGTGGGCTTTCTTAACTACAGTGTCAGCATGGGGGGACCGGGACAGTTTGTTGGTGATCTGGACACCTAAAAACTTTTAGAGGTATCTGAATGGATACATGAGTTGGAAGGGAATAGAGGGATCCAGACCAAGTTTGGGAAGAAGGTTTTTCTTTTAGTTGAGTTAGGGCATCACCATCTGACTTTTTGGAATAAAACATTGTATTTGAATGGAATGAAGAACATTCTGGAGCAAGTCACAGGAACTGGAGGTGGCTTATGGTTCATTCGCTTAACAATGTGATTGGCCATTTCAAATAATCACAGTAAAATAATGTCTAAAACTATGGCATCTCCTTGGCTCCTCCCTTTTATCAATTCTATAATCAAAGGTTAATGTCACTGGAGCTTGATGGATTCCCACTTTCTGAGTCCTGTACATGGTTCTCTCACCCTTTACATAGTGTTCTCCTTGATAACCAGGCTGATTAACCAGCACAGCCGCAAGTGACCAACCTGCCACACTGCACCAAGACAATGCAGCAGCTCCTTCGCATTCAGAATGTTTGGGTGATGGGCACTTGATCCCAAGTGGGGAGATAGGGGGCTTTCCATAACTAATACTTCTGGTCAGAATTAAGTAGAACCATAGAATCCGTACAGTGCAAAAGGAGGCCATTCAGCCCATCGAGTCTGCACTGACTCTTTCAAAGAGCATCTTATCCATGTCCCTCCATCTCCATAACTCTATGCATTTACCATGGCCAATCCACCTAAAATACACAACCACCTAATCCACACATCTTTAGCTACCAAAGGGGCAAGTTAGCATGGCCAATCTACTGCCTTGCACATCTTTGAACACCATGGTGAAATTTAGCATGGCCAATCCACCTAACTTATATATCATGGGAAACTAAGGGGCAATATAGCTTGGTCACCCACCCTACCTGCACATCTTTGGTCTGTGGGAGTAAACTGGCCATCCAGTTCTGTGACCCCACACAGACACGGGGAAAAGGTGCAAACTCCACACAGACAGTGACCTAAAATTGGAAATGAACCCTGGTCCCTGGCACTGTGAGGCAGCAGTGCTAACCACTGTGCTATTGAATGATGTACTTCTGCAGTGAGAGGATAGCTGGACCATCCAATATTATTCTCAGGGTGAAACTTACACCAATATCTGGCTGCCTGGGTTCTCTGAACAATTGTCTGAACAATTCTTTCCCCTGGGATCCTGTGATCTTTTATTCCCAAACTCCTGGAAGCTCCAGTACTGTGTGATCGCACCACAGATATTCCACACGGCAATCATTTTCATATTGTGGTGAACCATTTTTCAATTTTCGCTGGAACATAATGGTAACAGACTCGCAGTAAAGGTTAATGTTGGCAGTAAATAAATCGTGATGGTAACAGGGTTAATCATGAGCAAAGCAAATCTATTATTTGTGAAAAATATTAATGGGCCACCCTTTTCTCAGTGCTGAGTCTGATGTTGCTATCCGTATTGTAAATAATGTAGCGAAGGTCTCTTTAACCATGGTAAATGCTAGAATCTCATCTCTACGGATTATTTATTGCAAGAATGGCGAACACTTCTTGAAATAAAAATATTAAAAGGAGAAATTAGTCAAAGATTTATTAATAATGGTAGGTCACTTTAATTGCTATACCTGGCAGCAATTCTTAAAAGCCAGTATAAATTTGGTAAAAGGAAAATCATTGTGACAAATGTTGATCTTGCTTTATCTCTGCAAGGGGGTGGTAGCTCTGAACCTTTGCATACTGCCTTCTTACTTAATAAATGTTATAGCTGTGATTTTCCGTGGCCAATAAAACTTAGTTTACATTATAACCCTTGTCTGCCATGATTTGCCTCCTTGGGCTCACTTAGTGTACATTAAGAATGCGCACACAGCCCTGCAGTTATTCGCTGCAATCCTTAAATAATTCATTTATGCACCATTGCTTTCGGGCAGTGTTTTTACAAATGCTGTAATGAGACAAGCTGTAAAATGTTTTACATGAAAAAGTGCGGCCTGGGATTGAGAGAAAGCACTTCTCCCCATTCCGTTCCCAAGGCTCGGGCTGAAACTTGAAACAAATTGCAGACTGTAAACCTCATTGCATTTGAGTTCCACCCCTCCCCACCCGCGATAAAGAAAGATAGGCAACATCATTCCCCCACCCCCCCCAACTTTCTATCAAAAAAAAAGGTGCAATGAAACATCTTCACAAATCTATTTCATTTATTTTTCTCTCTTTTGCGAAGAACGTAATTTTCTTTTGGAATGAGAATGGTTTTGGGTGTCCAATGGGCAAGAATAATTGAAGCCAGAGCACAAATTAAAGCTGAAGGATTTTATTTTATGCTCACTCTCTAATGTTTGATTGATCAGTTTATCTTTACCCCTGCGTGGTTTGAGTCTTCCACCCACTCTGTGTGTGCTGTGGCTCACACCTAGCAGCGTATGCAGGAGGCATAAGGTCTTCAATCTGTGAAAATCAGACTTTTTTTATTGCAGAGAGCATATTCCGTTAAATGCGATAAGAAGTAAATTGTGTACCTATCACTGCCCCTCTGCCCCCGCCAGCCCCTGGCTTGTGTCTGAAATCAGCAAAATGGTTTTTCTCGCCAATGATTTATGAGCCACTTTTGAACAATTCTTATCAGTTACACACAAGCCTTTTTCTGATGCTGCTCAGGTCTGGATGACAAGAGACAACTGAAGGCATTATACTTCGAAATCTCTCCCATGCATTCTAGACACCAAAGATTACATCTGGACTATTGATTTATTGCTGCAAGTAACCACAGGGACTGGTTTACAGTTTGTCCAAGAGTTTCTGCATTTGTAAAACCAAAAACACACTCACTCATACACGCATTCACAAACACTCATTCACAGACACACATACACACTCATACACACTCGCAGACACACACTCATACACGCATTCACAAACACTCATTCACGGACACACATACACACTCGTACACACTCGCAGACACACACTCATACACGCATTCACAAACACTCACTCACGGACACACACACACTCATACACACTCGCAGACACACACTCAAACACGCATTCACAAACACTCATTCACGGACACACACACACTCATACACACTCGCAGACACACACTCAAACACACACACTCATACAGACACACACACACACTCAAACACACATACACACTCATACAGGTACACACACTCACACATACAGTCACATACACACACACTGACACACACACACCACATATACACTCACAGACATACACACAGACAAACACACACACACTCACATACCCTCACACTGACACACACACACACTCACACAGTCACATACACTCATACTTATACGCACACACACTCCCACACTCAATCACAACATGTACATACACACACCCACACATACTCATACACACACACTCATATACACTCATGCTCACACACACATGCACACTTACAGAGTCACACACATAAACACACATACACACACACATGCACTCGCATACATATACACATATGCTCACACTCACAACCACACACACACACAAATACAAGTGCACACTTGCAAACATATACTCACACATACACACTGACACACACTCTCTCCACACACACACTCACACACACACACTCACACACACACACTCATTCACTCACACACATACATGCATAACACATGCACATTTCTACACACACATTCACACAGATACATAATACATATAGACACAGTACACACACAAACGTGCACACACACACACACACACACACACACACATATACACACACACACTACTCACAGACACATATACTCAGATGCATGCACACACAGAGAGGATGGGGATTGCACTTTGATTGAGGAAAACATCACAGCATATCTGAGAGTTCACCCACTGAGTCTATATGGGTAGAACTGAGAAATAAGAAGGGGGAAATCACTTTGATAGGGTTGTTCTATAGGCTCCCAAATAGTCAGTAGGATTTGAGGAGTAAATATGGAAGGAGATTAGAGATAACTGCAAGAAAAATAATGAGGTACTAGTCGGAGATTTTAATTTTCCCAACATTGGCTGGGACAGCCATAGTATGAGGGAGTTGGATGGCGAGAAATTTGTTGCATGTATTCAGAAGGAATTTCTCATTCATTATGTGGATGTCCCGACTAGAGAGAGGACAAAACTTGACCTCCTCTTGGGAAATAAGAACCGGCAGTGTTAGTGAGGGATCACTTTGGGACCATTGATCATAATTCTAATAGCTTTAAGATCGCTATGGAGAATGGTAGTTCTGGCCCAAAAGTTAAAATTCTAAATTGAGACAAGGCCAATTTTAATGGTATCAGGCAAGAACTTTCAAAGGTTAATTGGGGGAGTCTGTGAGAAGGCAAAGGGATGTCTGGTAAGTAGGAGGCTTTCAAAAGTGTGTTAACCAAAGTAAGCACATTTCTTTAGAGTGAAGGGCAAGGCTGGTAGAAGTAGGGACCCTGGGTGACTCAGAATATTGAGACCCTGATCAAGAAGAAGGAGGCATATGATATGCATAGGCATTGGGATCAAGTAAATCCCTTGAAGAGTGTGTAGAAATAGAATTAAGAAAGAAATCAGGGCAAAAAGGGGGACACGAGATTGTTTTGGCAGATAAGGCAAAGGAGAATCCAAAAAGCTTCGACAAATACATAAAGGGCAAAAGAGTAACAAGGGAGAGAGTAGGGCCTCTTAAAGATCAACAAGGCCATCAATGTGCAGGTTACAAGAGATGGGTGAAATCCTAAATGAATATTCCTCATCAGTATTCACTTGGGGAAATAAATAGTGATGTCTTGAGGAGTGTACATATTACAGAGAAGGAGGTGTTGGAAGTCTTAAAGCTTATCAAGGTAGATAAATCCTGGGACCTGATGAAGTGTATCCCAGGACATTGTGGGAGGATAGGGAGGAAATTCAGGTCCCCTAGCTGAGATATTTGAATCATTGACAGTCACAGGTGAGGTGCCTGAAGATTGGAGGGTGGCAAATGTTGTCCCTTTGTTTAAAAAGGGCTGCAGGGAAAAGCCTGGGAACTACAGGCTAGTGAGCCTCACATCTGTGGTGGGTAAATTGTTGGAAGGTATTTTTGAGAAACAGGGTCTACAGGCGTTTAGAGACAGAAGGACTGATTAGGGACAGCCAGCATGGCTTTGTGAGTGATAAATCATGTCTCACAAATTTAAGTGAGTTTTTTAAAGGGGGAACCAAGAAGGTAGATGAGGGCAGTGCAGTTGATGTTGTCTACATGGACTTTAGCAAGGCCTTTGACAAGGTAGCTTGTTGCATAAGGTTAAATCTCAAGGGATCCGGGATGAGATATCTAAATGGATACAAGTTTGGCTTCTTGACAGAGGCCAGAGATTGGTTGTAGTGTGTTGTTTTCAAATTGGAGGCCTGTGTCCAGTGGTGTGCCTCAGGGATCAGTGCTGGGGCCACTGTTATTTGTCATTTATATTAATGATTTGGATGGGAATATAGGAGGCATAGTTAGTGAGTTTGCAGATGACACTAAGATTGGTGGCATGGTGGACAGTGAAGAAAGTTGTCTCCGATTGCAATGGGATCTTGATCAATCGGGCCAGTGGGCTGATGAATAGCAGATGGAATTTAATTTCGACAAATGCAAGGTGATTCATTTTAGTCGATCGAACCAGGGCAGGACTTGTTCAGTTAAGATAGGGCACTGGGAAGAGTTATAGAACAAAGTTCACGTTTTTTTTGAATGGTACGATGACAGCTTATGCATTAGTAATATCCTACAATTTGATGATGCAATCAGGTGTTGACTTTTAGCTTCATACTTTGTGTTTTTTTTAATCTGGGGAAGCGTTTCTGTTAATCTGTTGCCACACATGGTCTGTCCTGTATAAGCATGTATCTACCTCCTGCGCATATTCTCAGCAACATGGCTTGTATTAGCGGCTCAATCCCTTCTGCTACTTATTAAGCGAATATAACCCAAAATATTTATTTCTAAACGGAAAAGTTGAGGCCGACTCCTAATGTGAATGTAACACTAAACATTGGAGCTAAAATGAGTGTAAATTGAGTGAGGTGGATACTCAGCGAGACCTTGCAGTCCTCGTGACCCATCGCTGAAGGTAAACACGTAGCTGCAACAGGCAGTAAAGAAGGCAAATGGTATATTGGCCTTCATAGTGAGAGGATTTGAGTAGAGGGATAGGGATGTCTTGCTGCAATTGTATGGGGCATTGGTGAGGCCACACCTGGAGTATTGTGTTCAGTTTTGGCCTCCTTATCTGAAGAAGGATGTCCTTGTTATAGAGAGATTACAGCGATGGTTTACCAGGCTGATTTCTGGGATGTCATGTCTGTCATATGAGGAGAACTTACATCGATTAGGATTATATTCGCTTGTTTAGAAGAGTGAGATGGGATCTCATAGAAAGTTATAAAATTCTAACAGGGTTAGACAGGGTAGATTCAGAAAGAATGTTCCTGATGGTGGGGGGGAGTTCAGAACTGGGGGCGAGGGAGTCAGAGTTTGAGGATAAGGGGGTAAAACCCTTTTAGGGCTGAGGTGAGGAGAAATCTCTCGCGCAGAGAGTGGTGAAAGTGTGGACTTCACTCCCACAGAATGTAGTCGAGGTTGAACTGTTGCCTGATTACAAGGAGAAATTAGATATTTGGAAGGAAAGGGTATCAGGATATTGAATTTGATAATCAGCCATGATCGAAATGAATGGTGGAATGGGTTTGATGGGCTGAATGGCCTTCTCCTGCTTCTAGTTTCCAGGTTTCAATTAAATTAGTAACTCACAAACAGACTGGTTGATTTATATGCTGAATTTTGGCTCAAATGAGTATGTTAGTATGGGCAGCACTGCTGCCTCACAACGCCAGGAATCGAGGTTCGATTTTAGCCTTGGGTGACTGAGCGGAGTTTGCACGTTCTCGCCGTGTCTATGAGAGTCTCCTCTGGGTGCTCCAGTTCCCTCCCACGCTCCAAAGATTTATAGGTTAGGTGGATTGGCCTTGGGAAATGTGTGTGGTTAAGGGAATAGGGCTGGTGGGGAGGACCTGAGTAAAATACTCTGTCAGGGAGTTAGCACAGACTCGATGGGCTGAATGGCCTCTTCTGCATTGTACGGATTCTATGCATTCTAAAAATTGAGAATATTATATATGCCAGATAGACCGCAAACTATATTGTGATCTATGGTATATTCCACTGATGATGGGAAAGACTTGTTACGTTTCCCACTGACTGTTTAAATTCACAACCAGAAACTAAAGTGACCTCATACAAAAGTTCTTGTTGGGAAGAAAGTGTTTATTGCATTCCACTGCTTAATCTCTGCTCTTTCGGCATATTGTTGACTAACTATATGTTGCGTTCTCTTTGATTTGTAACATTATACTTGATCATTAGGATCTGAAACTGATCATTAACCAACAATAAATACATAATCATTCCAAAACATTCTACTTTCAAACTTCAGATTTCACTTTTCTATTCCTTGATTCCCCATTCTGCAGAGACATAGTAAGAATTTAGGGAAGTAAGAAAATAGGAAATATAAACAGGAGTGGGCCATTCAGCCCCTCGAGCCTGCTCTGCCATTCAATAGGATCATGTCTGATCCAACATTCCTCATGTCTAATTCCCAGGCCTTTCTTTGTCACCCAATTTACTGTCCAGTGAATTTCCCAGATGACCCCTGGGCACGGAAGATTCTCTACAAAAGCTGGAATTTTCATTTTGTCTTTGAAGATCTGGCTGACACTCCCAGTGCCAGGGGAGGCAAAGGCCTAGTGATATTATAACTCGACTATTAATCCAGTAACTCAGCGGATAATGGAATTTGAATTCAATAAAACAAAATCTGGAATTAAGAATCTACAGATGACCATGAATTCCACAATCTGCCACCCTTACTTGATCTGATCTCTGGAGCCACAATAATATGATTGACACTCAACAGCCCCCAGGCAACTAAGGTTGGGCAATAAATGCAGGCTACTCAGCAATGGTCATGTCCCACAAATGAGTAAAAATTAAGTACTGAAGGAGAACCGCACTGTCAGAGGGTCAGTGCTGAGGGAGTGCCGCACTGTCAGAGGGTCAGTGCTGAGGGAGTGCCGCACTGTCAGAGGGTCAGTGCTGAGGAAGTGCTGCACTGTCAGAGGGTCAGTGCTGAGGGAGTGCCGCACTGTCAGAGGGTCAGTGCTGAGGGAGTGCCGCACTGTCAGAGGATCAGTGCTGAGGGAGTACCACATTCTCAGAGATGTCACTGATAGGCCGAGGCATTAAATTAATATCCCAGCTGCCCTTTCAGCTGGAGATAAAAGGAGAGCAAGGCAAGTTCTCTCTCTGAAGTTAATATTCATCCCTTAATCAACATTGCAAAATCAGATCACCTGGCTATTATCACAGTGCTGTGTGTGGGAGTTTGCTGTGTATAAATTATCCGCTGTGATTTCGGTGTTGCAATGCGGTGTTACCATATATCTAAGGTATTTCACTGATATTTTGGGGTGTCCTGAATTTGTGAAAGGTGCTATAAGAATGCAAGTTGATTTGATTTGATTTATTATTGTCACATATATTAAAGACAGTGAAAAGTGTTGTTTGTTGCCTGCTATACAGAAAAAGCATACCATTTATAGAGAAAGAAAGGAGAGAATGTAGAATGTAGTGTTACAGTCATAGCTAGGGTGTAGAGAAAGATCAACTTAATACAAGGTAGGTCCATTCAAAAGTCTGATGGCAACAGGGAAGAAGTTGTCCTTGAGTCAGATGGTATGTGGCCTCAGACTTTTGTATCTTTTTCCTGATAGAAGTAAGTTGAAGAGAGAATGTCCGGGGCGCCTGGGGTCCTTAATTATGCTGGTTGCTTTGCCAAGGTAGCAAAAAGTGTAAGCAGAGTCAATGGATGGGAGACTGGTTTGTGTGATGGATTGGGCCACATTCATAACCTTTTGTATTCCTTGTGGTCTTTGGCAGAGCAGGAGCCCATACCAAGCTGTAATACAACCAGAAAGAATGCTTTCTATGGTGCATTGGTAAAAATTGGTGAGAGTTACAGCTGACATGCCAAATTTCCTCAATCTTCTGAGAAAGTAGAGACGTTGATGGGCCTTCTTAACCATAGTGTCGGCATGAAGCTTGAAGCTCTCGATCCTTTCTACTGCAACCCCATTGAAGTAGACAGTGGCATGTTCTCCTTTACGCTTTCTGAAGTCAATGACAATCTCCTTCATTTTGGTGACATTAAGTGGAGGTTATTGTTGTCCTACCAGTTCACCAGATTCTCTTCCTCATTCCTGTACTCTGTCTTGACATTGATATCAACCCATTATGGTGGTGTCGTCAGCAAGTTTGAAAACCTATGACAATCAGAGATGTATAAGGAGTATAACAGGGGGCTGAGAACACAGCCTTGTGGGGCACCGGTGTTGAGGATGATCGGGGAGGAGGTGTTGTTGCCGATCCTTGCTGATTGTGGTCTGTGAGTTGGGAAGTTCAGGATCCAGTCACAGAGGGAAGTGCCGAGGCCCAGGCCACCGAGTTTGGAGATGAGTTTCTTTAGAATAATGGTTCTACCTTTCTTTGGCCATGGCAAGAGATGCTTTCATTTCAGCTGGGAACTCACCTGCACCTTGCTCCAGGTGTTTGTTTATGGTATGCCCAGGCAGTGAGTGCCGCCAGGTTATCTAGCTGTGAGAGCAGGTAATTAAAGGTGCTTCACAGCAACATTCCAGGAGGTCTTAGGAGAATGAACCCTAGTTGAACCTTCCTCTTTCCCCACCATTATCAGAGAGGCTGAAAATGATTCCAGGTCTCCTTACCACCCAACCGAGATCAGCAAACTCATCCTAACTCTGAATTCAATGCCTGCTGTATCATTATCACTACATTTACATGCCCGCTGTGCCTTGCCAAATGTATTAAAACCTTTGTGTCATTTTGTTACATCATAGTGAATCTCCGAGATAGTTAATTTTGTACAAGATAAACTAGGTTGCTCAGTATTTTAAAAACTGCATATATTTTATTGATAGTAATTAAAAGCGAGAAGTTCAAATGAGTCCTTAGTAAAATTAAAGTGATTCATCCAACACCTTATTGTATGGCAGCATGATGGCATAGCGGTTAGCACTGCTGCCTCTCAGCATCAGGGACCTGAGTTCGATTCCTGGCTTGAGCGACTTTCTGTGTGGAGTCTGCACGTTCTCCCCATTTCTGTGTGGGTTTCTTCCAAGTGCTCTGGTTTCCTCCCATAGTCCAAAAGACATGCTGCTTAGGTGCACTGGACTGTTAAATTCTCCTGGAGTGTGGCGGCTAGGGGATTTTCAAAGTAACTTCATTGTAGTGTTAATGTAAACCTACTTGTAATTAATAAATAAACTTTAAAACTTTTTTGGTATGGTATTTATATTTCATGGAAGTGTAGATGCCCAGTTACCTTCATAATATTTGATACGGAATGCTCAAGATATTAAAAATAAACATCGAAATTTACGAGCATTTGGAGAAGTTTAGGTTTATTAGAAATAGTCAGCATGGTTTTGTAAAAGGCAGGTCGTGCCTTACAAGCTTAATTGAGTTCTTCGAAAATGTGACTGAACACATTGACGAAGGAAGAGCAGTGGACATGGTGTACATGGACTTCAGCAAGGCATTTGACAAGGTCCCACATGCAAGACTTCTTGAGAAGGTGAGAGGCCATGGGATCCAAGGGGCTTTGGCCTTGTGGATCCAGAACTGGCTTGCCTGCAGAAGGCAGAGGGTGGTTGTGGATGGCTCTTTTTCTGCATGGAGGTCGGTCACCAGTGGAGTGCCCCAGGGATCTGTTCTAGGACCCTTGCTGTTTGTCATTTTCATAAATGACCTGGATGAGGAAGTGGAGGGATGGGTGAGTAAGTTCGCCGATGACACGAAGGTCGGTGGTGTTGTGGATGGTCTGGAGGGATGTCAGAAGTTGCAGCATGACATCGACAGGATGCAAGACTGGGCGGAGAAGTGGCAGATGGACTTCAACGCGGATAAATGTGTTGTGGTCCATTTTGGCAGATCCAACGGGATGAATGAGTACACTATCAAAGGTAGGAGTCTTAGCTGTGTGGAAGAGCAGAGGGATCTTGGGGTCCGGGTCCATAAGACTCTCAAATCGGCCTCCCAGGTGGAGGATGTGGTTAAGAAAGCTTACGGTGTACTGGCCTTCATTCATCGAGGGATTGAGTTCAGGAATCAGGAGGTAATGCTGCAGCTTTATAGGACCCTTGTCAGACCACACTTGGAGTACTGTGTGCAGTTCTGGTCGTCTCACTATAGAACATAGAACATAGAACATTACAGCACAGAACAGGCCCTTCGGCCTTCGATGTTGTGCCGACCAAAATAAAAAGCAATGCCCCTCCAAACTAAACCATTCCCTTCTCTTCCATATACTTATCAATTAACCTCTCAAACGCCACCAAACTTGGCGCATCTACAACAGCTGCAGGCAGGGCATTCCACTCCCTAATCACTCTTTGAGTAAAGAACCTACCTCTGATATCCGTCCTATAACTCATACCCCTTAATTTAAAGCTGTGTCCCCTCGTGCTAGCTTTCTCCATCCTAGGAAAAAGGCTATCACTGTCCACCCTATCTAAACCTTTATCATCTTATATGCTTCAATAAGATCCCCTCTTAGCCGCCTCCTTTCTAACGAAAACAACCTCAAATCCTCCAACCTCTCTTCATAGGACCTGCCCTCCATACCAGGCAACATCCTGGTAAACCTCCTCTGTGCCTCCTCTGTACCGTCTCCAATGCCTCCATATCTTTCTTATAATGTGGGGACCAGAACTGCACACAATACTCCAAGTGCGGCCGCACTATAGGAAGGACGTGGAAGCTATTGAAAGGGTGCAGAGGAGATTTACAAGGATGTTGCCTGGATTGGGAGGCATGCCTTGTGAAGACAGGTTGAGGGAGCTGGGACTGTTCTCCCTGGAGAGACAAAGGTTGAGAGGCAACCTGATAGAGGTTTACAAGATGTTGAGAGGAATAGATAGGGTGGACTCTCAGAGACTATTTCCCAGGGCTGAAATGGTCACGACGAGAGGGCACAGATTTAAGGTGCAGGGAAGCAAGTACAGAGGAGATGCTAGGGGAAAGTTTTTCACTCAGAGGGTGGTGAGTGAATGGAATCGGCTGCTGTCGGTGGTGGTCGAGGCGAACTCGCTGGGGTCTTTTTAAAAGACTTCTGGATGAGTATATGGGATCCAATGGGATTGGGGGTTATAGATAGGTCTATGGCTGGGTAGGTTTTGATGTGTTCGGCACAACTTGTGGGACGAAGGGCCTGTTTGTGCTGTAGTGTTCTATGTTCTATGTTCTATGAAATATGTTGCAACATTAAGTTAGTAAGAATGGTTGTATTTATTGATTAGCATTGCATGTTCGGTTAGTTAGCAAGGGCCAATAAGCTGCATTTTACAGGCAAGTGGGGGTGGTTAGTTGGTGTAAACTCCCAGCCTACTTGTGTATTGGACCTTATAACAACTTTATCTGATAACGTCCTCACTCACTTGGATTAATTCAATTTGATTTTGTAATCAAACAAAATTAACACAATAACACAGATGTTCACAGTAACTTCATTGCAGTATTAATGTAAGCCTATTTGTAACACTAATATGTAAATCAGTAAAAATTCCAAACTCCCGATTAAATGTGCTATCAATGGGGAACCACGTTGAGCTGTTACTTGTTGTAGCCGCAGTGTATGCAGCAATCACAAGCTCTGCTTTCTCCTCCTAATCCTAAACAGCCTGAAAATTACAGTTATTTTGTCATTATCCTCTCTTTATTGTGTTAAACCTCGGAGTATTACCCCATTCAGAAAATACTGTGTAACACAAAGAGAGCAGGAAAGTGAATAGGCAGATGAGACTATCTGGGACAGTAACCACTCCCTCTGCACCAAACTGATTGTAATTGGGACCTTGCCCTGGTTTTATGATATTACCTGACTTTTTAGCACCACTAATAGTTTGTAGTCAGTCCATGTGTTGCATCTTTTCATTAGGGGGCAGACGCACATCTTGAAGGCGTTACTGACAACTGCATAGGACTTTTATGTCTTACTTCTCAATAGACTGTCACATCACCTCATTGGAAATAATGATCTCAACCATTCCTGCTTCACAGTGCCAAGGACCCATGTTCAATTCTGGCTTCGGGTCACTGTCTGTGTGGAGTTTGCACATTCTTCCTGTGACTGCGTGGGTTTCCTCTGGCTGCTGCAGTTTCCTCCCACAGTCCAAAAATGCATGGATTAGGTGGATTGACCATGCTAAATTGCCCCCTAGTGTCAAGGAGATTAGCAGGGTAAATATGAGAGGAAGCAGGCTAAATAAGGCCTGGATGGGATTGTGGTTGGTGCAGATTCAATGGGCCAAATGGTCTCTTCTGCACTGTATGGAATTCTATGATTGAACTGATGGGCCAGCAGGCATTGCCTGAAATATTCATTGCTAAAACATAGAACATAGAACATTACAGCACAGAACAGGCCCTTCGGCCTTCGATGTTGCGCCGACCAATATAAAAAGCAATGCCACTCCAAACTAAACCATTCCCTTCTCTTCCATATACTTATCAACTAACCTCTTAAACGCCACCAAACTTGGCGCATCTACAAACGCTGCAGGCAGGGCATTCCACTCCCGAACCACCCTTTGGGTAAAGAACCTGCCTCTGATATCCGTCCTATAACTATCACCCCTTAATTTAAAGCTGTGTCCCCTCGTGCTAGCTTTTTTCATCCTAGGAAAAAGGCTATCACTGTCCACCCTATCTAAACCTCTAATCATCTTATATGCTTCAATAAGATCCCCTCTTAGCCGCCTCCTTTCTAACGAAAACAACCTCAAATCCTTCAACCTCTCTTCATAGGACCGGCCCTCCATACCAGGCAACATCCTGGTAAACCTCCTCTGTACCTCTCCAATGCCTCCACATCTTTCTTATAATGTGGGGACCAGAACTGCACACAATACTCCAAGTGCGGCCGCACTAGAGTTTTGCACAGTTGCAACATGACGTTGCGGCTCCGAAATTCAATCCCCCTACCAATAAAAGCCAAGACTCCATATGCCTTCCTAACAACCTTCTCGACCTGACTGCCTACTTTCAGGGATCTGAAAACCGCCATTTATCTCTGAGTGACATTAGCCACAGCGATCTTTTGGACTGGTTGCACCTGTGAACAGGACAGACTCTTAGGTCTGGAATATTTCTTGAAGGCTGAATTGAAATTAGGATTGAACCAACTTTTTGCTAACAACATCTGTGATGGAAACCAAGCTTTTTAACATTTCACTTGCAGTTTGTGAAAACCTCAAATCGTTTTAAAACCTGATAGAACATTGGCTCAGTATTCTTCAAAAGCTTTATTTGCTTTACAAAGTACAAACTGTTTATTGATATTTGCTAAATAGAAAAATGATTCTCAGAGGCTGTTTTCTCCGTCTGCAATCCCAAGAATCTAAATGCTTAATTTACAGGAGATGCCTGTAAATACATTTATTAATATATTTTAGAAAACACGCTTCAAGTAAAATGCCCTTGAAAAATCAGTCAGTTGAGCTCCTATGTAGATACAGAGAAGCTAAGGCTCAGTACTATTAGCAACTGTGGTTCAATTGGAGATGATATGAGGATGTGTTGAGTTTTACAACATTTTATCCCCACAATAAATTAGCAACTAAGTGAACAGTAACTCCTCTCAGTGTGGGGCTGGGACAGGCAGACCAGGAAGAGAGATTAAACATAGACTCATAGAATCTTACAGAATACAGGAATGTGATAGAGAATCTGGCGAACTGATGCGGCAACAATAATCTCTCCCTCAATGTCAATAGAACGAAGGAGATTGTCATCGACTTCAGGAAGCGTAGTGGGGAACATGCCCCTGACTACATCAATGGGGACAAAGTGGAAAGGGGCAAGACCTTCAAGTTTTTAGGTGTCCAGATCATGAACAACTTGTCCTGGTATCCCCCCATTGTCAACACTATAGTTAAGAAAGTCCACCAACGCCTCTGCTTTCTAGAAGACTAAAGAAATTTAGCATGTCAGGTACAACTCTCATCAACCTTTACAGATGCACCATAGAAAGCATTCTTTCTGGTTGTATCACAGCTTGGTATGGGCTCCTGCTCTGCTGAAGACTGTAAGGAACTAAAAAAGGCTGTGAATGTAGTCCAATCCATCAATAGCCTCCCATCCATTGACTCTTTTTACATTTCCCACTGCCTCAGCAAAGCATCCAGCATAATTAAGGACCTCACGCACCCTGGACATTCTCTCTTCCACCGTCTTCTGTCAGGAAAAAGATGCAGAAGTCTGAGGTCAAATATCAACCAACTCAAGAGCAGCTTCTTCCCCGCTGCCGTCAGGCTTTGAATGGATCTACCTTGCATTAAGTTGATCTTTTTCTACACCCTAGCTATACTGTAACACTACATTCTGCACTCTCTCATTTCCTCCTCTATGAACAGTATGTTTTGTCATATAGCGCACAAGAAATAATACTTTTCACTGTATGTTAATACATGTGACAATAATAAATCAAATCAAATCAAATCATACTGTGCAGAAGAGGCCTTTTGGTTTATCCAATCCACACTAACACATGAGAAACACTTGAACTTCCACCTAATCCCATTTACTAGCACTTGGCCAATAGCCCTGAATGTTATGGTGTTCCATGTGCTCATCCGGATACTTTATAAAGGATTTGAGACATCCCGCCTCCTCCACCCTCCCTGGCAGCACATTCCAGACCCTCACCACCCTCTGGGTAAAAAAAGTTTTTCCTTACATCGCCCCTAAACCCCCTGCCCCTCACCTTGAACCTATGTCCCCATATCACTGACCCTTCAACTAAAGGGAATAACTGCTCCTTATCCACTCTGCCCATGTCTCTCATAATCTTGTACACCTCCATCAGGCCTCCCCCTCAGTCTTCTCTGCTCCAATAAAACAACCAAGTCTACCCAATATCTCTTCATAATTTAAATGTTCCATCCCAGGCAGCATACTGGTGAATTTCCTCTGCACCCTCTCCAATGCAACCATATCCTTGGTTGGGCTTATACTCACTGGAGTTTAGAAGGATGAGATTCCCCTTTTGGGACGGTCTGGAACAAGGGGTCACAGGTTGGGAGGCAGTAGATTTAAAACTGAGATGAGGGGGAGCTACTTCTCGCAGAGGCTGATGATTTGTGGAACTCGCTGCCCCATAGCGCAGTGGAGATTGAATCACTGAATGAGATAAAGAAGGAGATGGATATATTTCTAATATAAGATAGGGCAAGAGGGATTGGCAAACAGGTGGAGGAAGTGAATTTGAGACCAGAGAGAGATCAGCCATGATCTGATTGAATGGTGAAGCAGGCTCAGAAGGTTGAATTTGCCGACTTCTGCTCCTAATTCCGACATTCCTATGTTCTGAGTTCAATCCATGGACTCTGTAAATCAGCTGATCACTGACTGAATTTATAATTATCATCATTACCCCTCATACTATGGATATCACGGGGAGGTGGGGAAGGTTGGACGTGATAGGATGGGTGTGACCGAGAATGACCTGCTAATATCTATTGTCCAGGCACCTGCATTATAAATTCTCACTGCTACAGTCCACTGAAGAGAAGCTGGTAAAACCGGAACCACATCTCGTTAATGGTCAGCGCTCACCCGGAGTTGAGGGTCAGCTCTTTGCTAAGATACAGTGCGGAGTGCTGACTCACTGCTGAGTCAGAAGGCTGTGGGTACGAGTCCAATTCCAGAGTCTTAATCATAAAACCTAGGCTGTGGTTCCAGTGCCAGGGGAACAGTCTTCGAGATGGCATGTTAAGTTAAATTAAATTTATTTATTGGACCTCTAACGGGCATCTGGACAACTCCATGAATAGGATGGGAATATAGGGATATGGTCCCTAGGAGGGCAGGCAGTTTTCGTTAAATCGGGCAGCATGGTCAGTGCAGGCTTGGAAGGGCCTGTTCCTTGCTGGAATGATATTTGTTCTTTGTTTTAGTCATAAGCACACTTACATTAGCACTGCAATTATATTACTGCGAAAATTCTCTAGTTGCCACACTTTTGGCGCTTGTTCAGGTACACTGAGGGAAAATTTGACACAGCCAATGCATTTTCCATCATCAATTCAATGCAACAATCCAGTACATCTTCTGGACTGTGGGAGGAAACTGGAGCCCCCCAAAGGAACCCAAGCAGACATGGGGAGAACGTGCAAATTCCACACGGACAGTGACCCAAGCCAGGAATCGAATCCGGGTAACTGGAGCTGTGAGGCAGCAGTGCTAACCACCGAGACAAATGAACAAGGCCTCACTTGTCCATTTGAGCAGATGTAAAAGATCAAATGAAACTTATAGCAGATTTCCAAATGGACCAGCAGTGAGGATTCACAGAATTTCATGGAATATTAAGCAGAGAAACAGGCCATTCAGCCCATCCAGTTCATGTTAGCATGAACCAACCTTCATCTGAAGTGATCAACATAACCTTGCATTCCTTTTCTCCCTCATCTGTCCACTGAGTTTGCCCTTAAAAACACTTTTGTTAATTGCCTCCAACATTTCTTGTGGTGAGGAGGTCTTGTGACACACTGGATAGCGCCTCTGCCTCTGAGCCAGAAGTTCTGGGATGAAGTCCCACCCCAGGGTTTGATGGTCAAGGAAGGTGCATTCATAACATGGTCAAACAGGTCGAGTTTGTCAATCTGCAAAATCCTTCCAAACATATCAATGGCTGATAGTAAAGAGCGGGAGCAACTCCTGGTCAGCCATGCTTGATGTGGAGTGGTGTCTCTCAAGCTATAAGCCCCAGGTGACAAACTAAGACCTATTTTGGGAATTATTAGAGGTGAAAACGGTTGAAAGTCTGCCTCAGCGCATCACTAGGTGCAGGAAGAGAATTGGCAGGGTGGCACAGTGGTTAGCACTGCTGCCAAATAGTGCCAAGGACCTGGCTTCATTTCCGGTCTAGGGTCACTATCTGTGTGCAGTTTGCATGTTCTCCCCGTGTCAGCATGGGGGTTTCCTCCGGGTGCTCCAGTTTCCTCCCACACTCCAACAATGTGCCGGTTAGGTGGAATGGCCATGATAAATTCTCCCTCAGTGTCCCACGCTGTGTAGGTGAACACAATTAGTGGAGTAAACACATGGAGTTATGGGGATAGTGGTGGATGGAATTGTATTCGGTGCAGGCTTGATGGGCAGAATGGCCTCCTTCTTCTATGATCCTATGAATTGGAATTGCATGTGGCGGCACTTTCAAATGTGAAGGCTAGGGGAGTACTGATAAATTCCTGATTATTCACAACCTCCTTTCGTTGTGGGACAGTTTGGATGGGCTGAATGGCTTCCATCTATTCCTACCTAGACTGACCAAACATCCCCGTGCTGAAGGAAGTTTAATATTCCATCTTTCAAAAAAAAAACTGAGACAGAAAGTGAACAGCAGGTGGCATTTTTCTTCATTTAGTCTTGTGTATATTTTGCATATTTAACGAGTGGAAGGATGCCAGCTCTTTGCTCTGTCATTAAGAATTCGCAAATAAAATAATGGGATTAAAAATGACGGGTCTCAAAGACACCATTTCCTGTGGCTTCGTTGGCAGACCCTGGATTCTGGGGAATCAGGTAGATCTTCTCCCCATTGTGAGTTAACGTGAGGGGTTTCACCTCCTTCAGCCTCCCTAACCTGGCACCACTGCACAGAACGATGCTTTTCATTTCAGAATCATTTCTCTGAGCGTAAGAACAGAACCAGCTGGAGGGAATCTGATTATTTTAGCCTCTCTCTCATCCTCAGCCATATGTTATGTTCAGAGCTCCTAAGATTGTCCCATCTCCCTCCGCCGAGGTGAGACTCAGCAGCTATAGAGACCCCTTCCCCACTCGCTCGTGAGTACAAGGCCAGTGTTGATCCATGAAGGCCAGCTTAGTTCCATAGGATGCAATGTGAGGTCTTTCTCACACCTCCCCTAACCACCCCTTCAACCTCCCACCCCTCCCAACCCCACTCACTTCCCCCCTCCCACTGCCACCCTCCCCATCCCCTCCCCATTCCCCCTCAGGCATCGCACCATTTTCTGCTCCATCTGTATATACAGCATCAAACTCCCTCCCAGTAGAATCACAGAATTGCTGCAGTTCGAAAGGAGGCCATTTGGCCCATCAAGTCTGCACTGACCACAATCCCACCAAGCCCTATTTCTGTAACCCCTTGTATTTACTCAGTTAATTCCCCCGACACTAGGGTTAATTTTAGCACAGCCAATCACCCTAACCCATACATTTTTGGACTGTGGGAGGAAACCGGAGCACCCAAAAGAAACCCTTGCAGACATGGGGAGAATGTGCAGACTCCACTCAGACTGCGAGTAGATCCTGTAGATCACACAAATTTTTTTTAAAAACTTTTAAAGTTTATTTATTTGTGTTACAAGTAGGCTTACATTAACACTGCAATGAAGTTACTGTGAAAATCCCCTGGTTGCTGCACTGTGCACTTGTTCAGGTACACTGAGGGAGAATTTAGCACGGCCAATGCACCCTAACCAGCATGTCTTTCCGACTGTGGGGGGAAACCCATGCAGACACAGGGGGAACATGCAAACTCCAGACTCCAGTGACCCAAGCCAGGAATTGAACCTGGATCCCTGGCACTGTGAGGCAGCAGTGCTTACCACTGTGCCACACATTTGTGAAGCTCTGCGAATATTAAATCGAGAGGAGCCCGCTACTCCTTATTTATTTTCCATCCTATTGCAACATTTTCGTGGAAGAGGGTAAGGGTGCTTCAAAACATAAGACTGATTCAGAAGAATGCTTCATAAATCTGTGGGGTATTGTATCTCATAGGTAGACATAACATTTTGTGGGAAAGAAAATAATTTTAATTCATATAAATTTATAGTAAATATCAAATCGAGTACTGAACAAGAAACCGACGTATTATTCTATCTCTGAACTGGAAATACTATAGATAAAGATGCAGATTTCACCAGCCCCACTGCCCCCTCCCTCTCCCACACAATATTACTCAATCTTGGAGAATTTCTGTTTTGGAAAAAGAACCCCAATTGGCAGGATCCAAGAACTTAAAATTGAGCAATAGGCCTCACTTCACCAATCTAGGCTGGTCACCTTCCCTCCACGTCCCTCCCATCACCCAGCTGAAGAACTCATTATCACCCCTTCCCCTCCAAGGTACACCCCGGGGCAAGGGGTTTGAACAGTCAGAGGCGGAGGAGTGAATCACGAGAGTCATAGGGTGGCATTTTCTGTCCGCGCTCGCCTCAAGCGTGGAAAATCCCACCTGAGGTCAATGGTCATGTCCCGTGGCGGGCAGGATGGCAAAACTCCTGGTCCATATGAGGGTCCTAAAGCTTGTTTTGAGTGACGGCCTGTAAAGCTGCCACAGCAATAAGCCCACGGCCCAAAGTGCAACCATTAGCCATCGGAAGATATTGAGTCTTGACAATGGACCTTTGACCTTGCTGCAAAATGTGGTATGCACTTGGGTAGGTTGCGTGAAGAGGCTCAGGATCATGTATAGTTTAAAAGAGAGTGTTTATTACCTACTAGTAACTGGGTACATTTACACCGTTTTAGGTCTAAGCTAGGAGCTGTCTCCATGCTTGCCTCGACACATGTCTCTGTCCAATTCCAAACTGCCCTCTAGACTTGGATGGTGCTCCTTCATTTCACAATGTGAATGGTACTGTACTACAGCATTCCACCCCCCCCACCACCCCGCTCCATTTTACACCAGAAAGTGATTGTACTGGGGATGATTTCCAGCTTTTTGCTTTACTTCAGGGTGAGAATTCTGCTGCCATTTTTACAAGGGGAAGTAGGTGGGAGGCGGGTGGGGAGGCGTGGTGGTACATGACAATCTGACTACATTGTTGCTTAAGGAGCCTTGCTCATGCTTGTTCATTCATTCTGGTAATCGCATCTTTGTTAATCGAGTTTCTTCTAATATTCCGTCACGTTTTTTGCATTACGCTGCATTATTTCCCCCCAATTTGATTTCTCCAGCCCTTGACTTTGTTTTGTCTGCGACCGGGGTGATTAGATTACAGATCCCTGGCCGCATCTTGGAGCTGGCTGGGTCTGTGTCTGATGCTCCTCGGAGGCTAATAGACAATAGAACGTGGACGGAACAACACGTTTTGCCGTGGAGATGGCAGCAACCCTTCCGGAAAGAGGGCAGGTGGGGGGAGAGAGATGGAAAATGTCACACTTCCAAGCAGGGAAACTGGATTGCTTTTAACAGAGAGGCCATAATTGCCTGGATATCTTGCAATAGAAAGAAGAGGGACAAAAGAAAACACTGCGCAGATCCTTTAAAAAAAAAGTGCATTCTAAAGTGGTTTATACATCATACAGATCTGATGATAACTTCATTTAATGAACCCACTGTGGTGTGCTGATGACCACAATTACACGACGCCTTCCCTCGTAAATTACTTCTCAACCTTTAAATATCACTTCTGACAAAAAAAAAGGAGAATATGTAACTGGATTTCCTGAAGGGCTGAAATATCAAGTTGGGATTATTATTGTTTATGCGGCTGTTTTCCCAGTTCTGGTGTCTCCATGGTCTGCTGTGTGCTGTAGCTGGCAATGATGGATGGCCAGTACAGCAGCTTATTGGAAATGGCTTGATTTATAACCCACTGCTGCTTCAATCTAATGGCTTCATTCCTTTCCAACAGCACATGATATCACAGCCAAGGTCACCCTACCAATGCCCTTTCTGTTGTTTGCTTTCTGCTGGCCAGCCTGCTTGGGATTCAGGCGGGTGAGAGAGGGGAGCCTTTAATTTTTAATTTTTCGCTCGTTCTTTCATTCCTTGGTAAGTATAGCCAACAGTAGATTAAATGCCTTCTTATATTTAGTACACACTGCTTGTCAGACAATGGGTGCTTTACGATGCTGGGTGAGAAAGTCTATTACTCACTTCTCCCTTAAATGACCAGCATCAAATATATACAGCTCCCATTAAGGGGAGAATCAATAAAATTGCCATTAAGATAGTAAAAGTTGCTGATATTAGTGAAGCCCAAACAAAATATTTGATTTTCTTTCAGATTGTTAGTGAGATGGGATAGAAACACTTGGTGAAAGGAGACAGGGCCACGCCAAAAGTCAATAATTTATCTCACAGATTCATATGGGTATCTCTCTCCAGATATTGCCTTCTGTCTATCGATTTCCCCATCATGATTTGTCATAAGCCACCCTAACTCAAGGGGAAAATATGCCCGTGTCCAGCAGGAGTCTCGTCGGTAGGATAGAGAGGTTTTCATTAAAATCAAAGCTCCTGGGCTCCATCAGAGCTCGTAGGCATTTTACAACATTCATTCTTGCAAACTGGTTTTTATCTGTAAGCACTCGGGGAAGCAAGTGATTTATTTCGGACAGTTTGTTTCTTTTTAAACCTCCATAAGATGTCATTTGAAACCTATCAACTCGGCAATAATATGCAATGGGATGTTTTCATGGTGTTACCTTCCCATTACTGACAGGGGTGACAGTTGGGATCTGTTCTCACTGAACTAATATGTATCTTTCCTCTGTTTCCCCTCTCATCTTGACCACCACCCCCCCCCCCACCCCACCTTCTTTCCACCATGCCATCCCGACACCTGCTATCTTGAGTGCCATGATGATGACTGGCACTGCTGCCTCACAGAGCCAGGGGCCCGGGTTCGATTCCCTGCTTTGGCTCACTGTCTGTGTGGAGTTTGCACATTCTCCCCGTGTCTGCGTGGGTTTCCTTCGAATGCTCCGGTTTCCTCCCACAGTCCAAAAGACTGTGCTGGTTAGGATGCATTGGCCATGCTAAGTTCTTCCTCAGTGTGTACCTGAACAGGCACCAGAGTGTGGTGACTGGGGGATTTTCATAATAACTTCATTGCAGTGTTAATTTAAGCCTACCTGTGACACTAATAAATAAACTAGAGATCTAACACCCATGAAGATTAAGAATGATTAGCAAATATCAAAGATTAGGCCTTTGTTTCTATGGTCTTGCGTTAAGTGGGTCAGTACCCGGTAACAAGCGATGCCAACACAGAAGGAACGTGGGCACCAGAACAGAATACATTTAACCCGTCTTCTGTCTGCATTTCACCTTTCAACTCAAATACAAGTTCCATACAGAGTGGAAGGATTTGGGTTGTTTAACGGGCCTGTTGGCTTTGAGGCCTGTTTCGAGGTACCTTCTCTCGGATCAGCTGTCCCTGCAGTTACACAAACTGGGCAGAGGTGGCGTCTGAGGTCCACGTTACCACAACCTCCACGTCAAAATGAGCAGTTGGTGTTGTGGGCTTGGCAGGTGGGTCACAACAACCCCCTCCCCCTCCCCACACACTCTCCCCCTGAGCTACCGTAAATATTTGAGTTCAAACTGGCTAACCTAAAATCAAATTGTTACAGTCAACAAAGAAGGTGGCCGGCTTGATTGCTGCAAGGTCTTTTTTTGCACCAACAATAATCCCACCAAGGCCCTATTCCCATATATTTACCCTGTTAATCTCCCTGACACTAACGGGAAATTTAGCACGACCAAACAGCCTAATATTCACATCTTTGGACTTGTAGGGTAGATAAAGAAAAAGCATGTAAATGTAACAGGGAAGTCTCAAAAGATTTTCGCTCACTCAGAACGTTACTAAGCAAGATGAAGGTTCATGGAGTTATAGATGATATATGAGCATGGGTAGAGAGTTGGTTAATGACAAGAAGCTGAGAGTATGGATAAATGGGGCTGTGACTCGCGAAGTGCCACAAGGATCAGTGCTGGCTCTTCAGCAGTTTATAATCTAAGGACTTGAACAAAGAGGCAGAGGGCAATGTATTCACGTTGACACAGAGCAGGGTGAGAAGGTAAGCTATGAAGAGGACACAAAGAGGTCGTAAAAAGACGAAGGGTGAGATTTTCTTTCCCTTCCCCCCAAGTGGAGTTTTCTCGTTGCAACAGAGGTGGCAACCACCCCCCACTACCCCCCACTACACCCCCAACCCCCAGATTCCCAAGAAGTGGGATGGGCAAGCTACAAAAACTGCCATAGGTTTCAGCTGGATTGGAAGATCTCACCAGCAGCCAATCATGCCCCACTTCCATCATAGAGGGAGGAGCAGGAGAATCCCATCCATAGATAGGCTGACTGAGTGGACAACAAGGTAGGAATATAGTGTAGGGAAATGGGAAGTTATTCACTTCGATCTTAAGGATAGAAAAGCAGATTCTTTATTAATGGGCATGAAACCCTTACATGATGATATTCAGAGAGACTTAGATGCACGCATAAAAGGACCACTAAAGATTATGTGCAGTTATAGCAAACAATTAAGATTGTTTTATGCAATGAGTATTGGCTCTGTGTGATGACACTGTGCCTTTAAGAAATATATTTATGTCATGTTTTTATGAGGGGTATGTTTAAAATCCAGCTGTGTTTTACACCTTACCAATTTGTCTGCACCAAACAGCTCATATTTTGGGAACGCAGGCTAATGATTGATTTTAGTTGCAGATGTGTTTGTTATAATCTGAGTTCATGCATTTTTTGTATATTTGATTTTCCTCCTGGGGTTTCAGAGGAGTTAAGATTACAGACAAAAGCAGGCAGTTATGTCAAGTTCCCAAAGAACACACTTTCTCTCTCTCTCTCTCTCTCTTTCCCTAGAGGTGTTCTGGACTCGAGTATCAACATGTCAAACTGTACGTTGATAACTGATTTTGAGGAAGAGTCTACAAGAAAAATATTACTTGAATTGGAACTAATAGAGATAGGTTAGCAATTAAGGGTCATTTCTTGTCATGTTGAAATATTTCAATTGGTAAGGTTTAAGCTAATTCATTTGTTATAGTTAAACAGTATTGTTAAAATGAAGGTTGTTTTGATAAAAGTTCCTAGTATTTCATCAGAGAATCACACCTGGAGTGACACACCTTATCCTCACGCTAATGTTAAAGTAAAAACACTGTCAGGGTCTACTCGGGATTCATCATATACTTTGGGCTTTCGGATCCGTACCTAACAGCTGACTCTCAGCCAGAAGCTATGGGTTCAAATTCTACCCAGGACTTGATGGCAAAGGGAGATACGTTCATAATGCAACCAAACAGGTGGAATGTCAACTTGCAAATCCTCCTAGCATACAACAGTAGCAGGTGGTAAGACAGGAGAAATTTTTAGTCAGCCAATGGAATGGAAAGAACATTGGAGCCTCTGTCATCACCTGTTCATTGCTCCAAACTGCAACATGGATGTTAAAGTGCATATTGTTACAGTAACTTACACTCCCTGAATGAATTACAATCCATCATTGCCACAGTACGTAAATAGGAAGGCAAATGATATGTTGACCATGGATGGCATGATGGCACAGTGGTTAGAACTGCTGCTTCACAGCATCAGGGACCCAGGTTCGGTTCCCGGCTTGGTACATTGTCTGTATGGAGTCTGCACCATCTCCACATATCTGCGTAGGTTTCCTCCGGGTGCTCCAGTTTCCTCCTGCAGTCCAAAGATATGTTGATTAGGTGTACTGGCCATGCTAAATTGCCCCTTAGTGTAAGGGGGCCTAGCTAGGGTAAATGCATGGGGTTATAGGGTTAGGCCTGATTGGGTCTGTGATGGGTACAGATTCAATGAGCCGAATGGCCTCCTTTAGTAGTGTAGGATTCTATGGCTCATAGAATTACAAAATTCTACAGTGCAGAAAGAGGCCATTTGGTCCATCAAGTCTGCACCAATCACAATTCCATCCAAGCACTATCCCCACAACCCCATCAATCCACCCTAGCCAGTCTCTCTGACACTAAGGGGTAATTTAGCATAGCCAGTCCACTTAACCCCCACATCATTCAGACTGTGGAAGGAAACCAGAGCACGCAGAGGAAACCCACACAGACACAGGGAGAATGTGTGATCCGATGGGTTTGAGGTCACGTACAACCAACTCAAGAACAGCTTGTTCCCTGCTGCTGTCAGACTTTTGAATGGACCTATCTTATATTAAGTTGATCTTTCTCTACACCCTAGCTATGACTGTAACGCAACATTCTGCTTCTCTCCTTTCCTTCTCTATGATTGGTATGTTTTATCAATGTAGCGCACAAGAAACAATAGTTTTCACTGTATATTAATATATGTGACAATAATAAATCAAATCAAATTGTGCAAACGCCACACAGATAGTGACCCAAGTTGGGAATCGAATCCGGATTCCTGGTGCTGTGAGGCAGCAGTACTAACCACTATGTCACCATGGTCTAAATAAAAAGGAAAAGATTCCTGCAGATATTCAGGCTTTTGACAAGACCATATCTGAAACACTATGCACAATTTTGTTCCTGATATCTAAGGAAAGATATACATATCTCAGAAATGGTTCAGCAAGGGTTCACTCAATTGATTCTTGCTTTGAGAGACTGAGTAAATAGGAGCACCAATGGAGTTTGGAGAAGGAGAGATGATCTCATTGCAACGTACAAGACTCTGATAGAGATTGAAAGCTAGATTTGTTCTCCATGGCTGTGGAATCCAGAAGATGAGGAGGGACACCCCGAAAGGTTGTGGATGTTCGATTGCTGAATATGTTTAAGGCTGAGGTGGACCAGGGATGTGACTCCTGGGGGAATCAGCGGATAAGGGAAAGGGGCAGGAAAATGAAGATCAAGCTTAGAGGTATTGCAAAGTGTCATACTGTCTATTCCTGCTCCTATTTCTTATGCTCTTTGTCTAAGCAAGTTGGATCTCTATAATTATTAACATACAAAAGCTTGGGCACTGTCACACTTCTCAATTCCCTTGTCACATGGACATGTCTAATTATTTGTCACAAAGCTGACTTTTCAAATGTGACAATTAAAAAATACTATCGGCTTGAACTTTTGTGATTTTCAAAGTTAGCCACACTGTACAACGTTTGGGGCAGCACAGTGGCGCAGTGGTTCAATTCCTGGCTTGGGTCACCGTCTGTGTTCAGTTTGCACGTTCTCCCCATGTCTTCATGGGTTTCCTCTGGGTGCTGCAGTTTCCTCCCACACTCCAAAGACGTGCTGGTTAGATGCACTGACCCGAACAGGTGCCAGAGCGTTGCAACTAGGGGAATTTCACAGTAACTTCACTGCAGTGTTAATGTAAGCCTTACTTGTGACTAATAAATAAACTTTTTTTTAAAAAACATAGCCTGAGATCTGGAAGTTGCTAATTCTCAGCAAGATCAGAGGGGGAGACAGCAGGGTCATTTCGTGACTTCAATTCCAATTTTTCTAGACGTGAAGTTGAGGAAAGTTCCTAACTAATGACTTCACGTCAGAAATATTAAACAAGGCATCTGAGCTGAAATGCAGTTTTCTATTTTTGAAACTTTTTGTTTTGTTTCTAATGTCTGGTTTCCATCTTACTAATTTGTAGAAAGCCTGCTTACTGTACAATCGGAAAACAGAAGAGTTGGAAGCCAGGCTGCCTGCTGTCAATGTTACTGCGCTCTCGTTGCTGTATCAGCAATCTCTTTGAGATTCACAAGATGCCGATTCTCTCTCCGCATGGATGGGGATCAGTTAGCTCTTTGCTAATGGGATCTTGCTATGTACTTCCATTCAGTGACACAGCCTAATGCTGCTTCATCACACCCGGTGCCCACGCTATCATTAATGCTGAATGACATACTACCTTTCCGACTTGGGGCGGCCCGGTGGCACAACAGTTAGGATCGCTGCCTCCACGGCGGCAGTGATCCAGGTTCGATTCCCGCCTTGGGTCACTGTGGGTGGATTATTCCAGCTGTGTTCGCCCCAAAACCGGAAAAGCCCACCCGAGGTCAACAGGCTGTTCCGTGGCCTGATCTTTGCCCGCTACAATTCCCATAGTCGCGCAACAGGAAAAATCATCTCTGTCTGTGTGGAGGAATCTGCACATTCTCCCCATGTTTGCATGGGTTTCCTCAGGGTGCTCTGGTTTTCTCCCACAGTCTGAGAAATGTGCAGGTCAGGTGCATTGGCTGTGCTAAATTCTTCCTCAGTGTACCCGAACAGGCGTCAGAGTGTGGTGGCTGGGGGTTTTCACAGTAACTTCATTGCAGTGTTAATATAAACCTACCTGTGACACTAATAAATAAACTTTAAACTTAAAACTTAAAAAATGCTGAGAGGCACAGACAGAGTGGATAAGGAACAGTTATTCCCCTTAGTTGAAGGGTCAGTCATGAAGGAATATAGGTTCAAGGTGATGGGGAGGAGGTTTAGGAGGAATGTGAGGAAAACATTTTTTACCCAGAGAGTGGTGATAGTCTGGAATGCGCTCCCTGAGAGGGTGGTAGAGGCAGGATGCTTCACATCCTTTAAAAAATGAGCACTTGGCACTTCATAACATTCAGAGCTATGGGCTAAATGCTGGCATAGGATTAGATCTAAATGGGATTAGATGGAAGTTCAGATGTTTCTAACGCATTGGTGTGGATTCGATGGGCCAAAGGCCCTTTTCTGCACTATATGATTGTATGATTCTATGAAAATTGTACTTAAGAATTCTGGTAAGAACCTTAGAATAGGAAAGCTTGAGCCAACAAGGAAATGCCCCATTTATCCAGACTCTCTGCTCCCTGTGCTTTAACTCATCTTCTAACCATATTTATATATTATCCCTGAGTCAAGAGCCCTTGCCTTGTGCATTACCCATTTTTGCAGCAACTTATCAATTGTTTTTCGAAAGTTCAAGTCTACTACCTCCCCTTCATCAATCCTGCAAGATACATTCTTCACGAGCAATGTTTGACAGAATGATTCAATTCTGAAGAAGGTTGACATGATAGTTAAGGCAGAGGTAGTTGCCCCCCAGCTGAGACATCTACAACACTGTGCAAAGTCTCAAGATGAGATATTGATTATTTAGAACTGAGATGAGAAAATATACCTTCATGTCGAGGGTTGTGAATCTTTGAAACTCTCTAGCCCACATGAATGTGTATGCTCTGTCGCTGAGTGTATTCAAAACTGACACAAATACATTATTGCCTGCTCATGAATCAAGAGATAGAGATCTGGCCTCAGAAGATCATGAAATAGAATCAGTATGGGTAAAAATTGGAATTAATAAGAGTCAGAATATACTGGTGGGAGTAGTTTATAGGATGCCTGACAGTAGACCATTAGACATAAGAGCAGAAGTAGGCCATTTGGCCCATCAAGTCTGCTCCACCATTCAATGAGATCATCACTGATCTGATGAGATAATCCTCAACGCCACTCTTCTGCCTTATCCTTCAATTCCCTTACTGATTAAAAATCTGTCTATCTCCACATTGAACATACTGAAAGACCCAGACTTCTGCGGTAAAGAATTCCACACATTCACTCCCCTCGGAGAGAAGAAATTCCTCCTCATCTCTCTATTAAATGAGTGACACCTTACCCCTTGTTATATCCTCTGGTTCTAGTTGTCCCACAAGAGGAAGTGACCTCTCAGCATCTACCTTTTCAAGCCCCCTGAGAATCTGATGTGTCTCAATAAGGCCACCTCTCTTACAAAATCCAGTGAGTACAGACCCAAACTAGTCAACAGCTTCTCATAAGGACTTTCTTCTCCAGCTGAGATTAGCCTACTGAATCTTTTCCAGACCGCTTCCAATGCCAAGACATTTTCCTTAGATAAAGGGGCCAAAACTGTTCACAGTATTCCAGGTATGGTCAAACTAGTGCCTTATATAATTTTAGCAAGACTTCCAATTTTTATATTTCATTCCCTTTGAAATAAAGGCCAACATTTCAGTTGCCTTCCCTGTAACCTGAAAAATGGGTAGATCAGCTTTATGTGATTAATGCATGCGAACCCCCAAATCCCTCTGTGATGCAGTTTCTGCAGTCTTTCTCCATTTAAATAATATTCAGCTCCTTCATTCTTCCTACCCAGAACTTCACACTTTCCTGCAGAAGTTGAGTAATTGTGGGGCCTGTAATCATTATAGAGATTGAGACAATCAAATTAGCAAGCATGGTCTAGAAGATTAGTTTGTAGAATGTTTTTGTGAGAGTTTCTTGGACTAATGCATTTTGGAACCAATTCGTGATGAAGCTATTGTAGATCTAGCATGGCATAATGAACAGGGCTAATTAGTTGTGTTGTGGTGAAGATTATTCTTGGAAATAATGATCATAATACCATTGAATCTTAACCTAAATTTAAAAGTGACCTATTCTAATCACAAACAAAACCTAAAACTTCAGGAAGTAAATGAACAATGGAAAACATTTAAAGAAACAATTCAAAATGTCTAGTAAAAATCCATTCTATTGAAAAACAACAAGAAAAACCCACTCATGTCTCATTCAGGAAGTTACAGATAGTATGGGATTAAGAACGGATATTTACAATGCTGCCAAAAAACATGCAGAGTGATTTGGGAACCAGCAAAGGACAACCACAAAGTTAATAAAAAGGAAAAATGTAGAAAATGAGAGTAGACTAGCCAGTAATACCAAATCAGATTGCAAGAGTTTTTATAAGAATATAAGAAGAAAGAAAGTAGCTAAATTTAACATTGGTCCATTAGAATCAGAGATGGGAAAATTATCATGATGAATGAAGAAATAACAGAAGCACTGAACAAATATTTTGTATCTGCTTTCACAGATGGTCAGAAACTCCAAAGTGTTTTATGGAACTTACTTGGATCATAAGTTTTGCCTCTTGAATTTGGTTAGGGTAATGTTATATTTCATTTCAGGTGTGATTCAAATGACCCACTAGGGAGCTTTCACCAGACAAAGTTTATCTAAGTATACAGTTAATATGTATAGTAAAAAAATTAGCAAGGACTTTTATCAACTACAAAGAAGAAACAGAACAACTACTATAATGTATAACCCTTAACAAATACATTTAATGTGTTCCAATCCAAACAATCCTTTTCACAGGTTTAACACAACAAAGACTAATGCTCATGTGATGCTGGACTTTGAGATCTTTGGATGAAGTCTGCAGTTCTCTGGATAGACTCAGAACAGTTTGAAGCCAGAACAACTTCCCAAAACACCAGGAATTCTAGACAAGCCACCAACAGTTGATTCCCCCCCTTCAGAAAGCAAAACCTTACTTTCATAAAACTAGCAGACTTGCCAAAACCAGAGAGAGAGAGAGAGAGAGAGAGACTTCTTTTCTGCTTGCTGCTCCTTCTAAAACTAAAACTCAAACTAAACTGCAGCTCAGAATGGAAGAGCTTCTATCGCTTGACCTTCCAACCAGTTTTTCTCTTAACAACACAGAGTCATAAACAGCCCAGTAAAAATAAACAAACCACCATTTAAGCAGAAATAAAACAACTCTCTTAGACAGCCTGGCAACAATGAGAAAAACAAGCTGAAAAAGCTTATTTACTATTGCAGAGCGCCTGATTTAAGAAAAAATTCTTAAAAATACAGTAATGTCACAAAGGCTCAAGGATCATTCCAGAAATTGATGGCAAATTAGGGGTTAAAAGATTGAGAAAACTGGATAAATTAATGTCCACAGAAATAAAGTATCAAAGAAACTAAAAGAGCTAAAAAGTGAAAAATCCCCATGGCCTGATGACCAACACCCCAGAAAGGTGAAAGAAAGTAGCTGTAGGGATAGTGGATGCATTGGCTATGATTTTCCAAAAATTTGGGAATGTTTTCACTCAATCGGAAGTTGGCAAATGTAACACTACTTTTCAAGAAAGGAGGCAGAAAGAAAACGGTGAACTGCAGATTCGCGTAGGTTGTTGGGAAAATACTGGAAATACCAGCCTCCTAACCATTGATTCTGTCTACACTTCCCACTGCCTTTTGTGGGTGGGGATTGTTAGGGAGATAGGAGGTGAATCTGTTTTGGGGGGGTCTGGGGGTGGGGGGGGGGGGATGGAGGGAGGGGGTCATCACTGCTGGGGCAGGTGGGTGTTGGAAATCAGGACCATTCAGGACGGGGCAGGGTTGAGGCCAGCTCAGGAATGGTCAGGAGGGTCATTAATGGATCGTGGGGGTTGTGGGGCAGTGCTGCGAAGAATCTGGGATGGCCAGCAATTGAGCTGGCCAGCAAAGTGGGAGGCCGACAGTTCAGGGTCACCCGCTGTGCAAGCATCTCTTTAGCCTGAGGCTCTGCCCTCTGGTTCGAGTTTTTCCCACTCACGGAAACATCACCTCCATGTCCACTCTATCCTGGCCTCGCCATATCCTTTAAGTTTCAGTACGCAGAATGTGGGAGATTCTAATGTGAACTCCCATTTCAAAAAAAAAAGTGATTTACTCCAGTTTTCCTGCAAAATTGATGCTTAGAACTTTTTTGGGAACATTTAGCATGGCCAATCCACCTAACCCACACATCTTTGGACTGTGTGAGGAAACCGGAGCACCTGGAGAAAACCCACATGGACACAGGGAGAATGTGCAAACTCCATACTGTTAGTGTCCCAAGCAGGGAATCGAACCCGGGTCCTTGGTGCTGTGAGGCAGCATTGCTAGCCACTGTGTCTCTGCGTAGAGCAGACATAAACAGTTCAACAATAGATAGAGTCAAAGTAAACTTAGTAGACACACACTTCAACTGTGCAGGCAACACGCTTGAAGCCCCTCGCATTGATATTTGCGTGTGATTATCACCCCTATCATTAACACACTTTTATCTTGCCGAAGTGTATATGCATGGCTGAGCACCCTAGTTCCAGGGCTGGTAATCAGGCCCATTAGGGGTTACTGATTAACAGTTGTGTCAGTAGCTGTTGTATTTTTCTTTCCTGGTGCATGAGGATTAACTTTATGATTTTTTAATTGAAGTATAAATACTGCAGCGCCATAAAACGCTTTGATTTGTAGGTGACAGGTATGCAAGCTTGCGCTGGGGGAGCCGGGTCAATGTTTTTTTTTCGCAGCGACTGGCTCGATTGCTGGTGCCTTTCGCTATTCTAATGGCGTTCTCCATCAGCTTCAGTTTCTCCAGCCCTGGGATTTATCCTGCACAATTCAGAGTTCACTGCTGCGCCTTCCTTTATAATGTACAGTCATTACAGGTTTAAATATTGTATGGACCCTCATCTTCTGCCTCCTCTGGTCCATAAGCCACACCTCTCTGGGGGGATATTTAAAAATGCAGGCGAGGCTTGCGATCAATGCAGCTGCCACTCCGAGTGCCTGGAAGGCAGATTTCCCACCACCAGTTCAAAAGACTGCAAACGAACTCCTGTTCCACTCCACTTGCCATCCATCAACCTGTCACTTTAATTCAGATGCTACGAGTTGTTTTAATAACATACATTCCGCACACACACACAAGAAAGAGTTGGAACAGTCGGATGGAGAGCTGCCTCTTTACTACCTTGTAGATATTAAACTCTTATCAGTGAAGCAAGTTTCTCTCCAAAGCTGATTGTCGCATCGCGCTCACAGGAACAGTTTCCTTACCATCTCCCGCTCAGGATTAAGGAACTGCGTTGTTTCATTAGGAGCCAACATGTCTTCAATGTTCTTTTTTATAATTCGTCCGTGGAACAGGAGTGTCGTTGGCTGGCCAGCATTTATTGCCCATTCTTAGTTTCAGGTAGCAGCTGAGAGTCAACCATATTGCTGTGGCTCTGGGGTCACATGTAGGCCAGACCAGGTAAGGACGGCAGATTTCCTTCCCTAAAGGACATTCGTGAGCCAGATGGGTTTTTCTGACAATCGACAATGATTTCATGGTCACCAGTAGATTCTCAATTCCAGACTTTGTTTCCATTGAGTGGCGCAGGGACCCGGATTCGATTCTGGCCTCGGGTCACTGTCTGTGTGGAGGCTGCACATCCTCCCTGTGTCTGTGTGGGTTTCCTTTGAGTGCTCCGGTTTCCTCCAGCACTCCAAAGGTGTGCACGTTAGGTAGATTGGCCAAGCTAAATTGCTCCTTAGTGTCAGCAGGACTAGCTAGGGTAAATGCATGGGGTTATGGGAATAGGGCCTGTTTGGGATTATGGTCAGTGCAGACTAGATGGAATGAATGGCCTCCTTCTGCACTGGAAGGGTTCTTTGATTCTAAATTTCACCATCTGCTGTGAATCCCCAGAACATTAGCTGTGTTTCTGGATTAATAGTCTAGTGATAATACACTAAACCATTGCACCTTTTTTGTTTCTTTCTCTTGTTTCTCTATAGTCAAATGTTCAGCCTCCCTCGAGACAGTCACATCAGATCATGGAGCTCAAATCATTAAGTTTCTTCAGAGAGGACAAGTTATATAGTTTTATTACGTCTCCACTAACGCTGATGCGTGTTTATTGTTGTAAAGCGTGTATACACACAGTTACTCTGAGCACCCCTACTAGCGTCACTGCAGTCAATGTCAACCAGTTAAATCATCGCAAGCTACAGCAGCCACTTGGACAACGCCCCACAGATCTCTCAGAGATCACTCTGAAGCTCAGGTGCTCCTACGGCTAATGCTTTTCATGTAAAGTTTGACAACTGACATAAAAACCTCTTGTGAAATTCGAAGGTGTAACCATTGGTTGTCTGTGTATGTGGTAGTATGGCCCCTTTAAGAGGTGGTCCTTATGGGCTGGGATGTAGAGATGCCAGTGTTGGAATGGAGTAAACACAGTAAGAAGTCTCACAGCACCAGGTTAAAGTCCAACAGGTTTTTTTGGTAGCAAAAGCCACTAGCTTTCGGAACACTGTCCCTTTGACAGGTGGGTCAGAGCCAATGGAGTGTGAGCATACAAGACTGGACCAATCAGAAGCGAGGGCAAAGGTTCCCCAGGCTGGAGGGCTTTGAGTGGGAGTCAGGGCCTTGTTGAGAGTCAGGCCTGTAATGTTGTGCTGTTTATCCTTTCATTATAGGTAGTTCTTTGTATGAATATATTCTTAGTTAGTTATTTGCCACCTCGGGTCACTTCGAGTTACGACAATGTGAAAACATGGTCCATGCACTGTAATCCATTAGGGATGCAACTCCAACAACATTCAAGAAGTTCAACACCATCCAGGGGAATGGAACTTGCTCAATGAGCACCTCATCCTCATCAACAGCTTATACTTATGAAACTAATTTAACAGAGTAAAATATCCCAACACATTTCAGAGGAGCATTATCAAACAAAATTTCATTCATTGGGGTAATATTCGGACAGGCTATCAAAAACTTGACCAAAGAAGTAAGATTTAAGGAACCTCTCAAAGCAGCAGAAAGAGCGGGAGAGGTATTCCAAGGGAAATCCCAGAACTCGGGATCCAGGGAGCTGAAGGCATAATCACCAATGGTGGAGCAATTAAAATCAGCACTCTGGGAGAGACCTGAATTAGAGGTGAATAGAGATCTGAATGGGTTGTTGAGCTGGAAAAGATTAGAGATAGGGAGGAGGGAGGTGCTGGAGAGATCTGAAAACAAGGATAAGAATTTTAAAATTGAGGCTGGAAGGTATTGTAGGTCAAGGAGCAGATGAATTGATTTTTTGATTTGATTTATTATTGTCAAATGTATTTACATAAAGTGAAAATTATTGTTTCTTACATGCTATACAGACAAAGCATACTACTCATAGAGAAGGAAAAGAGAGAGTGCAGATGTAGTGTTACAGTCATAGGTAGGGTGTAGAGAAAGATCAATGTGTTGTCAGGTAGATCCATTCAAAAGTCTGATGGCAGCAGGGAAGAAGCTGTTCTTGAGTCTATTGGTACGTGTCCTGAGACTTTTGTATCTGAAAGATGGAAGAGAGAATGTCCGGGGTGCGTGGGATCCTTAATTATGCTGGCTGCTTTTCTGAGGCAGTAGAAAATATAGACAGAGCCAAAGGATGGGAGGCTGGTTTATGCAATGGATTGGGTTTCACTCGCGACCCTTTGTGGAATGGGTGAACAAGGTTTGGTGTGAGTGAGGACAGAGGCAGCAGAGTTTTTAATGCATCAACTTAATAGTTGGAATGTTGGCTAGGGATGTTTTGAAAAAGTCAGGAGATAACAAAGGTATTAACAAGGGTTTCAGGAGCAGATGAACTAAAGTGGGGTAGATTCAGGAGATGAGAAGCAATGTGTGTTCAGAACTTCATAGTGGAGTAAAATATGACACCCAGGTTCTATAGCCTGCTTTCACCTCAGACAACGAGAGGAATATAATCAGTGGCTAGGTTACAGAGTTTGTTATAGAATACATGGCTTCTCTCTTCCTAAAATTTGTCTGGATGAAATTTATTTTTTCTACATTACTGAATGTCAGGTGGAGGGAATATGAAAGATGTCGAGGAGCAGATCCTGGAACACCAGCGTACGTGAAGAACGTAACACTGAGTTACTGGATGAGCTTTCAAAGGGACTTCAAATAGAAGAGAAATTAGAGGGGCCAAGGACAGAATCTTGTGGCACAATAGAGATAACTAGAGGAATGGCAAAAGAAACCATCGATTTCAACTCTGACCAGTTCTACCCAGCCCGTGAGGGCAGGAGATGTGATGAAGGGGATGATATGGTTAGCTGTGTCAAAGACTGCAAACAGGCTAAGAAGGATTAAGAGGGATATTTCATTTGTGTCTCAGTCACACAGGATGTCAACATTGACTCTGGCCACCACAGGCACAGGGTAGCAATTGAGTGCACCATCTACAAGTTACACTGCAACAAACCACCAAGTTTTATTTGACAGGCATCTTCCAATCCTATGACCTCTACCACCTCGAAGGACAAGGGCAAACAGCACATGGAAACACCACCATCTGAAAGTCCAAAGTCACTCACTATCTTGCCTTGAAAATATATCAACCTCCCTTCACTATCACTGAGACAAAATCTTGGAGCTCCCTTCGTGTACCTGCAGGAGTACCTGGAGTGGTTCAAGAAAGTGGTGCACCACTATGAAAGGCAATTAGGGATGGGAAACAATGCCAGCAGCACCCACATGAATGAATGGGTAAATAAATACATACGTGTTAAATTACAGAGAAGAGGCAATAGAAAACAGGCTGCAATTAGAATTGTGAATTGGTTGTCATTACACAGTGCACCCTACTAATATTAAACTGGATTATGGTAAAATCTTTAGTTTCCAGCAAAAAAAATCATACCATTTGAATTCACTAAAGTGGAATAATAATTCAGTTGACATTATTGGAAAGAACATAACAGGCTTATATACTCCTGAACACAGGCAATAAATTATTTTCATGTATCCCAGCTGGGATTAACACCTGATCTACATCATTCATTGCCATTTTTGCGATCACATTTGTTAACTGTATCACTGGGCTAAGGGCCCCATACAGCAAAGTGTATCATTATGTTTTTGAGGACAGCCATAGTGAGCTTTTAAATTTAAAAAAAGCTCCATAACACAAACCTGTCTCTCACTAACTCCAAGTGTTTGAAAGGTTATGGGCCAATGTAGATTTGGCATATGCTGCTTAAACAGTTACTAGTTATTGTTTCTATGCCTTTAAGGGATAGCAGCATGGCATCACTAGAGGGGAAGTGTGTCCTATGATCAAGTCCTAGTCTCACTTTTGCTTTTCTGCGCTCTTTCCAATGTATTCACATTTTTCCTATAGTGTGGCACCCAGAACTGTACACAATATTCCTGCCGAGATCTAACTAGTGTCTTGTTTAATTCAACATATTCTCCTTGCTTTTGTGCTTGGGTAGCATGGTGGCACAGTGGTTAGCAATGCTGCTTCACAGTGGCAGGAACCTCAGTTTGATCTCCTGAGTGGGTCACTGTCTGTGTGGACTTTGCATGTTGTCTGCATAGGTTTCCTCCCACAGTCTGAAAGACATATTGGTTCAGTGCAACGACCTACACAGGTGCTGGAGTGTGGCGACTAGGAGAATTTCACAGTAACTTCATTGCAGTGTCAATGTAAGCCTTACTTGAAAAATTTACTTTACTTTTTACCCTGAGCCGCTATTAATAAAGCCCAGAATACTATGCACTGCAATAACTGTTTTCTCCACCTGTCCTACCATCTTTAATGACTTCTGCACAGATACACCCAGGTCTCTCCGCTCCTGCACCCACTTGGAGTTGTACTCCTTATTCTATACTGTCTCTCCGTGTTCTCCCTGCCAAAATGAATCACCTCACACTTCTCCACATTGAGCTTCACCTGCCACCTATCAGCCCATTCCATCAACCTAACTATCTCCTTTTGAAATTTTATGCTGCCCACCTCACAGTTTTCATTACTCCCAAGTTGTGTATCATCTGCAGATTTTGAAACTGCCCCCTGCACAACAAGATCTAGGTGATTAGTATATTCACACGTTGCTATTAACCTGCACTCCAAAGCCACGCGGGACAGATGGTTTGGCCATGTTAAATTACCACTTAGTGCCAGGGAGTTAGCTGGATAAATATGTGGGGTTACGGGAATAGAGCCTGGGTGGGATTGTCATTGGTGCAGACTCAATGGGCCCAATGGCCTCCTTCTGCACTGTAGGGATTCCATGATAATATAAATTTAACAACTCCTCCCGGGCATTCAATTCTTTTCATAATCTTTCTTCCATCGTCACTGGCTGCTCCTGAGAATCTTTAAGGTGAATTTTTCTGTCCTGCTTTCCAAGGGAATCAAAGCAGGTGGGAAACAGACCGTGCAAAAGTGCGCTGACCTCTGGCGAGATTTCCTGGCCTCAGGATGAGCACATTTGGAAAATCCTACCCTCCAAATCTATTTGTTAGATCCTCAGCCTGTCTTTGACAATTCCTTTTATCTGACTTCAAACTTTGAATTTGTCATAATGTGCATTTCCTCATTCAAGTTTTTCCGATTAAAGTTCATGAACTTCATTGGTTTTGGTTGTTAATTCTTTATTCACCCGACTGTTATGATCCATCAGCAATTCCTTCTCCTATTCCAGGCATTCTTTTGTACGATACATAACAGAGACTTCTGATGCTTGAAGTTCATCAAGGTTTAATGAAGATTTATTTTTGTTGAATTTGTTTCTACAAGTTTGTCATTCAGGTGTTTCAATTCCTCTTTCAAGTTTTCTATTTCCTGTGGGCGACATTCCAGTCTTCTCATCTCACCAGCTAATTCATCCCTGACTGATAATGTTGGTTATCTGTGTTTTCCTAGCACAGCCTAATTCCTCCGTGTCACCTTTCCAGCTCATGTTCCTTCATTTTATTTCTGCTATTTTTTTTTCTCTGAGGCTGTTCATGCTCCTTTGCGAGACCTTATGCTTTATCTTGCCATGCTCGGTTCCTGATTTTAATTGCTTCATTAATGCCTTTGGAAATGTTTTTCCAAGTTTTGTCATCATTTCCTCCAGCTCTACTGTCGCGTTCTTGCACCCATTGGGTTGCTCCTGGAATTTAGAACATTCTTGATTCTTTTCTGGCAACTGACGTGAGAGATCCTCCAAAGTGATGTTAAATTCATGTTAAAGAACAGTACAGCACAGGAACAGGCCCTTCAGCCCTTCAAGCCTGTGCTGATCATGATGTTCTAACTAAACTGAAACCGTATGCGCTTATGGAGTCCGTATCCTTCCACTCCCATCCTACACATGTATTCTTCTAGTTGCCCCTTGAATGCAGCTATCATACCTGTTCCCAACCCCTCTCCGGGCAGCGCATTCTGGACATTCCCCACACTCTGTGTAAAAAAACTTGCCTTGCACATCTCCTCTAAACTTTTCCCCATGCACTTCAAACCTAGTATTTAACTTTTCTATCCTAAGAAACAATATCTGACTATCCACTCTGTTCATGCCACTCATAGTCTTATAAATCTCTATCAGGTATCCCTCAACCTCTGTCATTTCAGCAAAAGCAAATTGAGTTTATCCAACCTCTCCTCACAGCTAATGTCCCCCAGACCAGGCAACATCCTGGTAAACCTCTTCTGCACTCTCTCATGTTGTTTCTCTTTGTAAACTTCTAGATGAGCAACATTTGGCTGAGGTAAACCTGTAGTATGTGAAGATCCTTCACTCACCATCCTGACTTGCAAATATATCAGCCGTTCCTTCACAGTCGCTGGGATTCCCTCTCCTAACAGCATTGTGGGTCAACCCACAGAATATGGACTGTAGTGATTCAAGAAAGCAGCTCACCACCATCTTCTCAAGGGCAATTAGGGATGGGCAATAAATGTCTAGCAATGCACACTTCCCAGAAATGAATTTAAAAAAAAAATTCCTTTTCTATGCAAAGCTCAATTGCTTCATCTTGTGTTTTCTTGCAATTCAACAGACATATTCCCACTGCTCCTCCACTTTGTTGTCCAAGCAGTTTTTGTCTCTTTGTGCTGCTGAACATTTGTATATTTATTTTACATTTGATCTTGAAGGCTAAGTAGTTATTTTGTTGCCTATTTATTCCCTTGTTCAGTTCTTGCCAACTCAATTTGCACTTCAATGCATTGCATTGCTGCGACTAATAGTTCTAATACTTTTTCTTTCTTCCTAAAGTAATATGCAACATCTTTTTAAACCCTTCATGTTTTTATTTTTTTAATGATTCTTTCAAGGCAACAATTTTAGTTAAGTGCATTTTCTGCCTTCTGTTGGACCTGGCTATGTTTCTGTTTGAGCATTTATAATTTCCCCCCTTTGATTTGCCAACAATGGAATTGGAATTGTTATTTTCTCTTTGTGCTTTTCTGGAAATAGGTACTGAGTCTGCACATGATTCAGATTTCTGCTTACTGCATTTTTTTCAACATTCAATCTTTCTGCATCTTTCAAAATCTCTTTATACCTTTGTGACACCTCAAAAGTTTGTTTGTTCAGATCTTGAACAGTTTGGTTTATTGAAGACTTTAGATTATCATATGTTTTCAAAGATACAGAGTAACATTGAACCACGTGTTTCAATTTTTCCGATTCAGTTCTGATACAGACATTTCCTGGTCTTATCTCTTTTTTTCTTTCTCTGCCTCCAGTAAAGTTTTGTCTTTGTCCTTCATTTTGGTTTTCCCTTTTAGTTAGGTCTGTCTCCAGTGAAGTTTTATCTTGTTTCAGTTTTGGGATTGTATACTCATACTTTCACTATCTGCTTGCAATTCTGTGACTACCCTTCAGTCATGGTCAGTTGGCTCAGCACTGCCACTCGCTGTTGCAGTTTGAGAACTGTATCACCATTTTCAAAAAGATAATTTTTTTAAAGACTTCTAGGTGATCCTCTGTCTATCTGCCGCAAATGTTTAGTTTGCTTGGATATTGTCTTTTGCCATTTTGTAGCTTTACAAGGGGTTTTCTCTCCTCCATTTGAGCTCTGCACACTCCACAACTTTAAGATTAAAATATTTGTCAAAGGGATTTAAATTTCATCAAAGCTGGTTGAGGATTCATCATTTCATTGCATTAAGATTCACCAATCTTACCAATTCACCAAAAAGTATTAATCTGATTTCCTACTTAGATCTGATGTAGCAACTTAAAGATTATCTGCTCCAAGACATCTAACTTTGTATCTGTTTGGCTCTTGAATTGATCCGAATTGGTCCGGTAGTGTTGATTTATTGTCTACGATGGTTTTAAATTTCAGGTAAGTACAGCTTTAAATGCTGTGCAGGTTTTAAAGATGGAGCCAGGAGAACTATTTTTTAAAGAGTTTTCCTGCATTTGTCATGCTTTGGCAAGATCCACTGCTAATAGTGGTCCTGACATCTTTGTCTTTAGTTCCATGTAGCGATTTGCTTTATCAACTATTCTGGACCATCCCTGCCACTGTAAAAGATTTTTTGGATATTTTACAATGGATTCCTAGCTCTGGTTGAGGTTTATAAGCTTTCCAATTCCAATTATAAGCTTTCTTAAAACAAATTCAGTTGCCATGTAGTATGGGACTAAGTCTGAGCCTGGAGTTTTTTTTATTCATTTATTCAGTGAGACATGGACATCACAATCTGGCCAGCATTTACTGCCCATCCCTAGTTGCCCTTGAGAAGGAGGTGGTGAGCTGCCTTCTTGAATCACTGCAGTCCACATGCTGTGGGTTGACCACAATGTCATTAGGGAGGAAATTCCAGGAATTTTACCCTGCAAATGCAAAAGAACGGCGATATATTTCCAAGTCAGGATAGTGAGTGACTTGGAGGGGATCTTGCAGGTGGTGGTGTTCCCATATATCTGCTGCCCTTGATGGAAGTGCTAATGGGTTTGGGAGGTGCTGCCTAAGGATCTTTGGTGAATTGCTGCAGTGCATCTTGTAGATAGTACACACTGCTGCTACTGAGTGTCGGTGGTGGAAGAATTAAACGTTTGTAGATGTGGTGTCAATCAAATAAGCTGCTTTGTCCTGGATGGTGTTGAGATTTTTGAGTATTGTTGGCCGTGATGCATTCAAAAGTAGGACTGTTATAACTTTCTCTTTGCAGCACTGAGCTTTGATCTGAACTTTTGCTCATTGCTGCTGTGTTCTTTGCCTCTGTGCACTGTGGGCATTGATGATGAAGCTGCATGAGATCTTGTGCAGTCCTCCGCTGCACTGTAGAGTTGTTCTGCCTTTCTGCTTCCAATTCTGCAATGGTGCTTTTTCCAGGTAATCTCCCTCTGTGTCCTCATTCAAACTGCTTTCAGAATGTTGTTTCTTTAATTTTGAATTTCTGCCTACCCTGGCTGAAGTTCTGAGATTTTCCATTTGCTGCCATCATGTTGTACGTTCAAAAGGTCTCATGAAGAGATTTTGAGTCTTGTACGATTGAACATATTAATAATACGTCATTATCTACATATACATAGGGTATGTCATTCAAGCTTTGAACTAACTCCATGCTTGCTTCCGCACAGGTCTGTGTCCAGTCCATAACTGACTATAACCTCAGGTGAGATGTCTCTTTATATTACACTTTTCCCCAGTCCCATATTAATCCCTGCTATTCCAGACTCCCTTATACTACAACCAGCTAGACATCACATTGGATTACAACAACTGCACACCCTCATCTTCACTCTCATCCTCAGGGAAGCGATCAACTGAAACAGAGACTGGACAAATTATTGAAAATTGAACAGTAATAAATGTATACGGACATTTAGGGTGGAATTTTCATGTCCCACCCACCTCGGGAATCATAGCGGACGGACATGGAATATGGAAAAGTCAGTTGACTTCAGATGGAATTTTCCAGCATTGGGAGTGAATGCAGTTAGAAAATCCCATTCTAAGATTACACATTTGTCGGGCTAAAATAGGTCAAGTCACAGCAACAAGAAGATGCGTATCATGTTCTTGCATTACCCATTTTCCCAGATAGATTTTCCACTAATATTTGATTACAATTACAGGAAACACAAAGTACTCACTCCTGAGATTGCACTTTGAATATTATTAATTTCTGATTAATTATCTTCAAGCATTCGCACAAACTTGAAAATTATCTTGTAAAAGAATGACATGTTAATAAAAACACCCAGTGTGCTGTTGGTAACAGCACACATCAGCAATGTGTTTGCAGCATTTTCACAACTATTTACAAAACAGCGACAAGTAGAGTGCAGCAGATATTCTGCAGTTACAGCAATGTCTAATTAGCTTTCTGCAAGTGTCAGCCAGAAATTAGCCTTGCAAAGAGATGGTGAGATGTCAACACAGAGAACATGTATGACAAGGGCAGAATGCCAACTCGTGTTGCTGCTGAGGATGAGACATCTTGTTTGTGATGTAAATAAATATCATTACCATTAGATAGCTGCATTGTGATGGTTTGTACAACTGCTGAGGGCAATTGATAGCTCATGGCTTCAAACTAATCCCCACCCACACACTCCAGGCATTGGGCCAATTCCCCCCTCCCAACTCCCGCCATACCCCGTATAAAAGGGAAACACCACCCAATGGAACTCCATAGAGGGATCCCCTAAAGTACTACCATGATACTGATCCCTGGCACACGCATGGGACACTGCCAGAGTGTCAGGGAACAGCCCAGACACGTCCCTCTCCCTCCAGGGGCTATACTAACCTTGATGCTCCCAGCGGGTTCGCTTTGACTGCTTCATATGTTAAATACCTGTTTTAAACGGGCGTGGCACGGTGGCACAGTGGTTAGCGCTGCTGCTTCACAGCATCAGGGACCCAGGTTTGATTCCCATACTGTCTGTGTGGAAGTTGCTCATTCTCTCTGTTTCTGCGTGGGTTTCCTCCAAGTTTCTACCGCAGCCCAAAGATGTGCGGATTAGGTTGATTGGCCGTGCTAAAATTGCCCTTTAGTGCTGGAGGAGTTGGCGAGGATAGATGCGTGGGATTATGGGGATAGGGCCTGGATGGGACTGTGGTCAGTGAAGGTTCAGTGGGCTGAACGGCCTCCTTCTGCATTGTAGGGATTCGATGATTCTAAACCTTATTGACATGATGTCATGTTGGCAAGGGAGGGCAATCGAAAAGTGGGGGTGAGGGGCATAAAAACCCTTTAATTATGTTATAATTATAGAAAGGTACTGAAATGCAATTTGTACATTGTCACCAGTGAGGGGCAGGGAAAAGTATGTATGTATTGTATGTATACATGCACAAGTCTGTATGTGCAATACACATACATGCACAAGTGCCAGACTCTCATTTTCCAATTCCCGCAACACTTTACACCGACATGCCTATTTGCATTCGCTGCAAACGCAAGCACAAAATTCTCATGTTTGAAAAGGTACTTCATCATTGCAAAGTGCTTTGTGACGTCCTGAGGTTGTGAAGGGTGCTCTCGGCAAGCAAGACATCCCTTTCTCTCTCATTCTGTAATAGCTTGCCATCCTCCAGTAGCCTGGATTGAAAAATGTCCCCTGGCCAAAAGGCTAAGAGCTCTCACACTTAGGGTGGGATTTTTCTGGCTGTGACTGCCCCAGAATCGGAAAATCCCAGCCAAGGTCAATGAACCTCTATGATGGTCCACCCCACCTCCGCCCACTGCAATTCCCAGGTGGACTGGACTGGAAAACTCTCCCCTTACTGTTTGATGAATAGGCTTCAACTCACAGAGTGATTCAATAGCTGAACAATTTTTAATGAAAATTCCTGCATTTTCTCAGGTTTTGGGATTGGTCCAGAACTTTATTTCACAAGGTTAGGCACAGAAAAGTGGTCTTACTTCCAAGAAACCAATCTCCTGCATTTTAACACTTCAATGCATCTACTTTGCCTTCACCACGTCCCCAATCTCTCCTCTCTGGAGAATGGTACCTGATTGTCTGTTGATTACATGAGTGTTATTCACTTCAATGGCCCTGCACTGGATCCTGTATCACTGCGAGGCTGGTAAACTCTACCTTGCTTGCTTTGGCAGCTCATTCCTGAGGGCTAATTAGAAAGCAATTTGCAGTAATTATAGCAAAATTGCACACCTTGGATACAATTCATTATAATAACGATATAATTAACTTTTTAGTTGCACTAACGCTGAAAGTCTGCTCTTCAGAAGATGTAATTGTCATCTGTTGTTGTGTGCTGCAGGTGAGTTATTTATCCCAGGTGCCGGATGTTGAGGTATTGAGGGGTGAAAAGTGATCTAACAGGCCGCAATGCCTGTTGCTGGTGGGCACACATCTACATTGCAGCCAGCAGTATGAGAAACAAGTGGGCAGGACGCACAGTTATTTGCCATAACAATGTGTGAGTATTATATACTGGATACTGGCTGCTGGGAGCTGTTTAACTGATACCTTTTGAAACGGAGTTGGATAAGTTCACAAAGGGATAAATTTACAGGTCTATTGGGGCAAAAATAGAGAGGGATACCACAAGCATAATGGGTTGAATGGCCTTCTGTGCTGTTTCACTCAATGATTCTATGAAAAGAAGTATGATGATTTCAAGCATTGTGTGTCTTACACACAAACACACACATATGTGTGCGTGCGTGTGCACACTCGTACATGAACAAGTGCACATGCATACACATACATGTAGACATCCACACACGCGTGCATGCACACGCATACATGTACATACATGCGCACACATACGCACATGCACACACATGCATTCTGCCTTACAGCGCCAGAGACCTGTTTGTGATTCCTGGCTTGGGTCACTGTCTGTGTGGAGTCTGCACGTTCTCACCGTGTCTGTATGGGTTTCCTCCAGATGCTCTGGTTTCCTCCCATATTCCAAAGGTGAGCAGGTTAGGTGGATCGGCCGTGATAAATTGCCCTCTTTGTGTCAGGGGTTTAGCAGGGCAAATATGGGAGTGTTACTGGGATATTCCACCAGGGTGATATTGCTGTTGGTGCAGGCTTGATGGACAGAATGGCCTCCTTCTGCACCGTAGGGGTTCTGTGTATCTCAGGAAGGATGTGCTGGCCTTAAAGAGGATCCGGTAAAAGATCACGAGAATGATCCCAGCACTGAAAGGCTTAATGTATGAGGAGTGTTTGAGGATTCTGGGTCTGTACTTCAAACAGATGAAGGGGGATCTCATTGAACCTTACAGAATACTGAAAGACCTGGATAGAGCGGACATGGGAAAAACATTTCCAGTAGTCAGAGAGACTAGGATCCGAGGACACAGTGTCAGAGTAAAAGGGCAACCCTTTAGAATCAAGATCAGGAAGAATTTCTTCAGACAGAGAGTGGTGAATCTGTGGAACTCTTTGCCACAGAGGGCTGTGGAGGCCGGGTCACTGAGTGTCTTTAATACAGAGATAGAGAGGTTCTTGGTCAAAGGTTATGGGGAAAAGGCAGGAGAATGGAATTGAGAAACTTATCAGCCATGATTGAATGGTGGAGCAGATTCAATGGGCCGAATGCTTCTGTATCTTACAATCTGTGTTAATGATGGCAGATTTGGAAAGTGGTGTCGAAGGAATGAGGAGAACCTTCTGTGGAGCAGACTTGATGGGCTGAATGGCCTAATTCTGCTCCCATATTTTATAGTCTTATGATCATTTTCTCTGAAATAGTGGCCATACAGGATTGGCCCTTTCTTTTTTAGAATCATAGAAACCTACAGTGCAAAAGGAGGCCATTCAGCCCATCAAGTCTGGACTAAGTACAATCCCACCTCGGCCCTATCCTTATAACTCCATGCATTTACTCTAGTGAGTCCTGCTGACACCAAGGGGCAATTTAGCATGGCCAATCCACCTAACGCACACATCTTTCAGACTGTGGGAGGAAACCGGAGCACCTGGAGGAAACCCATGCTGACACGGGGAGAATGTGCAAACTCCACACAGACAGTGACCAAGTTGGGAATCAAACCTGGGTCCCTGACGGTGTGAGACTGAAGTGCTAACCACTGTGCCGCCCATCTAGGCCTCAGTTTAACATCTCATCTGTAAGGTGGCACCCTTGACAGGACAGCACTCCCTTTGTAATGCACTGGTTCTCTGCTCAAGTTCCATCGCGGGGTTTGAACGCATGGTTTATGGACTCCAATAGACTGCTGGCTGCGGTGCAGCTGATAAAGCTGCCGGCAAGCTCTCTGGCTGCAGTGAGAGAATGGAGCAGACCTCCTAACATTGCAAGGCTGAATGGTGAGCCGTGCCAGGCTATTCCTTGTTAGGCTGACTGAGTTATTGCGTACGAGGATATGTCACGGAATCACACAGGGTCACTCAGATTGCACCTTCATTCCCGCTGCGAGCTGGATTACCTGATCTCAGGCTTGAGGTGGGGGGCTGGAATGGAGGGGAGTTCTCACTGTGTGGGGTTGGTCGGGGTGGGAGGGGTGGTAGGTCTGCAGTTGATAATTAAATATCATTTTTCTTTCACAAGTTTAGTAAATAAACTCTCCATAATCTGTCGTTTCCTCTCAATTATTCCACGGGCCAACAGTCTGGTTTCGTGTAACCTAATATACTCAGCAGCAATGTCCGCTTAATGGCTGTGCATGTAGGAAAATATTGATGCTAGGCACTAAAGAAACAATATCGCAGGTTAGTATACAGCGGGGATGTCACGACCCACTGCAAGATCTGATTTATATTTCCACAAGTGAAGGAGACTGTATAGCTAACGAGTGATGAAGTCAGTTTTGAGTTATGATCTGAACCTTGTAGGGTAATATAAATCACAGCGCATGGCTAGCTGTGACAGATCCTGGCGACATCACACGATTAATATTATTTTGAAAGAGATTTGGGCACTTTTAGGGTATTTATTAATGTTCTATATTTATTTCCCCTCCCTATGTCATCAGTCACTCCGATTCTGGAATCTTGCAATAATTAAAACAGCCTCAGAATTATAAAGTTAAAGTTTATTTATTAGCGCCGCAATTAAGGCTTACATTCACACTGCAATGAAGTTACTGTGAAAATCCCCTAGTCGCCACATGCCTGTTTGCATACATTGAGGGAGAATTTAGCATGGCCAATGCACCATCCTGGATATCACTGTACTAAATGCTCTATAAAAGGGAGTATTGTTAGTATTGATACCTCCAAACAGCATAAAGAGATATAACTTCATTTGCTATAAGGTTCCTTCAACAGCACCTCCCACTTTCACCATCCAGGAGGACAAGGGCAGCAGGCTCATGGAAAATAGCACCACTTGCAAGTTCTCCTCTGAGCCACATCCCATCCTGACTTGGAAATATGTCAGCTGTTTCTTCACTGTGGCTGGTCCAAGTCCTCCCTGACAGCACTAAAGAATATTTATTATTATCACAAGTAAGCTTGTACCAACACTGCAATGAAGGTATTGCAAAAATCCCCTAGGCACCAGTTCGGGTGTACAGAGTGAGAATTTAGCACGGCCAATGCACCCTAACCAGCACGTCTTTCAGACTGTGGGAGAAAACAGGAGCAGCCGGAGGAAACCCACACAGACAACGTGCAAACTCCGCACAGACAGTGACCCAAGCCGGGAATTGAACCCAGGTCCCTGGCGCTGTGAGGCAGCGGTGCTAATCATTGTGTATCTATACCTCAAGGGTTGCAGAGGTTCAAGAAGGCAGCTCAATTACCATGTTCTCAAACAGCATTTAGGGATGGGCAATAAATGCTGGCCCAGCCAGTGAAGCCCATGTCCCATGAAAAGAATAGAGATATTAAAATGGATTGAATTCACCTAGTTCAGATTCAAGAGTGAAATCTCTACATGTTAACAATCAGCACATTTCCCCTTTCTGGAAATTATTGTTCTTGTTTTCAGATTGTTCCATGCCATCGCCCACAACTCCACTCTTCACGTATTCCCATCTCTCCCCCCACCCCCATCTCCTTGTAACCTCCTCCAACCTCACAACTCTGCGGTCTCTATACTTCTCAAATTCTGGCCTCTCGTATATCCACAATTTTCATCCTTCTGCCATTGGTGGCCGTGTCTTCTTGGAGCTGTCTGGGGCTCAATAGACTCCAGAATTCTCTCCCTAAGCCACTCTCTGGCTTCCTCTTGAGACTAGAATATGAGGGCATGGACTCAGAGTAAAGGCACGACCTTTTAGAACTGAGATGAGGAGGAATTTCTTCAGCAGAGGGTAGTGAATCTGTAGGACTCATTGCTACAGAAAGCTGTGTAGGCTGGGTCATTGAGTGCAGTGGACATTCTAACGTACTGCTCACACACTGTCAGGCCGTGTACTGACAGTACAGTACAGTGGGTCTTCCTTTGTTAGAAAGATGGGAAGCAAACCAGGAAAAGAATTATAAAGATGGTGCATTCACATTCTGCAATAAGCAGCCAGAACTAATCACATTTCCGTTTCTATTTGCTTTTCTCATTCTCAGGGCTGTGTCAGGAATTTTGCCAACTTTATTTCTCTTCATTTATGGATGTTAGAGGATTATTTGGGGTCAGAACAGCAAATCTTCTATTGCCTCCACCGTCTAATTTGATTTATTATTGTCACATGTATTCACATACAGTGAAAAGTGTTGTTTCTCACACACTATACAGACAAAGCATACCATTCATAGAGAAAGAAAACGAGACAGTGCATAATGTAGTGTTATAGCTAGGGTGTAGAGAAAAATCAACTTAATGCGAGGTAGGTCCATTCAGAAGTCTGATGGCAGCAGGGAAGGAGCTGTTCTTGAGTTGGTTGGTACGTGACCTCAGGCTTCTGTATCTTTTTCTCAATGAGAGAAAGTAGAAGAGAGAATGTCGGGGGTGTAAGGGGACCTTGATTATGCTGGCTGCTCTGCTGAGACATCGGGAAGTGTGGACAGAGTCAATGGATGGGATCCTGGTTTATGTGATGGATTGGGCTATACTCATGATCCTTGCAGTGTTGGGCAGAGCAGGAGCCCATACCAAGCTGTGATACAATAGAAAGAATGCTTTCTATGGTGCATCTATAACAGTTGGTGAGAGTTTTAGCTGACATACCAAATTTCCTTAATCTTCTGAGTAAGTAAAGGCATTGGTGGGCTTTCTTAACTACAGTGTCAGCATAGGGGACCAGGACAGGCTGTACACATAAAACACATGGACACATAAAAACTTGAAGCCCGTGATCCTTTCTACTTCGTCCTGAAGTTGATGACAATCTCGGTTTTGTTGGCATCTGCTCTCCCGAGCATAGGAGCCCAGGCTCTTCCTCCCACCCCACCATCCAGGGACCTGAACACAGCTCCTAAAGATCTCATTTCTGGAATGGGGAGGAAAGAAGAGGGGTAAAGCCTGGGGTGGGGACACTCCTTCAGAGCACCATGCTGGGGAGTAGCTGCATCCTTGCTGACAACCCAATTTGAAGTTCTGATGCCTCTGCAGCCTGCTCTGCCTTGCTGATGTTACATCAACTTGTCCATCCTCCATCCCTTAGACCCAACTGCAAGTTTTTCTGTGTTCTAGTCTATTGATTTCAACAATGAGTGAAATTTTATGGAGTTCATCTTCCAGATTGATTCATTAAATAATTCCAGAGTTTTCATTTCCAATAGTTCATATAAACTGTGTTCCATGTGATCATGGAGGTATGGTGGGGAGGTAGGTGGGAGGTTGCAGATCAGCCATGACTTCATTAAATTATGGTGCAGGTTTAAAGGCCTCGAGGACCTACACCCGTTCCTGATTCCGATGCTTTTGTTACAATTGATGTTTGTGTAAGGATGCGATTCTTTATGTGAACGGAATAGCTAGCAGGAAATTAAAACCCGGGCACCTCTGGGTGCTCCAGTTTCCTCCCACCTCACAGATGTGTAGGTTAGGTGGATTGGCCATGATAACTTGTCCTTTAGTGTCCCGCAGTGTGCAGACTAGGTGGATTGGTCATATTGTCCCTTAGTAAGCCAAAATATAGTTAAGGGAATTGGCCATGCTAAATTGTCTCTTAGTGTCTAAAGATGTGTAAATTGGAGGGATTGGCCATGTTTAATTGTCCCTTAGTGTTCAAAGATGTGTACGTTAGGTGGATTGGCCCTACTAAATTGCCCCTTAGTGTCCCAAAATGTGTAGGATAAGAGGATTGGCCATGCTAAATTGTCCATTAGTGTCCAAAGATGTATAGATTAGGGAGATTAGTGGGGTAAATGGGTGGAGTTTTGAGGATAGGATCTAGGTAGGTTGCTCTGTTGAAGCATTGGTGCAGACTCGATGGGCCAAATGACCTCTTCCTGCACTGTAGGGATTCTATAAATTTGCACACATGTCGCTCCTGCTCAGTAAAAATTCTGAGACCTCATTTTAATTGTGATGAAATATTCATCAAATGTTTCCTTTGCTTGGCCTTTGTGTAATCTGAGGCTGTGTTTGTGTGTATGGTGGGACCTCGTGTATTGTTGGTGACATCACATGCGTATCCAGCAGGTTTAGAGTCTGGATGTGAACTGCTCCTGATGGCGAGAGTCTGGTCAGCTGAGGAATCACACTCAGATTCACTGCTGGTGTCATGGAACAGGGAACAGTAAAGTACAAGCAAAATATTGCAGGTGCCCGAGGTCTGAGATAGAAATAGAAAGCATTGTCTGCAAAAAGAGAAGCTGAGTTAAGAGGCCGGAGTTTCTGCCCTCCCTCCCATCCCACATCTTTTGCAATGATAGGGGTGGATTGCTATTGGCCGCTGAAGGGATCTTCCTATTCCTCCAATGTCTACAGCATTTTGTGTGGTTCATCCCATTCCGCCACTGAGGGGGTCACCTTTGGTGGGATTGGGAGAACCCACCATTGGGAAAGGCTGGAAAATCACAGCCAACGTTTTGGGTCCAATGTGAGTCTTCTTTGCAATGCAAGGATCTGAATATGCTTGCTCAACAGTAGCTATATTTTATTTGTGCTTTTTACCACCTAAGCACATCGGGGTGTTCTGAGGTCACAAAAGGCACTATATAAATGCAAGATTTCTCTTTCTGTCCAGGCATGTCAACATCAGTCATTCTTATGCACCTTTCTTGTGTTTTATAAAGCAGGGAGAAAAACTGCAGTGCCAAGAGTGGAAAAACGAGAATGGGAAACATTGGCCAAATATGATCGAGAGTTGAATGGCCTTTGACTGCTTAATCTGCAAAAATATTGGTTAAAGAGAAAAGATAGACTGAAACTGTGGGTGGGCCAAGTTAAGGAACAGATAGGTCTTGTTCTGATTGAATGACAGAACAGGGTCGAGAGGCCGAATGGCCTTCTCCTGCTGTTCATGTCAATGTATAAGTCCAACTGTGAAGGCTTCCATGGTCAATTAGCCTGTCATTCTTCACTGCATGTGAAAGATTGCCAATTTGGGAAGTTGCTGAAGTGCTGTCAGTAAATGTGGGATGTTACACCTGCAGAGAGTTACAATCCCAGGAAAAGGAAGGAGAAAACAGAGGCAGAAACTGGTCCAGAGAAAGAATAATTGATAACACAGACGAGATGAATTCTAACTTTCAATTTGCCCAACAGCTGAAAACTCTAAGTCATGTCTTTAGCAAACTGGGAAAAGAATAATGTTCATGAGATTAGGGGTAACACAAAGCTAAATTAACTAAACACACATAATTTGTGTATGCAACTGAAATCAATTAGCATATAAACTTTTCCCTGTAAAATGAAGGGTATATCTCATTGAACAGCTCAGAAGAATCTATTAATGAATTATGCTAACTGGATTATATTTGCATACACAAATTAAGTTAGTTATAAAGGGACTCCCTCCATAGCTGGGAAAAGTCCAGTTTGTTGTGTTCTGATGTGGTTTTGGGCTCAGGGTGGTGTTGTAAACCCCACGAATTACATCTTAACATATATTTGATTGGCCAATTTGAGAAATACAGCAACAACTTACATTTATACAACATCTTTGACACAGTGAAACACATCCACGCACTTGATACAAGTTGTATCATAGAATTCCTGCAGTGCAGGAGGGACCATCTGACCCATTACAACTCTCTGACAGAGTATCTTACCCAAGCCCTATCCCGTAATCCATTTCCCAAGGGTAATCCATCTAACTACACATCTTGGGACACTAAGGGGTAATTTAGCATAGCCAATCCATCTAACCTGCACAATCCAAAAAATATATTAGTTTAGGTGCATTGGCCGTGCTAAATTTTCCCTCAGTGTAACCCGAACAGGTGCCAAAGTGTGGCGACTGGAGGATTTTCAGAGTAACTTCATTGCAATGTTAATGTAAGCCAACTTGTGACTCTAATAAATAAACTTTGGAAGGAAACCAGAGCACCCAGAGGAAACCAGCTTAGATATGGAGAGAACGTACAAATTCCACACAGACAGTGACCCAAGCTGGGAATTGAACAGCTTGTAATGCACGTAACCAGCACATCTTTCGGACTGTGGAGGAAACCGGAACACCCAGAGGAAACCCACACAGACACGGGGAGAACATGCAAATTCCACACAGAAAATTACTCGCGCTAGGAATTGAACCCAGGTCCCTGACACTGTGAGGCAGTAGTGTGAACCAATGTTCCACCCCACCAGCAATAGAATCGCGAGTCAACTCAAATTTGTGAATGGTGCAAAAGAGATGACCAACTGAGAGAACATTCGAATCATCAACTACCCCAGACTAGAAAGGTGAAAGGCCGAGGGAATGCAGAAGGTTCAATCTGATTGTTACTTTGCTGCAGAATGGAAATGTTGGCCTCACACATCTAACTTGGTCTTAGTTTTGGTCTTGGGCAGCAAGGTGGTTAGCACCACTGCCTCACAGCAGCAAATCTCACAACACCAGCTTAATGTCCATATAGTTCATATAGTAGCATGAGCTTTTGAAGCGCTGCCCCTTCATCAGGTAAATGAAGAGTTGTGTTCAGAAACAGGCACACATAGAATCAGACTCAATTTACAAGGTAACAGTAGGAATGTGAGCCTTTACTGGCAATCAAGTCTTAAGGTACAGACAACGCAAGTGGAGAGAGGGTTAAGCACAGGGTAAAGAGATGTGGATTGTCTCCAGCCAGGACAGTTAGTGAGATTTTGCAAGCCCAGGTAAGTCGTGGGGGTTACAGATAGTGTGACATGAACCCAAGATCCTGGTTGAGACCATGAGTGTGGAACTTGGCTATCAGCCTCTGCTCAGCGATTCTGTGTTGTTGTGTCACGATGGCCACCTTGGAGAGCATTTATCTGAAGATCAGAGACTGAATGCCCGTGAAAGCGCCAGGGACTCGGATTCAATTCAGGTCTTAGTCTGTATGGAGTTTGCCCATTGTTCCTGTGTCTGCAAGGGTTTCCTCCAGTTTTCTCCAATTATGTGTGGGTTAGGTGGATTGGCCACATGTGCAGGGTGATGGGGATAGGCTGGCGAGAGGGGTAGAAGTGGAATGCTCTGTTAGAAAGTCAGTGCAGACTTGATGGGCTGGATGGCCTCTTTCTGCACAGTCAGAATTCTATGATTCTATTCTTGATGCATAAAAACTGCAATATTGAATCATTAGGGAACCAGCACAGGTCACTCTCCATCAGAAAGACTAAAAGAAAATTGGATCATAAAGAAAGCTCTGATTATTGGTTTATTAGAAGCAATATTAGTGAATAATGCTAATGGAGTGAAATTTGTAAATGTGTAGATATTCCTTCTATCTCACACATATTAAATGCATGCTATACTTCCAGTTTCATACTTCTGCAATTAACTGTACAAATATTTGCACACATCTTGAATATTTGTACACATATTTACTTGATTTGAGTTTTTTCTTAAATATTTGATTCAATAACAGTGCACGCAAGAATTACCCAGTTGCAAAATTGGTAAAGTTGCAGTTTGTGTCTGAGTGAACACTGGTGAACGGTTGTACTGCTTTTCCACAGTCTGACTGTGACATAAAAACTTCTAGTGTTTGACAAGATGCACTGTCAAAGGAAAAGGCTTATAGGCGCAGACTTCTGGTTAAGTGCACAGACATTGAATTCGACAAGGATTTTACTAAATTAGGGAGACCTATCAGGTTCCTTTACAAATAAGACCAGTGCACTTTTTGCTGATCCATTTTTAAAACAAATGTCAACTGCTTCTGTTGGTAATTACGGTTTGAAAGTAGATTAACCCTTAACCCCCAGCATCCTGAATGACCAGACCGCAAAGGCAATGGAAGAGAAAATGTCTGGCACAAAGGAGTTAACACTGGGTTCATGTGCCCTAAAGTCAGTGATTAATCCACAGGCTGGTTCTTTACCCCGGGGGCTCAAAGTCTTTCTTTTGCAAATGACAAAATTGGGGGACATAAGGGCCCAGACTTCAATAAATAAGGAGCTTAAAATACAAACCTGAACTCTGGACACAGACTGACCGCAGAGGACAGAACCCTGAGGGTGACCCATCTTGTCAAAACATAGCTGACGTGCTTTCGACAAAACCCAATAAAAGTGGATATGCCTGCAGATTCTGGCTTCCAATTTTCAGAGGCCACCCAATTCTGTTCAGATTGACCTCCCCCCTTCCCCTGCCACCCCTCCCCACAACCCACCTTTTGTTTAGCACTTAATGCAAAAACTGGCAAAGGTTTCTGCACAGTGGGAGCGAAGGGAGGAAATGAAATAAACAGGGGGGTTCGAAACATATTGCCTTGGCTGCTGCCTGAACTTCGGCGCTTTGCAACCTTTGGCTGAAGTGCTTAACAAAGGAAAATCAGTGTTGGGTTTCATTCCCTACATTTATAGGACATTTGCAGGCAGGTGTGGCACCTCTTTGAAGTTACTGTACAACAAGTGGACAACCTAAAATAAGCAATGCTCAAACCCGTGAGGGCAGAACCCTCCCAAAATAACCCCTGCGACGCCAATGCATAAAGGTCAGAGGCAAATTCCTTTTAGGTGATATTCAAGCCTTTAATAGCTCCCAGCCAGTTTTACAATGATAATTTTCTTCATTGCAGGGAGAAAACAGACTACATATCATCTACCTGTCCAAAGGAGGCTGGTAGGAGCAGTAATCTAATCCTGCTTGTGTAGGGAGAAGTGGGGGGAGCTGAGAGGCTAGCAAAATGCCTGTGGGCCTATCCAGCACTGCTTTAATTACTACAAGAGCCAGGGTAGGAATCAAGTTGCACATTAGGGCCTTGCTGAGATCACTAATTATAATATCAGTTTTCCCCAAATTGGCCAGACTGGATGGCTGTGGCAGCAGAGGTGACTTAAAGTTTAGCGAGCATGAGGGAGAGTTTGCCGGCTCCTGTTCTGATTTCCTTGCCACGAACTCACCCCTGCGAACCAACAGTTGCCACAAGCAGTGGGAGCCCTCTTCAATCACCATTAGAAATGTTACATTTCCATCATGCACAGCCTCAACAAACTTAAACAAGAACTCTGTGGTGAGAACTCGCAAATGCCAAGCCAGAGTAAATTACTGCTGAGACTGAGATAAATACATTATAAATAAATAAATACTGCCTGCACAAGCCAATTAACATATTTCCCATCCGTCTCTCAGTGAGTTGAGTCTGCCTTCAATTTGTAAAAAGTTGTTTTCTTTCTATCTATCACTTGAAGCATAAAGATATCCTTTCCGGATCCGAAGCGAGGGGGAATGCAGAGAACATAACATTTATATTGCTTGAGCAACAACTGTTGTGAGAAATCTTCACGTTCTTGGTGGCCCAGTGGGGAGCTCTGCAGCCTCTCAGGGCCAGGAACCCATGTTCGATTCCCGGCTTGGGTCACTGTCTGTGTGGAGTTTGCACATTCTCCCCATGCCTGTGTGGGTTTCCTCCAGGTGCTCCAGTTTTCTTCCACAGTTCAAAAAGCATTTGGTTAGGGTGCATTGGCCATTCTAAATTCTCACTCAGTGTATCTGAACAAGCGCCAGAGTGTGACGACTCGGGGATTTTCACAATAACTTCATTGCAGCGTCAGTGTAAGCCTACATGTGACACTAATAACTTAACTTGTATGTTTAACACAACAGACAGTGTTTTATGACCTCACTCAAGCGAGGCTTGTAAAATCCCATCAGAGGCCAACAAAGAATTCCATTCTGCAAACTGTACCCACCTCAATTCTGACAGTATAACTCCAGCTTGTATGTTTTGCCAATGGTGTCACATCTAACATCATCCCTACATGTGGCAACACTTCTTTCAAAGGCAGAAGAATTATTATTGGTGCAACCTATTACTCCAGAAAACCCATTTCTTGATGATAGGAATGTGTTTAGAACTTAATGCTTTTTCTTTGGAGCAAATCTGTTTCTTGTTCCTTATTATTGATTGGTTAACAGATTTGATTTGATTTATTATTGTCACATGTATTGGGATACAGTGAAAAGTATTGTTTCTTGCATGCTATGCAGACAAAGCATACCATTCATAGAGAAGAACAGGAGAGAGTGCAGAATATAGTTGAATCATAGAACCCTACCGTGCAGAAAGAGGCCCTTTGGCCCATCGAGTCAGCACCAAACACAATCCCACCCAGTTCCTATCCATATATGCCTACATATTTTACCCACTAATCCCTCAAACCTACATATCTCAAGACACTACAAGGCAATTTTTTTTTTAGCATGGCCAATCCACATAATCCGCACATCTTTGGACTGTGGGAGGAAACTGGAGCACGCGGAGGAAACCCACGCAGACAGGAGGAGAAGGTGCAAACTCCACACAGACAGTGACCCAAGCTGGGAATCGAACCCAGGTCCCTGATGCTATGAAGCAGCAGTGCTAACAACTGTGCTACTGTGCTACCCCTAGTGTTATAGTCATAGCTAGGATGTAGAGAAAGATCAACTTAATATAAGGTAGGTCCATTCAAAAGTCTGAGGACAGCAGGGAAGAAGCTGTTCTTGAGTCAGTTGGTACGTGACCTCAGACTTTGTATCTTTCACCCAATGGAAGAAGATGGAAGGGAGAATGTCAAATTTCTTGAGATTGTGAAGTTTCTCAAGAGGCAAAAGAAGGAAATAAGACCATGGTAATCCCGCAACCAATCAGAGTCCAATTGCCAACCAATTGTCACTCCTGTCTCATACTGCAAGAAGTTTTTTGTTCCCCCGTTGTTGGTATTCTTGCGATGGTTCTGATGAGTGCAAGAGGAAAAACATTGACAAAAGGGTGTAAATACCTGCTGACATTTTTCACCTGATTCCGCCGCTTCTATAACATTTCACTGTCCCTTTGATTTGAACCCACAGGATGTTTATGGGAAGTGCAGCACTTTGATTTTAAAGTTTGTGTCTAGAAATTTTTAATTTCTACCATGTTTTTTTGACAATTGCTTATAACCCCACGCGCAAAATCGGCACACATCCTCACTTTTAACATTTTACATAATAAATAAGTAGGGGAAATAAAGTCTGTGGAGTTTTCGTGGTTATCCTGCCTTTTTTCTAATATTTTAGCAAAGTCTTTTCATTCCCAACATCGGATGCAATTTTCATCAACAAAACAGAATATTTTGATGTTTTAGTCATGAGAATATGTTGCAAGTTTATTGAAATAGGGAACAAGCAAAACAGTGCCATTTGTCATGTTGTGAATTTAGCAAACTCCTGCCTGCAATTTGGACAGGGAATTGGAGGCAAATCTTAGAAAACATCAACCTTAAATCTCCCAACGATACCTGGAGGTCTGTGAAAGATTGTAAAGAATGAGATGTGAGCAGGAACTCTGTGCTAACATAGTTATTTGTGCTTTGGTTTTATTTTAATTTCTCTTGTCCAGTGTGTTCCAGTCTTGGGAAGGAATGTTAAGAGTAGTTTATTTCTCGCTGGGGTAATAGTAAGGACATCAATCCTAGTGAGGTCTTTCTGCGTCCTTTGATTAAGGCGTGCCTGTAGTGAACTCCCCCTTTGTTGGAGAAGTTAATGATGCTGAAATTAGGGAGTACGTTGCTCAACAACCGGCAGAATATTTTCAGCTACAATATGGCATTTGTTGATACTTCCTGGAGATGAAAAATCTACCACATAACATTTTTACCGTATGTGTAGATTTTGTGCTTATTACACAGGAGGTGACAGTGTGATGGTACTGTCACAGGACTAGTAATAGATATAGGCTAATGCTCTGGAGACCCAGGCTCAAATCCCACCATGATAGATAGTGGAATTTGAATTCAATAAAAGTCTGGAATTAAAAGTCTAATGATGACCATGTGTACATTTTTGTTAAAAACCACATGGTTCACTAAATTCCCCTGCTGTCTTTCACTTCTCTGGCCTATATCTGACTCCAGTCCCACAACAATGGGTGGCACAGTGGCACAGCGGTTAGCACTGCTACCACACAGTGCCAGGGGCCAGGGTTCAATTTCCAGCTTGGGTCATTAATTGTATGCAGTTTGCATGTTCTCCCCGTGTCTGTATGGGTTTTCCTCCGGGTGCTCCAGTTTCCTCCCACAGTCTGAAAGACGTGTTGGTTAGATGTATTGGCTGTGCTAAATTCTCCCTCAGTGTACCCGAACAGGTACTGGAGTATGACAACTAGGGGATTTTCACAGTAATTTCACTGCAGTATTAACGTAAGCATACATATGACACTAATAAATTTGGTTTTGATTTATTATTGTCGCATGGACTAACACACAGTGAAAAGTATTGTTACTTGTGCACTATACAGACAAAACATACCATTCATAGAAAAGGAAATGAGAGATTGTAGAATGTGTAGTGTTACAGTCATAGTTAGGGTGTAAAGAAAGATTGACTTAATGCAAAGTAAGTCTATTCAAAAGTCTGACAGCAGAAGAAGCCGTTCTTGAGTCGGTTGATACATGACCTCAGACTTTTGTACCTTTTTCTAAAGAAAGAAAGTGGAAGAGAGAATGTCTGGGTACGTGGGGTCCTTAACTATGTTGGCTGCTTTGCTGAGGCAGCTAGAAGTGTAGACTGAGTCAATGGATGGGAGGCTGGTTTGCCTGATGGATTGGGCTACATACTTAAAATATAGTTGATGTTTTAGTGCCCTCTGAAATCGAGAGGCTCAGTTCTGGGGGCAATAAGCAGCGATGCCACAAAAGAATAAATAAAACTTCAGATCCTAGAAATGAAATGAGTTTCTGTGTGGCTGCGTGAAAGGACTGAGTTTCTTCATCTGAAACCAAGTCAGTTTGTGTTTCATGTTACAGATCTGTCTCGTGCGTCTGGATGAAAATGAAGATGCGAAAAAATACTTATGAAGCAATTCTGTTCCCTACCAGCCTGTTGCTGTTTCAGCAATCTCCCCTGATTTCGATTTACAACTCAAGCCTTAACATCAGTTGTCAAGAGATCTCGCAGAAAGCGATTCTGAAATCAGAAGCAGTTTCCATCCATTCCAAGTTCAAGTTAAAGGTGTATGGAAAATTGAATGGTAAAAATTATTTTGAGTGGGTTGGACTTCCCCCTCCCCAGCACTCGTACTGATGAGTACTAACTCTGAGGGATGTCAGACTATCTGTTTGTCAATGTGCCTCCGAGGTGCTAAAACCTTGTGCTTAAGAAGTGACACCTGCAGCTTGAGGTGGAAAGATGCATTGCTTCGTACAATCACAGCTTTCCCCATCTTCATTTGCTGGGACGTGAGCTGTCTTGTTTTCGCGAAATGCTGAGACCATTTGACGTTAGCACATCGCAGGTCGAACCCTCCTGTCGCCCAGGTTTTTAATCAGTAACCTGACCTTGGTTTGGAAACTGCGATCTGCAACTTGAGGTACTTCTAAATCTTCTGTCAGTTACACGATACTGCACTGAAAGCTCTACATATTTTATTAATTTCTAATCAAGTGTTCTCATGCATATAAAATATGGATTTTTTTTTCATTTTAAATACAGAAACCTTTGAGGCCTGTAATGGACATAATTCATTTGAGTGATATCTTTGGCATGACAGTTAAGTTCTCTACTCTAGATAAATTGCCCTTATGCCTTGTTGAACCAGTCTAATCAGCTCATAAAACAGATTGTCTGATAAATCTTTACATACATTAAATATGTATCCTTTTCTTTTCCTGTTGACTCACAACAGTGCCACATGCTCTATTAAGCATTTTAGACAAGGTAAAATAGTATTATTTTTTCCTAACCAGATATTATCCGATGCTTTCAAATGGAGATCGGTGTCAATTATTTTACAGATAACTTCTTACTTTTTACTGAATCATTTGCATGGCACACACTGGTTAGCACTATTGCTTCACGGTGCTAGGCACTCAGGTTCAATTCCAGTCTCGGGTGATTTTCTGTGAGGAGTTTGCACATTCTCCTTGTGTCTGCATGGGTTTCCTCTGGATGCTCCAGTTTCCTCCCACAGTCTAAAGATGTGCAGGTTCATGGGATTGGCCATCCTACATTGACCCTTAGTGTCCAAAGATGGGCAGGCTATGTAGATTGACCATGCTAAATTGCCCCTTAGTGACAGGGGGTTAGCAGAGTAAATGCCTGGGATAATGGGAATAAGGCCTGGTTGGGATTGTTGTCAGAGCAGGCTTGATGGGCCAAATGGCCTCCTTCTGCACCATCAGGATTCTATAATTATCTTTGAAGTGCCTCAGCTGTGAATATAAAGTTCTTACTCTGTACTGTCCATGCAAACCAAATGGTGATTTTTCATCCTTCTGAGATCAGTTGATGTAAAACAATATGAAATAGATGTTCCCAATGGTGGTGAGGTCAAAACCAGGGGTCACAGTCTAGGCATTCAGGATAGATGATTTAGGATGGAGATGAGGAGAAATTTCTTCACCCAAAGAGTGGTGAGTCTGTGGAATTCATTACCACAGAAAATAGTTGATACCAAAACATTGAATGTATTCAAGAGATGGCTGGATATAGCACTTGGGGCGAATGGGATCAAAGGTTACGGGGAGAAAGCAGGATTAGGCTATTGAGTTGGACAATCAGTCATGATCGCAATGAATAGTGGAGCAGGCTCGAAGGGCCGAATGTGCTCCTCCTGCTCCTATCTTCTGTGGTTCTATGTTAATAGTGATAAATACAGCCTTGTGACCCATATTAACAACTCAGGTGGTGTAGGATGAATCCAATTCCTTTCTGCGGATCCACATGTAAATTAAAGAAAGACAAGATTTCATTATGTGTGAAAATGTGCACGTTCTAAATGGACATTTGACTCTTTTGTTTATTAGCGGAAGCCTCTGTAAAAGTCTCGAGCAGAAAGATTAAATTCATCTTTGTCAATGGAGCGTCAAAGTACTGACACTCTTTCGGAAACCAGTTTGGCGAGTGAAACCAGAACGGCTGAATGCAAAGGTAATTCCGGTAAGTGCTTTTTGAAAGCATTGCTTAACTTTTAAAATGTTTTGTACAAAAAAAGTCACCTGTCTAGCCAGTGGCAGGTATGTCACTACAAATGGTGCATGTGTTAATTAGTAAATTCCAAATTGCTGCCGGAAAGTGCACATTAACAATGTAATTGTGAGTTGGAATGTTAATGTATCCTGTGAAGTAAATGTCATAGAATAGAATCCCTACAGTGCAGAAGGAGGCCATTCAGCCCATCGAAAGCAATCCCTCCCAGGCCCCATCCCTGTAACCCCAGATACTTATCCTGCTAATTCCCCTAACACTGAGAAGCAAATTGGTATGGCCAGTCAACCCAACCTGCACATCTTTGGTGTGTGGGAGGAAACCAGAGCATCTGGAGGAAACCCATGCAGACATGGGAAGAACATGTAGACTCCATTAGCCATACAAATAATGACCCAAGATCGGAATTGTACCCAGATTCCTGGCACTGTGAGGCAGCAGTGCTCACTACTGTGTTACTGTGCTGCTAAATATGCTTGTCCACTGATTACTGGTAACAGCAATTTCCCTACACCTTGTAGAAAATACTGGCGCTCACATTTGTGAAATAACTGACAGTTAAAGGCATTTGTTGAAGGTAAATGCTACAAGCTGGTGTTAAAAGTGGATGATATTGTTAAATATTTTTTGATTTGGTCAGTCAATTCAACAAGTCAAGAAAGGAAAATCACTGCCTGGAAAATGCCCCTTTATTTTTTTTGGACAAGGAAGTGTCAATAGTTTTGTGATGTTTGGAGACCAGTTCATCAGAGTCCAACCTGCAGGGATGAGAGGGGTGAGTGAGAAGTGAGGTCGGAGCAAAACCTTCAGCCAAAGTATGAAGCTCTTAGTTGCTTTCATGTTTTCATTTCATTTGTTCAATAGAACATTAATTAACAGAACCCAAAATGAAGAGGTTTCATTTAAGGACAAAATACCCCAGGGGCTGAAGCGAGCAATGTTAATTACATTTGAGAGTGTTCTTCCAAAAGAGTTTTGGGAGCTGGCTGTTACAATTCATCTGGGATGTGCTGAATAGCAGGCATGTCCCACTCAGTAAATTCTCACCTTTGTGAGGATCTTTAGGGCTAGTGGGACACCTACAAATCTCATCATCAGAGACCAACCACATTAGTCACAACTCTTTTCTGTGGATTAAGCTTTTTGTCACAGTATTTCACTGAGTTGGTCAATTTTGGGAAATGTAACAAGCTGTTGCCGGGCACCCCAGAAGTTATTTGAAATACAGTCATACATTCTTTTAAAGCGATAATAATTCTATGATGAAAATACAATATTTTATAAGCGTTTTATGGGCTTTTTTTTCTCTCCCACTATCATTTTGCCCCTTGGATTTCTGGGACCAACTTCATTACATTTTCCCCTTCCTTCCTGAAAGCGCTAATCTTTGCTGGGATATATAGCAAGGAAAGCTTGTGCTGCGAATCATTTTGCTCTGTTTACCCTGGGCAGGAACATCAACAAAATAAAGAGACATGCTGCTGAAGTTTTTCATCTCGCACTCATCAGGACAGATTCACAAGAATATCAATTGTGAAGGGAATAATTCGTACTGCATGGGAAGAGAGTGCTGATGGTTTGCCATGTGGACTCTGGTAGAGGTGTTGCCATGGCACAGTTAACTGCCAACCTTTTGTTTAAAATCAAGCCAGGCAGGCTGACATTTCCCAGGGGGCAGCACAGTAGCGTAGTGATTAACCCTGCTGCCTTACAGCGCCAGGAGCCCGAGTTCCCAAGTTCACACATTCTTCCCACATCTGCACGGGTTTTCTCTGGATGCTCCACTTTCCTCCCACATTCCAAAGATGTGCGGGTTAGGTTGATTGGATGTGCTAAATTGCCCCTTAGTGTCAGGAAGATTAGTAAGATAAATATGTGGGGTTATGGAGATAGGGGCTGGGTGGGATTGTAGTCGTTGCAGACTCGAGGGACCTCCTTTTGCACGGTAGGGATTGTATGGATTCTGTAACTGATTGCTCATGATATTGCCATGAGGGGAATGACCCAGCTCTCTCCCAAGTTTTTGTTCAGTTGAAAAAGGCACAGTGTGTGGACATGCTTCCTCTGTCTACAAAGAACAGGCCCCGTGTGAGAATACATATAGCTTTTAGCATGCCTAAGTGAGCTACACTGTGAATCTGACAATTTTAGATTGGTTTTCAGTGTAATTCATAGCGCAATCACAATTGTTTAACAAGCATTGTCAATTGCTGAAACTATGTCCTGAATTTTACAGGCTAGGGTTAGCTGGCCACAGGTCAGCACATTGCTTGTTGCAAATAGCTGAAGGGATGTGCTGCTTGATACAATCCACCAATCATTAGGATTTACAGCCTACACTGTGCCACTGTGAGAGTGGCACAGGGTGGCATGGTGGCACAGTGGTTAGCACTGCGGCCTCACAGCTGCAGGTACCCAGGTTCGATTCCTGACCTTGGATCACTGCCCATGTGGAGTTTGCACATTCTCCTCGTGTCCACTTGAGTTTCCTCCGGGTACTCTGGTTTCCTCCCACAGTCCAAAGTGTTAGGTGGATTGGCCATGCTAAATCTCCCTTAGTGCCAGGGGAATTGGTCTGGGTAACTGTTCGGGATTAGGGGAATAGGGCCTGGTTGGGATTGCAGCTGATGCAGACTCAATGGGCCAAATGGCCTCTTCTGCACTGTAGGATTTGATGACTGTAGATACCTGGCATTAAACTGGTGCCGAAATTCATAGAATACATTATTGATTTGGGTGGTAGGCAGGATGTATTTTTGGCCTGACAACCACGCCCTGTTAGTGACAAACACGACTCACGGTGCTGCTGCAGAGTAATAACAGCTCGATCCACCTGTTGCTCAACTTCTTGAAGCACCTTACTCGACCAGGGGCAGTCTTCAGGCCTGCAACATGGCTCAGTTTGCACAATACTCAGCCAACAAATGATCCAATCAGAGTAGCCATTATCCCTCAGGATAGCTTTGAGATGGCCAACTTCAGCTGAGAATTTTAAAATTGCGGCTTTGCTTCAGCGGAAGCCAGTGGAGGTGAGAGAACATAGGGCTGGAGTTAGGACATGGGCAGCAGGGTTTTAGGTGAGATTACGAGTACAGTCACAATTGGAACAGAACTCTTACTGCACCAGTTGGGTTCAGTCTGCTTAATTTATATAGTAGGTGATCAAGGGGGAAGGGATGGGTTCCTGTGTGACTGAAGGGAAGACGGAACTTCCTTGTGCAAGTAACCTTGTGTTTGCTATTGTAAGTTATCGACTTCAGGAAGTGTAGAGGAGAATATGCCCCTGTCAGCATCAGTGGGGACAAAGTAGAAATGTCGAGAGCTTCAGATTTTTAGGTGCCCAAATCACCAACAACCTATCTTAATCCCTCCATGCTGACACTACAGTTAAGAAAGCCCACCAACGCCTCTACTTTCTCAGAAGACTAAGGAAATTTGGCACATCAACTACAACTCTCACCAACTTTTACAGATGCACCATAGAAAGCATTCTTTCTGGTTGTATCACTGCTTGGTATGGCCTCTGCTCTGCCCAAGACTGCAAGAAACTACAAAAAGTTGTGAATGTAGCTCATTACATTACGCAAACCAGCCTCCATCCACTGACTCCATTGACACTTCACACTGCCACAGAAAAGCAGCCAACACAATTAAGGACTCCACGCACCCCAGACATTCTCTCTTCCACTTTCTTCTGTCGGGGAAAAAGATACAAATGTCTGAGGTCACGTACCGACCGACTCAAGAACAGCTTCTTCCCTGCTGCTGTCAGACTTTTGAATGGACCGACCTCGCATCTTTCTCTACACCCTAGCTATGATTGTAACACTATATTCTGCACTCTCTTCTTCTCTATGAACAGTATGCTTTGTCTTTATAGTGCGCAAGAAACAATACTTTTCACTGTATACTAACACATGAAACAAAAATCAAATCAAATAAAAAGTGTAGGAAATAAACATGTTCCCCATTAAGCTAACTTTTTTTTTTGTCTAAACTCCATAATCTCCACAAACTTCTTGTGAATCTATTCTACAGTGTGTAATAACTCACAGCACAGCCCTTTGTTTAAATGACATACTCTGAGGGCAATGGAAGATCCCAAGCTTACCCTGTGTTTGGACACACTGTTAAAGTGGCCCTCTCATTACAAAGGGCAACACTTGACTTTCCTTTCTCACGTGCCCCATAGGAACAATCCTGAAACGAGAACACAGAAACTTTCACCCTTATCATTTATCCTCCACGCAGCCTCCCGAGCAGGGTCCAGACAGTTTGGGAGATACAGGAGATGGCAATTTTTTAACCGGAGCCTTTTAACCACTGCTAATACAGCAGCTATACATTTATTATCTTTTTCAGCACCAAAGGCTTTTCTCCCATTAATGCCATCATGGGGCTTTATAAAAATAAGATTATTTATTGCCAAATTTAGATAGAGTTGCTGGCATTTTTTACTGATGTGCCATTTGTTTGAAGAAAGCCCTTTATTCAATTTTTCGGGAAGATATACAACTTCGTACGGCTTTGTAAAATGTGGAAAGAAATGTGAAAATGTACATAGAACATAGAACATGGAACATTACAGCACAGAACAGGCCCTTCGGCCTTCGATGTTGCGCCGACCAATATAAAAAGCAATGACCCTCCAAACTAAACCATTCCCTTCTCTTCCATATACTTATCAACTAACCTCTTAAACGCCACCAAACTTGGCGCAACTACAACTGCTGCAGGCAGGGCATTCCACTCCCGAACCACCCTTTGGGTAAAGAACCTACCTCTGATATCCGTCCTATAACTATCACCCCTTAATTTAAAGCTGTGTCCCCTCGTGCTAGCTTTCTCCATCCTAGGAAAAAGGCTATCACTGTCCACCCTATCTAAACCTCTAATCATCTTATATGTTTCGATAAGGTCCCCTCTTAGCCGCCTCCTTTCTAACGAAAACAACCTCAAATCCCTCAGCCTCTCTTCATAAGACCTGCCCTCCATACCAGGCAACATCCTGGTAAACCTCCTCTGTACCCTCTCCAATGCCTCCACATCTTTCTTATAATGTGGGGACCAGAACTGCACACAATACTCCAAGTGCGGCCGCACTAGAGTTTTGTACAGTTGCAACATGACGTTGCGGCTCCGAAATTCAATCCCTCTACCAATAAAAGCCAAGACTCCATATGCCTTCCTAACAACCTTCTCGACCTGACTGCCTACTTTCAGGGATCTATGCACATACACACCAAGATCCCTCTGTTCATCTAGACTACTAAGAATCCTACCATTTGCCCTATACTCTACACATTTATTATTTCTGCCATAGTGCATTACCTCACACTTTTCCACATTAAACTCCATTTGCCACCTCTCGGCCCAGCTCTGCAACTTGTCCAAGTCCCTCTGCAAACTATAACACCCCTCTTCACTATCTACCACTCCACCGACTTTAGTGTCATCTGCATGTTATTACTAATTATTATAAAGAGGTCTTGCGTTTATGTGGCGTATTTCATCTTCTTAGGATGTGCCAAAGTACTTTGCAGTTGACCAAGTCTAGTAACCGTTGTAACGCACACACGGCGGTCGATTTATGCACAGCAAGCTCCCACAAACAACAATGGTAATGGTCGCTAGATGGTCTGATTTTGCAATGTCGATTGAGGAATAAATAGTGCCATAGGGATTAGAATCCTCTGGTCTTGCATACCCTGCTACCATAGCCAGCAAGAATGAAGAATTTAAAGTTTAAAGTTTATTTATTAGTCACAAGTAAGGCTTATATTGACACTATATATTACTGTGAAGATCCTCTAGTTACCTCACTCCGGCACCTGTTCAGGTCGATGCATCTAACAAGTACTTCTTTCAGATTGTGAGAGGGAATTGGAGCACTCGGAGGAAACCCATGCAGACACATGGAGAACATGCAAACTCCACACAGACAGTGACTCAAGCCAGGAATCGAACCCGGGTCCCTGGTTGCTGTGAGGCAGCAGTGCTAACCATTGTGATGCAGTGCAGCCCAGATTGGTGCTCTGTCAAACCTTGGTTCACCGCAGCAGGACTGGAGAATCCCCAGCCCCGGGAGAGGTCGGAGAATTCCGGCCAGAATCTGTGATATTCACCTTAACCCCTCGTCGGGACAGTGGCATTTCTGACACTGCAACAAAACCTCAGCACTGTAGTAACGAGTGAGAGTCCAGAAGTTTGCATTCAAATGGCTGGAATGGAACTTGAACCCACAACCTCGTCAGTAAGATTGCTACCCAAGCAAATTGTTGAAGGATTAAAAGAATAGAAAAACAGCCTGGAGGTGAGATTGACAAAAAGACCCAGACAAACAGATTAGAACACACCCTATCTCCAATGGAATGAAACCTGGCAAGTTCTATAATGGATCAGTAGTGCTGATTAAAATTTACCCCATAGCCTTGTAGACAGCTGGATAAGCATCATTTACAGTCGGAAGGCAGATGAGACAGGGCTACTTACAGGATGATTGAGATGGCTAGGAGAATGGAAGGAATCCATGTGTATGGTAACACATAGTTATCAGTATATCTAATGTAGATTATCAGATAAGTTACATGGCATCATAAAATCATGGAGTGATATTTGATTTGATTTGATTTATTACTGTCATATGTATTCGTAGAGTGAAAAGTATTGTTTCTAGTGCGCTATACGGACAAAACGTACTGTTTATAGAGAAGGAAAGGAGAGAGTGCAGAATGCTGTGTTACAGTCATAGCTAGGGTGTAGAGAAAGATTAACTCAGTGCAAGATAAGTCCATTCAAAAGTCTGATGGCATTAGGGAAGAATTGCTCTTGAGTCAGTTGCTACGTGACTTCAGACTTTTGTAGCTTTTACCTGATAGAAGAAGGTGGAAAAGAGAATGTTTGGGGCGCATGGGGTCCTTAATTATGCTGGCTGCTTTGCCGAGGCAGCAGGAAGTGTAGACAGAGTCAATGGATGGGAGGCTGGTTTGAGTAATGGATTGGGCTTCATTCACAACTTGTGGTAGTTTCTTGCAGTCTCAGACAGAATAGGAGCATGGGGGGAGAACCAGGACAGGTTATTGATGATCTGAACACTTAAAAACTTTAAGTTCTTAACCATTTCTACCTTGTCCCAATTGATGTAGATGGGTGTATGTTCTCCACTACACTTCTTGAAGTCGATGACTATATCCTTTGCTTTGTTGACATTATATAGCACAGGAAGAGGCCTTTGACCCATTTGACTCGGCATGACAGCACACCAGGAGATTCAGTCAAATACTAAAAGAGAAGCTTGGCTACATCAACAGAGTCTCGACTGTCAGAAGCGGATGAGGAATTGCTGTAAGTATGTAAAAGATCAATTTGACTGTGTGCCACAGTATCAATTTGGGTCAATGGAAGTCAAAATCCAGGAGAGATGCTAAAGTGATTCATTATCATCTGTTTTATACAATCACTTTGAACCAAAATCTCCCTCACGTCAATCTTTATTACGTATAAACATAAAAAAAGATTTTATCATTTTATAGCAATGAGACTGGAACTTATAGCTGGAAAAATAACCGTCAAAATAATGGGAGTGGGAGCTGGAGTGCAGAATACAAAATGGAGTTTGAATCTTTGGGAGAGGTCGGCCTTTGTAATCACATTTTCCCCATCTGCACATTTCACAATCTCCAGAAAACAAAATCTCCAAGCATTGAAAAAATAAAGAACCTCCAACACCAAGAAATATCATCCTTTATAAAAGTAAATTACTGCAGATGCTGGAATCTGAAATCAAAAGAGAAAATGCTGGAAGATCTCAGCAGGTCTGGCAGCATCTGTAAGGAGAGAAAACAGCTGACGTTTTGAGTGCAGATGACCCTTTGTCAAAGCTCATCCTTTAAGTTGAGAAGAATAATTAATGTTTCTCTTCCAAATTTATAGGAGTGAGTTTTTCTCATTCCGCCCACCACAGGAAGTGAAGCAGGTGAGGAGCAGACTATGGAAACATCCGTTGCCTGGGGCAAGATTTTCCAGTTTTGGGAACGTGTACAGTTGGAAAATTCCACCCATAATGTCTTCATAACATTCTGATTACTGTGAAAATCCCCTAGTCGCCACACTCCGGCGCCTGTTCGGGTACACTGAGGGAGAATTTAGCATTGGCCAATGCACCCTAACCATCACATCTTTCACGCTGTAGGAGGAAACCGGAGCATCTGGAGGAAACCCACGCAGACATGGGGAGAACATGCAGACTTTGCACAATGACCCAAGCTCAAAATTAAATCCAGGTTCCTGGCACAGTGAGGCAGCAGTACTAAACACTGTGCCACCCTGGGAAGGGACTCAAAGAAAGGAGGGAGCTGGGCTGCAGTGGGGGTGGGGACAACTGCCAGCCCTTCCCACTGGCCTCCCCCTCCTTAAGAGAGCACTTAATTTCAGGGGCCTTTTTGAAAAGAATTACTGTGGGGCTCTCACATATACTCCACACCCCCAATTCCCACATTGCTCCATCGAATGCCATCTCGGCACGGTGGCGCACTGGTTAGCACTGCTGCCTCACTGTGCCAGAGTTCCAGGTTCGATTCCTGGTTTGGGTCACTGCCTGTGTGGAGTTTGCACATTCTCCTCGTGCCTGCGTGGATTTTCTCCGGGTTCTCTAGTTTCCTCCCACAGTCCGAAAGATGTGCTGGTTAGGATGCATTGGCCATGCTAAATTCTCCCTCAGTGTACCCGAACAGGCGCCGGACTGTGGTGACTGGGAGATTTCCACAGTAAATTCATTGCAGTGTTAATGGAAGCCTCACTCGTGGCTTAAAAAAAAATGAAATAAATAAACTCATTGCACAGAAGGAATTTTTCCAAAAAGAGATGAGGATTCTGTGAGCAAGGATTTGCTGCACCACCTTGCCTTGCTTAAATTGCAAATAAAAAGTACAAGAAGCGTTTTTGACGGAAATTGCTGGCTGCTCTGGATTGTCAGGGTTTTGCGAATTCTTCACAGAACAAGAGAGGAGAAAAACTGAGGGAAAGAAAAGAAGAAGGAGGGAATGAAGAACCTGGCAATCGACAACAAACTGAAGCATCTCCCGGGATCTGTACTTGGCACAAGGCTGGGATGTGTGATGAGTTTTTCACCGGCAGTTAGTGTGAGATCCACACAGAGGCACCAGAAGGTGAAGAAAGATTTCCTAGTGCTCGTGCGATTGGCAGAACGTGCCTCTACATCGTTGTTTACCGAAAATATGTTCGCAGCACAGCAGGGCAGCAACACCACGGTATAACACTGAACCTCAAGGTGGATAATGAGCTTTTCAAATACATTCAGATACAGCAAATACAACCTGCCTGTTTTAGCACCCCACTCAAAACAAGGTTGCACATTTCAAGCCACAGCTAATGATATGTGCTCCTTATTCCAACTGAGTGGAAGTAATTATGTCAGGAAGTTTACTGTTGAATTGCACTTAATTGTTAATTCCTTGCCAGCCTCCAGCCCACCACTTTTCCTTTCTCTCTCTCTCTCTTTACCCACATGCGTTAATATTTGCACTGCTGCTTAGTTGGACCCACCATTTTTCAGCCGAGCAGCTGGGCACTATCCATAATGGACATCCACCGTTGCCCTCCCCACTCTGCGACTTGTGCCCAGCTGAGATGGGACGTTGTTGGTTCCCCCCTTGTGCAGGAATGAGTCAGGCTACTTTTCACTGGATCAGGGAGTGGGGAAGTAGGCTGGCTCTCCCCGGCTCTGTGGTATCAGGAATGCTCCCGGAGATAAGGGCAGATGAATACCAGCTGTCCCGTCCGCTGTCAAAAATCATCATCTTTCTCAAAAAAAAATAAGACGGAGCCCCAGAGAGAACCTCCTTCACCGTAAGCAGATCGGAGCGAATATCAATTTAATGAAGGAATCTTCATAACAGAAATTAAACGAGTCTCACACTGTCTTTTGGAGCTCTGTGCCTGACAGCGCTGGCAACATAATGCAGATTTTCTGTGATTGAATGATGTATGTCGGAGCAGACAGGGCAGTGCGATTGTGCGGGTTAGGTCGACTGGGCGTGCTAACATTGCCACTTATTGCCAGGGGCGGCACGGTGGCACAGTGGTTAGCACTGCTGCTCCACAGCACCAAGAATCTGGGTTCAATTCCAGCCTTGGGTCACTGTCTGTGTGGAGTCTGCGCATTCTCCCCATGTCTGCATGGGTTTCTTCAGGGTGCTCCGGTTTCCTCCCACATTCCAAAGATGCGCAGGTTAGGTGGATTGACCGTGCTACATTGCCCCTTAGTGTCAGGGGAACTAGCTGGAGTAAATGCATGGGATTATAAGGATAGGGCCCTGGGTGGGATTGTGGTTGGCGCAGACTCGATGGGCCGAATGGCCTCTTTCTGCACTGTAGGGATTCTGCAAAAAACATGTGAATTGGAATTTGGTGGGATTGTGGTTGGTGAAGGTTGAATGCTTTTTTTTGGCCTTCATTTTTACCCATGACAAAGGATTTTCTCTGCACTATACTCTATGATGGAGTCAGCGTTGAGTGGGGTAAGAAGTTTAAGGTTTATTTATTAGTGCCACCAGTAGGTTTACATTAACATTGCAATGAAGTTACTGTGCATCGAAGATCGAGGGAAGAAAATCAACTGAACTTCAGGTCGACAGTGACCAAAACCATAAAAATGTTACTGAGTTTTGAAGAAGCAGAGAGCAAACTGTGCTATTCCCGTGGGAGAGTTTATTTCTGGTAATCATCCTCTTATCAATATAGCATTCAGGGACTGAAGCTAACAATATTCCTACACAAAACTGAGATCCAAGGCAGTATACAAATAGGACAGCACCATATCTTCACTACTTCCCTCTTATTCCCATAAACATTCTGTCCTTCACTGTGAAGGGACTGTCTGTTGCTTAGTTACAGACCCCGGCACCAGCAACCCTCCATATCAGAACCAAATAATCATTCTTCATAGTTTCACTAGCCTTGGAATGTTGGTAAGATCATTGGTAATTTAGAAATAATATTTCAAGCAAGAAGAATATCATTACCAACTCTCGACCTGTTCTTTCCCTCTGTTCTTTACCTTCTTGTCCCTCAGACACAATGACATACAAACAACACATACATATTGACACACACATATACACAAATAGGCAATGACACACACATGTACACATACATAATGACACATAAAGGACATATATACAATGGTACATACATGTATACATACACACAAAAGACTTATTCACAATGGCAGACACATGTTTACATACACAATGGCACACATATGTACACATATACAATGGCACACATGTGGACACACACACACACAATGATACACAAATATACATTGGCACATTGAAACCATACACACACAATGACATGCACTTGAAATACACACACAGTAACATACATACAGATACACGTTTACGTATGTACTCATTCAAACATGTCCAGGGCAGACACATTTTCTGTTAGCAGAAGTCATTGGGCAGGAATCAGGAGAGATACTTCTGCCTTTGTTGGAAAATAATGATGGGAAAGAGCTGGGCAACATGGGGCAAGTGAGAGTCCACTCACAGAGCTCCTTGTGCCCACCTATCCCCTGCACTTTCAATGAACCACTCAAAACTCTGACAGAGATGGCACTGGGAAGGATCAGCTGGCACAGAGCCAGCAGAACTGATGGGAACACAGCCAGAGGATTCTCAGGACCCCCTGGGTGCTACCAGCTTCCCACTGCATGGTTTGCTTTTAGATGCAAGAAAGTACAGTCACCGGTAAAGGGTTAACACTGCGCCGAGTAATGAATCCTGGAAAACCCAGACTCCGATGTCCATGCAGAATGTTTTCCACTCAGACTTTTGAGGATTGAGGAGGAGGAAAGGGACTTTGGTCACTCTTTTATCATCAAGTCTGATGGACCAATAGCTGCACCGAGTTTTAATCTACTCTTTCTGTACCTTTCCCGGTCAGATCAATGTCAACAAATCGAAGGAGACTGTCATTGACTTCTGGAAGCTTAAAAGAGAACATGCCCTTGTCTACGTCAATGGGGACAAAGTGAAAGGATCGAGAGCTTTAAGCTTTTAGGTGCCCAGATCACCAACAACCTGTCCTGGTCCCCCCATGCCGACACTATAATTAAGAAAGCCCAGTAATGCCTCCACTTGCTCAGAAGATTAAGGAAATTTGGCTTGTCAGCTACGACTCTCACCAACTTTTACAGCATTCTTTCTGGTTATATCACAGCTTGGTATGGGCTCCTGCTCTGCCCAAGACCGCAAGGAACTACAAAAGGCCGTGAATGTAGCCCAATCCATCATGCAAACCAGCCTCCCATCCATTGACTCTGTCTAAGCTTCCCACTGCCTCGGCAAAGCAACCAGCATAATTAAGTACCTTACGCACCTCTTCCCCCTTCTTCTATTGGGAAAAAGATACAAAAGTCTGAGGTCAAGTACCAATCAGCTCAAGAACAGCTTCTTTCCTGCTGCCGTCAGACTTTTGAATGGACCTACCTCATATTAAGTTGATCTTTCTCTACATCCTAGCTATGATTGTAACACTACATTCTGCACTCTCTCCTTTCTTCTCTATGAACGGTATGCTTTGCCTGTATAGTGTGCGGGAAATAATACTTTTCACTGTATGTTAATACATATGACAATAATAAATCAAATCAAAATCAAATCAATTCTCAGAATTAGCCACATAATCTAGAATAAAAAGCAATTATTGGAAGATGATGCCTTATAGTGCATGCATCCTATTTTAAATTGGGAAACAATGTCAAGCAGGTTTTTCACTTGAACCATGCCCTTCCTGCCCCTCACCTTCCTCATTCACCCACTGGCCCTCCACCTCCAAATAAGCATAAGACCATTAGACACAGGAGCAGAATTCGGCCACTTGGCCCATCGAGCCTGCTCCACCATTATTTTTTTCATCCCTATTCTCCTGCTTTTTCCCCATAATCTCTGAACCCCTTATTAATCAAGAACCTACCTATTTCTATCTTAAAGACACTCAATGACCTGGCCTCCACAGCTTTCTACAGCATAGATATCCACAGATTCACCACTATCTGGCTGAAGAAATTCCTCCTCATCTTTGTTTTAAAGGATCGTCCCTTTAGCCTGAAGTATTCGTCTAGTTTTTCCACTAGTGGAAATATCCTCTCCAATCCATTCTATCCAGGCCTCGCACTTTAATAAGATCCCCCTCATCCTTCGAAACTCCAACGAGTACAGACCCAGAATCCTCAGCTGTTCCTCATATGACAAGCTCTTCATTCCAGGGATCATTTCTGTGAACTTCCCTCTGGACCCTTTCCAAGGCCAGCACACCCTTCCTTAAATAAGGAGCCCAAAACTCTTCACAATATTCCAGATTGGTTCTGACCAGAGCCTTATACAGCCTCAGAAGTTTTTATGCAAGAATATCGATTGTCAGAAAAAACCCATTTGATTCACTAATGTTCTTTAGGGAAGGAAATCTGCTGTCCTTATCCAAACTGGTCTACATGTGACTCCAAAGCCCACAGCAATGTGGTTGACTCTCAAATGTCTTCAGGCAACTAAGGATGGGCAATAAAGGCTGGCCAGCCAGCGACGCCTATGCCCCACAAATGAACAAGCAAAATGATTCAGAAACAAAATTAAATAAAATTTGTGCAGTTATTGCAGTTTTCCCTGTTGTTGATGTGTTCACTGTTACAGGCTCAATGTTCCATGTTTATGGTTTGTGTTACTATTGTCTTGATGCTGCCTGCACTCAGGGGGCCCAGGGGCTGGTGAGTACATTCTCCCTACATTCAATCTGCAGCCTACAGCTCAGTGGAAATTTGGGTTAAGTACTTTGGCCCGATGCGAATCAGTCATGGTGTCTGTCAGTATGTTTGGCCCCATCAAACTGAAGGGTGCATCGGAAATGGAAAACACTGGATTGGGAAGGAATGCTGCCTCTTTTGATTCCAAAATTGAGGATGATGCATATTCTGGAATCTGCTCACAGCAATTGCCTTAAATGGTGTTACAGCTATCGGTATTTTGAATTAATGCATCTGTTTTTTGGAGCAAAACGTGGAACTAAATTTGAATTAATACGTGTAAACTTTTGAAATACCATTCGGTCATGGAGATAAAGATATTCAGTATCTCCATAACCAGACAGAAGAAGCACTTGATATCTGAGACTGTAGCAGCACTGGTTATTATCTTAATCTCCATTTAATAGATTTATTACACGATGGCCAATCAAGTCTAAAGATCAGGGGAAACCACAACAGAGTACTGGCAAAGCGCATAATCTCGAATGAAATTAAATAAGAGGCATTTAATATACATCCCTGTATTTTCTTCGTGTTTTTTTTTCTTTGACATGCGGAAGGACCTCAAATACTTGCAATGGATGTTGTGTTGAGAATAACCAGGGGGCGTTATTGCTCGTATCATGGGGGAACAACTCCTGCACATGTGTGGTTAAATGTGGAGCTCTGGATGGTGCAGAGAGAGTTTCTGTTCTGCAGATTGCATTGTGATGGCGCCATGCTGACTGGCTCAGCACAGATACCCAAGCCAGGACCCAATAGTTTACTCACAAAACACGGCTGTAAAAAAAAAATAGAAATAAAGACAGGAAATACTGGGAATATGCAGCACCTGTTCAGAGAAATAGAATTAATTAGCGGCACCTTCTGCTCTGTCTGCTGGCCAACTTGGAGGCAGAAAGGGCAATTAAAGTAAAGTTTATTTATTAGTTACAAGTGAGACTTCTATTAACACTGCAATGAAGTTAGTGTGAAATTCCCCTCATCACCACACTCTGGCGCCTGTTCAGACCAATGCATTTCACCAGCACGCTTTAGCCACCTCACTTGCTATCAGGTGAGACCCCTGTAGTGTCAGCGAGATTCTGCCTTTTTAGTTCTGTTAATCTAGAACATAAGAAACATAAGAAATAGGAGCAGGAGTCGGCCATCCAGCCCCTCAAGCCTACCCCCGCCATTCAATAAGATCATGGCTGATCCGTAGTGGTTCAGTACCACTTTCCCGCTTTCTCCCCGTAACCCTTAATTCCCTTGTCAATCAAAAACCTATCCACTCTTGCCTTAAATGTATTCAGCGAGGAAGCCTCCATCACTTCAACAGGCAGAGAATTCCAAAGCTTCACCACCTTCTGCATGAAGAAATTTCTCCTCAACTCTAATCTGAACTGCCCCCCCCTAATCTTGAGGCTGTGCCCTCTAGTCCTGCTATCTTTGTTAAGCAGGAAGAGTCTCTGACAGGTCAGTAAAAACTAGTTGCATTTTGGCATAATTTAATTTTTAATAATATTATTACTTCTGAACAACTTCTCTGGTCCTGAAAATTAAATTTTCCAACTGTGGAATCTCATTCCTTCAGATTTTAATTAATGTTGGAGACTTAACTTCACTTTTTATGTCTTTTAATCTCCCTATCATTATGCTCTATGGATATGATTTAAATCTGATTTATAATTCCTAGTTTACAGTTTCAGTTTTAACGCTGCAGCCCCAGAATCTTCAGGGCAATGTTGAGTTTGTTCAAAAGCTGAGCAATGAATGTATAAAAGCTTAACACATTTAAATTACATTTATTTTATTTAAATGTGGATGTAGACTTTGAAATAGCCAAATGGGAAATTTTAAGTGAATATGTTGAAAGTGTACATGCTGCATTTTGAATGATATCATTTCTTGGCTATGAGATTAATTTTGAATTTGTGCAGCAGAGAAGGAGGCCATTTGATCCCTTGAGTCTCTGCTGGCTCATTTAAAAAGTTAGTCTCACTCCCTTCCTCTTTTCTCATATCTTGAATTTTTGCTCTCCTTTAAGTATCCGTCCAATTCTCCTTGAAGGGGTATTGTGGAATCTGTATCAGCCAGTCCAAATCCAAACCATTCATTGCAGAAGTAATGCTTCCTCGTGTCAATTCCAATTCTTTAACCAGTCAGCCTAAATCTATATCCTCAGGCTGTCTAATAAAACTTGCTATTTCGGCCTTTGGAACAATCCCACAGGTTGCAGTTTTTTATTGACTGAATTTATTTATTCATGGGATAGGGGTGTATTTTGTTTTATTCATTCATGTTACATGGGTGTCGTTGGCTGGCCAGCATTTCTTGCCCATCCCTAGTTGCCTGAGGGAAGTTGAAAGTCAACCACATTGCTGTGGGTTTGGAATCATGTGTCAAGCAGACCGGATAAGGACGGCAGATTTCCTTCTTTAAAGGGCAGTTGTGAACAAGATGGATTTTTGCAACAATTGACAATAGGGAGCATGATGGCACAGTGGTTAGCACTGCTGCCTCAAAACGCTGGGGACCTGGGTTCGATTCCCAGCTTGGCTCACTCTCTGTGTGGAATTTGCACATGTTCTCCCTGCGTGGATTTCCCCTGGGTGCTCCAGTTTCCTCCCAATGTCTGAAAGACGTGCTGGTTGGATGCACTGTCCATGCTAACTTTTCCCTCAATGTACCCGAACAGGTACCGGATTGTGGTGATTAGGGGATTTTCTTAATGGCGGTGTTAATGTAAGTCTACTAGTGACTAATAAATAAAGCTTAAGAAAAAAGCAATGATTTCATGGTCATCAATAGGCCCTTAATTCTAAACATTTTTTTTAAATTGAATTCAATTTTCCACCATCTGCCATGGCAGGATGTGAATTCAGGCCCCCAGAATATTAGCTGAATTTCTGGATTAATGCTGTAGCGATAATACCATGAGATCATCACCTCCCATTGCGATCAGTCCAAGACAAGATGAAGTGAGAGGCACACTGTCACCAGGGTCCACTGATCAAACCCTCCCTGAAGGATATATCAGAGTAGATTTAGTTTTGATGGCCATGCCACCCTGCACCCATATCACCCTACACCCATGTTACCCTGCACCCATATCACCCTACACCCATGTTACCCTGCACCCATGCTACCTACACCCATACCACCCTGCACCCATATCACCCTACACCCATATCACCCTACACCCATGTTACCCTGCACCCATGCCACCCTGCACCCATGCCACCCTGCACCCATGCCAACCTGCACCCATGCCACCCTGCACCCATGCCACCCTGCACCTATGCTACCCTGCACCTATGCTACCCTGCACCCATGTCACCCTGCACCCATATCACCCTACACCCATATCACCCTACACCCATGCCACACTGCACCTATGCTACCCTGCACCCATGTCACCCTGCACCTACAGTTACCTCTTGCTTTGAATTCTATAAAGGAGCAGAAAGGAAATGAATTTTGTCATGTTACGTGGCAAAGGTAACAGTTTCCTTGTGTCTTTTGAAAGTGGAGATTTATATCTGGCTAACGAGCTTGCGCTTCCAAACCATTGTAGAAGCAATCTATACCTGGTCCAGGCAAACCTACACAGCTGCTTTGTGTCCCCCTACAGCACAGCGCAGCGAGGGCGAAGGCATCAGAGAGTCAGAGTGCAATCTCAGAGCATTGTCAGGGTGACAAAGAGGGAGTGCGGCACACAGGGAGAACTGCATGGGGAGCTCGGGGAAGCCAGTAGCAAACCTTAGCTGCTTTGGTGGGATTGAGTAACTCCTTCCCACATGGTGAAGAAACCCTGAGGGCACATGCGGGTGACAATCACTGGCAGAGATTTGATTGCTGTTCTTCCTGTTTCATGCTCCAGTTATGAAGACGGCAAACCCTTCATTCTGGCAGCCATCTCTATTCTGAAGTTTACTTGCTTTCTTCACTGTTGCCTCAAAGAAGCAGCGTAAGTATCAACCTGACTCTTCAGTCCTCTGTCTCACCGCTGGCTATTTCCCACATCTATCCAAACCCCAACACTTTATTTAGAAGCCCTGCAACCAGTCCATGTGCATTTTGGACTGACATCTCTCCTTCCCTCAGCTACCGTAGATAGCTGAGGTCAGATTTGTGAAGCTTATTCTCCACTCAGTCTGCAATTGATCGGAGATGTGTGATTGTCAGTGTGACTAATGGCTGTGGATCATAGTGGGGTGTCAGTTAATGCAACAGTGCCATTAGAATGTCAAGCCTGAAGATGCAGACTCACAGGCAAGTTGGACCATCAGCATGTGGCGTTAGAAGGCTACAGACAACCCATCGACCTGGCTCAACAGGAACCAATATGTTTAGGATATATGGCGAATAAATTAGGAAACAAATTACATGAACAGCAGAAGCCAACGCTTTTCTCAGCATGAATGGTCATCTCATTATTAAAGAGAACGGGCATCTCTAATCAGAAACTAAAACTGCATCCTTTCCAATTTGCAGAACTTAGCAAAGCCAGCATTTATTGTCCATCCTCAATTGCCCTTGAGAAGGAGGTGGTGAGCTGCCTTCTTGAACCATGGCAGTCCATGTAGTGTAGATACACCCACACAATGCTGTTAAGGTGGGAGTTCCAGAGTTTTGACCAAACGACAATGAAGGAACTGTCGATATATTTCCAAGTCCGGATGGTGAGTGGCTCAGAGTGGAATTTCCTGGTGATGGTGGCCTCCATGTTTCTGCTGTCTTCATCTATCCAGTTAGTTCTGGTTAGGCTTTATCAGACTCTGGTGAGACCATGTTTAGAGTACTGTGTGTAATTTTGGGCCCATTATCTAAGGAAGGATGTGCTGACCTTGGAGATGGTCTAGAGGAGGTTCATGAGAATGATCCCAGGAATGAAAAGCTTAAGATATGAGGAGCATTTGAGGATTTTGGATCTGTATTTGATGGAGCTTAGAAGAACGAAGGGGGATATCATTGAAACTTGCAGCACACTGAAAAGACCTGGATAGATGGACGTGGGCAAGATGTTTCCACTAGTAGGGGAAACTAGAATCCGAGGGCACAGCCTCAAGGTAAAGTAACCGAGATGAGGAGGAATTTCCTCAGCCAGAGAGTGGTGAATCTGTGGAACTCATTGCCACAGAGGGCTGTGGAGCTCAGGTCATGGAGTGTATTTAAGACAGAGATAGATAGATTCTTGATTGATAAGGAAATCAAAAGTTATGGGGAAAAGGCTGGAGAATGAGTTTGAAAAACTCATCAGCCGTGATGAAATGGCAGAGCAGACTTGATAGCCAAGTGGCCTAATGTGGCTCCTATATTTTACGGTCTATAGTAATAATAGCAGATTTGTAAGGTGCTGTCAAACGAGAACTCTCTCTTCCTTATTCATTTCAAATATCAAGTGAGCCTCAGAGCAAAGAGAGAGACTGATCGTTGCCATGTTATCTGCCAAGGGAAGCACGTTTTTCTGTGCCAGTTGTGTTTGATGCAATGATTGCTTTATAAATGTCCCCATACTTACTATCATTTTGAAGGATAACTATAAATGGACTAGTTCAAGGTCCAGGTCTGTAACGAGCGGGGAATTCTGCCTTCAGTTTATATAACTAGTACTCGCATGCCCTTGTAAACTCCAAATAAGGAATAGGGAGTTTGTAAGTGTCATGCAATTCACATATTTCCTGTCCTTATAATTCTCACAGTTCGAGACATTCCAAGGTAGAGGGTCATTCAGACATAGTTGTAATTTCTTGCCGTATTTATTTTCAACAGATCATTCGCATTCTTTCCCACTGAAATCACCCAGTTAAGCCAAGGGAACGCCAAATAGGTTATTTTTCAAGATCAAATACAAGAAGCTGTCAAACTTGGCCATTTTGGAAGGTGGCAGAGTTGACTGGAATGCAACGCACCGACAGAGCAAAGAGAATCAGGAAGGAAATCAAGAGCACATTGATGAGTGAAATGTAATCTTCCTTCCATTATTCCAAGTTCATCTTTTAATCTTTCAAGGTGTGCGGTAACATGTTTTCTCTCCCTTTCAAAAACACAATCATCTTCTGCTTCAGAGACATTTCTCTCTTAATATTCAGTATCAGAGTTTTAGGGATGATTTGTGGGAAAACCCAATGGTTTGCTGTGTTTGCCAAAACATACATTGTAATTTAAAAAGGCAATGTCTGGACTCAGACATGGAACATTTTGTTTGGGAGTAATGATTATCTGCACAGTTAAAGGGTAATGTTGAGCCATGGACATTGGCTTGGCATTCAGTGTGGAGGCCAGGATTCCACTGCTTTAAGAGCCAGACCAAAGTAAAGATAACTGTGACAGTCAGATTAAAATTTCCTTCCAATGTTGAATACAAGCTTGCAGTGTTTAACCCTTAATGAACTGTGTTTCTAACTGACACAATCTCACTGAAATATTTCAGTCCTTCATTAACTTTGATGAAAACTGTATCTTTGTTTAAAAATTTAGCTCCTTTGCACTCTGTGCAGATTAAGCTCAGTAACTGGCTGCGCAGAAGACAAAAACATCTCCCAAGCTGACAGATGACAAGCTCTGCATTACGATGGCAAAACAACTTCATCAACAGCTCTGCGCACATTCCTTATGGCCTTTCAGCTTCTGTCAGAGTATGTGAATATATATGGATATTTTGCATGTGTGTGTGTGTGCACGCGCCATGTGAGTGCGATAAGAATATGTGATTGAATGTATGTGAGGGAGTGAGGAAGTTGTATAGGTGTGTGTGTGTGTGTATGTATGTGAGGAAGCAAGCATGTATATATGAGTATATAAGTGTGTGTATGTATATGAGTGTTTGTGAGCAAGTATGTATGTTTGTGAGTGTGTGTATATGAATATGGAAAGGAGTGTATGTGTGTGTGTGTGTGTGTGTGTGTGAGCACGTGTGTTTGAGTGAGTGTGCATATAGGTATGCATGTGTATGTGTGTGCATATAAATATGTGTGTGTGTGAATGAGTATGTGTGTATATGTGTCTCAGCGAGTATGTGTGTGTGAGTGAGCAAGTATGTATGTATTAAGTTGTGTGTGTGTGTGATGTGTGTGTGTGTGTGTGTGTGGTGGTGTTGTGTGTGTTGTGTGTGTGTGTGTGTGTGTGTGTGTGTGTGTGTGTGTGTGTGTGTGTGTGTGTGTGTGTGAACAAGTGTGAGTTTGATGTTCTAGGCAATTCATCATTTCTTTAAGGTTAGTTGTGAATTTTCTGGTGACATCCCCTCTCCTTGTCGTCAGGGTGAGGGTGGGAGTGAGTGTTTGATGCTTTGATTTTAGTAGTGAATGTTAGTTGACTATTACTGCAGGTTTATCCTGTGCTACATCTCACACATTGGCACATGTTACTGACAGTCAGCAGAGTGACGGTTCCCTTCCTGTCATGGTTTAAGTGGGATAAGGTGTTTTTGCTGTTAGTTAACAGGGAACCAAAGGCTGGAAGGAGATTTCTGATAGTCAGTCGTCAATAGGCAAGTTTTATGACTCTCCAATCCTTTGCGATATGGTGTGATAAATCACTGACAGAATTACACTCGCTCCTGCACATGCCCATTGGTGAGCGGGTGAGGTTGGTTTCGCTGTTGACCGGAAATGTGTCCAGCTGCTCAGGAAGATTGTGCAGCTGGTGAAAGACAGCTGCCTGAGAACAAACTCAGTGTCTTCACCCCCTGATCACAAGACAGAAATGACCATTGTTTATTCATTTTTCTTGGAAGCTGCATCCTCTGCTTTCTCCCCTCTGGGATCATGCTGTACCAGGTTCCTTCCTGTGGAGCCTTGCTGGCCTCCATCATCGCCACCAACGCTATCAATCTGAGCCGGAACCATGGTGCTGAGGTGACTCCAATTCTCCCTCATTCACTGTAGAGAGTTAGCTGGTCACCTAACTGCTACTCCCCCCACCCCCCACACAATACCCCCGCAACACCAATGCTGATAGACTTCAAATCAGCAGCAAATTATATGGACAACAGTTTGGATTGACATGGCGCCTGTAACCTAGATTAACAATAAGCCAATTTTGATGGCAGGACAGGTGCCCAAAAGCTTGGCCAAAGGGGTAAAGTTTAGGGGGGGGGGGGTGGTATCTTAAAGGAAGAGATTGGGGTAGAGGGGCAGAGAGGTTGGGGAAGGAATTCCAGAGCTTGGAGCCCAGGCAGCTGAGGGCACAGCCACCAATGATTGAATGGTTATAATCAGGGTATAGGGACATAGAAATTAGGAGCAGAAGTCAGCAAATTTAGCCCTCCTGCTCCTCTTCAATCAGATCATGGCTGATGTCTCCCTGGGGTCTCAAATCCATTTCCCCTCCTGTTCGCCATATCCCTTATCCTTTTTTTATTAGAAATATCTCCTTCTTAAAACCATTCAACGATTCAGACTCCACTACGCTATGTGGCAGTGAGTTCCACAGATTCACCACCCTCTGTGAGAAGCAGTTCCTCACCATCTAATGTAATCATAGAATTCTTACAGTGCAGAAAGTGGCCATTTGGCCCATCAAGTCTGCACTGATCACAATCCCACCCAAGCTCTATATATTTACTCACTAATCCCTTTAACCTACGCATCTCAGGACACTAAGAGACAATTTTAGCACGGCCAATCAACCTAACCCGCACATCATTGGATTGGGGCAGGAAACCCACACAGACATGAGGAGAATGTGCATACTCCATACAGACAGTGACCCAAGTCAGGAATCGAACCCAGATCCCTGGAGCTGTGAAACAGAAGTGCTAACCACTGTGCCACCAGTGTTAAATCTGCTGCCTCTCAGCCTATACCTGTGACCTCTTGTGCTAGATTGCCCCACAAGGGGGAAATGTGAGATGCACAGGAGACCAGAGCTGGAGGAATGCAGAGATTATGGGGGAGAGTTGTGGGACTGCAGGAAATGACAAATGATAGAGAGGCCATGGGAGAGGGATGGATTTGAAAACACAAGGATGAGAATTTTAATTACAGGCAGGAGCTCTAATCTTGGAGATCCAAAGCCGTCAATTTTAATAGCTTGATTAACCAGCTGCAGATTTGAAAATGTCACACTATTTCTGCATGGTTGGTGCCCACACTGAGGCAGAGGACGCCAGTTTGTAATGGGTTATGACAATTAAATTGTTGTGTCACTTTAAGACCAGCATTAATCTCCACTTGTCATCCCTGCTTAATGCAGGTTGTAAAAGGTTCCATGTTTTAATGAATTGGGATGCATGAGGTCTTTTAGTATTGAATAACTGACAATGCACTGGTCACCCTGAACCCACCATAAAATCTCAGAGAGCAGTGGAAATATGATAATCTGGCCGGGGAGGACATTAATTTCCTAATCAAAACACTGGCCAGTGACAGTCAAGTAATTATCTTTCTGGCCATCAGTCACGCCGGTGCTCTCCCCTCCTTTCATCTTCCAGCTTCATCAATTAATCGTGTTTAGCAAGCCGCACCTTTTGCTCTCCGAAGCCCTCACGCCCTTTTTGAGATGCAGAGCCCATTTGCAGCCAAAAAGAGTGGTGAATATTCGAATCTTGACTTGGCACTCAGCAGAGCATTCTTACAGAGTGACCTCCCAACAAGAGCTAAAGCATCCATCAGTGCTCTGCTGACAGCTCCGCTCTGGACACATGCTAATTTGCCCCCTTTGTTTCAGGGTGAACGATTTCACAGTACTTATCAACAATGGCTTTTTTGCATAAGCCTCCTTGTTTGAGGATTGCATTTGAATCTTTTTGTCTCTCGCTATCCTCCCCCCCTTAACCCACACTCCCCGTCCCCGTATAAATAAAATAGCAAGGGACAAATGTTTTGTTTTTAAATTCAGTGTGTTACAAGGGATTACCAATAGGATTAAGTGTGTCGGCCTGGCCATTTTATATTCATTGCAGCCAAGTGCACAAATAGAGAACATGGTTATTCGCAGAGATCAGCTGTAGCACAGTCTTTGTCTCTCCAGAGGCACTGCAATTTATATATACATAAACAAGCTCACTGTGTTTTAAAATGTTCTTGTGTATTGAGCCTGTATTGCAACACAATCAGAAATTAAATCCACACTTTCTCCCATCCACATTTTGACACAGTGAATAAAATATCCCACTGCCTTGACGTTGCTTTGTTAGAAGTCTGACAACCCCAGGTTTAAGTCCAACTGATTTGCTTGTGAGTTTACTATCAAATAAATCGGTTGGACTTAAACCCGATGTTGTCAGACTTCTTACTGTGTTTACCCCAGTCCAATGTTGGCATCTCCACATCATGACTGCTTTGTTAAGCAGACCCATAGTAACATTGGGTTCTCGCAGAGACTGAAAGAAGATAGCAACACAAAGTGAAAAATGACATGCAGATACTGAAAGGCAAAACAACTCCTGCATAACATCATTCCGATTATTTTCCAAGAACGCCAGAGGTTTCAGTTCTGGCCTTTTGCATTTCTCTGACTTTCCAGTGGTCCATTATTGGTGGCCATGTTTTCAGCTGTTTGGACCAAGAACTCTAGAATTCCGCTTCTAAAACTCTCCACGCTGAACTGCTCTCTCTTTCAGAAGCTATCTTTTCTGCCCTAATATCTCCTGATGCATCTCTGTGTCAAATCTTGTTCCAATGAAGCACCTTACCTCCCAATTAAAGATGCTACATTAATACAATTTGTTATAGTAAGCAACATGTAACTGAACCAAAGTTCCTGTATTCTTATCTGGGATGTTGGCAAAAAAAAACACTGTCCTCGATTGAGGAGAAACCTCTTTCTCCTGGAAGTGTTGAGAATGTGGAATCTGTGACCATGGTGAGTGGTTGAGTGAGGAAAGAATAGAAGAGTGTGTTGTCAGGGTAATATGGAGTAAATGGGTCGGAGTGTGGAACAGGAACTCAAGCACAGATCAATTAGGTTGACATTCCATTTCAATTCCTCCAATTTTTAAGCATGCATTGCTCCCAGCACAAGAACAACTTGGCTTAGAAACTTTGATCCATTAATCTATTTCTCCTGTACGTAGTACAATCATTATATAAAATATACACATGTGAATATCAACTCCTGAAAATTCAATTTAATAAATACTGGGATTCTGATAAATGAAATATTACCTCTTCAGGTGGAATTCTTCAATTTAATTGTGAATCTCACCTGGAAATTTTGCAATTATTTTTCCTTTTCAATATTTCTATCATCCTGGTCTCTAATTAGTTTAGTTTTTAGGTTATTTATTAGTGCCATAAGTAGGCTTACGTTCACACTGCAATGAAGTCCCTGTGAAAATCCCCCTGGTCACCACATTCCAATGCCTGTTCAGGTACACTGAGGAAGAATTTAGTATGGCCAATGCACCCTAACCAGCCTTTCAGGCTGTGGAAGGAAACCGGAGCACTCAGCGGAAGCCCATGCAGACACGGGGAGAATGTGCAGTCAGTCACCCAAGCCGGGTCCATGGTGCTATGAGGCAGTAGTGCTAACCACTGTGCCACCATGCCACCCTATTTCAATTCCAGTTCAGATTTTGATGCTTAATAATATTTGATGTTTGATTATAACAAGCTGTGTTTAACCCTGGGAAGTGATTAGCAAAAACAAAGCCCTCCAGTGGAGTCGGATTGCACAACAATCCCACCCAGGTCCTGTTCGTGTAACCCCACATATTTAACCCCACAATTGCTAGTCTCTTGACAATAAAGGCCAATTTAGCATGGCAAATCAAACTAACCTGCACATTTTTGGACTGTGGGAGAAAACTGGAGCACCAGGAGAAACCCACACAGACACGGGGAGAATGTGCAAACCCAACACAGACAGTGAGCCAAGGCTGGAATCAAATCCAGGTTCTTAACGCTGTGAGGCAGCAGTGTTAACCACTGTGCCACCATGCCGCCCCACTTCAACATTAACAGATTAGCATTTTAACATTTAGATATTTTAACAAAGTACTGTTTACCTTTACATTGACCCAATTTGATTTTACTTTTAAACAGTCAGTAGGATCCATTACCTGCCTGAAAGGGTCTGGTTTATTTCTGAGTTTGGAATCGGACAAGGTTGAACATTCCTTACAATGATATTTTTTTTGAAAAGCTACTAATGAAAACTCCGCTGTCCTTTACATCAGAATGCTTTCCAGCCAACCCCACGACACCCTATATTGTCAAGGTGATTAATAATTGGTGGGAATTAAAGGACTTACGACAACAGGTGAGTTGACCAGATTTGAGAGGAGGTGGCTGAGCAGAGAAGCTTCACCTGAGGGTGGCTTCTGTCAAAGGTCAGTTGTAATGGGACTCCTTGCATTCTCCAGACCTGTAAATGAGGTGAGGGGATGATATGCTCCACTGAATACTCTGTCTGCTGGCCTCACCAACCCGATTGCTTAGCTCTATAGCCATGGTCACTGACCCAGAGATGCCTGCCGCAGAAAACTTGTCTCAAATTTTCTACCTCGTCCATCATCTTCATGCGAAACAAAGATTAAGTGAAATTCCATTCAGCCAGTTGAGGTGGCTTCTAAATACAGTTTAGAGAGCTTCTAAATTAGAATCCAGTTAATTTGCCTTTGCTAAACATATCTCCTGTGTTCACTCTGACTATGTAGAGTCCTTGGTCTCTGAGAGTTACCTATTGTGGCTTCCATTCTGTCATTATGGAAAAGATAAGGAAGGCCCCAAGAAGTACCTCAACTGATAGGGGAGGCAATGGACTAGTGATACTATCGCTAGACTATTCATCCAGAAACTCAACTAATGTTCTGGGGACCCGGGTTTGAATCCTGCCACAGCAGATGATAGAATTTGAATGCAATAAAAATATCTGGAATTAAGAATCCACTGATGACCTTGAAGCTATTGCCGATTGTCAGAAAAACTTATTTGGTTCCCCAATGCCCTTTAGGGAGGGTAATCTGCCGTCCTTACCTGGTCTGGCCTACGTTAGGTCGGCGCGATGGCACAGTGTTTAGCACTGCTGCCTCACAGCACCAGAGACCGAGGTTCAATTCAGGCCTCGCATGACTGTCTATGTGGAGTTTGCACTTTCTCTGCATGGGTTTCCTCCGGCTGCTCCAGTTTCCTCCTACAGCCCAAAAATGTGTGGGTTAAGTTAATGGGCCATGCTAAATTGACCCTAATGTCGAGGGATTAGCAGGGTCAATGTGTGGCATTACAGGAATAGAGTTTGGGTGGGATTGCGGTCGGTACAGACTCTATAGGCCAAATGGACTCCTTCTATAATGTAGAGATTCTATGACTCCAGACCCACAGAGATGTGGTTAACTCTCAACTGCCCTCAGGCAGCTGGGGATAGGGAATAAATGCTGGCCAGCCACTAATGCTCATGTCCCACAAAAATTAATGTAAATCTGATGTTGACAGATTTTTGTTAATTAAAGGATATGGGACAATATGGAGCTAGGGTGACAGATCAAACACAATCTCTCTGAATTGATGGGAGGAGCAAGGGGTTGAATAGCCTTCCTCTTTCCTGTGTTCCTGAGGGGAGCCACGAACCAGCAGCTATTAAGTAGAAATGATTCTGTACTTGGAATCATAGATCATTTGCATTTTGATGGCACAGTTCCATTTTTGCAGTGTTATCGTCATCACAGACAGATGGTCTGAACACTGCGGGTGGGCATTTGATTGGACCCCGGAGACTTGCGAACGCTTCCTTCAGCTTTCATTTGCCGTGTTGACCTGGGATCCATCACCTCCAACACACAACATGACTTGGATCCAGGACGGTGCCAGTTCCTGTGCATATTTCTGTGTGGCGTGCATGGATATTGAAGCAGACACACATTGAAGTGGCCTCAATAAAATCCTTTTCAAGATCTTGGCACAGGGGATGAGGCTGATTGCTTCCATTATCTAAAGTTTCTGCATGAGGCTTTGAGTCATCCAAGGACAGGAAATCGTTCTTGGGGATAACTTTTATCGTCACCTTTAGCTCTTTTTTTTTGGTTTTTATTTATTAATTTCGGGTGGCACAGTGCTTAGCACTGCTGCCTCACAGCGCCAGGGATCTGGATCGGATTCCTGGCTTGGGTGACTGTCTGTATGGCGTTTGCGTGGATTTCCTCCGGTTGCTCCAGTTTCCTCCCACAGTCCAAAAGACATGCTGCTTAGGGTGCATTGACTGTGCTAAATTCTTCCCAGTGTACCTGAATAGGTGTCAGAGTGTGGGGGATTTTCAAAGTAACTTCATTTTGCAGTGTTAATGTAAGCCTACAAAGTTTTACAGTTTATGTATTAGTGTCACCACACTGGTCCAAACCTCCCACCTAAACAGCAAGCTCTTTCGATAATACTTACTGAGCTGACACGTTGAAGGGGTAGAGTGAAGGGATGAGTTTTGATGTGCTAATCTGTTGGAACCAGCCATTCTCTCCCGCATCCACTCCAGTGTATGAGTCTACACGAGGGTCGTGCAAGATGCAGTCCAGCAGAACTTACATGCAACTTCACTCCTCCACATTCAAAGTCAATGTGGGAATATGCGTACCCTGTACCAGTCTTCTGTGCCGGTAATCATAGAATTCCTACAGTACAGAAGGAAGCCATTCGGCCCTTCGAGCCTATACCGACCACAATCCCACTCAGGTCTTGTCCCTGTAACCCCACACATTTACCCTGCTAATCCCCCTGACAGTCACAGTCAATTTAGCATGGCCAAGCCACCTAACTTGCATATCTTTGAACTGTGGGAGGAAACCGGAGCACCCGGAGGAAACCCAGGCAGACACAGGGAGAAACCCAGAGACAGTCACATGAGGCCTGAATTGAATCTGGTTCACTAGCGCAGTGAGATAACAAGGCTGATTACTGTGTCACCACGCTGCCCTGACATAGACATCTGTTCGGGTCAATGCACCCAACCCGCAGGGTCTTCCAGACTGTGGGAAGAAACCGGAGCACCTGGAGGAAACCCACACAGACATGGGGAGAATGTGCAAACTCCATACAGACAGTGGCCTGAATTGAACCTCGGTCCCTGGCGTTGTGAGGCAGCACTGCTAACCACTGTACCACCGTGCCACCCTTTTGATCTTTGAAAGGTGCACGAAATCCGGAGTTAACTCAGTCCTTCCCAAGTTTGATTCATCTGAAATAAATATGTTCTGTTTGGTGAGCACTAAGATCAACCTATTAAAGTTACTAAGGACTGACCAATTTGTTGATAGGGTTTTTAAAGAGCTCCCTTGATGATCCAATAGATAAGTGCGCGTGATAGTGAGGTGCAGGTTCACAGCGTAATATGTCTGAGCCCTGATCTTTGATGAGATGTGTATACAGTGCCAAAGCATCAGTTGGGATCATTCAACTTGTCTCGCTGCTAAGGAGGGAAAATATATCAGGCTGCTTTATAAAAAAAATACAATCAAACCCAAGTTCCTGGTCCTAATCAGCATTTAACGAGCAAACCCACCCACGGGTCATATCTCTCAGATTATCTTATTTCTGAGATGAAAAACAACAAGTGATATTGATCCAGGGATTCTGCTTCCCGTCTGATAAATTTATATTGTGTGCCACCGGTAAACACTGACTGGCTTGAACTCTTCACTCCTGCATTTAGAGCAATTCAAATAGCACACAGGGCCATTGCATCATGAAAAAAAAAATCAATGATTTATTATCCCCTGTGAGCGAGGAAGACAGGCTGAAACAAGCATGGGTCAGAGAAGAATGGGGTGAGCAATCTCAGCGAGATGCAGAGGCCAGAGTCAGAGAGAGAAAGACTGGGAGAGATCTGGACCTTGGGCAACATGAGACCAATCATGATGCAAATCTGATTGTTTCATATTTATAGGTTCATAAGATATAGGAGCAGAATTAGGCATTCGGCCCATCGAGTCTGTTCTGCCATTCGATCATGGTTGATCTGCTCCTCATCCCCATTTTCCTGCTTCTCCCCATAATCCTTCAACTCATTACCGATTAAAAATCTATCTAACTCCTCCTTAAATTTCCCCAGCATCCACTGCACTTTGGGGTAGCGAATTCCAAAGACTCACAACCCTTTTGGAGAAGCAGTTTCTCCTCAACTCTGTTTTAAATTTGCTGCCCCTTACCCTAAGACTGTGACTTCTCGTCCTAGCATATCCCACAAGAGAAAGCATCCACTGCACGTCTACTTTATCCAGACCTTTTACCATTTTGTATACCTCAATTTGATCTCCACTCATTCTTCTAAATTCCAGACAGCATAGGCCTAAACTGTTCAACCTCTCTTCATACGACAAACCCCTCATCCCTGAAATCAATCTAGTGAATCTCCTCTGAACTGCCTCCAATGTCACTACATCTTTCCTCAGATAGGGGGAACAAAACTGTGCGCAACACTTGAAGTTAGTGGTTATGAATATTATGAGAGATACAGAGCAGATCTCTAATCCTCTATTACAGATAAAGGCACTATGTGAAAACACCCCTCACTAGGTATAAGCTGTAATATTCAGCAGGCATTGTTATTTTCGAAGATGATATTGACAGATAGTAACCAAATGATAACGTCGATATTGGTTTGGTTTTAATCCTTTCATCCGGTCTTATTAATTATCAAATGATGGAATCAAGGAATGGATCCAGCATGAAAGAGGACCATTCAGCCCATCATCTCCATGCTGGTCCACTACAGGAACTACTCAGCTGGTCCCACTTGTCCACCTTTTCCCCATTCTCTTCACATAATTCAGCTTCCAACTCACTTTCAGGCAATGCAATCCAGACACTAACCACTCTCTGCACAAAATTGTTTTCTTCCTGCCTGTATTGGTGCTTTTGCCACTAAGGCTGGCAAAGTTGTTAGCACTGCTGCCCCACAGTGCCCTGGGCCTGTGTTCAATTCCCGGCTTGGGTCATTGCCTGCACAGAGTCCGCACATTCTCCCCATGTCTGCATGGGTTTCTTCTGGGTGCTCTGGTTTCCTCCCACAGATCAAACGACCTGCTGGTTTGGTGGATTGGCCATGCTAAATTCTCCTTCATGTATCCAAACAGGCATTGGAGTGTGGCGACAAGGGGATTTTCATTGCAGTGTTAATGTTAGCTAACTTGTGACACAAATAAGTAAACTTTAAACTGTCAATACCTCAAATCGATGACTGCTGCCTCCCATTAATGGGAGGAGTTTCTATTGACTCCATTCAAATCTTTCAATCATTTTGAATACCTCTCTCAAACCTCCTCTTAACATATTCTTCTCCAAGGAGAACATTCAACCCCCATTTCTCAAACCTATCCACAGGACTGAAAGTCCCGCATCCCAGCATCCATTCTCAGAAATCCTTTCTGTATCCTTATGAATCTTCTGCTGAAGTATTGGTGCCCAGAGCTGGACTTGATACTCTTGTTGAAACCAAATCGGAGTTTTCCAAAAGGTTCCCATTACTTTCCTTTCCATTTATTTCCATTATCCCCCCCCCACCACCACCACCACCCCCCACCACCGCTCCTTTTACCTTTTCAACTCTTTAATTTTCATTTCCAGTTTCAGACTCCGTTCCCTAATGATGTCAACGGCTAGTGACCTGTTTCCGAGCTGCTCTGGGGTTGATTGCTAAGAGATTTGTGTCTGGGATCTGGGCTTTCTAATGACTCACTTCTGCTGAGGTTAGACTGGGGTCTTTGCATGATGGTCCGTATGAACGATTTTTCAGTATCCCTCAATGTAACAAATTTGCAGCATTCTACACCAGGTCAGTGCTGGAGTTTGGAGGCCAGGATTGGCTGGGCTCCTGAGAGTCTACACAATCCTAAAGAAGGTTAAAGTGTCTTCTTGTCTGATTTCCTCTGATTGTTTCAAATTTCTCTTCACAATTAGGAGAATTAAAAACAAAGTTCCAAAAGATGTTTCTGAAGTGAATACTTTGGAATGAAACTGTATTGCTACATTACACTCACATGCTCACCCATACATTCATAAGTTGCGCGCTTACATGTACACATTCATATTCACACACATGTACACATACTCATTCAAACACGCATAGGCGCACGCATGCATACACATATACGCTGGAGTTCTACTTCCCCGCCTGGCACGGAAATTGGAGCTGGTGAGGGGTGGACACTGGAAAGGTCTGTTAACCTCAAACAGGATTTTCCAGTCTTGGGTCGAGGCTGTAAAACCCTGCCCGTACAGTCTTACCCACACACACCGTCACACACACACAGATATAATCTCAGGCACATACATCGTCTCACACACACACACACACACACACACACTCATATACACACACACACACACACTCACACACACACTCTCACTCATACACATGCCCATACACTCACACATACATTCGCACACAGAGACATACAAACACACAAGCACAGACACTCTCAGACACACACACATATTCAGGCATCAGTGTATCTATAAATTTATATGCACACTCCCAACTCATTTACAGAATCATTCGGGAACACAAAATCCCTTTACAGCCATCTTGAAATGTTAGTGCAAAGTTGCTGCTTGTGGATGCCTTCCATTTGTACAAACAATTGTCTAACTGTGCTAGGGTTGGGGAGAAGGGGAACTATGGGTCATTAGCTTGTAATATGATATTCAGTGAGCGTGACGGTTGTGATTTTTATCACTGTGTTGTGCTTTTTCCATTGTAAAGAGGTTTGCAAAATATCTTTTCACAAAGGTGTTGCCCCTTCAGCCCATGTTCATTTATTGTATTGTTTTCCTTGGCATTTCCTTGAATGAATGGACAGGAGAAAATGCAATCTGGTTGTACCCACATTGTGTTGGAGTTACTTAGACAAGCAGAGCCAAGATACGCTCTGATGCTACTGAACAAAAGAGAGGAGATCTTTCTACTGACCTCTTGCCAAGGTCACAGAATGGGCAATTATAGAATGATGCAGCTCATGAGGAGGCCATTCATCCCATCATACCTGTGCAAGCTCTTTGGAAGAGCAATCCAATTAGTCCCACTCCCTGCTCTTTCTGTAAATTAGTCACTTCCAAGTCTTTATCTAATTCTTTGTTTGGAAGTTATTACTGATTCTGCTTCAGGCTATGCATTCCATGTCCCACTGTGTAACAAGATGTTTCCTCATCTTGCCCCTGGTACTTTTAGCAATTACCTTACATTCCATTGCTCTGGACCAAACCTCCTGCCATTTTCTTTGGAATGTTCACAGCAATAGCTTACACACGTGACCTCTGAGAATCAAAGGTAGCCTCTAACTAGCTTTTCATCTCTTCTCCATGTTCAATACATTGTACAACTTCGAATAACTTGCATTTATGTAACATCTTTAACGTCCCGAGATGCTTCACAGGAACTGTGAAACTATGAAACAACACCCTACGCCATGATGCACACAGCAACAGTGGACTCAGTTCCTCAAGAACATAGTCAAGTGAGGTAAATTTTAAGGAGTTTCCTCTTAAAGGAGGAAGAAGAGGGGGAGAGATTTAGGGAGCGAATTCCAGAGCTTAGGCTGCAGGCAGCTGAAGTAGAGGATGGAAAAGGTGGAGCGATGGAAATCTGGAATGCAGAAGAAGCCAGAATGGTGCTGATGCCTCGGGTGGGTTGTGGGGCTGGAGGAGGCCGCAGAGATTGAGAGGGGGGAAGAATTTAAGAAGAACTTGATAGTTGTGGCTTTGCTTAACTGGGAGTCAATGTAGGTCAGCTTTTAAAAAAAATAAATTCCCAATTCATTTTACCTCAAAACCGCCTGATTCTCTGCCCCTTTCTGTCCTTGACTTTTCTCCCCATTTGGTTCTGAATTTTGTTCAATTGTGTGCATCTAATTGATGTTAGCTGCGTGACAGCAAAACCACAGATCATTCTTGTCTTTAAATAATTGCCTCTCACATGCTTCGCAACAAAGCCCAGGAGATAGTAATGAGGAGTCCATGGCTATTTTGTCACCTCCCTGGTGTGGGATCTGCCACTTCCATTCATTCTCTGATAGCCTCACTAACCACAATCCAACAACTATAATCAAAGTCTTCTCACCCACACAGCTCTGCAGCACATATTCATCAGCTGATTCACTGCAACCTTTCAGCCATCATCTTCTACACACTTCTAACAACAGTAAGCTGGGAGACAAGAATTCAGAGATTCAGATGATTCTATAAATCAGCAGAGCAAGCTTAGATCATAGCTTGCCTCACAGCACCAGGGACCAGGGTACTTTTACAGATGCACCATAGAAAGCATTCTCTCTGGTTGTATCACAGCTTGGTCTGGGCTCCTGCTCTGCCCAAGACCACAAGGAACTACTAAAGGTTGTGAATGTAGCCCAATCCACCACGCAAACCAGCCTCCCATCCATTGACTCTGTCTACGCTTCCAGCTGCCTCGGCAAAGCAACCGGCATAATTAAGGACCCCACACATCCCGGATATTTTCTCTTCCACCTTCTTCCGTTGGGAAAAAATACAAAAGTCTGAGATCATGTACCAACTGACTCAAGAACAGCTTCTTCCCTGCTGCTGTCAGACTTTTGAATGAACTGACTTCACAATGAGTTGATTTTTCTCTACACCCTAGCTATGACTGTAACGCTACATTCTGCACTGTCTCATTTCGTTGTCCATGAACGGTATGCTTTGTCTGCATAGCATGCAAGAATCAATGCTTTTCACTGTATACTAATACATATGATAATAATAAATCAAATCAAAAATCAAACCAATTCTGGCCTTGGGTCACTAGCATGTTATCCCCACCTCTATGTGGGTTTCTTCCTGTTATTCCCATAGTTGAAGATGTAGCAGGTTAAGTTGATTAGCCATGCTAAATTGCCCCTTAGTGTTTCAGGACCTGCAAGTTTGGTGGATTGGCCATACTCAATTGCCCCTTAGTGTCAGGGGTATTAGCAAGATAAATACATGGAGTTACAGGAATAGAGTTTGGGAGGATTGTTGTTGGTGCAGGTTCAATAGGCCAAATGGCCTTTTTCTGCACTGTAGGAATTCTATGATGATTCTATGATATGTGAACATCCTCTAGATCCTGAAACTGAGCTACATCCCAACAAAGTGCAGCAAGTGTGATAGGGAACAGATGATGGATTTTTGTGATGTTGATTGGAGGATAAAGTTTGGCTCAGACATCGGAGCTAACTCCCCTCTCTTCCTCAAAATAGTGCTGTAGAATCTATTACATTCATCTGATGGAGCAGACGGGATCTTGATTTCATACTCATCCTAAAAAATACACCCCTAACACTGCAGCACTCCCTCAGTATTGCACTGGAGTAGCAGCCTTGAGTTTCGTGCTTGAGACCTTTAGTGGAACTTAAACTCACAACCTTCTGACTCAAAAGCAAAATAAAAAGGCACAACTACCACTAGTAATAACCCCACTGTTAATATAACTATTTAATAATGACATACTGTCATTCTAATAAACTAATAACAATCACATTAATGCTGAAAAGTACAACGTTTACTCCAATTGTTGAATAAATTCACTTTGTTATTGTGATTGTTGAACAGCCTCTATCTATTTTTTGTAATCAGAGTTTCAGAGGCTTAGTAAACTTCTCAATGTTCTGGTGTAAGTTCCACCAGCCAACTGGTCAAAGTGTTAATCCTCCAAAAATAGCTCTGTTGGCCAAGGATGCCATTCATATGCTTGATACCAGAATCCCAACTGTTCGGCTCGGAACTCGGTCATGGCAGGAGCCTCCTAGGAGGACAGCAGAAATGTTTAGAGATGTTCTCAAAGCATCCCTGAAGAAGCCATGCCTCTCTGCAAACTCGTGGGTGATCCTGGCTTGTGATCAACTAAAGTGAAGAGGGTTCATGTGGGACTGCATCTATCACCTGGAGGGATGCTGTTGGGAATGTGCAGAGATGAAGTCAAGGCATCAGAGGGAGCGCACAAACTTCCAAACAACCCATCCAACAGAATAATCTCCCGTTCCATTAATCTAGATAATGTCCTACTTGATAACTCTTGTAGATTTAATAATTGCTGTAACCTTAAAGCAAGCTTACAATAAATATTGTAATTCAGATAGTGGTCTAATATACTGGAAAATCTAACTGCTTTAACTGATACACATAACAAGTAAAAAACTTTATTAGTCACAAGTAAGGCTTATATTAACACTGCAATGAAGTTACTGTGAAATTTCCCCAGTCACCACACTGACACTTTTTTGGGTCATTGCACCCAACAGCCTTTCAGAATGTGGGACGAATCCAGAGCACCCAAAGGAAACTCATGCACACATGGGGAGAACATGCAGACTCTACACAGATACTGATCCAAGCCAGGAATTGAATCTGGACCCCTTGTACTGCAAAACAACAGTGCTAACCACTGAGCTACCATGCCACTTCTAAACATCGCGTAACCCTGGCACTTACATTTTACTGATGGAGGTCCTAACTTAAGCTTTAAGCATTACCCTCGTAACTCTAATGATGATAGCTTGACCTTTGAATGAACATACCTTGCATTAAGTTGATCTTTCTTTACACCCAAACTATGGCTGTAAAATTACATTCTGCACCCTCTCCCTTCCTTCTCCATGCTTTGCCTGTATAGCACAAAAGAAACAATGCCTTTCACTGTATGTTAGTACATGTGACAATAATAAATTAAATCAGATCAAATCAAACACCTTACCCCTAACTCACTGAAAAAATAATTTGCAAGTCAGAACTCTGTCAGTATAAGGAATTATATCACCCTTATCAAAATATTATGCAAAGGCAATGATATACCTGAAGACAAATGTCATTACATAAACACACCCTTCTGCATTTTGTGTAGTCCTGCAAACATAAATAGATACCTGCGTGGTTGTTCAGTATGAACACAGAAGGGATAAAAACAGCACTGAAATGCTTAACACTGTTCATATCGGACAGTCCATCTAAGCTAAGCGGAATTTATAAAAGCTTTCTTGGAGTGAGTGGAGCCTGTTCAATGCTGATTTACAAGTAACATGTGCTGTGTTACTGTAATTTATAGAACACAGATGGCCAGGGAGTGCCCCTGTTGACTTGTGACTGCAATGGAAACTGAGACTGTGTCATCTGCTGTGGCTACCTTTCCTGCGTTTCCCAAAAGCCTCGCTCCAAACTAGATTTCTCTCTCAGATAAAGCAATCACAGCAACACTGGAGTGTTTGCTCACTCAAAATAAATACTCTTTAATTTAGATTTCACCTCATAGTCACTAATTTCATGTTGCTCTTATATTAGTTCCTGAATTTTATGCCTAGTGAGAACCTGGGAACAGCACCTAATCAATAAACTCAATCCTGGGATCATTAACATACCTGCTCCGTGGCTCGTTCAAACAATCCAGACATACTTTTCCAGTTATATCAAATTGGTCAGAGGCTGGTGTTGTATGCTTCTCTCAGGGTCAAATCCTAGAATGAAAGAATCCCTACAGTGCAGGAGGAGGCCATTCGGCCTGTGGAGCCTGCACTGACAACAATCCCATCAAGACCCTATTTATCTTAACTAGTCCCCCTGATACTTGGCCAATTCAGCTTGGCCAATCAACCCAACCCACGCATCTTTGATCTGGGGGAGGAAATCAGAGCACCCAGAGAAAACCCACGCAGGCACAGGGAGGACATGCAAACTCCATACAGACAGAAACCCGAGGCTGGAATTGAGCCCGGGTCTCTGGCGCTGTGAGGCAACAGTGCTAACTACTGTGCCACCATGCTGCCCTGGTCTGTGTTTTTCTATTATGTGCAAAAATAACTGACAGTGGAAGAACTATCAAATAATCTATCCTGTCCCTTATTATAGTGATGCATTAAGGACTACAATATGCATATTCCCCACCTGTCTCCTAAACCAGGGAAATGCGATATAGGATATACAGGATATATCACAGGATATAAACTTAAACCAACCTCGCAGCAAACCATTCGCAAATGCCTGTTTGTCAGTTACTGGAAACAAATCCATGTGAATCCACAACTGACTCTAACCAGCAGTAAAGAATTAGTATCAAGCTAGCAATCAACCTGCATCCAGTTTTAACATTACTGCTGTTGGTGACACAGAACTGACACCAAAATGGGCCCCACCCCCCCGGGAGAACTTTCTTTGATGAAGAAATCTTTACCTGAATCAGAAAAAGTGATCGCTTCTTTGACAGACTGACTGTGATCAGCATGTGACTCATGTCCATGATGGACTCAATGTTTTGACGGTGGGGGGACCAGGGATCACAGTCTGAGGATTTGAGCATTTAGAGTGGAGATGAGGAGACATTTCTTCACCCAAGAGTGATGAGCCTGTGGAATTCATTCCCACAGGAAGCAGTTGATTCCAAAACATGAATATGTGCAAGAGGCGGCTGGATATAGTACTTGGGACGGACGGGATCAGAGGTTATGGGGAGAAAGCAGGATTAGGCTATTGAATTGGACGATCAACCATGATTGGGATGCATGATGGAGCAGGCTTGAAGGGCTGAACAGCCTCTCCTGCTCCCATCTTTTACGTTTCTATGTTTATCATGTAACATGATCCTGTTTCTGGATAACTTTGGCAAAGAATCACCTGGACTCAAAATGTCAGCTCTTTTCTCTCCTTACAGACGCTGCCAGACCTGCTCTTTCCAGCATTTTCTCTTTTGGTTTTGATCTTGTTTCTTCTCTCTGCCATGAAACTTGGTCCGTACCTTGGCAAATCGACGTTCAAACAAATCAGGTTGAAAACCCCTGAGCGAAGGGCTGTTTGATGCACTTGGAATGCATCGATGAACACGGGGGGCGAAGCTCATTGGTGCACCAGGAATGATAAATATGTCAAGGGACTCAACACTTTGTGCCTGCCCCAGATCATATCCATCATCCAAATCAAATAATAGGAACATATCCTAATAGAAAATCAAACAGTGATGACAACAGCAAAGCTTTGGTAGGCTGGGCAAGTTCTCTAAAGGGATGAGGAACGGTTTGCAGAAACATTCTGCACAGTTAGCTCAATAAAAAGAAAGCATTTTGTAAAGTGGCCAAAAACAGAGTGAGAAGGAATTGAAGTTATATTTGACTTTGTTCATAGCTTTCAGAAACATCTCAAACTCCTCACATATCAGTCAGTATCTTGCTCTTGTCGGAGAACTCCCTTCAGCTCCGTGGAGGAGGGCACATCATTGGGATTAAGAGCCTTTCAAGGACTTAAGAGGCCACCATTGGACCTTCCCAGTCATCGAGGTCCCTGGCAGCAGATCTCCCACCTGATGCCAGGCCTGCTTGATCGGGCACCGAGTACCCAACAAGGAGGGATTCTCCAGCAAGGCAAACCTGAAAAACCTGGCAAACCCAAGGGTGTGCAAGCTCCATCATCCTGAGGCCACCATTCAATGGCAGTCTGCTCAGTGGTGGTGGGTATGAATTGGTTCATTGATGAACCTAACTGACATCCCACCACCAGCATCTCGGAATCTGGCATCAACCCCTTCCACCCTCCGACTTTATCAGAGAGGCTTTAGCTGCTACCAAAAGACTGAGGGGGTGCTTCTTCCACTGTTGAGTGGGCATGGTGCCCATGTTTCTTGCCACTAGAATGGGTTGCAGTAGATCTGGGCAATGCAGTTAACTGTTTCTGTGAAAGCAAGATAATTCTTGAGACATACTCAGAGGCAAAGAAATTGTGCAGCATTGACACAAGCAACCAGGAGATGTTTATGGTGGGTTGTTCCCAGGGACAAAAGCAGAAAATCTCCACAGGTCAGTTGAGAGTTTGGAGCTAACTGTCTGGATGATTCTTCATCAGAAGCTTACAGGAATATGGCTGGCAAATCCCTTGGGACTGCTCCTATTTCAGCAGCAGGACTTCCTCGGAAATGTGATAGAAATGCTGGTTCCTTGGTTTGTGCTGCCAAAGTTACCTCAGTGGAGATGGGGATGAGGAGAGGGGCTTGGGGAGAGAGGGCTGAGGGAGGGAGGGGGTGTAGCTCTCTGGAATTACTCAAATTAGAGAACTTCAAAATGCAACACCAAAATAAGGAGAACAAGAAAGGCATTTCCCATTGATGATAAGTGTGCCCTCTCTCTCTAAATCAATTAAGCTGACTCAGTGATGTGGGAAGGCATTCCTTGTGCATGTACATAATAACAAGATGTACTGATTGACATGAGTGAAATTGTTCACAGCCATTTCTCTGTGCATCTCCTGTGAAATCCTTTCTGATTTTGCTAATCATAGAATCCCTACAGTGTAGAAGGAGGTCATTCAGTCCATTGAGTCTGTACCAACAGCAATCCCACTCAAGTCATATCTCCATAATCCCACATATTTACCCTGCTAATCCCTCTAACCTGGGACATTAAGGGGCAACATAGCATGGCCAATGCACCCAACCTGCACATCTTTGGGTTGTGGGAGGAAACTAGAGCACCCACAGGAAATCCATGTAGACATGGGGAGAATTGTAGAATCCATACAGAGAGTGACCCAATCCAGGAAGCAAACCCAGGTCCCTTGAGTTGTGAAGCAGTAGTGCTAACCACTGTGCTACTGTGCCACCCATCTGAAGCTTTGTTTGGTCGTCCTTTTTTGAGGTTGAAAAAAATGAAAGACATCAATGTACAAGTCACATCCTGGGGATATCATTGGGCCATGTTAGCCATTAGACCAACCGTATCAGACACCCCTGACCCCCCAATGTCAGGTGCTCAGACCACTAATAAGGGTGACACGCATCACTGCACCTGACAGAATATCTCTGATACTTTCAAGGATCTACAGGCTTTGAGAGTGATGGAAAATCAAGTCAATAGAACATTGCTGGGGATACAAAGGTTAAATTATGAGGACAGAACGTATGAACTAGGATTGTAATGCCCAGAGTAGTGAGGATTATGTCTCTTTGAAGTGTTTAAGATAATTGAAAGATTTTAATAGGGTGGTTACAGAGGGTAGGAATTTCCGTCTGCCTATCCCCAGACCAGAAATTCCTGCCCAAAGTCATTTTATTGGTCCAATGAATTAAAATCTCCTTTCCACCTTTGATGATTCCTGCTGCGCATGGGACAAGAAAATTTAGGCCAGAAAAAATATTCCCTCTGCTTGGGTGAGCCTAGTCACGGGAAGGCAATGATGTAGTGGTATTGTCATTGACTCAGTAATTCAGAGACCCAGAGTGTCTGCAGTCCCAGGTTCGAATCAGATGGTGGAATGTGAATTCAATAAAAATCTGGAATTAAGAATCTACTGATGGCCACGAAACCATTACCAATTGTTGCAAAAACTCATCTGGTTCACTAATGTCCTTCAGGGAAGGAAATCTGCTGTCCTTATCTAGTCTGGCCTACGTGTGACTCCAGAGCCACAGCAATGTGGTTGAGTTTCAAATGCCCTCGGGGATGGGCAATAAATGTTGGTCCAACCGGCAATGCCCACACCCCTCAAACGAATGAAAAATAAAGAACAAAATCAGAGCTTAAGTTTGAGCCAGGTCACTCTGGGATGATGCAGAAAAATACATTTTCACACAGAAAGCAGTGTAAACCCACCCTCCCAATTACCCCAACCTGAGGGAGATAATTTTACAATTCTAAACCTGAAATTAGCAGCTGTTGAGCAGACAAGGGGATTAAACATCATACATTCAAAGTGGGTAAATGTTAGTCTTGATCATGATAAATGGCAGAGCTTGAAGAGCCAAATGGCCTCCTCCTGTTCCTATCTTCTATGAAGAAGCAGGGGGAGGCCATTCAGCCCTTTCAGCCTGCTCCGCCATCCATTTTGATCATGGCTGATCATTGAATTCAATATCCTGATCCCGCCTCTACCCCTCAACCCCATATCTCTTGATTTCTTTAGTCGCAAGAACTAGATCTAATTTCTTCTTGAAATCACACAACATTTTAGCCTCATTACTTTCTATGGAAATGAATTCCACACATTCACCACCCTCTCTTAAGGCACAGGTAGCCTAATTGAATGGCAGTACAGTGGCATAGTGGTTAGCACTGCTGCCTAACAGCATCAGGGACCCTGGGTTTGAGTGGGAAGGCAGAAGGAAACTGCCATGCCATCATCAGCATGTGGGCTGGGCAATTTTAATTCTCAGGTGTTTAGCTGACTGGGTTGGGAAAATGTAGCCCATCCACCCTGCTGGCACAATGGTTAGCACTGCGGACTCACAACATCAGGGACCTGGGTTTGATTCCCTGCTTGGTTCACTGTCTGCGTAAAGTTTGCACATCCCCCCCATGTCTGTATGGGTTTCCTCTGGGTGCTCTGATTTCCTCCCACAGTCCAGAGATGTGTGGGTTAGGTGCATTGGCTAAATTTACCATTTTGATTCTAAGTAGGCGAAATTGAAACTGGGAGTGTTTCAGGTCTGACTTTTAAATATATTCTCAGGTGCCCCTGTACACACTCTCCTTGAAAAAAAATCAGCGATTCTGAATTGTGCTGCACAAGCCTGTGGGTGGGGCTTAATGCACCGGAAACCCTACAGCTCTGATCGGAGCTTCCAACTGCGCATGTGCAGGAAAAAAAGATAGAATGCAGCTTCCCTGCCATATCGCTCCCAGGCTGGGTAATGCGTTTCTCTGGCTCCCACAGACATTGCTCCACACCCACACCATTACTGACCCCCAAAAACCCCCCCTTCCCCGCCATCCAGGCCGATCATAGGACACTCCCCCTTCCCCTTCACTGATTTCAGGCAGAGTGGCAGCCAACCCACCCGTTTCCACGCCCCCCCCCCCCAGTGACCAGAAGGCAGAGTGGCAGTGAACCCTCCCTTCCCCCACACTAATCTCAGAGTGGCAGCAGACCCTCCCCCACCCCCTTTTCTGCATCCCCACACCCCCCATCAATCTCAAGCAGTGAGCTATCAGATGCTCGGCACTGATCTCCTCACTAACTGGAGCGCCCAAATCGAGTCTTTATGGACCATGTCTGTTTCGTGCCAATTCTGGATGGGCAAATAGGGTGGTAAAGAGGGAAGTGGCAGTAAGGTTAGGTCTACAGCCCATTAAGTCAATTTAAATGTATGTGCGGCCCCAATCAGGGTCATTCTCAGACCTTGGTAAAAGGGAGAACTGGCACGGATCACACTGCTCACCTCACGCCCAACTTTACCAAGTTTTTGCACCTGAAAATTGGCGCAACTTGATGGTAAAATCTGGCCCTTAGTGTTGGGGGGACTAACTTGGGTACATGTATGGGGTTGCGGGGATAGGGCCTGGGTGGGATTGTGGTTGGTGCAGAATGGCCTCCTTCTGCAGTGTAGGGATTCTATGATTCTAAGTTTGGGGGGACGAATTGCCTCCTCCTGCTTCTGTGTTCCTGAGCTGGAGACACAGGAGGTCAGCTGCAGGCTTTCGAAGAAGAAAACTATTCATCAGGAGCTTGGAAATGCCAGAAGGAACTTGGTTAAAATTAGGTGAGGTGGTTCGCTGAGAGAGGTGCAGTTTAGTCATTATTTTGTGCGATTACACAGAGACAAGCGATAGTGGTTTAAAATAAGTAAACCTTACGACAGCGCAGAATGTTCACGTGTTCTATAATAAAGGGACTTAGCAATTCAAGCCTTCTCGAACATTTGCTCACACTGCCTTCAGAAACATTAAAACACATGTGTGACAAATATTCAGTCCAGCTGACAACTGAATGCTATCGTTACCCATTCCCCCCCCCCCCACCACCAAAGGTTACAGTAATATACTATTAAAAATGGGATATTGGGGCACCACACTAAATACTGTTTTGCTCAGAATCCTTTACAGGAGCAAATAACAGCTTTACATCTCAGCAAAGGCATTAAACTCGCAGCACTCTTACTGAACAATGTGATCCCGTCACGGAATTGTTGGAAGGAACATTCGTATTTTGTTTTTCTTTGCACTCAAAGTCAGTAACAGAGGTTGGTTTGCAGACCTTTACTAAACTGTGGTCAAGGAAAAACATACAAAGCGTTTTTCAGCAATTGTCTCTCTCACTGAGCAAATACTCTGACCGAGTGTCTCAATACTTTTCCGCATCTTTGAAAGCTTTCCTCTAACGATATTGTGCCACATGCAGCACGCCCCCCCCCCCCCTTAACTGGTTCACTCCTGCTGTCTAAATATCTCTGCGCCTACAAGTGCTGTGACTTTTCTTCATAATGTGAAGAAGGTTAAATTTTTTTTGTCTTTCTCTTCTGCAGACGAGTGGGGCAGTGGTTCAAATGTCACTCTGAAACCTATCACTGTTCGTTTGAACCACAACAGAAATTGAACAAGTACTTTCAAGCAGCAAGGGCTCAGTCTCACTAACAGAGGGGTAAGGAACCACCATGGAAAAAAAACTGCAAGGAGAGACATTGTCGATGAGAATTTCTTGCCTCTTTACAAGTACATTTCATGTTGCTACCTCTTCAATAGACGGTGCAAACATACATGAGGGAGGGAGCATCAACTCTTCCTGAAATTCTTCATGGATTTATCTCAGGGTTTAGTTCCATTTCTCCACATCCTGAATGTACTTTTAAACAAAGTCTTCCACACACAACCCATTGAGAGCTTACTTCAGCATTTTGGCTGCATTGGACACAATTCAAAATAATGGTGAGAATCTCAGGATTGGGAGGGTTTTTGCCAACGCGACAGAACTCAGAACGCCTTTGATTGAGAAAAAAAAACTTGTGGTTTGTATTTATTTATCTACAATAACTTGCAAAACCTGAACAAGGAAAGCATGGCCAAAGCTTACAGCATATCAAAACATTACAAGTCGGAATGTATTTTTATAGAGGGCTTTAAGTGGTTCGAGGGAATTTTTAAAACTTTCTTTTGATGGAAAGTGCTCAAGTAAGGTCTGTTTTGTTCTTTTTTTTTAACATCGCTAATCTTAATACATTACAGACCCTTTGCTCAGATTTATGAGTTGGGGGGAAAAGTGCTGTGTGTATTTACAGTCTGGTGACCCCAGGACCCCGAGACAAGGAGGAGGAGAAGGAAAAAGTTAGGATAGACTCAGCAAACAGACGAGGAGAAAGGCAAAACGTACGCGCAATTTAAACTTATGGGTGAGCTGGAATCACGGGCTTAATTTCTTACCTCAAGTTTGAATTTAAAATAAATGGAATTGGAGAGGGAAGTGAGAGCACACATATGTCCAATATACCACAAAACAAACCTCAAATGTTTAAAACAGGATAGAGACACGCATTTTCTTTTCTCTCGTGGGCTAAGGTGTACATTTTATTTGACCAAGGGAAGGTGCTTTTCCCCAAGGCTGTTTGCGGATCTCCCAGCACGCAGGGAAATAATTAGCAAGGGGTTATTTTTTCGGTTTTTTTTGTCGGTGTACAACACACAATGTACCCCCGGCCTCAGTGACAGGCAATGTTCGGGGAAAGACTAAACTGTCACTGAAATATGCTGCAAAGGGCATTGAGATGGATTGCGCTGTTTTTACGAGCCATAAAAGTTTTATTCAGCGCAGCGCACCGAACAGGTTTAGGCAATGGGTCGACACGCCTTTACCAAATAAACAAACACAATTCGACTGCGGAATCAAAAAAGAGAGAAATGAACAAGTATGCTCTGGGAATCTAACTGTGAGCCAATATTAATGCTATCTGGTTGTGTCTTTCTGTGTTGCAGAGTCTAATAAAAGAGCCTGGGTGAGATCCCTCACACTTCTTTCGTTGCACTATAGGATGGTTTAAAAGGTTCATGGCCCAAGACAAGTTCTGCCTTGTGACAGCAAAGTATCCACTCTGGAGTCTGGTCTGCCTATATATTTTATTTCTCTCTCTGCTGACCCTCAAATCAACTCTAACCTCTAACCCCCCGAGGTATCCATCATGACATGAAGGCAAATGTTAAGAGCAAATGTTGCCCATTTCTTGAGAGGGGAGAGAGGAAGGTTGCGGTAAAATGAAAGATCCTGGTTGCTTTCTGCGCCCTCTTATTCAATCAGCGCAGGTGAATTCCTGGCTGACAGCGGGGTTAGGCAATAATGTGAGGAGATTCTTTTAATGAACTGAAAGGGATTGTCGGCTGGAGACAAATGTATGCAAATCAGATGCATCAGGAAGGCAGTGTACAGAATGGACAGCGAAATATCTGCAATTTCAACAACTCAGTGCCTGAAGGTAGAAAATGAGCGGCTTTGATACACATAGTAAAAGAGGGGGGGGGGGGGAGAGAGAACAGAGAATCTTTTTATATATCTTCCAGATCACTTGCAAATTGCAAATTTACATTGTCAATTCTTTCACCTAGTTGTGTAGTGAAGGAAGGAATTGGACATGCCTGAGTGTGTGTCTTACTTTAGTCACTGGAGGTGAAGCCTTTATTTTTGTTTTTTTTTTGTGTGTGTGTAACGTTATTGTTATCTGAAAATTGGCTCTTATCCTTTTGATGTGCAGTTTTCAAATTGTAAAGCAGCGTGGGTTTTATTTTCTCGAAAAAAAATAAATTAAATTTTGGTGCGGGTTTGAGTCTGAAATGTTTCTTTAATGCTGTTGTTTTTTTAAAAGAAACAATATCGATATGGCACATTCTTTTTTTTTATGTACGAGTGAAATAAAAATCATATTTCTTCCATCGATATTAAACACAGGCATGACACAGAGCAATAAGCAGCTCCATTTGCATTCGGTGTCTGCTGTTGCCTTATTGTTCAGCAGGGCAGGACTCATTTCAGATGCCAAACAATGAAATTACAACAGAGAATTAGCAGGCAAAAAGCTGCTTCCCTGGGCTTTTATGATTCATTATTTCCTATTAAATAGAATATTGCAAGTATACACTAGATAGCTTGCGGTCAATGGACTGCAAACACATCAATATTACAGAGTGCTGGGGAGCAGAATTATGTAACTTTTGGATAATGAACGATGTGAGTTTGGTGATAAAAATACCATATGGCTGATCTGTGTCAATTGACTTCTGATGTGGATGGAATTGAAGCTTTATTTAATGCGGCAGAGTTTACAGGATCTCATCTGCGTGGACACATCAAATGTTTTCCATTTCACTTCAGTGGGAGAGAGTTGGCCGTTGCAATTTTTGTTGTTGTTGCCCATGAAAAATGCAACGTAATTTTTCACCAACCCCATGGCCCACAATCAAACGGGAGGATAAATTTCTTTCACATCCTTAGTTTACACTCTGTTCTCTCTTTAAAACAAAAACGCAGAAAAACTTGTTTCAATTCCTTTTTGATTAAGTCCATGCCCATTATTTAATTTCAACTCTGATAATGTCCTGAAGGCCAAGTCACTCATGCAAACTAAAAATCCTTTCTGTGTTTTTGTGTGTTCGAGTGTTTTTTTCTGTTTTCCAATGTGTTTTTGTGTATTCTAGTGTGCTTTTGTGTATTTTAGTATATTTTGTGTGTTCTAATCTGTCTTATGTGTTCCAGTGTATTTTGTGTGTTCTAGTGTATTTTGTGTGTTCTAGTGTGGTTTTGTGTATTCTAGTCTGTCTTGTGTTCCAGTGTTTTTGTGTATTCTAGTGTGTTTTGTGTATTCTGATGTGTTTTGTTTATTCTAGCATGTTTTTGTGTGTTCCAGTGTGTTTTTGTTTGTGTCCTACAGTCTTTTTTATATATTCTAGTGTATTTTGTGTATTCTAAAGTGTTTTGTGTATTCAAGTATGTTTTTGTGTGGCCCAGTCTGTTTTTGTGTATTCCAGTGTTCCTTTGCGTATTCTAATATGTTTTTGTGTTCCACTGTTTTTTTATGTTTTCTAATGTGTTTTTGTGTAGTCTAGTTGTGTTTTCTGTAATCTACTACTTTCTGTGTGTACTGCAGTATTTTTGTGTGTTCCAGTGTTTTTTTGTGTGTATTCTAGTTGTGTTTTCTGTATGTTCCAGCTTTTATTTATGTATTCTAGTGTGTTTTTGTGTTCCAGTGGTTTTTTTTTGTGTATTCTAGTGTGTTTGCTGTGTGTCCCAGTGTGTCTTTTTTTGTGCATTCTAGTAAGCGGAAATAACTTGCCTGTCCCTGGTCTTATTTTTGAGAAGGAAGTAACATTGGTAGAAATGAGTTCCAGTTTCTTGCTCACTAATTGCTTTTACTGTTTAATAATGAAGGGAATGCTGGTTAGAAAATACTGGTTTTAAGTCAAGTTTAAAAGTTAGGTATTGGATGAGGGAAGCAAAGAGAAAGAGCAACATTTGCATTGAGACTGGTTTCACCAAACAAAACTGAGGTGTTCCAACATGGTGCGAACAAGCCTACAGTTCAGCAATACTATTATGCATTTTTATCAGTGTGGTGTAATTTTACTGTTGACAAAGTATCAATGGCAGTGAGAATGATGGTAGTTAGAAGTGTGGCGGATTGTAATCAGATGCTTAGCTGTGCAACACTGCATCTTGAGCAGATTTCAAACAACATTGCCTTGGGGGGTCAGAAAAGTCCATTAATTTTTAGTGAGAAAATTCGAGTGACACAGGATGAAGTGAAGTTTGACATGCGTTAATTGCTGCTCAGCTCCCTCTAATTAGAGATTTTCAAATTCTTTTACTGCCTGTCGGACTGATGTTGCATTTTCTGCTGGTCAGATAAGGAAATTGCAAATTTGGAGGATCAGAGGCTTTAGTTAGGCATATTCTGGCATGATTCTCTCCCTTAATTACTTTCAATAGAATACCGTGTATTGTATGCAATAATGGTTAGCACAAAAGTTTCAATATTCGACTTTAAAACCCATTTCCACAATGCAGCGTGTAACACTGCTACTGCCATTGTTCTTGTATAATTTTAAATTGGTTTAACCACAATTTTTTAAAACATATATATCCTGCAAGCCGCAATAACTGTTACCGCCTGAGTTCACCTAAATGAAACAGTATTATAATTTATTTGATAGGAAGATGCGCATTGAACAATGCCCAGTTACTTTACATTTTTGCGGGAGTGAAAACATTACATTTTCCCACCGTACACACAGTTAAAGCCCAATCATCTTGTGCAGAGAATGGTGTTTGCCAGCCAGCCTTCAGCTGAATGCTTCTTAATTTCTTATTTAATTGCATATTTGCCCCGGCCACTCTTTCCCGAAATAAAAATATTTACGCTGAATGAGGTTTTTGATCCCAGGCAAATTACTTGTTACCAGTTGGCATTTATTTATACGGCACGGAATTATAAACCATTGTTATTGCCTTGTCTTTGCCGAAGTGTTTATGACACCAGTAATAGGAGTAATTGTTATTGTTGAAATTACCTGTCAGCTACCTATAACTGTGGCCCTTGTCCCACTGACAAATAGTGACAGGAGAGAGGGATCACCCACACATCCTCCTGATAGTTTCTCCTCTGATAATAAGAACAGCAGGGCCCTAGATAATTTGCCTGTCAATTGTGAGTGCGGCCAGGAGTGAGTTTGCCAAATTGTTGTCATTCTCTCCGAAGAAACAAACCCAAACGCGAAGGTTGCAGGAAAACAAACTCAAGCCTTTTCTGCGAAACATATTTTTGGAGGAAGGGGGGAACAGAGAAGAGGGGTGATGGGAAACAAGTTCGGGATGCATGTGGAATATGATGTTGACTGAGATTATATTCTGTAGCAAAAATAAAGAATTGTAGAATCCTGCTAGGATATTTAAAGGAATTATAAATATTTATATGCTAAAATTTCCACACTTGAAGAACACTTGTTTCAAACAGATACTAAATTAATGAAATGTGAAACCCAGAGAGACCTGAAGCCACAATATTGCACCACAAGGCACTATTTGGTGTTAATGTTATTATCAGTATTTGTCTTACATCGGTTGTCAAATTTATCAGATTTAAACCTGAGTCAACATATTTAACCATCTTTCCTTCATGACTCCAATAGCAATAGATTAGCAATCTAATCTATTATCCTCCCAAAATTATTAAATACTTACAACCATAGCATATCTTTCCTTTGATTATATCCATTTTCTCTCAATTGTTTCATGTTATTCATTTTTTAGAGTATCTCTGTGGTTCAGGTAAACACCATATTATCTCGCAAAAATAATTACAACACTCAGGTGTGGCTAAAGCAAATGATGAAACTAGAATCATTGGTAAGAGATGAAAACCGAGAGGTTGGATATTGCATCCTTCCTGGATTACTGCATTAAGGCCTCTGTTTTCTTTGCAAATGCGGGGTTGTGTTGGAAATGTCAGATAACCTGCAGCAAGGAAGGCATCGGTTATTTAAGCTCGAAATGGAGACAGCAGCAATTTGCAAGGCACAATATGCACCGGAACCCTGATGTTATTTTCTGTGGACAAAACCTCTGAGGACTGAAGTGTTTCATACGTTTTTCCAAGACTTCTGACTAAAACAACATTTCTTTCTGGAACCACAGCATAAATGTTATTTACTTGATTCATTCAAAATTGTATTTTAATAACGCAGGGAGCTTGTGAACCCTTTGAGTTTGATTTGTACAACGCTTTAAGTGCCTCCAAATGTTTAGTAGGCATCGAATGACGCTGTTGTCTTTGCATCTGTTGTAACCATGTGTTGTAGCTCTTATCTTCTTCCAAGCAATCACTACTCCTTCTGTACAAAGATTACAACAGCATAAAGAAGCAAAACTTAATTTTAAATGAAGGCACGCAATACATTTTCATCTTACTAAATCAAAGATTCCATTTCAATTGTCATTTTTTAACTGATTTTCCAACATCTATTGAAACAATTACTTTGAAAAGAAAGTACTTTAATAAATAACATTAACCTATTTTTTGCTCATATAACAATTGGCCCTTCCTTTTACACATGCTAACAATCTTGATGCAACTGATAGATTTTCAAGATTAGTAAAAATGATAGATTTTGTTATATTTAAGAAGACTATTTAGAATTTACTGTTTAGGATTTAGAAATTGCTGTTCAGTTAATTACAGCTTTGCAGAGAATTGTGCAAAGAATTACAGCGTTTGGTGTAGCAGTTCATTAGCGTGGTCAGTACGATCAGTCTTTTATTTATTTTAGTTACTGGGAGTTTCTATTCTTTAATGTTTTGTTCTTTTCATTAATAACCTATTTATTCAATGCAGAGTTAGTAAGGATATAGTTTTCCATAATTCTCACTAATATGGATCAGTTCAGATCTGTCTACACATGTATAATCTGTGTTTTTCAAGTCAATTTTAATTTTGCTTTTGTCAAAAGTAACTGTTTTAGATTACTTTGAGTTACATAAGGAAAATATCACAGCATTGTAATTCAGCGATAAAATCAGACATAGCTGTCATTACCTTTTGTACAATTAAAATAAATCAGTTTTGAAAACTGCACAATTTTTAGTCATTTCATCCTCTCACCGACAGTTTTCACTAGAAGTTTAAGTTCAATGCTTTTGCTGCAGTTGTGTCTCTCTCTGCAAAGTGAGGGATGTTAAAACTTGAGCAATGGGATTTTCAGCCACAAGCACAGAATCCTGTCCTTACAAATAAAAGCTTTTCCAGCATGAACTGTTATAAACCACAGCAATCTAATTCTACCTGCAGAGATACTTTTACCAATAAATCATCTCTGCACCACATAGGGTTTAACAAAGGAAGGAAAATCCTTTTGAAAGTCACTCCACTCAATGTGAGGAGAATTGTCCTTATTTGATGGTAACACCTTGTGGTATATAACACTGGACCAAGGGCTTTGTGCTCACAGATAGGAAATCCAGATTTCTTACACACCCACACAACTATATGTGTCATCTGTCATGAGGTATTGAAGCAAAGCTTCTATAATGATGCTGATATGAAGCATGAATTGCCTGTAAGGTTGCTGTTTGTGAAGAACAGAACTGAAACTAGGTTTAATCTTGAAATGTCAAGATATTTTTCAGGGGTTTTGTTTTAATGTCAATGCTGGGTAGACTGTGGCTTGATGTGAGTTCAGAGCTGCTGATGAACCTATGAATTTGAAATAATTTTTATCCCTCTTGCATTCATAGTGATGTTACATGGAAATTATTAAACACGTCAGTCTGTTTGTGTGTGTATGTGTGTCTCCACCTATGTAATTGTGTGTCTCTGCATCTGCCTGTGTGCTTGTGTATTTTTTTCTCAATTTTACCTCTCTCCCACCCCCTCTGCATTCACCTTCCCCCCCCCCCCCTTCTACCCACCACCACCGCCAACAACTTCATCTGTCACAGTTTGCCCTCTGGTTGCAGCTTCTCTGCTGTTTGGCCATTCACACCTTCGATTCTCTCTATGGACTACTATTAGCAGTCTTTCCCCTTGTTTTTGTGGCTATGACTTATCTTTCATTCCCTCCCCCCCTCCCACACTTTCTATGCCTTTTAGCTTTGACAAAGGGTCATCTGGATTCAAAACGTCAGCTCTTTTCTCTCCTTACAGGTGCTGCCAGACCTGCTGAGATTTTCCAGCATTTCTCTTTTGGTATGTTTGCATCTGTTTGTCTATGTGTGCGTATATGTGTCTGTTTGCATGTGTGTGCGTGCATCTGTGTGTGTGGTGTGCATTTGTGTATACATGTCTCAGCGTGCATATGGAGGTACGCTTGTGTGTTTATGTACATTTGCATTCTCCTGAGTATATTCTTCTGTGTTTGCATGTGTATGCCTATGTTGTGTATATATGTTTGTGTGGGAATGTATCTGTGTGTCTATGCATGTGTGCATCTGTCCATGTGTATTTGTCTTTATACTTGTCTCACTGTATGTGTGGGTGTGTGAGCCTGTGTTAAATGCAATTCATTGTAAAGATCCATCGAGCAGGCAACTGTGCTGGCAGATCCATAATTTTTAAAATGATATCCTAGATTGTATGCAAATATCACAAAGCATGATTCTGAAAATCACAACACAACAAACAGACATTGAGATTTGATTGCTGCACTAAATAGTTTTCACCACACACAATGTACTTTCTCATGGTTGTTTATATTTAACACTTACTTAAAGGAGGCCTTTTTCGATATTTCTTTAATATCAGTAGGATAACTTTCTCATTGAGCAGAGAGCACTGGCTTCCTTTGGAGTAGCAGCTTTGCATTGTGTCCAAGTGAATGCTTCGTAACAAAGTTGAACACAAGGGAAGAAGGGCAGCACGGTGGCACAGTACCTCACAGTACCAGGGACCTGGGTTCAATTCCCGTCTTGGGTCACTGGCTGCATGGAGTTTGTACATTCTCTCTGTGTCTGTGTGGGATTCCTCCAGGTGCTCTGGTTTCCCCCCACAGCCCGAAAGACATGTTGTTTATGTGCACTGGCCGTGCTAAATTCTTCCTCCGTGTACTGAAGCAGGTGCTGGAGTGTGGCAACCAGGGGAGTTTCACAGTAACCACATTGCAATGTTAATGTAAGCTTACTTTGACATTAATAAATAAAAATAAAGTCAGCTAATAATTTCCTTGATTTGTTCAGGGCATAAACTCCCTCAAATAGATTTATTTGCTCCTCACAGTTTTTAACAACTTTTAAGAGTGGCAAAATTCTGACCCTGCAAGCTATATTTTGTCAGAAAACATCCAATGTTGAGCAAAAAAATGGAAAAAAATATTTTCAGCAATGGGATATTGATAATGAAGGGTTTTTTTTTCCTGACAAATATTTAAGTTCATAAGACCATAAGATATAGGAGCAGGATTAGGACACTCAGCCCATTGAGTCAACACCACCATTCGATGGCTGATAATTTCTCTGCCCTGGCCTAAGTTTGCTTATTTGGAAGGTGGTGGGTAGAGGGGATTGAGCTGCCATGGGTATGGAGAGTTTTTATTGGTGGCCCAATGAGTAAAGGTCAGCAAATTGCTAAGGTGTGGAGAATGTCTATATTAACCCTGCTGTGATGGGTTATCAGCACTTGCACCGTGGTTGGTGTTTTTGTCTCACCTGTTTGGTCATTCTCATGTGATATTTATAAGCAATTTCTCAATGAATTAGCATACGTGGGAAGACCGCATTCACGCTGCCTCTCAATAAGAATAATGTCTAAGTAAACCTTGCTCCAACACTCAAGGCCATTGTCTACAACCCCCTTTGGAGACAATGGATGGCACTCAACTATATCCAGACAGTAAGGCATGGATGAAGGAGACTCTAGCTGCACGTGGGAAATCCAGATCGAACTGAAATGTGAATTTGGCAATGTGTCTCAGATCTTGGAACACATCAAATCCATCTGCCCACTGAACGCCGAAGACACCTTCTTCTCCCACTTGCCATTCCAGCACAGGGTTATTGAATGGATAGTCAAACCAAAAATCAATTATTACCTTTTCCCAGCAAATAGAAGAAGAAATATTAATGGCTTGTGCACATGTTGCAAAAGCTACTGGACAGCAATCAAGGATGTGAACCTTGACAATTTCCTGTAGCCTTTTCATCATCAACACGTACACATTGTACTCAATTCAAACTGTCCAATGATAAACCAGTTATCAGATAACTCAACCAAAACTGCTTTGAATCTGGGATTTGTGAGCCACACAACTTAATAAGATCTCAGTCACTACCTCTGACATCACCAACACCAACTCTGACTTCTAACACTGAACATAATGAATTGGCACTGCTGTGTTAAAGTGCCAGGGGCCCAGGTTTGGTTCCCGTCTTGGGTCACTGACTGTGTAAAGTCTGCACGTTCTCCCCATGTCTGAGTGGGTTTCCTCCAGGTTCTCCAGTTTCCTCCCACAGTCGGGAAGACATATTGGTTAGGTGCATTGGCCATGCTAAATTCTTCCTCAGTGTGGCCGTTGGAGTGTGGGTGACTAGGGGATTTTCACAGTAACTTCATTAATGAAAGCCTACTTGTGACCCTAATAAATAAACTTTAAACTTTAAAAAGTAAGGTTCCTCCTTACAGGAAGTGCAACAAAGGTTAACTGGCCTGGTTGTTGGCATGAGTGATTTGCTCTTTGAGGAGCGAGTGATCATGTGAGCAGGCTAGGGCTATATTTGTGGTGGCACAGTGGTTTGCATTCCTGCCTCATAGCGCCAAGGATTATTACGATTTCTGGCTTGAGTCACTGTCTGTGTGGAGTTTGAAATTTCTCCCCATGTCTGTGTGGGTTTTCTCCAGATGCTCCAGTTTCCTCCCACACTCCAAAGATGTGCAGGTTAGGTGGATTGGTCTTGCTAAATTGCCTGTTAGTATCAGGCGGATTTGCTTGGGTAAATAATGGGGATAGAGCTTGAGTGGGATTGTGGTCAGTGCAGCTTCGATGGACCGAATGGCTTCCTTCTGCAGTGTAGGATTCTATGATTACCTTCAGTTTAAAAGAATAAGAGGTGATCTCGTTGAAATATATAAAATCTGAAGCAGTAAATGCTGAGAAAATATTGCCCTTGGCTGAAGAATCTGAACACAGGGTCACTGGTTCGCTACGTAGAGTTGGTCATTTAGGACGGAGATGAGAAGATATTTCTTCACTGAGAAGTTGTGTTTCTTTGGAACGCTCTGTCCCCAGAAGCTGTGGAAGCATAATCACTCCAAAACTGAGACTGATAAGATTTTTTGGGGATCAAGGGAATCAATGATCTTACTCAACAGCAGAGATGGCTCGAAGGGCCAAACGGTCTCATACTATTTCTGATTTATCTGATATGGGAAGGGTGTCCATGGAAAAAAACAACTATTTTGTTGCCCTGGGAATATGCTCCCACTGTCCTCAGAGAATCAGACAGGTGACAGAATGAGTATTTCTACTCTGGGTGATTTATGCATTCTCCTCCGCTTTGTTGGACTATTTCTGACTGTTACAGATCAGAAATAACAGAATTCCCACACTTCCCCCACCTCCCTCACCCCTGCCCCCTCCCCACTCCCCCCGTGTCCCAAACCGCAGAGGAAATAAAAGAAAATGAAAACTCTTCAAGATTCTCTTTTACAAACTCCAAGTTTTTTTTCTTTAAAAGTGGTACCAACCCTTCAACTCTTTTTTTTTACGAGTCTATAAAAAGTATTTACTTTGTAACAGCAAGTAGGGGTTTTTAATAGGCTATGTGGAACTTTTAGCAAAGGTGACATTTGCCCCCTATGACTAATGTACATTGTGGGGATCTGGTGTCTGGTAGTTTTATAAACAGCGCTGAGGGAAGTCGGGACGAGGGAGGATGGGGGTCTGCTTAATTGCTTACTTTGGTAATTGGCATGTACTAATGCTTTTTACTGGAAACCCTCGCTCATGCCCTTTCCTGCCTTGCACATCACCTTGTTTCCTCGGTCCTTTGCTCCTTCATCTTGACCTGTTCCTCTGGATCAGATACAGACAGGTTGGGTGCTAATCGGATCCAGATGAGTCCAGCTCTGAAACTGTCCAAATGGGCAACGAGGAGGTGGAGTGATGTCAGAACCAGCAAAGAGGCTGGAAATACCTCAGCCATAAAAAAAGGGGATTTATCACCACTCTACCACAGTCACTGCAAGCAAACTTCTGCGGACATGAAACTGGAAGAGCAGCCTGGAGAGGCTACAGCACTGCAATGCTCTCTTTCACCCTCATGTTAACATTTTGTAAAAGAATTAACAACCTCTCGCCCTTAAAAAAAAGGACTAGAATGTATCCGAGGTGAAGCATTAAAAACCAAAAGGCTTACATTCCCTACTGAGGCAAATGAACCTGCTAAAATAGGTGATTTTCTCAATAGCTGCTTAATTGAAACCAGAAGGAGGTTTTTTGATAAATTACCCGACCCTGAAGGAATGTTAGGTCATAAATTTTCACTGCATTTTTCCCTGTTTTCTTTTTACTTTGCTGTAGCAATCATCAACAAAGTAGATTCATATTTTTGCTCTTTTATTCGTAAAACATTTGATTCATGAATGAATAAACACTCATTAGAAGGCAACAAAGAACAGCGACACCATCAAGGTACACTAATCGCAGCTTTTCACTCAGCCTGAGTTTTGAGTGTTTAACTCTAATTGTTCCTCTAGGTTCTTTTCATTTTCATTAAATTGCTTAGAAAAAAAGCAAGATCAACTCGAGAATGCTTCATCCGACCATAGTTCCAGTTGGTATGGCTTAAAATTACTTGTCAACTGTAGCTCAGTTGGTAGCACCCTTATGTCAGAGTCAAGAGGTCATGGATTTAAGTCCAACTTTTTGTTAAATTCATACGTGGGACATATGTATCTCTGGCTAGACCAGGTTAGAATGGCAGATATCCTTCCCTAAACGACATTCAATCCACTGTGAATGGTGCCTTTCCCTTTCATGTTCAAAATCCATGACAACTCCATGACAGGTGGTGGTGAGCTTGCCTTCTTGACAATTGAGTGGCTTGCTAGGCCATTTCAGGGGGCAGTTGAGAGTCAACCACATGAGTCTACATGTGACTCTGGAGTCACATGTAGGCCAGACGGAGTAAGGACAGCAGATTTCCTTCCCTGAAGGGACATCAGTGAACCAGATGGGTTTTTCCAACAATGGTTTCCTGGTCATCAGTAGATGCTTAATTCCAGATATTTTTTATTGAACTCAAATTCCACCATCTGCAGTGGCGGGATTCGAACCCCAGAACATTAGCTGAGTTCCTGGATTGATAGTCGAGTGATAATATCACTAGGCCATCACCTCCAGTTAAAAAAGCTGATAGTCCAGTGTGTTAATGAGTGAGTGCCGCACGGTTTGAGAAGTGGTTCTAGTGGAAGATGTTAAAGAAAAGCCTTGTCTACCCAGTCGTGAAAGATTTCGCAGCCATTATTTCGAAGAAGAACTGGAGGATTGTCCCCTAGTGTAACGGTCAAAATCCATCCCTCAATCAACAACAGGAAAAACAGATAAGAGTAAAATACTGCGGATGCTGGAATCTGAAACAGTGATATAAAATGCTGGAAAATCTCAGCAGGTCTGACAGCATCCGGGGAGAGGGAAACAGAGTTAATGGGTGTGATGTTATTGACCGTTCATGCCCGACTGCCAGGATGGGGAATTTGGCACCCAGCAACAGGACCAGAAAATCCTACCAACATGAATGACCACGAGGTTCGAGTCTGGATGATTTCTGGTCAGAGCTGAAATGGCCAGAGAAATTCACGCGGGCTGTGTGTGTGGGAGCTTGCTGTGCACAAGTTGTCTGCTGAGTTTCCCATGTTGCAAGAGTGACTAACCTCAACTGGGGTTGGAAACCACTTTGAGATATTCTACGGTTACAGGTAGCACTGTAAAAATACAAGACAGTTCTTTATTCCCTCTGTTGCCCTGTGTTCAGAAGAGTATTTATCTAGGGATTATAACATCAGCCAGAATGCCTACATGTTCTTAAAATAAACTGAGGCTTGGTCCATGCCTTTGTTAACCAGCTGACCATAGCAACTAACTTTCCGCAATTAACTCTGAGCGAGGGGGGAATCAGGCGATAGGAGAAAATAGAGTGGGGAGGTTTCTCGTCCAGATAAACTATTCAATGGCTCAGAGAATAGATGGTGGGTCGAGACAGTTTGGGGGCTCCAGTGTTTGACAGATGTTGGGTTTGACAGATGCTGCCTGACCTGCTGAGTGTTTCCAGCACATTTTTATGTTTATATCTCAGACTCGCCGGCATCCGCGGTGTTTCACCTTTTGGGTTCGACTTATGGCGTATCCTTCTCTCTCTCTAGTCAAATACTCCACTCTCAATTGTACTGGTAGACTCCTACAAGAGAATTTCAACAGCCACAAGAGTCTGAAGTCAAAAGGGGGACGATTATTTGCTTAAAGCACAGGAAAATGCTTAAGGATGGTCGAAAAGCACGTTCCAGTGCACTTGGAATAAAATGGGTATCACACAAGTTCAATCAGTGTTTATACTTTAGTGCAACTTCTAAGGTGCGGGGGGGGGGGGGGGTTGACATCTCCTGGTAGCACACTAGTTAACACAGTCATGTAAACTCCCTTTACGCATTACCTCAAATCAGCTGTTAAACTGCTTATTTTAAATACGTTCACAACAGCCGCAAAATGCCACACAAAGAAATTTTTATGTAAACTCATTAATCAGCGCGCTACTAGGGGGAATTAAACTCTTTGGAGCAGGCAGGAAAATTGTACTTTTCAAACTGTGAGAAGGAGGAACGAGTTTCATTATTGCTGGGGAAGCAAAGAGCAGCTCTGTTAAAAATATATAGCCTGTTTTATTTTACCTTTATAGATCTTTTTGATCTGCGGTAAGCAGTAACATATTTTAACTCTATTTACCAAATGGTATGACACTTAAACATTTTATTTTTTTTAACGTTAAACGCGTGTTTTTTGGCCCATAAAAGTGTTGATCAATTTCACTGGCAAGTCGTGAGTTATTGCAAAGGGGGGCGGGGGGGGGGGGGGGGCATAGAATCTGGGTACAGACAGCAAAGTGAGAAGTCTGACAACATCAGGTTTAAGTCCAACCGATTTATTTGATAGTAAACTCGCAAGCTTTCGGGGTTTGACGAAGGGGCATACCCTGAAAGCTTGTGTGAGTTTGCTATCAAATAAATCGGTTGGACTTTAACCTGGCGTTGTCAGACTTTTTACTGTGTTTACCCCAGTCCAACGCTGGAATCTCCACATACAGACAGCAAAGGCAGCAGGCACAAGGAAACAGAACACCCTCCCCCACCAATACCCCCCCCCGCCCCCCAAACACACACACAAAACACACCCACACACAACAGTTAGCCAGTCAAAGAGCAAAAATGCCCAAACTGCTGGTCACCTCTCAGGGGACAAATTGATGTTAAGTTTTGCTGTCTGTTAGGATCAAATGCCAATTTGGTTTTTACTAACATGTGGTTTAGGGACAAAAGATCTCAAGTCCCTCCAGTTGCTAACAAAGGATCTCAAGTTGAGGAGTAAAATGCCCTAATCCCTTGCTTAATCTGAAAACACCAGGGCCACTTGGAGGGCTTTTTTTTTAGCTGCTCTACGTGCTCGCACCGAGCTATGCTTCAGCTAACAGAGTTTATCAGTGAATAAATCCAGGTGCTTTTGTTCCCAGTTCGAGCTCTTCCCCAATCATTTTTCTCCTTAATCTATCACACTTCAAACAGGATCAAGTGGAGCGGGAGGGAGGGAAGGGGCATCAAATGTATATGCATCGTTCTGCAGGACCTTGAGGGTTACACACTGCTATGATTGGCCTTTCATCTAAATGGACTATAAATATACGACCATCAATCACTGCTCTCCAACATTTGTTGACTATTGCTCTGAGTCAGAGGGCCAAAAGGACATCAGCGAAGCTCAAGCAAGCTCATCAAAACATCCGAATGCACACTGGTGAAATGTGCATTCCTGGTGTACATCTTGCCCTGAGCTGAGTGTTCTAGTCTGGAGTGTTTACCCCTCATTACACCGCAGTAATATTGTGACAGTTTAATATCACAGCATTCGACCAACCAAGCAGACACGAAACAATTTTCATTTGACATTCAAAGGGATAATTAACTTTTTTTTTGTTAATTCCTCTTTTTAACATTTGAGCGAAGGATGGTCTACAGACCCGCTGCAGAAAAGCCAGCTAAACCAGCAATAATTATCCAAAAATATCCTCTTTGTTTAAAAAAAAGAGGGATTTTCTGAATGATCTTTTGGACATTATGTAAGGATGGCCAATACAATCAGGAAATAAGTGAGAAGTGTCTTAATATCTTAACATCTGTTTTTCCCGTTATAGAAGAAAGCCATAGAATCTCTACAGTGCAGAAAGAGGCCATTGATCCCATCAAGCCTGCACCAATAACAATCCCACCCAGGCCCTATCCTCTTAACCCCATGTATTTACCCTTCCGATCCCCATGATACTAAGAGGCAAATTAGTATGGCAATCCACCTAAACTACACATGTTGGAGTGTGGGAGGAAACCAGAGCATTCAGAGGAAACCCACACCAAAAAAAAAGAAGAGTGTGCAAACTCCACTAAGAATCACTGGGGCCAAAATTGAAGTCGGGTCCCTCGTGCTGTGAGACAACCATGCTAACCACTGTGCCACCATTCCAATCTTTTGTTTCAAGCTAATAAAATTGTCCGAATAGGTAATGAATAATCCCATATAATTTGGGTGACACAGTGGGACAGTGGTTAGCACTGATACCTCACCACCTGGGACCCAGCCTCGGTGACTGTTTGTGTGGAGTTTGCATGTTCTCCCCATGTCTGCGTGGGTTTCCTCTGAGTGCTCTGGTTTCCTCCCAAAGTCCAAAGGTGTGCGGGTTAAATTGATTGGTCATGTTAAATTGACCCTTAGGGTGAGATTTTCCAACTGCGTTCACCCTGGAAGATCCCGTCTGAAGTCAATGAACATGTGCATGTTTTGTGTCCCACCCGCTATGATTCCCGTGGTGGACTGGGCAGGAAAATTTCGCCCCTAATATCAGAGAAACCAGCAGGGTAAATACATGGGGTTCTGGGGTGAGAGTCTGGGTAGGGTTGTTGTCAGTGCAGTCTCGATGGGCCAAATGGCCTCCTTCTGCACTGTAAGGATTCTATGATTGTATGATCAGCGAGTTTGGTCGCTTGAAGGATGTATTTGAGTGGACTTCACTTTACATTCTCTTACGAAGTGTCAATAACATTCCTGAGACTGGCTTGAAATCCTGCTCAGCAATTATTCACATGAATGGGATCTTACTCTTCCCGATTCTGAGATCACCTCTGTGAGATGCTTCTGTTCACTCCCATTTCAGCTCAGCTCAGCCAGTAAGTATTTCTGGAAAATACTCATCTGATATTCTGTGCACAGTTATCTGCCTGGCATTTTTATTGCATAAATTCCCAACGGACAATGCTGCGAAAACACAAAATCATTTCATAATGTTCTGGAGAATTTATCCCTAAGGGACAGATCATATCTTGTTCTTTCTCTCTATCTATCTATCTATCTCTCCATGGGGGAATCTTCCCAAAAAATGGCAGACTTGTTTCTGGCAAGAAAGTTCTTTCCAGATCTTTCGCCTAAATAACCAAGGGGGTGTATTCCACATTGTCACTCCAGAGATATGCCAGCAAAACCTTGCAACTCAGAGATTGGGGTGGCATCTATAAAAGGCATCTAATCATAAGAGGAATAAATCTCCACCCCCACCCCCCCCACCAGTCCATCATGGAGGTCTCAGGGGCCCCTTTCCCCACCTCTCTTCTCCTCTCCACCCCACCTTCCTCCTGATCATTCCTCCCTTCCCCACCCCAATCAAGTGGGCTATGTGTCCAGCGCCAACTCTGTCACAGGTAAGATGGCAGTCGGGATAGGGGTGAGCAGAGAGTTGATGGGCATGGAGCCCAAGACTTCCCCTCCAGCAAACCCACAAATCCAACTATATAATCTCAAATATATCCTAATCAAGTTAGATTCTCATTGTGTAGTTGGTTAAAAGGAAATTAGTCACACTCCCAGAAACTCACATGTTATAAAACATAACAATGGAATCTGCCCAACCTCTGCTCTTGGCTTGTGAGATATTGCAAAGCAGAGCAGAGTGCGATTTATAACATATTTTGTGTGATGATTCTAAATATTTACATTTCAGATTTGGATTCCTTACCCTTTGTGCTCATACGCTGACTTGTAGTGAATGTGTTGGTTGCTCTGTTGGGTTATCTGCTTTGCATCCTGTTAGATTCAATTCCTGGGGGGGTGGGGGGGGGCAAGGGGGAATGCCACATGTTGGATATCTCAACTTTCAATTAAAACTCTCAAGCATATTTTCACTGGAATAGGGGAACAGAAGAGTGTGGAGGAAAGAGAACGAGGGGGTTTGGGGTTGAAATCATATCAGGTTGGACAAATTTCCAGGAACGTTCATGCAATTCCCTTGAGTCAGAAGTTAAGGTAGGTATTGTATTAGAGTGACCATGCCCTTGTATTCAGATATAAAAAACTGCAACAGGGTAGATCGTATAGTCCTTTGAGCCTACTCCAGTCTTCATCAGATCAAAGCGATTCAGCTGTCAGGGCAACAAGGAATTGGCAATAAATGCTGCCAAGCCAATGATGCTCATGCCCCACGAATAAATAAAAGTAAGTTATCTCAGATCTCTCTTCCTGCCCTATCTCCTGATTAAAGTCCAAACAACTGTATATCTATTAACGAGCTGCTATAAGAACCATTCTCAGTCTTTACTACCACCATTTATATTCCTTTTCCCTTTTTGTATATGATATCCTTATCAATTACTCCCCCCACAGGGGTGGCACAGTGGCACAGTAGTTAGCACTGCTGCCTCACAGGACCCAGGTTCGATTCCCAGCTTGTGTCACTGTCTGTGTGGAGTCTGCATGTTCTCCCTGTGTCTGTGTGGATTTCCTCTGGGTGCTCCGCTTTCCTTCCATAATCTGAAAGATGTGCTGGTTAGGTGTGCATTGGCCATGCTAAATGTTCCCTCAGTGTGACCCAAACAAGTGCCGGAGTGTGGCAACTAGAGAAATTTCACAGGAACTTCATTGCAGTGTTAATGTAAGATTACTTGTGATTAATGAATAAATCTCATCCCATTCTCTTTGTCTTCAGCTCTGACAAAGGCTGATCCTGACTCAAAACACTGGCTCTATTCTCTCTCCACAGATGCTGTCAGACCTGCTGAGATTTTCCAGCATTTTCTGTTTCTGTTTCAGATTCCAGCATCCGCAGTATTTTGCTTTTATATGATGCTGATTTTTTGTATTCAGTTCTGGAGTTCTCTTGGTTACTCTGTTTTTGAATCTGTATAAATGCTGACTCCTTGTTTTCTGTGTGTAGCAATGTAACAACTGGAACACATTGTTTTCCAAAAGTACACTAATTGAGTTTAATTCTTGATTTTCTCTCTGAGAACGTTCCAAAGAATGATTCGGGTAATGTGTCTTCTTTGTCCATAATACCCACTGTTTGCCAGGCTCTCTTTCTACCTCTCTGCCCCATAAACAAATCCAATATAAAATTCATTGCAACGCCATCAAAAAAGTCCAGAGTTTTTTTTACTCATTTGTGGGACATCAGCATCGCTGGTTGGTCAGCACTTATTACCCATCCCGAGTTGTCCTTGCAACTGAGTGGCTTACTCAGCCATCTCAGTGGACACCCGAGAATCAACCATTGTGTGTCTGGAGTCACGTGTAGACCAGACCAGATAAGGATGGCAGATTTCCTTCCCTAAAGGACATTGGTGATCCAGATTGGTTTTTACGACAATTGTTTCAAGCATATCAGTAGATTCTTAATTCCAGATGTGTTCTATTGAATTCAAATTCCACCATCATGTGACAGGATACGAACCCGGCTCCCTGGGACATTACCTGAGTTCCTGGATTAATAGGCTATCACCTTCCTATGCAAGATAAATTGCAGGGAAGGCACTTGCTTATGGAAGCAGCTTTTTTATATTAATGAAAGTGATCGTAATTAAGTAAGATTTTAAAGCCATTATTAGTTTGATTTGATTCTAGAAAATTTTCTCGATCTTTCTCCTGCAGACACTTATCTAGAACTCTCTCAAAAGCACCTACACAATTCTCCTCAAGCACTCCTTGTGATAGTTTTCATTATTTTTCTGTTGGCGTCACTTTCCAAGATGTGCTAAATTCACCCTTTAATGTACCCGAACAGGCACTGGAGTGTGGGGACTAGGGGATTTTCACAGCAACTTCATTGCAATGTTAATGTAAGCCTACTTAAAATCATAGAATCCTCACGGTGCAGAAGGAGGCCATTTGGCCCATCGAGCCTGCACTGACCACAATCCCACCTAGTCCCTATTCCCTTAACTCCACATATTTACCCGGCTAATCCCCTGAAACTGGGGCCAATTTATCATGCCTGGTCAATCTAACCCACACATCTTTGGACTGTGGGAGGAAACTGGAGCACCCAGAGGAAACCCACGCAGACACAGGGAGAATGTGCAAGTGACCCAAGGCCGGAATTGAACCCGGGTACCTGGTGCTGTGAGGCATCAGTGCTAACCACTGTGCCACCATGTTGCCCCAAGGACACTTGTGACACTAATAAATAAACTTTAAATCCCAGAAACTCCTTAAAGTTTACATCTCTTGCTAGCATCTGCCTCAACACTCAAACCAGCATTGCTGCTAATCCTGTTTGTGAAACTCAGCGAAAAGTAATTGAACTAACGTCTCAATGTTCAGTCATTACCCTGTTGACATCTCCAAATATTAGACAACTGTTTCTAATTCGCTTTCAGAGGATCCACTCTCTTCCCAGCTTTGGGTGATCAAAATGTGCAAATTTCCCTATATCATGCTCAATTCAAATGTACCATAGTGTTTGTTTTGATAAAGTGTAACAAACACAGTGTTTCCCATTCTATTGAGGAGTGATTAGTTGCTCTTCCTCTGACTGTTTTCCTTCATTGGGAGCAACTGTCAGTGGTGTTATCCCAGAACTTGACTTCCTTTCTCAAACGTTCCCCAGTGCTCACTCAGCCTGCCTTTCTGATGAACTGCGTCAATGTTTTTATAAACTCAGTGTGAGTCGTGAATCATCCTGTGAGCAGTTCATTGCTGCACAATTTAAAAATCCGATGACAGTTTGGACATTTTTAATTTTGTTCTCGGTTGTCATTCCGCGCTTGTTGTGAGGGTAATCACTTTACTCCTTAGATTGTTTCTGGCGCACAAACTTCACAATGCCGAGTGTGGGTTTTAATTTGAGAAGTTTAGCCCAGAGAGGCAAAGTATTAATCTCTCTGCTTCGCCTGTCAACTGCAATCCTTTATACACACAATCAAAAATTCAAACAAAAAGGTGGTTACTTGGGTAAGATGTGGGCCAAATGCTGGCAATTGGGAGTAGCTTAGAGGTCGAAAAAAGGATGGCATGAACAAGTTGGTCTATGATTCTATGACACCAATTGATTCACACTGATTCACAGTGCCTCACCTTAAATGTAATCATAGAATCCTACAGTGCAAAAGGAGGCCATTCGGCCCATCAAGTCTACACAGACCACAACCCCACCCCTATCCCCATTTACCCTAGCTAGTCCGCCTAATACTAAGGGCCAATTTAGCAATGGCCAATCCACCTGACACAAACATCTTTGGACTGTAGGAGAAAACCGGAGCATCTGGAGGAAACCCATGCAGTCACGGGGAGAATGTGCAAACTCCACATAGACAGTGACCCAAGCCAGGAATTGAACCCGGGACCTTGGCACTCTGAGGCAGCAGTGCTAACCACTGTGCCATTGTGCCACCCTTAAAATGGTGAGGATAAATTGCTCCCAGTTTTAAATCTTGGCACCGTGCAGTTTTTAATAGCCACCTTCTATCTACACTTGGAGTTTGTATGCGACAATATCTCAGGAAATTTCCCTTCCAGTAGCCTGTTCAGGATTGTTTTAACAAGACTGTTTGACTTGGAGGATCGAGCCCCCGCATCGACATTATTAGCATCACATTCTACCTATCTGAGCTAACCTAAGATAGTAACTGATCAATGGCTGGATTCTCTGATCTTGTCTATGCTGGGATTCTCCGCTCCCGCTGCTGCTCACATCATGTGCTGCCTGGGAACTGTGGTGAGGAGTTGCTGATGGCGGGACTGGCAAGTCCTGTTGAGAGGGGACTGGAAGATGCCAGCAGCAGGACTGGAAAATTCTGTCAGCAGGATTGGAAGACCCATCAGCAGGATTGGAAGATCCTGTCGGTGAAACTGGGAGATGCCGTTGGCAGGAATGGAAGATTTGTTGGTGGAAGCAGCCAGAAAACTTTGTCCTGAATCAGTTGCTGTTTTCTAAAGGAAGATCCATGCTTTGCATGTTGAAATGTTTCCTAACTTCATTCATAGAAATCATAGAAACCCAACAATGCAGGAGGAGGCCATTCAGGCCATTGAATCTTCACCAACAACAATCCTACCCTTGGCTCTATCCCCACAACCCCACACATTTATCCCACTAATCCCTCTAACCGACACACCCTAGGACACTAAGGAACAATTTCGCTTGGCCAATCAATCTAACCCACCCACCTTTGGGCAATGGGAGGAAACCAGAGCACCCAGAGGAAACCCATGCAGACATGGGGAGAACATGCAAACTCCACACAGACAGTGACCCAAGACGGGAATCAAATCTGGGTCCTTGGAGCTGTGAGTCCTATCGGCGGGACTGAAAGAGTATGGCATGGGTTAACATCCCCACCGTCGTGCATAATCTGGCTCTAATGTTTAGACTATAATCTCTAGTTTGAGACTCCCCACCCAGTAGAGATCATTTCTCTCCCTCTACCCTACCTTTTCTCCAAATATCTCGAAAAACTCGATTCATGTTGTAATTTGCCAACTCGCAAAAGCAGGGAGCAGAGCTTTAGATCGGAAAAGGGAATGAAATGGAGTGTATCTTACATTGATCCTAATAGAGAAAGCTGACACTCACTGAACCATATTAGAAAGCCCATTACAGATTCAGTTTAAATCAAACGCCCGGCCAGATAATCACCTTCTCTGTCACCCTGTCACAACAAAGCGCGAGTCACCAATCAGCCCAGGCATCTTCCATCACTGGAGAATCATCAGAAGAATCCCCAAAAGGCACGTGGCGGACAGGATGGAAAGATCAATGGCTTCACAGGGAGACATTGCAAAGCTCACACCAACACATCCGTGTGTTCATTTAAAAGGTAGAATCAATCTGTTAAAAACGCCCTTTATCCCTCTGTCACCCATGCTCCAGCCTTTTGTGACAAAACCAGTGGTGATGTCAACAGTGAGAATGACTGCTGTCATTGCAGTAACAGCTTACATTTATGTCATAGAAATCCTACAGTGCAGAAGGCGGCCATTCGGCCCATCGAGCCTGCGCTGACAACAATCCCACCCCAGGCCCTATCCCCGTAACCCCATATATTTGCCCTATTAATCCTTCTAACCTACATCCCAGGATACCAAGAGGCAATTTAGCATGTCCAACGCACCTAACCTGCACATCTTTGGAGGAAACCAGAGCACCTGGAGGAAACCCACGCAGGCACGGGGAGAATGTGCAAGCTCCACACAGACAGTGACTAAAGCTGGGAATCAAAGCCAGCATCCGTGGTGCTGTGAAGCAGTAGTGTTAACCACTGTGCTGCCCATGTCATGTCTTTGGCATAATGGAACAGCTCAGGCTGTTTCACAGGACAGGTTATCAAAGCAGATTTTAATACAGAGTCACATTAGGAAACATTAGGACAGGTGGCCAAAATCTTGGTCAAGGCGTTTTACAGAGCATGTTAAAGGAGGAAAGTGAAGCCGGGGGTTTAAGATGGAATTCCAGAGCTTTGGGTCTATGTAGCTGTCAGCTGAGGAAAAAGTTAGCTGATCTTCTGTCAGTCATTAATCTTCATCATTTAATCATTGCACACGCGTGCTCTTTCCACTGGATACAAGGTTTGTATGACGGACCTTCTGATGGGCAACACGACAGCTCAGTGACTATCACTGTACTGTGCAGATACATGGATTTGGGCCTGTGTCTGTGGGAGTTTGCACATTCTCCTCGTGCTTGTGTGGGTTTTCTCCGGGAGCTCCGGTTTCCTCCCACATCCCAAAGATGTGCTCTTAGGCTAATTGGCAAAACAAATTCTCCCTAAATTGTCTCAAATTTGGTTTTTAATCCATAGATCTGTAAACATGGACAGGGATCACGGGTAGAGGTGGGAACATCGGGGTGGCGGCGTGGGCTCGTTGGGCCGAAGGACCTGTTTCCCATGCTGTTTTGCTCTTTGTTCTTTGTCTTTATGTGTTAGCTATCCTGGTCACTGAGATTCTGACAAAAGAAAGGAATAGAGGTTCTCCATCTTTGCTACAGCGGGAATGTGGTGTGAATTGTCAGTAAAATCACACTCAATGCCCATTTTAACCCGGGTAAGGCTGCCAGTTATTCCCTGCTCACCACCTTCTAACTTTGGCTGCGAATGAGACCTGGAGTAGTTTTGCCCTTGTCGAGTTCTGGCGGTATCCTTGGATCTTGATTTAGACATGAAGCATTCCCAGGTGGTCTTCCCTTAGAGGGTTTTGCTGGGTGCCTGGTGGATTTGTTATCTGTGATGGAGGAAAAGTGCCTAATGGGGACAACTCATTCCGAATGGGTCTTAACATTGGCAGGCCGGAGATAGGACAGCAGTAATCATACATTTACAGAATTGTTCTGGTACAGAAGGAGGCCATTCAGCCCATTGTGCTTATATTAATTCTCCAGAGAAGCATCATGACTTAGCGTCAGTACCTTATCTTTTCCCTGTATCCCTGCACATTGGTTCAGTTCAAGCAGTTCATGTAATGACTTCCTGAATGCTTGGATTGAACCTGCCTCCACCACACTTCCAGTCAGTGCATCCCAGAACCCAACCACTCGCTGTGTGAAGACATCTTTGCTCACATCACACTTGGTTCTTTTGAAAATTAAAATAAATCTCTGCCCTCTTGTTCTTGATCCATTTACAAGAGGGAGCAGTTGCTCCTTGTCTACTCTATCCAGACGCCTCATGATTTTGAATATTTCTATCAAATTTCCCCTTGGCCTTCTCCCCAAGGAGAATAGTCACAACCTTTCCAATCTATCCTCCTGACTGAAGTTTCTCATCTCTGGAATCATTCTTGTAAATCTCTGCTACACTCTCTCCAATGCATTCACATTCTTCCTGTAGTGTGTCACCCAGAACAGTACACGATATTCCAACTGAGATCCAACTATAGCGTTTTGTGTAAGTTTAGTAACATGTCTTGTTCTTATACTCTGTGCCTCCATCAATAAAGCCCTGAATACTGTACGCTTTATTAACAGTGAGGTGGCACAGTGATTAGCACTGCTGCTTCACAGCGCTAAGGACCCAGGTGCAAATCCAGGCTTGGATCATCGTCTGTGCAGTCTGCACATTCTCCCCGTTTCTGCATGGGTTTCCTCCGGGTGTTCCAGTTTCCTCCTATAGTCTGAAAGACGTGTTGGTTAGATGCATTGACCTGAACTGGAGTATGGTGGCTTGGGGAATTTGACAGTAACTTCATTGCAGTGTTAATATAAGCCTATTTATGACTAATAAATAATTTTTTAGTTTTTTCTCCACTTTCCTGTCATCTTCAATGATTCTGTGCACAGATATACCCAGCTCCCTCTGCTCCTGGAGAAAAGGGGAGTAGAAACTCCAGGGTGAGTGGAATGAAAGTCAGCTTGGGCAGCATCATCAAACAGATGATTTTGTCCAAGTGGCATTGCTTCCATTAAAGTCAACAATTTTGATATTCTTTCACTCGCGTTCTCCAGTGGGATTTGGCTGACAAGAAAAACATATTGCAATCTGACATCACAAAAAACATCTGCTGGTTGATAATACAGATGTGAGGAGATCCCAGCATCATGGAACAGAGGTGGAACTTTGATCTAACCATTCTCCAGGAGTCACCAAGAATCAGAATCTCAATATTCTGGATGCTGACCCAAGCAACAAATGGGAGAAATCTGAGGCCTTGTTACAAAGATCGTTTAATTTGAACACCACTGTTATATTAATCATATAAATATTGAAGATTGGATGAAAAGACTGTTTAGTTGGCCAGGATCTCAGGTGATGTTGTCAACAACCATTAGATGCAATGCGTGCCTGCCCTTTATCGCCGGGAGCTAACCATCACAAGGGAATTTCTATCCTCACCTCTATGGAATGAAACATTATTCTAAACTAGTTTAGATTTTTGTAAACAAATAACAAATGTCAAAGATAAAACCCAAATTCTAAAAAGAAAGCTGAAGTGAGAGCACATGAATGTTAGAAAAGGAAGATTTGCTTCATGCTTTGCAGGTGACACACTATCAGCTTTACAGGCATAGTAAATAGTCTCACAACACCAGGTTAAAGTCCAACAGCAGTGCTCCGAAAGCTCATGCTACCAAATAAACTTGTTGGACTTTAATCTGATGTCGTGAGACTACTTACTATGCTCACCCCACTCCAATGCTGAGATTTCCACATTACAGCTTTACAGGCAGATTGAAAAAGCCCTCAGCTCTCTCTGCCACACACTGGTGGATCTTCTGCACATTTCCTTGATCATCATGGTTTCCAACCATAAGGCAGTGGCCAGAATTCTCCAGTTCCATACGCCCCGCTCCCACTGCGGAAAATCTGGTATTCAGCCAAATCTCCATTCACTGCAGCAGGACTGGAGAATCCCATGGGCAAGATCGGAGAATTCCAGCCAATATTTGAAACAAAGTGAAAATATTTTGAAATAAAAATAGAAAATGCTGGGTAAACTTGGTGGGTCTGACAGTGTCTTTGGAGAGAGAAACATGACTCTTGTTCAGTAGTTCCACAGTTATTGCCAGTCTGGCTAAGATCAAGTGTAGTATTGACATGCTGTGCTTGGTTGATGTCATTAGGTTACGTTTTAGCTTCATTTGAAGCAATTTTTAAAAGTGGCATCTCGGCCTTTTGGCTAAGATGGAAATGAGATCAAGCCTTGGAGGAGGAGCTATGCCTACTCCAATCAGCTTGGATCATGTAGATCAAGCCCAAGACAGGAGGTGAAAGCCTTGTCTTGTCAGCTTGGATTGGGAATGTCTCAACTTGTTGAGACTCTGAATTGGACTTGTTTTGATTGGATTGGAATAAAATCCAGCACTTTCTGTTTTCCTTTCAAATCTCCAGTGTCGGCAAGATTTCACTTCCATGGAAATGTTTTGACTTTGTTTTGAAACCCCGGTTAAGCACAGAACAAAGCGATAGGTTATAGGTTGCAGGCAAAAACAAAACCCACATGAAATAGAAGAAATTAACTTTGATGATCAAACGACAGGTTCTCACCTCTACCGCAAAGAGAAGGAGCAGCCCAGCTGAACTTCAGAAAATCTGTTGGCACAAACAAGGGCATCAGCACTGACAATTGAGATAAGTGCCAAGTCTTTGCAAAAAAATTCAGTACATCAGCCCCAAGGTAGACACAAAATCGATTGATGACAAAGGCAAATGCACGAATGCTTAGAGACTGATAGTGAGCAGTGAGAGACTGATAGTTACAGGAACAATCAGAGGAAAGGTGAAACAAGCCTAGGGGTGGCACGGTGGTACAGAGGTTAGCACTGCTGCTTCACAGTACCAGGGACCCAGGCTCGATTCCCGACGTTTGGTCACCGATGTGTGGAGTTTGCACATTTTCTCTATGTCTGCATGGGTTTCCTCCAGGTGCTGTGGTTTCCTCTCACATTTTGAAAGATGTGCAGGTTAGGTGCATTGACCCGAGCAGGTGCCGGAGTGTGGCGACAAGAGGAATTTCACAGTAACTTCATTGCAGTGTTAATGTAAGCCTTCCTTGTGACGATTAAATAAACTTTAAACAAACTTTAGACAGGGGATTTGGAAGCTGAAGTGAAATTCCAAACTAATCCAAAGCAAGATGTAACTTTAGTTTGAAAGTATTTTGGTTTCAAGATATCACAAAATAGGAAGTAGCATTTTTTGTAGAATAGAGAAAGTTTTTTCATTGCAGAGAACTCGAATAGAAGATAGAACTAGAGTCTAATCTTTACTGGTTTTTAGGCTCTTATTTACAGAGATACATATTGCAATTGTATACCTCCAAACACCAGACCAGCACACACAGAGCAGGGTTCCAGTTGGTTTTTAACACGTTTTCGTGTGTATTACATTCTTAGAATGTACAACCTCAGTGATGTTTGGTTTGTGGTCCATTTTCAATAGCTCGTTTCTCAACTAAAAATTCAATATGTCCATAAGTAATGAGGCTTATGGTCCATCATTGCAACAATCTCGCGGAGATGTTTTGAGGGCATTCCCAAAGGATTTCCACTGATTTCTTGGGAGACTCCTGCTGTGACTAGTCCTGGATAGAACCTTTGCTTCAGTCTGGTGTCAGGCGTGCGAACTACATGTCCTGCCCAAAGGAGCAGAGTGTCAGGCTGCATGTCCTTCCCTGAAAACAGGTTAACGCCTTGATGCTGGGCAAGGTGGCTTGGGAGAAGACTTTGCCATTTGACCACGTCTCTTGCCACTCTACTGGGAAGATTGTGACCCAGATCTTCCAATGAATTTGCACTGAGTTTATCTCCCTGCTCCTTCAAAATTCATTGCTTGAATTCTGAGGTTAATTTGTGCTCATGTTCCACTGGCATGTTCAGTGTTTCCACTGAAATCTCCCTGCTCCTAGACCAAACCCCCCTACATGTGAGTTCATCAGCATATTTTGATATTGTCCTCCCTAAGCCCAGGACCAAATTATTTGGGTTAGATAATGATAAATCAAACTACCAAGATATTATTCCCAAATGGGCAGTAGCTGCACATTCAGTGAAAAATGCAGGGTAATAACAGTGAACAAGACGCAGCAAGAACATCCTAAGCCAGTGTGAGTCAGATCATTAATTAACCATCTTCCTGATATCATAGCCGATTCACACTAGACTAACTAGAAACTAAGTCAGATGAAAGACCTGTTTGGTTGTGAGGACCAGAGCATTAATTGGTACGAATAAAATCTCTCCTCACTTTGGATTTAAAGGGGGTGAATTAACAAGGACCAGAAATAACTCTAAATCAAGATATGGGAGGGAGGGAAGAACTCAGGAAAATTACATTCACCAGGGAAGTAGTATTGAGATAATTGTTGGAGCTACAGACTGCCAAATCCCTGAATCTTAGCGGAATTCATCCTCGGGGTCTTAACAAAAGTGACTAATTAGATAGCTGGTGTGTTGCTTTTAGTTTTCCAAATTTTCCTAAATTCAAGGAATGTAACTTGTTTATTCAAAAAGGGAGAGGGACAGAAAGCAGAGAACTACAGGTCATCTGTCCTAGGAAAAATGTTAGAAGCTATTATTAAATACATTTATTAAATAATTGTGGTTGGCACAGACTCAATGGGCCAAATGGCCTCTTTGTGCACTGTAGGCTTTCTGTGGTTCTATATTGGGCGCCATCTTACCAATTGCCAATTGTGAGGGGAATTGAATCCAAAAATAGGGAGGTCATGCTGCAGTTATACAGGACACACATCTGGGAGCATTGCATACAGTTTGGTCTCCTTAGTTCAGGAAAGGTGTGAAAGCATTGGAAGCAATTCAGAGAAGATTTATGAAACTACCTGGAATGAGAGGGTTGTCTTTTCAGTAAAGGTTGGACAGGTTATGCTTGTATCTGCTGGAATTTAGAAGACTAAAAGGCGACTTGATTGAAGCGTAGAAGAAAGAATTTTCCGGTTTTTCATACTCCGCTGCAGCTGTCAGCGAGAATGGAGAATTCGGCACTCAGCTAAATCTCCATTTACTGCAGCAGGAGCAGTGAGCTTCAACTGCAGGCAAGGTCACAGAATCCGGCTCATAAAGTCCTGATGTGTCTTGGCACAGTGGATAGGGGGAGGATGTTTCCTCTTGTGGGAGAATCTAGAACTAGGGGGTCACTATTTAAAAATAAGGGGTTGTCCATTTAAGACAGAGATGAGAAGAAAGTTTTTCTGTCAGAGAGCTGTGAATTGCTGGAATTCTCTTCCTCAAAAGGCAGTGGAAGCAGCCTTAGAATATTATTAAGTCCGAGCTAGACTGATTTTAGATAAGCCAGGGGTGAAAGTTATCAGGATCAGTGATACGTGGGATTGAGGTGGAGATAATGGCCTAGTGGCATTATCGCTAGACTATTAATCCAGACACCCAGTTAATGTCCTGGAGATCCAGGTTCGAATCCCACCATGGCAGATGGTGGAATGTAAATTCAATAAAAAAAATACCTGGAATTAAGGATCTACTAATAACCATGAAACCATTGTCGATTTTCAGAAAAACCTATCTTCCTTTAGGGAAGGAAATCTGCCATCCTTATCTGGTCTGGCCTACATGTGACTCCAGAGCCACAGCAATGTGGTTGACTCTCAACTGCCCTCAGGCAACTAGAGATGAAGAATAAGTGCTGACCAGCCAACGATGCTCATGTCCCATGAACGAATAAAAAATAAATTCGATTAGCCATGATCTTACTGAGTGACAGAACAGGCTTAAGGGGCTGAGTGGCCTACTCCTGTAGCTAATTCATATGTTTGATATAGGACTATTACATATTTTCACCAGCACTTCCTCTATACAAGACTGTTAGACTCAAGGACAGAGTTTACAAAACTGGGGGACTTCTATTCCATTAAAGGTGCTATTTAGATGTGAATTGTTGTTGTACACTACCAATAAACTAAACAGAAGGATTAGGCAGCAAATAATGCCACTAACACATCCCAGGTAACTAAGCCTATCTAATATAAAGTTTATTTATTTGTCACAAGCAGGGCTTACACTAACACTGCAATGAAGTTACTGTGAAAATCTCCTAGTTGCCACTCTGGCACTTGTTCGGGTAGACTGAGGGAGAATTTAGTATGGCGAATGCACCTAATCAGCATGCCTTTCGGACTGTGGGAGGAAACTGGAGCACCCGGAGGAAAACCACGCAGACGCAGGTAGAACGTGCAAACTCCACACAGCCAGTGAACTAAGCTGGGAATCGAACCCGGGTAACTGTAGTAGTGTTAACCACCGTGCCACCGTGCCCCTCCATATAAACTGAGCAAAGAGAAATGATCAATGAATTGAAATAACAAGGAATGGAAGGATAGATTCAGCACAAGTGACATAGTTAAATATCCCCTGCTAAGTTCATTTTCCCCGCAGTTTGCATGTGTGGAGGGTGATTGGCCAGGTGAATTTGTAACTCAGTAAAAAGCAGCCTGAGCCAAGATATTCAAAAGCTTGAAAATTTCAGCTTCTTGGACCAGTCTATCTGTCTGTGTACAAAACAGAGAGACATGTGATATTGCCCTAAAGATGTGCATGACAGTGTGTGCATTCTGTCATTCATTTTCCATTGTCATCGGTGGGTCAATAGTGGCTGTGTAGATAATGTGACAGCACCAAAACGACCTCTTATTTGTTTGGGGGAGAAAAGAATCACTTAGTACCTTGAAGGATGGACAGTTCTTAATTCTTCTGGTGTATCTGATCTCCATGGCCCAGTGCCTTGTTCTTGCTGGCATTTTAATAGCAAGTCTTTATTCGACTCTCCTGATATTCTAACGAAGACCGCAGTACTGGAGGGGGGATGGATTGCCACAGTCACTAAAACTCTATTGATTTAGTGATGGGGCTGATAATCATCTTTTGATGATTTTGTTGAGTGTGTTTTTTTACCCTTGGCTCCAGCACCAACATCTGACCTCTGCCTGAAGAGTTGAGAGGGAGCATTAATTTCCACTCGCAAAATAGCAGAGGCATGTCATTTTATAAAACAAGGAAAGAGCCTACATTTATATAGCGCCCTTCTGATCTCTGCCCATCCCAATGTGTTTGACAGTCCAGTGGTGTACTTTTGAAGTGTTGTTGCTGATGTAACATAGGGAATGTAGCATGGGAATGGAAGCTCCCATTAACAGCATACAACCATTACAGCACAGAAACAGGTCTTTTAGCCCTTCTTGGCTGTGCCGAACCATTTTTCTGCCTCGTCCCATTGACTTGCACCTGCACCATATCCCTCCACACCACGTACCTGTCTGAGATTTTCTTAAATGTTAAAAATGAGCCCGCTTTCACCACTTCATCTGGCAGCTCATTCCTCAACATGATAATGGTCAGGTAATCTATTTAGACAAGTTAGTTAAGGAATAAATATGACATTGTGTATTGGTGGTGGAGGGAGTGAATTTTTAAAGTGTTGAATGGGGTGCCAGTCAAATGGGGCTGCTTTGTCACGGACAGTTTTTGAACTTCTTGAGTGTTGTTGGAACTGCACCCATCCAGGCAAGTGAAGAATATTCCATCACACTCCTGACTTATGCCTGATAGATGGTAGATGGGCTTTGCGGAGTCAGGAGTTGAGTTATTAATTTATTCATTCATTTGTGAGCCATGGGTGTTGCTGACTGACCATCATTTATTGCCCATCCCTAGTTGCCCGAGGGCAGTTGAGAGTCAACGGCATTGTTGTGGCTCTGGAGTCACGTGTAGGCCAGACCAGATAGAGATGGCAGATTTCCTTCCCTAAAGAGATGGGTTTTTTTTCTGACAATCGACAATTTGTTTGATGATCGTCAATAGATTCTTAATTCCAGATTTTTTTTATTGAATTCAAATTCCACCATCTGGCATGGCAGGATTTGAATCCGGACGACACTAGCTGAGTTTTTGGATTCATAACTTAGCAATAAAAACACTAGGCCATTCTCTCCCTTCCTTGCCACAGGATTCTAGACTCTGACCTGCACAAGAAGCCATAGTGTGGATATAACTATTCCAGTTCAGTTTCTCTGCAATTGTAACTCCCCAGGATGTTGATAGTGTGAGATTTAGTGATGTAATGCCATTGAATATCAAGGGGAAATGACTAGATGCACTCTTAGGGGGGTGCTCATTGTGTGGTGTGAATCTTTTGTCACTAATCACCCCAAGCCTGGATATTGTCCAGGTCTTGCTACATAGAACATTGACTGTTTCAATGTCTCAAGAGTTGTGAATGACATCAAACACTAAGGGACAATTTATCATGGCCAATCCACCAAATATTCACAGAATCCTTACAGAGTAGAGGAAAGCCATTAGGTCCACTGAGCCCGCACAGACCACAGTCCCACCCAGGCACAATCCATGTTACCTCACATATTTACCCCATTAATCCCCCAACACTAACAGACAATTTATGATGGCCAATCCACCCAATCTGGCTGGAAACTGAAGCACCCAGAGGAAACCCATGCAGATATGGGGAGAATGCACAAACTCCACACAGACAGCAACCCAAAGCTAGGATTGAACCCGGGTCTCTAGCGCTGTGAGGCAGCAGTGCTAATCACTATGCCATCGTGCTGATCCAATAGGTATAATTGGCATTTATCAGAAGTGAGAGAATGTGCCTAAAATTTGAATGCACCTGCCAGTGTAAGAGTTTGATGCTTCCAATAATTTTATCAATTGGAATTTAAGTTTATCTGCTGCTAACTACAAACACAACAGAGAATTCAACTTCCATCACGACCTTCGACAGGCTCACTAAAAGCTTATTTGTTGCCAAACACAGCAGGAAATAGATAAAGCCCGCAAGATATCCTTCACTTTGGTGTCTGCTTCTTGTATTTCTTGGTCCAGGATTACATTTCCGAAGCTGTCACAGGCAGGTGATGAGTTAAAGGAGAGTCTAAGCTGTCAGCCACCCACTGAACGCTCAATGCCAATGGCACTGAAATAGACATCTTTACCCACCTTCAATACTGATCTCAAACTCCTGTAAGTGTCATAGCAGATAGGGACGTACATCAAGGTCCATCATGCAGCTAAGAGCTCCCTGAGTCAAAGGGCAGGATCCAACACAATATTTATTTTCCTTAATCCCCCTGAGAAGGGGAACAAAAGAGAGGATTTATTTTGGTGCAGCCAACTTGTTGTGTCTTTTACTTTGAAAGACTAAACGTATATTACAATCAGCAGAACAAAATTTGACTCCAGTACGGGGAATAGTTTAATTCTGTGAATATTCAGGTGGATAATGTCATCATTAGATGAACTGATCATGCTAAATTTCCCCTTAATGTCAGGAAGACTAGTTAGGGTAAATGCATAGGGTTATGGGGTGGGCTTGCGGTCGGTGCAGACTCAATGGGCCAAATGGCCTCCTTCTGCACTGTAGGAATCTATGATTCTTTCAAGACTCATTCCTTCATGTTTGTAAAAAGGGAGGCACGGTGGCCTCATAGCTCCAGGGACCTGGATTCGATTCCTGGACTGGGTCACTGTCTGGATGGCGTTTGCGCGTTCTCCATGTGTCTACAAGGGTTTCTTCCAGGTGCTCCTGTTTCCTCCCATGATCCAAAGATGTGCAGGTTAGATTTAGACTGCTCAATTGTCACTTAGTGTCGGAGGGACTAGCAGAATAAATTCATCAGGTTATAGGGAGAGGATCTGGGTGGGATTGTGTGGTCAGTGCAGACTCGATGGACCTAATGGCCTTCTTCTGCACTGTAGGGATTCTATGAACATTGTGGCCCCTGATTTCTATTGATTCCTCTTGTATTCTTCTTTGTTTTCATGTTGGAGTGCGATCTTACCTTCCTACTTTGGAGGTAAGAACATTATATCTGTCTCGCAATGGTCTGGTAAATGCCATGAAGATGAATATTTCTTTCTTCTTTTGAGCATCTGATCTCTGTAGTCCACTGTTACATTTTCTTTAACATTCTCACTGTGACACCCCATCCAGCCTCACTGATACTGTAATGAGGAGTCCGATGGTGTGGTTTCTTATCTCCACTGATCTAAATCCATATTCCCTGATGCTTTTCATGGTCTCACTTCCCCCGCAGACTCCCTAATTTAAGATCATTTGATGTACTCTTCTCTGGCTGAAATGAGAAGTGAACCATTGGCCAGAGTTTTACAGGATTTTTTTCTCTGGGAGGCAGGGAGCATGAAATTGAGGGGACAAGTTTCCCTCTTGGTCTCCGACCTCTCCCTCCCACCTACCCAGCTATCTGCTTTGACCACAAACTGATTTTACACTGAAGGGGTAGGGGCTAAGCCTTCAGACAGAAGCCCACACTTGTCCCAATTCATAGAATTCCCACTGTGTAAAAGGAGGCCATTCAGCCCATCAAGTCTGCACTGAGCACAATCCACTCAGGTCCTACCCTCCAACCTACAGAATTGAATGCTAACTCGTGGCCTCAAGATACCTGCCTCCCCACCCCAGCATCTTGCCCAAAACTCCAATCACCCTCTACGCACCTTTCTGCCCTGGACCCCTTGAATTTAACTGGGTGCCGAGTGCCTGGGCTTAAACGCTGAGGTCCACTGCTGTGCTATCACTGCAATGATTAGAGAGCTCCCAGGCAATGGGATATTTTATTCTCATGCATCCAAAATAAATAATCTTGAAACTCTTTTGATAATTTTTTTGAAACTTTAGAACTAGCCTCCATTTCCCTACCTCCCAACAATTCCAAAGAACCAAAGATATCTCCTACCACAGGACGATCTGTCCTGAAGGGTAATGTTACCCAGCTAGATGTTTGGTCATACTGAACACTGTAAGTGATGACCATTCGCTTATTCATTCCCAGGGCAATGTTTTGACCAATCAGGGTCAAATTGAGCAGTTTATATTTTAAGCAAGGCTTGGCAGTTATCTGTCAGTCATTATCAACAAGTGCATTGTCCATGGCAATGCCTCCGTCAATTAGAGTCAATTTTGTAAACCAATCAGCATTCTCTTCCCACGCAGTATAAATTGTTATTTGCCCTTTATACTGGTGAATTGCCCTGATGAGTGCAAAATGAAAAGCTTCAACGCGTCTCTTTTTTCAGAGTTATCCCAACAAGCCAAAAATGAGCCGAAACATCAATCAGGAAGAGTGGCCAGGCAGTCAACAAGTAGCAAGCATGGCTCACTGGTAGCACCCTTGCTACTAAGCTAGAAAGTAGTGTGTTCGAGTCCCACTTGAGGGTCTGAAGCATACAGATTAAGGCTGACTCTCCAGTACAGGAGTGGAAGTATGCTGAACACGCACGGTGCTGTCTCTCTGATGACATTGTAACTGTAAGCCTTGCCTGCTTTCCCAGGTAGATCTGAAAGATCCGGTTGCTTTTGTCAAAGACAGTCACGTTAACCCTGAGCTCCTGGCCAGTATTTATCCCTCAATCATCTGGTCATTATCGCTTTATGGGAGCTTGTTGTGCACTAATTGGCTGTCACAGATCCTAAATTACAAAAGTGATTCTACTTGAGAAGTATTTAGTTGGTTGTAAAATACTTTGGGACACCCTGTAGTTCTGAATGAAATCTTTCTCCTTTTACTTTCACCAGTGGAAATTAGAAAGCATATAACCATAGAATCCTCACAGTGCAGGAGTCCATTCAGCCCATCAAGTCTGCACCAACTCTCTAAAACAGTATCCCAGTTACCCCCTCCGCTCTAACCATTTAACCATCACCAATCCATCTAACCAGCATCTTGAGACACTAAGGGGCAATTTATCATGGCCAATCCACTTAACCTGTAAATCTGGGATACTAAGCAGCAATTTAGCAAGGCCAATCCATCTAACCTGTAATTCTGGGACACCAAGGGGAAATTTACATGGCCAATCCTCCTAACATGGAGATGTCCATAATAACAAATCCGTTTACAAATTTTCATCTCCCTCAATGTGGAAAGGTTACAAAATTAGTCATGTGACACAATTCCAAAGATTCCAATTCATAAGATGGCTAATTAAGAATGATCAGTCAGAGTTTTGATTGGGGAGAATCAAATTTAATGTTGAGAATGTATCAGAGGTCCTCGATTGCTACAAGTGCCAAATCTCAGTCTCAGCTGAGTAATGGTCTTAAGAGTTGCTGCAATGTCAGCTATAATCTCCAGCGATCACTTTGTTTAAAGCTATATGAACTGTTCTATTTTCTGTTCCAATCTCCCTGCTATCTTCTGAAAAGTAGGATTGAATCGACTAACAGTGACATATGGCAGCACTTTGCTGAACTCTGGACTTAAAATTGAACTCAGACTGGAAACAATTAAACGGAACACAATTGGAACACGTTTACTAATCTTATAGATGCGTATTTCCTCGATCTGCTCGAATGGCTACCATTTACTTTCATCTAACCCAAAATTGTTCGTATCACACTCAGCAGAAACGCATCAAAATGCTTCTAATCTGCTAAGTAATACGGAATGTCACAATCAACAATATCATTATTAACCGTAACAAGTTCTTGTTTAAAAGCTTCCAGTGGAGGGATGGGAAGGACAGACCTTGTGGAAGGGAATTGCTTTGGGGATTTAGATCCCTTGCTGTTACTCCAGGTTTCACAGCATTCCTGGTCTCCCCAGCTTCCCACTATTGCAACTTGGTATGGGCTCCTGCTCTGCCCAAGACCGCAAGGTACTACAAAGGGCCATGAACAAAGTCCAGTCCATCATGCAAACCAGCCTCTCATGCATTGACTCCATCTACACTCCCTGCTGCCTTGGAAAGCAGCCAGCATAATTAAGGATCCCACACAACCCAAGCATTCTCTCTTCCACCTTCTATCGTTGGGAAAAAAATACAAAAGTCTGAGGTCACATACTAACTGGCTCAAGAACAGCTTTTTCTCTGCTGCTATCAGTCTTTTGAATGGACTCACCATACACTAAGTTGATCTTTCTCTACACCCTAGCTATGATTGTAACACAATATTCTTCATGCTCTCGTTTCTTTCTATATGAACGGTATGCTTTGTCTGTATAGCGCACAAGAACCAATGCTTTTCACTGTACACTAATACATGTGACAATAATAAATCAAATCAAATCATAATCATACAGAAAATGCCATTAAATGCCACTCGCTTAAGCTCACCCTTCTAAGCAACTTTAGCCCTGTGTGATAAGGAAAGGTTTACATTTGTATGGTCCTTATCAAAACTTCAGGGTGCCCCCAATACACTTTGGGTGAGATTTTCTGACCTTCCCCTCTAACCCCTCCCCCACTATGACATATTTATCAGGAGTGGGAGTTAGCCCACCATTGACTAGCGGCTGGATCCACTGATCTTCCACTGTTGAAGAGGTTTCCCATTGATTAAACATCAAGTATTTATTTTTTGAGATGTCATGTGTGCTCCTAAGCTTCCATCTTCCACCCACTCCCTCCCCTACCCCAGCCAAACCAAATGCCCAAACCTCTAGAAAGAGGTTGAGAGAAAGATTGCAGATGTTGACATGATGCTGGGATGCTTTTGAGAGGTGTTTTTTTTAAATCATGTTCTCTGCAGTTTGAAAGCAGGCATTTTGATTTCATTGTGGCACCAGGCTCTCTGATAGAAGTCTTTTTATTATTGCTTCAATGGTTTAAATGGGGTTTTGTTTGTTTCTGCTCTGGACCTCAGGTGCTTTCTGGCATTTTTTGTGCCTTGCATTGTTGGCAGGGGGAATGTTTGCTAGGTCAGCTGACAGAAGCCCTTTGGTTTTCAGTTTTGAGCTGCTGTTTTAGTTTGGAAGGTGTTTGGACATTAGACTGAAAGCAGTGTTTTTGTTTCTCTCTCTGTCTCTCTCTGGTATTGGAAATTTGGCTGGCTAACCGGACGCAGAGATTTTTGTCTTCCTGGAGTGAAATTTCTGCTGTTGGTGATATGTTAACTAGTAATTAGAGTCTCTTTCTCTCTCTCCCTAGTGTTTCAGGAAACTATTCTGACTTCAAGCTTGCCTGTGACTGTATCAAGAACATCCAATCAAGGAACTAAGCTCCAGCATAATGTGAGCATTCGTGTTTTCTGTGCTAAACCTGTGGCAAGGGTTTAGTTTATGGGATTTGTTTGATTGGAACAGTATTTAGTTGTTAAGGTTTATACAATATCATGGGTTTTTTTCTTGTTTGTAATGGATAAAGTTATTTCTAATTTTCTTTCTATACATGTTAACTGTATTCTTAAATAAACTTTACTTGCTAAAAGCTCCTTAGTTGGTTTTTGGAATCATACTGGAAGTGAAACATCTCATGCCCACCCTAGCCAAATTCAAATTATGAAACTTATGATCCTGGTGGACTTCATAAAACACTTTGGAGTTTCTGACCGGAATTATAACACTGAGGTTAATGCCTTATGGTGCAGGGGCTGAGCACTGAGTTGTGCAGGGAGCCTTACCTTCATAGCTTGGGTGAAATCGTTGGAATTTGCGCACTGTTGCCTTAAGCTGAGAAGGGGATAGGTCCATGGGGGCATGGGGCAACATTGACATTGGTGGTCATGGATTATACAGCTGACCTTTCTTAATAAGTTGAATAAAGACAAGTAGAACCTAAATAGGTTTGCAGCATAAATGTTTAAAATTCAGGTTAGTCAAATAATCCTAGGAAGTGCACTGTGGAATAATTTTGACCTCGAGGTCTCACACGAAATGAGGGAAGATAAAAAAAATGATCACTTCAATTGAGAAATGAAACAAGGTCCAGAAGAATCAATACATGGATAGTAAAAGGGAGAGCAATACACAGACAGATGCAACCATGCAGAGCTCAATAATCTCAAATAGTCTTAAGGTCAGATACCTGTGACAGGAAATGTCTAAAGAGGAAACTCAATTATGGTAAATAGTGAATTGTTAAGGTAGAGGGGATCGTGTTTTCACATTTAAGCCTCAGTTAAATAACAAACCAGAGAATTAAAATCAGTAATTCCTCTTGTCATTCTTCAGTTTCTCATCAATAGCACAAAAGTGATAAGAGGTAAGCACGTTTCTGATTAAGTATTATATTGGGACACTTCTATAATGTGCGCTGCTGGTATTTATGCAGAATTCACACAAGAAGAACGCAGAATAAATTAATATAATTATTCAAAATGTGCAACTTGAAAAATGCAGATAAATTATAAACCTTACAACCCTATCTTCCTACAGAGTAATGCAATGACAGCAAAATGTGTAGATATGTTCATTAGCTTCTTCCCTTTAGCTTGAGTGTCAGATTATGTTTTCTGTGTCTCAACTAAAAGAAATCTATCCCCATAACAGCGGCTTGAAAAAAATAACATTGTAAGCATGAAGTAGTCTCACCTTGTCAGCCAGTAATCCCTATAGCTGTCTTTTCACCTTCACACTTTCAACCACTTCTCATTAAGCACAAAGTGAGATGTTCTTGGGTGTTGTTAGTCTCCAGGAACAGAGCCACACTACTTCCCCCTCTCAGATTTCAGCTTAATGATTGTATTTAGAAACAGTGTTTATTTGTCTGAGGATTCGCTGTGCCTCAGAGTTAGCACATAACTGAACGATCCCTTGCAGGAATAAGCTTTTTGCTTCCTTTCACAGGCTTGAGAAAATAAATTCTTTTTGTTGGGATTGACCTGGTCTCTTGTTACATTTGCTTGTTCAGTTCGACTCAAGATTGAGACGTTGTTAAAAAGAAAAGCGAGCTTTTCTGGCGATATCTGTTTTATTACAAGCTCCTAATTTTCGTTTGTGCATCAACTGTTTAAACAAACTCAATAACAGTTATTGTTAAACACGGGCGTGGACTTAATTATTTCACATGTTGAACTTGTAGATTAAAACATCACTGTTTCAGCTCAAACAGATATTTGAACTGTACCCATAGTACTTAGTCGCTCTCGCAGGCAGACATGGAAGAATAGTTGGTTGGATGGGTGCATTACAGAACTAAAATGTCATTGTGGGCTTCAGGTGACACCATAAATGGAGATCAAAGCTTTCGTAGTTTATGAGTGCCAAGTGAAATTCAATATTGTGCCTCTGCCAATAACTCAAGGCAGCACTGCTGTTTTGGTGCTTCCGAGTGGTCATGATACTATGTAAGCCCGTCTCTTTTCTCAAGATGTGTACGGCTTTCCCTCGACTCTCTGTGATAAAGCCACAGAACGGAGAGAAAGATAACAGAGCAACTATTGCACAGGAGTGACCAGCTCAGATGAGCATCCATTGCTACATTTTATTCAGTCGTGGGACATGGGCATCATTGGCTGGCCAGCATTTCATGCCCATCTTTAGGTGCCTGAGGGGAGTTGAGAGTCTGCCACATTGCTGTGGCTTTGAAATCACATGTAGGCCAGATCAGGTAAGGATGGCAGATTTCAAGAAGAAATTAAATTTAGCTCTTGGGGCTAAAGGCAGGGATGGGATTTTCTTTATTCATCAGACATGGACATCACTGACTGGTCAGCATTTATTGTTAACCACATTGCTATGGCTCTGGAGTCACATGTAGGCCAGACCTGGTAAGGACAACAGATTTCCTTCTTTAAAGAACATCAGTGAACCAGATAAGTTTTTACAACAATGATTTCATGGCCATCATTAGACATTTAATTCCAAATACTTTTTATTGAATCTAAATTCCACCATTTTCATGACGGTATTCGAACCCAGAACCAGAACATTAGGTGAGTTTCTGAATTCTGGCAATAATACCACTAGGCCATCACCATCCCTTTCTAATGGAAAGCTAAAACTTTGCATGATAATTGCATGATATATAATATGTGACACCCCCATCTGATTTAACTTTGCGTTGGATGCAATGTTGACTATTCTTCCTATTCTATTCTCATGCTGAGATTAGTGGACAAGTAATGGGTCATTGGAGCATTTCGCTTTTCATTTTTAAAGTTCTTAAAGTTTATTTACTACTGTGATAAGTAGGCTTACATTAACACTGCAATGAAATCATTGTGAAAATCCCCTAGTCGCCACACTCCGGTGCCTATTCTGATACACTGAGGGAGAATTTAGCACAGCTAATGCACCTAACTGTCCCCTTTCTGCTGTTTCTGGAGGGTAATATATCAATATTACGATCCTGTTTAACACTAAGTTTATATGATTAATGTGTCCCCCATGTGAGCACTTCATGCATATTATCAATTATCATTTTACAACAATCAAAATTCATCAGCTATTTTTGAATTGGATTTTCAACTCTAACTATAATTTTTTTTGCAAATGAAGTAAGGGCAACAAATAGACAAATGGATATATAATGATTGGGAATATTAATCAGCTACCAAAGTCTGGGTGAGAAGAATATTAATTGATTATTAATTATATGAAGATGTATTATGTCTTCAGTGAAACTGTTGTTTTAATCAGTATTGATCTCAAGTCAATGTAGTTTGTGGAGCCAATAATTAGCCCTGAAATTACTTGGGATTGGCAGTTCAAATGATATGAATGAGTTACTCGCCACAATCCCATCACCTTTCCAACAGATATGAATACTATTATGAAACAAATACAAAAGCATGGTGAATGTGCTGAAGTTTTACAAAGATGGGATCAAAATTGAGAGGTAATATGTATCAGGAAGTGATAATCAATTAAAAACCTCTCGCATCCATCTCTTTGACCTTCTTCCATCAGGAAAAAGATACAAAAGTCTGAGGCCACGTACCAACCAACTCAAGAACAACCTTTTCCCAGCTGCCATCAGACTTCTGAATGAACCTACCTTGCACTAATTGATCTTTCTCTATATCCTACCTGTGATTGTAACACTACATTTTGCACTCTCTCCTTTCCTTCTCTTTGAATGGTATGTTATGTTTATATAACAAGATTTCTGATGGCATGGATGACAAAGTGGTTAGTACTGCTACCACATAGCACCATGGACTTGGGCTTGATTAAGGTTTGGGTCACTGTCTGTGTGGAGTCTGCACGTTCTCCCCGTATCTGCATGATTTTCCTCCGGGTGCTCTGGTTTCCTCCCACAGTCAGAAATATGTGTTGGTTAGGTGCATTGACCATGCTAAATTCTCCTTCGGTGTACCCAAACAGGTGCTGGAATGTGATGACTAATGGATTTTCAAAGAAATTTCATTGCAATGTTAATGGATGTTGACTAATAATAAACTTTAAGCAATATTTTTCATTGTATACTAATATATGTGACAATAAAAATCAAATCAAAGAGTCAAATAAAAAAAAGTTGGTCTCGTTTAACCTTGAAAAGGGAAGGTTTGGAAATGGCTTAATCGAGGTCTTCCAAATTAGAAAGGATAAACAAAGACAAAAGAGAAATCTTGAAACCATCATATAAGATGGTCACCAATAAATCCAGTCAGGAATTCAGAAAAACTTCTACAGCAAGATTTTCCTGCTGCGCTTCCCCAGGACTGGAAAGTCCTGCCCAAGGTCAATGAACATTGCATTGTTCATGTCCTGCCCACTACGATTCCTGTGGAAAGGGAAAATTCCACCCCTAGAGTTTAATTTGATTTATTATTGCCACATGTACAGTGAAAAGTAACGCTTCTTGTATGCTCTGCAGACAAAACATACGTTTCGTAAATTACATAGGGGAAAAGAAAAAGGAGAAAGTATTACAGTTACAGGTAGGGTGAAGAGAAAGATCAGTTTAATATATGATAGGACTGTTCAAAAGTCTGATGACAGCAAGGAAGAAGCTGTTCCTGAACGTGTTTTCAGGCTCTTGTACCTTTTTCCTGACAGATTGTTGTAGAATGAGAACGTGCAAATAGCATTGATGTGTTTAAGAGGAGATGAGATAAACATGTGGGAGGGAGGGGAATAGAGAGTTAGATAAGAAAACTCAACAGGAGGTTGGAATGGAGCATGAAGTCTAGCCTGGTTGGGCTGAATGGTCTATATCTATGCTGCATTTTATATACAATTCTATGTAACTAACCAGATCTATTGAACACCTGCTCAGGACTTTGGTCCAAGCTAATGGGGCACTGTTTAAATATTCTGATCAAGGATGAATTATATCATTTGTCCCAATTTGCTATTTTTATTCAAGACTTAAATAGTAGATGCTACCAATGCAACAGAGTTGGAGAGAGTGCAGCATTGCAGATTAATCTCCAGGACACTTCCACATTCAAAATCAAGAGGAAGAAAAATCTTTAAAAATCCATTAGGGATGGGAGTGGGTGGTGTTGGGGAGGGGGAGCTGTGTCCTTTCCTTATTTCCTTTGATCGTATTAACCCAATGATGATCAACACTAGGACAGGTGGAGAAGACCCTGTCTGACTGAGTGTCAAAAATCAGCCGACGTTTCAATTGAATTCTGCCACTCACAACTACCCCGACAGAAATTCCTATCCTGTACATCTGGTCAATCCAAAAACTGCTTTAAAGCACAGATCAATAAGACACATTTTCCTGGCTGTGGGAAACTTAATATCGCTGGACATGCAAACATACTCAATGAAACCTTTTCCTAGTGAAAAGATGCTTACAAATATCTGATCATTAGGTTTTTAAAATCATCCATGCTTCTTCTGCTCTGAGGTAACTTCAAGTACAGCTCTCCAAACCTATCCTTTTTACTGTGCTTTTTGAAAAAGTACTTTGCCTCATAAATATATAAATTCATGTCAGATAATTCACCCTAACTATCTCCATGTGCAACATGAGGATTCAGCTTTCTGGCTTCTTTTCCTATCAATATGTTACAACTCACATATCTCTCACTTTTCCTTTCTATTACGCATGGTGGGACAACCTTCAAACAAATTCTCACAATCTCCTTTTCCCATATAAACACATAGCTACAAGCATGGTGGCACAGTGGTTAGTGCTGCTGCCTCACAGTGCTAGGGACCTGGGTTCAATTCCAGCCTCAGGTCAGAGTGGAGTTTGCACATTCTGCCCATGTCTGTGTGGGTTTCCTCCCACAGTCCAAAAACATGTGGGTCAGGTTGATTGGCTGGCAATCACACCATTATTTGTTCATTTTATTCATTCCAGATTGCCACATTAGTGGGCAGATAGAATGTAATACCCACCAGCTGAAATGACACCCAAATATTTTGACAGATTTAGGTGCTTTATAAATTGTGCGTCAAGTCATTCATTTTTGTTTGCAACCTTCTTCATTATCATCAGCTAACTGTGCTTTCAGAAGAACATAAGCAGCTCACAGAGTTCACATATAGGGAGTGTAAAAAGTGTCATTCTCTGTGTTAAGAAATATTTCACCTGACGCTCTCCAAATGGAAACAGAAGCCATGAAATTCAACTTCTTTGGCACGCTCAAGATGCATGTGTACAAATGGACGGCACAGTGGTTAGAACTTCTGCCTCGCAGCACCAGAATCTGGGTTCAATTCTGGCCCAACGTCACTCTCTGTGTGGAGTTTGCACATTCTCCTTGTGTCTGCGTGGGTTTCCTCTGGGTGCTCCAATTTCTTCCCACACTCCAAAGATGTGCAGGTTAGGTGCACTGGCCATGTTAAATCAAGTTTCAGGGGAATGTGCATGGTAAATATACAAGATTACAGGAATAGGGCCTGGGTAAGATTATGGTCGGTGCAGACACGTTGTGTCAAATGACCTTCTCCTGCGCTGTATGGATTCTATGATAAATCAGGATGGTATCTGGCAGCATTGAGCTTTCTTCCCATTGCAGATGTGTCCTTTTTGCCATAGAAAAATATAATTGCCATCCAAAATTTCATCTCTGCTTATTACCATTGCCTTGGTCTTCTCCATATTTATTCTCAAGCAATGTTCCTCCCTCTTTACTTTCACTTTCTTTACAATTTCCTGCAGTGTATCTTCTGACTCGGCAATGATATCTGAGTATCTTGAATGGGTTCAAACCCACAATGTTGCAAACTGGAAGATCTTCTTGTCTCTGGAGATGACTTCAGCGTATGGGTTGAACCGTTTTGGAGAACACATTCTCGCTGCACTCGTCTTTTGAGGAGAGAGATTGGGTTAGGATATAATTGCCTGTGTGATAACAGAATCATCTGGAAAGAAATTAGTTAATTGAAGGACAGTCAGCATGATTTTGCAAAATGCAGACGTCTAATGAGTGTAACCATGTCCTTTGAAGTCATGGTAATGCATTATTGGCTGGCAAAACTAATTGGAGTCCCTTTTTCAACATCACCTAGAAAATATTCCTTTTTTGCAAACTGATTCCGTCATTGCTTGAAATAAAACCAGAAAAACTCACCAGCTCCTGTAGAGAGAGAAAAACAACTAATATTTTGAATCCGTTTCCCTCTCAACAGATGCTTCCAGACTGGTTGAGTTTTTTTTTCCCAGCATTTCCTATTTTTATTTGAAATTTCCTTTTTAATGTTTCTCCCACTCCCAACCTGGAGTAATAATTGGAGACCATGATGTAGTGGTGTTGTCACGGTGCTTGTTATCAGAGACCCAGACTCTGGGGACCCAGGTTCAAATCCCAACATGGTGGATGGTAAATTTGAGTTTGATTAAAAAGAAAATCTGGAATTAAGAGTCAACTGATGACCATGAAACCATTGTTGATTGTTGTAAAAACTCATCTGGTTCACTGAGGTCCTTCAAGGAAGGAAATCTGCCATCCTTACCTGGTAACTCCAGATCCACAGCAATAAAATTGCCTCTTAATACCCTCTGGACAATAAAAACCACACAGCTCAAAGGTAGTTTGGATTGGACAATAAAGGCTGGTCCATCCAAAATGAATAAATGAATTAAAACAAAACTTAGCTCATTAAACCTTTGGTAGCTTTCTAGGTAACATCCAGTTACGTGAAGGCTAAAGGAAATTGGAAAATTTCCATTTTGCTTCATTCTGAGGTTCCTCCCCACCTTCTCACCCCACCCTCCAGTCCTCAATGTGTTCCTGTCCATTAACCACTTTCATAACTAGTAAATTCCTTACGTTGAACTTTTACATAGAACATAGAACAAAGAACAATACAGCACAGAACAGGCCCTTCGGCCTTCGATGTTGTGCCGACCAAAATAAAAAGCAATGCCCCTCCTAACTAAACCATTCCCTTCTCATCCATATACTTATCAACTAACCTCTTAAACGCCACCAAACTTGGCGCATCTACAACAGCTGCAGGCAGGGCATTCCACTCCCTAATCACTCTTTGAGTAAAGAACCTACCTCTGATATCCGTCCTATAACTCATACCCCTTAATTTAAAGCTGTGTCCCCTCGTGCTAGCTTTCTCCATCCTAGAAAAAGGCTATCACTGTCCACCCTATCTAAACCTCTAATCATCTTATATGCTTCAATAAGATCCCCTCTTAGCCGCCTCCTTTCTAACGAAAACAACCTCAAATCCTTCAACCTCTCTTCATAGGACCTGCCCTCCATACCAGGCAACATCCTGGTAAACCTCCTCTGTACCCTCTCCAATGCCTCCACATCTTTCTTATAATGTGGCGACCAGAACTGCACACAATACTCCAAGTGCGGCCGCACTAGAGTTTTGTACAGCTGCAACATGATGCTGCGGCTCCTAAATTCAATCCCCCTACCAATAAAAGCTAAGACTCCATATGCCTTCTTAACAACTTTATCCACTTGACTGCCTACTTTCAGGGATCTATTGACACATACACCAAGATCCTTCTGTTCCTCAACACTATTAAGAGCCCTACCATTAGCCCTATACTCTACACATTTATTGTTCCTGCCAAAGTGCATTACCTCACACTTTTCCACATTAAACTCCATTTGCCACCTCTCGGCCCAGCTCTGCAACTTGTCCAAGTCACTCTGTAAACTATAACACCCCTCTTCACTATCTACCACTCCACCGACTTTAGTGTCATCTGCAAATTTACTGATCCATCCCTCAATACCCTCATCCAGATCATTTATAAAAATTACAAACAGCAGGGGCCCCAAAACAGACCCCTGAGGCACACCACTCGTCACCGAACTCCACGATGAAAATCTCCCATCAACCACCACCCTCTGTCTTCTATCTGCCAGCCAATTTCTAATCCAATTAGCTAAATCACCCTCTATTCCACACATCTGCATTTTCTGTAGAAGTCTTCCATGGGCCACCTTATCAAAAGCCTTACTAAAGTCCATATATACTACATCAACCGCCTTACCCCCATCCACCTCTCTGGTCACTTTCTCAAAAAACTCAATGAGGTTAGTAAGGCATGACCTACCCTTCACGAAACCATGCTGACTATCCCCAATCAATTCATTTCTCTCTAAATAACTATAAATCCTATCCCTAATAATTCTCTCCAATACCTTGCCCACCACAGAAGTAAGACTCACTGGCCTATAATTCCCAGGAAGGTCTCTCTTCCCCATTTGATTTGATTTGATTTGTTATTGTCACATGTATTGGGATACAGTGAAAAGTATTGTTCCTTGTGCACTATACAGACAAAGCATACTGTTCAAGAAGTACATAGGGGAGATGGAAAGGAGAGAGTGCAGAACGCAGTATTATAGTCATTGCTAGAGTGTAGAGAAAGATCGATTTAATGCGAGGCAGGTCCATTCAAAAGTTTGACAGCAGCAGGGAAGAAGCTGTTCTTAAATCAGTTGGTATGGGACCTCAGACTTTTGTAACTTTTTCCTGACAGAAGAAGGTGGATCAGCCCAGGTTTTGCAGTGGTAATGATGTACAATGTGACTTAACAAAAGGAGGTTGGTAGCTCGGATGATTCAATTAAACAGATTATTCTCTAAGTTTGAGACCATGTATCTTTAATTTAGACATGCTGTCTGGGTGAAATTTTCCCAAGCTGTCCACCACAGGAATCTTAGCGGCCGAGGGATGGACCTTACAAAGGTCCATTAATCTCAGACAGGAATCTCCAACCCGGGTCCCTGGCGTTGTGAGGCAGCAGTGCTAACCACTGTGCCACCAGAAATCTTGTTTACCTGTGCAATTCTGAAGAAATTTGCAATCTTGAGATGATATTGAAAGCTGTCAATGTGACAGTCCAAAGCTGCAAAATCACCACCTGTAAGGTCTGACATCAGTCAGGAAATGTCCACCTCTCACTCTTGCAGTTCATGAAATCATCAGGGGCGCTCGGTAACTATCTCCCTGGGGAGCTGGTATTCTCCACAGGAGTTTTGTTTGAGTTTGGTTGTTGTTGACACCTGTTATTTTGCCAGTATAAAAGGGCAGCAACAATATTTTATAACTGACAACATTTATAAACAAGGTTAACAACATTCCGTGGCGAGCTACACAGTCAGTTGTGCTGTAAATATAGATTTGACACATCTGATAACAGAATAACTTCTACAAAAGTTATGAGGCACTCTAACAGTTGGCAGTTTATGGCTAATACCTTATATCAGTATTATTTCAATCACAACTTTCTTGTCTAAACTTGTGCAGTGGATACATAATTTCCTGTGGGAGGGCAGCAGAATGTATTACTAGACATGCAGTAAATCATTTGCTCTTTGTTTTCTCTGAAACAAAGACCTTGTGTTTGGAATGAAAGGACTAATGTGAGTTATATTTTGCTGCAGAATCACTTCTTTTGTGTCTTGCCAGTTTTTTCCCCTCCCAGATATTGTTGCCAGTCTGTACCACATGATCCAATGTCCAATCAGAGGCAATTTTAATCCTGCCCACTTGCTTGTCTCTGCAGGTCTCTGATTTTAATGTTCATTTATCAGCCATCTGCTGGGGTCTTTCTTTTAAATTTCCATCCAAAGTCTGTGTGTGAGAAGCGACTATGGCTTTACCATCCAGTTTACCTGGTTAGAGAAGGGATTGGAGTCAAGAAGAACTTCAAAAAGATGAGTCTTCTGACGTCTCTTGACGCCCCCTGTGATAACAGGTGAAGAAGGCACCCCACTAAAAGATGGTTTAAATCTCTCCAATCCTGAGCTTTCCTTCCCACTGTCCATTTCTCCTAAATGTTCTCCTTATTTCTTTAACTCAATTTTGGGGGACATGTGCTCCATTAGGAGCTCCAGTGACACATCAGGTCTTGGCATACTGGTTGGCACTGCTTTCTCACAGCGTCAGGGACCCGTGTTCAATTCCCGGCTTGGGTCACTGTCTGTGGAGTTTGCACCTTCTCACTATGTCCGCTTGGGTTTCCTCCTGGTGCTCCAGTTTCTTCCCACAGTCAGAAAGATGTGCTGGTTAGATGTATTGGCTGTGCTAAATTCTCCCTCAGTGTACCCAAACAGGCGTTGGAGTATGGCGACTGGAGGATTTTCACAGTAACTTCATTAACGTAGACCTACTTGTGACACTAATAAGTAAACTTAAACTTTTTTAAAACACATTAGTCCTGGCAACACTGCGTCCACTGCACAGGAAATAAAATCATGCTTCAGAGAATGCTGCATTGTTGCAAAAGGTTTAAGTAGACCTCGGAAAATCTTCAGGAAATTGCAGGGAGGAAATATTTGAAGTTTTCTTTATTTAAGTAGGCTTACATTAACAGCGCAATGAAGTTTCTGTGAAAATTCCCTAGTTGCCACACTCTGTTGAGGTACACTGAGGGAGAATTTAGCATGGACAATACATCTAACCAGCACGTCCTTTGGACTGTGAGAGGAAACTGGAGGAAACCCACACAGACATGGGGAGAATGTGCAGACTTTGCACAGCCAGTGGCCCAAGCCGGGAATCGAACCCAGGTCTCTGATGCTCTGAGGCAGCAGTGCTAATGGCTGTGCCAGAGAAGCGGATGGGCTACATCTTTTTTGACCTGGTCAGCTAACCGCCTAGGAGTTAAAATTGCCTAGTCCACAGGGGCATGGCAGTCTCCGGCTGTCTCCCCATTCACCCGAGGTAACATAGAACATAGAACATAGAACATAGAGTTAAATATCATGCTAATGCTGGCTTGGTGCAGCTGGTGGCAGGATTACCAGATTCACGCGGGCTGACAACTGCTCCATGGTCCAGCATTAGCCCAACTCCTGCTAAACACAAAGGTATGCGTTGTTGCATTTTCAATTTTAATCTCGTGCGCGGGAGCCGCAGACTGGAATGGAACTGCTATTAGCCAAAGGAAGACACTGGTCCAGAATTTCCTGGATCAACATTACGCTGGCTTCTGAGCTGACCTTGTCACCCCTGAAATTTCCTGGTTGCAACGGAACGCAATAATTGGTGTAATACAAGTGCAATTGTAACAGAGCAGTTCCAGAGAACAAATCTTGTAAGTGATATAAATGATCTATGAATCATATTTCGATATAAACCTGATGGAATTTGGTTTTCATGAGTTTCATGGATTTGAGAAAACTGATTCAAAGCCACCATGACACCCCAGTTACATCAAACCTTTCCAGGGACTCCCAACCCTTGAACCCTGATTTTAACTCCTAGGCGGTTAGCAGGTCTTATGAAAAGAGGCTGAGGGATTTGAGGTTGTTTTTGTTAGAAAGGAGGCGGCTAAGAGGGGACCTAATCGAAACATATAAGATGATTAGAGGTTTAGATAGGGTGGACAGTGATAGCCTTTTTCCTAGGATGGAGAAAGCTAGCACGAGGGGACACAGCTTTAAATTAAGGGGTGATAGTTATAGGACGGATATCAGAGGTAGGTTCTTTACCCAAAGGGTGGTTCGGGAGTGGAATGCCCTGCCTGCAGCAGTTGTAGATGCGCCAAGTTTGGTGGCGTTTAAGAGGTTAGTTGATAAGTATATGGAAGAGAAGGGAATGGTTTAGTTTGGAGGGGCATTGCTTTTTATATTGGTCGGCGCAACATCGAAGGCCGAAGGGCCTGTTCTGTGCTGTAATGTTCTATGTTCTATGTTCTAACTCATAAAAACAGCTTTAAATGTGACAGAGGCCTTCCACAAGGCTTTCAGTACCTTGGCTGTTGTTGCTCTAACAGTTTTACATGACAGGTATATCTGAACACAGTAAGGTTTCTGACATTAGATTTCTCTGAAACAACAATCTCTGATACAAGGACACCAGCACGGTGGCACAGTGATTAGCACTGCTGCCTCACAGTGCCAGGGACCTGGGCTCAATTCCAGCTTTGGGTGTCTGTATGGAGTTTGCACATTCTCCCCATGTCTGTGTGGGTTTCCTCTGGGTGCTCCAGTCTTCTCCCACAGTCCAAAGATGTACAGGTTAGGTTGATTGACCATGATAAGTTGCCTCTTAGTCCTCCAGGATATGGATTAGCTATGATAAATTTGTCTTGGCTGTCCCAGATTTGCAGGTTACATAGATTGGTCATGCTAAATTCTGCCTTTGTGTCCCATATAGGTAGGTTAGTGGGATTAGCTGGGAAAATACCTGGAGTTACATGGAAAAGGTCCTGGATAAGATGTCCTGCTGAAGAGCTGGTGCAGAGTAATTAGCACTGCTGCCTCACTGCACAGAGACCAGGGTTCAATTCCAGTCTCGGGTCACTGTCTGTATGGAGTTTGCATATTTTGTCATTGTCTGCGTGAACTTCCTCCCAAAACATGTACATTAAGTGCATTGGTCATGCTAAATTGTCCAGGGGATTAGCAGGGCCTGTGTGGGATTGTTGATGGTGCACTCTCAATGGGCTGAATGGCTTCCTTCTGCACCGTAAAGATTGTGGAGAAAAAGAACCAATGGCAGGGGGTATCACTGTCTCTCTGTTTGCTTTGGCCAAAGACAAGTAAAGAAATAACAAACTCCAAAACTGGTCAGTTCTATACCCTCTAATCTTGTGTCTACAGCGCTTCATCATTTTTGCCCCTTGAGCCATTTACTCTTCAAATTAACTGGAAGCGTTCACGGTTTCATCAAGATGTAAGCTGGTTATCTGAATCATCCAACACTTGATCCTAACGCATTTCTTTCAACGGCTGTTTCCATTTCATTTCACATTTTCAAAGCTCTTGTGTCTAATTTAGAGAGCTAGACTACATTTATATTAAACATGGCAGCTATCCAGAATTTCTAGACAGAACTCAATACCAAAATTAGAATTTTAATAGAATGTTTTCTAAATATCCTCCTCCAGCTCCCTGATAAATCAAAGTATAATGTTTGCAGTACTTTATTCAGCAGGCACGAGCTAAAAATCAATAGATTCATATCTAGGACCTATAATAAAATGAGCAAACTAGACATTTGCTGGATATTGTTTGTATCTGGGCTACTTTGTACCTATTGCATTACAGAGTTACACCACTTGCAGTCACTAATTACCCAAGTGGTGCCATTCTCATGAATGCGTCCTGTCACATTTTCAGAGACACTGGATATTTTCAGTTTTATCTCATAACAACATCTTCCTCGAAGGGAGTTGCCGAATTCTTTAGTGCATTTTAGCAATACGTGGCCAAGGAAACCGGAATTCTCCAGCCATTCACACCAGCGGGATTCTCCGGTCTCGCACACCCCGGCCTGTGGATTTCACGTCAGCATGGAGGTGACGTCAGTGGGAATGCCTACTGACCCTGGGGGGGGAGGTGGGGTGTGTGTGCAGAGAATCCTGCCACTAGCGAACAACGCACCACCTCCCACTGGTGGGAGACAAGCGACTGTGAGGCTGGAGAATCTCACCCTAAATTATTAAGCCATCCTTTGATACCGGAACAGGGGAAGATTTTCCTGGCTGCGCTCATCCAAATGCTGGAAAATCCCACTCCAGGTCAAATGAGCTTTGCACGGTCCATGTCCCAGCCGCGACTCTTCCCATGGCAGATGGGACAGGAAAATTCCACCCCAAATGTCTGCCATTAGGATGGTTAGAATAAATAAGATCATTTCAACAGATGCCGTGTCGGTGATGGATTTGAGTGCGCGGTGAGGGCTGCACAGTGGCACAATGTTAGCACTGCTACCTCACAGCACCAGGGTCCTAGGTTCGATTCCCGGTTTGGTCACTGTCTGTGCAGAGTCTGCACATTCTCCCTGTGTCTGTGTGGGTTTCCTCCAGGTGCTCCAGTTTCCTTTCACAGTATGAAAGATGTGCTGGTTAGGTGTATTGACCCAAACGTTGCCGGGGTGTGGCGACTAGGGAAATTTCATTGTAGTGTTATTGTAAGCCTTACTTATGACTAACAAACTAAACTTTAAACTTTAATTTTTGCTTCACATAAAAGAGTGGTGCATATTCTGATCCTGATGGGAAGCCAGTTCTCTAATGTCCATTATAGGCCATTCTGGTTCCCTGCCTTTGGTCATTACTCACAAGGTTCTCCTGCAGCAAGACTGCATTAATTACCTTACGCCCACAGTTGAAGGATGTATCCCAAATGGCAGGCAGCTGTAATCCATCTTGTTCCAGGCAAGGAAATGCCTTTAAAGCTCATACAGTAGGCAAAATAGAACAGAACTAGTGAGGCCCTTAAACACAGTGCAGTCTGTGGGGTGATTTGTCCAGTTATTCCTTTCAGTGAGTGAAGAGTTTATTGATATCTATGGAGATGGTTGAATCAATACCTTGCCTGCAATTGTCAAGTTATTGATCTATTTTTGGTGCTGGGATTGAGAATGGTGGCACTCACTGTCACTGCAAAACTTACTCCGCCATTGTAATCTTGCATAGCCTCTGACCTCATGCCATCACTGTGATCTTGCTCTGGCACTCACAATTACAGCAAGCATCTATCCTCCGCCTGCCCGCTCCTCTTATTTCTCATCTGTATGCTGCCGTTCAACAACACCAGCAGAAACACAGCAGAGGACATCTTATTCCTCTAAACTCCAGCAGCCTAGCCCATCCAATCTTTCCTCATAAGATAACTCACGCATTCCAAGAATTAGTCTGGTTAACCTTATCTGAATGGCTTCCAATGCATTTATTTCCTTCCTTAATTAAGGAGACCAATACTGCACACAACACTCCAGTTGTGGTCTCATTAGTTTCCTCTCCAATTGAAGAATAACATTCCTATATATTTATCCCATTCCCTTCAAATGAGATGATGATGTTCTATTGCATTTCCTAATTACTTGATGCACCTGCATACTAGCCTTTTGTGATTCATATACTAGGACACCCAGGTCCCTCTGCATCTCTCATCATTCAGCTAACATGTTTCTTTTCATTCTTCTTGCTAAAATGGACAAATTCATATTTTCCCACATTATACTCCTTTTGCCAGATCTTTGCTCATTTACTTAACCTATCTATATATTTTTCTTTTTTCCTTATATTCTCTTCACCACTTACTTCCTTTTCTATTTTTGTGCATCAGCAAATTTAGCACCCCTTCAATCTCTTCATCCAAGTCATTTATATAAATTGTCAACAGTTGAGGTCCCTAAACTGATCCCTGTGGTACATCATTGATTATTTGTTGCCAACCTGAAAAGACCCATTTCTGCCTACTTTGTGTTTCCTGTTAGTTAGGCAATCTTCAATCCATTCCAGTAAGTTACTTCTATAACATGAGGTTTTATTTAGCGCAATAACCTATGATATATCACCTTATCAAACACTTTCTGGAAATCTAAGTAGAATACATCCACTGGTTCCCCTTTATCCACAGCGCATGTTACTTCCTCAAAGACATTCAGTAAATTAGATAAACATGATTTCCTTTTCATAAAACCATGTTGACTCTGCCTGATTATTTTGAGCTTATCCAAGTGTTTTGCTATAACTTCTTTAATAACAGCTTCTAATCTTTTCCCTACAACTGCTAACTGGCCTGTAATTTCCCAGGCACAAGGAGGCAGTTCAGTCTATTGAGTCTGCACTGACTCTCTGAAAGAGCATCTAACCAGACCCAACTACCTTTTTTGCGTATTGGAGTTACATCTGTTTTTTTCCAATCTATAATGACCTTCATGCAATTCAGGGAGTCTTGGAAAATCAGGGAGTCTTATCCTAACTCATATCAAGTTAAATTTATCTGTCAGCAATTTTGCTCACTGACATATACTGGCCTGATTTTTAAATTCTCATCCTTATTTTCAAATCCCTTTCCTGTCTCTGAAATCCACGCCAACTCCACAAATTTCTGAGGTCTTGGCACTCCTTCAATTCTGCTCTCTTGTGTGTACCTGATTTTCATTGCTCCACCAATAGCAATCATGTCTTCTCCTGTTCAGATCCTCAGCTCTGAAATTCCCTTTCTAAGCTTATCCGCCTCTTTCCTCCTTAAAGACACTCACTAAGACTAACTAGGTCTCTGGTCATCCACCCTAACAAACATGGAATAGAATCATAAAATTGCTATAATGCACAAGGAGGCAGTTCAGTCTATTGAGTCTGCACTGACTCTCTGAAAGAGCATCTAACCAGACCCAACCACCCAATACCCTATTCCTATAACCCCACAAATTTACCATGGTCAATCCATCTAACTTGCACATCTTTGGACATTAAGAGGCAATTTAGTATGGCCAATCCACCCAACCTACATATCTTTAGACACAAGAGGATAATTTAGCTGCCTGCCCTCCTCCCAATAGCACATTGGTTAGCACTGCTGCTTCACAGCTCCAGAGACCTGTGTTCGATTCCTGGCTCGGGTCACCATCTGTGTAGAATTTGCACATTCTCGTCATGTCTGCATGTGTTTCCTACGGGTGCTCCGGTTTCTTCCCACAGTCCAAAGATGTGTGGGTTAGGTTGATTGGCCATGCTAAAAGTTGCCCTTTAGTATCCTGAGATGCGTAGGTTGGGGGGGGAGGGGGTGTTAGCAAATATGTAAGGATATGGGGTAGGCCCTGGGTGGGATTATAGTTGGTGCAAACTTGATGGGTCAAATTTCTGCACTGTAAGGTTTCTAGGGTTTCTATGATTTAGCATGGTCAATCTGCCTAATGTAGACATTTTTGACACTAAGAGACAACTTATCAGGGCTAATCCACCAAACCTACACATCTTTGGACATTAAAAGGCAATTTAGCATGGCCATTTCACCTAACATTTTGGACACTAAGGGGTAATTAGCATGGCTAATTCACCTAACTTGTACATATTTGGATACTAAGGAGCAACTTAGCTTGGTCAATCTACCTAATCTACACATTTTGGACACTAAGGGGTAATTTAGCATGGCTAATTCACCTAATATCTCTTTCTGTGGCTCAGTGTTAATTTTTGTATAACTATTCTTGTGAAATATCGTGGGATGTTCTATCACATTGAAATTGTTGATGTTTGTTGATCCCTATATCACACATTAGGTTTCCATCGTAATTGCATTGGCTTTGATGCATGGTAAAAACCAACATTCAGAGAATACACTCCACAACACAGCCCAGTCGCATCACACTGTGTTTACTGACAGGTACAATGGCCCTTGCAGTGTAATTTATCCTAGACTAGGGAGTTTATGCTTTAGTCAGTACTCATTAGCAACACGCATGGAAACCACAACAAAACAATAATAAAAGATCTGTGCAATGCTGCAAGTGGGGTTTTGTTTTGATTACATGTAGCATACTTCGATAGTGTAAAGCACATAAATCAGAAAACCTTTCAAGTACAATTATAATAAATACAAACTCTGCGTTAACGTTTACATCTGAGTGCAAACACATTAAAGAAAAGGGAAGACTATAGGAAGCTGAGTTTATCCCACTCATGTCTGGAAACTTAACTTTATAGACTCTTCATATATGGACAAGCTGTGTGTATCCCACTGTTCTCTGTTATATATCTGCTATATCAGATAGCCATATAAAGGGATTTTTCTGGGCTATCTCCAAGAGATCTTTTGCAAATTTCACTCATTTCATTGAGGGCTGAGCAAATATTTCCCTGGCAACAAAGGCAGAGTTGTAACTCATCTGTTCTGATTTTCCTTATCTCTCTGGATATCTGACCATTTACTAGCATTTTTTCCACTGATAATATAGCTTTCTCATCAGTTGAAAATGCAATGCATTTACCTGGACACAGAGAATAAAGGGATTCTATGTTGACCAGCCTTGAAGTTGTCGGAACTGTCTTTAATGATATTTCTGTACGCGTTGTAGAGAGATTTTAGGGGTGGGAGTGGGGTGGGGGAGAGAGGGGAAGAGAGTAAAGAATTAGATGTATGTCAGGAAAGATTATAAGTCAGACTAGGAACAAAACTATTCATTTATTTTAAAAATAATTACTTCAACAAATGGAAAAAATACTTTGGCCCAAAATATCTATGTGACAAAAATATATAAAATCACACTGGAATTTCTGAAATATTTTAGCACACTATATGGGTGTGGGGAAAATTTCATTTGAACCCCACAGAGTTGGGGGGGGGGGATGGTGGGGAATGCAGCATAGTGATGCAGTAGTTAGCACTGCTGTCTTACGGTGCCAGGGACCAGGGTTCAATTCTGGCCTCAAGTCACTGTCTGTGTGGAGTTTGCATGTTCCCTTGTGTTTGCATTGGTTTCCTCCAGATGCTCAATTTCCTCCCACAGTCCAAAGACGTATGGGTTAAGTTGATTGGCCATGCTAAACTGCCCCTTAGTGTCAGGGGGACTAGGAGTGTAAATATGTGGGGTGATGGGGATGAGACCTGGGTGGGATAGTAGTCAGTGCAGGTTTGATGGGTTGAATAGCCTTCTTTTGCACTGTGGTTTCTGTGATCCTATAATGATTCAATGTGTGCTAGAGTTAGTTGACACCTAGCTACAGCTTAAATATTTTTAATTTAAATTTTTATGGCAAAAATCCTGAGTATCTGTCTAACCTGAAAGATCTCTAATCTGAGAGGTAGAAACTATCCCTTCGTGATACCAGTAAAGATAATCCATTGCATTGGTGTGTGTTACAATCAGTGTGTGTGTTACAACAAGTATGCCCTCTGAATCTAAATTCAATCTTTAAGTTCATGGTATTTTTCATTTATTTGAGCCACTATTCTGTAATCCTGAAACATTCAGGAAGTGATACACGCAAATCTTCAAAGACAAAAGTAAAATGTTAAATAAATGATAAATAAATCAAAACCAATGTCATTGTCTTGTATTATTTATATATAGGTTCAGTGGGCAAACATGTTGATAAATGGGGCTGCTATGCTTTTGTGGCAGTTGTTTATCTAAGTACAGTGCAGGCAGAACATGGAGATCAACATCCAGCAAGAGAAAAAAAATTGTGTACATTCTCTCCTCCCCAACACTATCTGTTACCAGGCCCTGCATGCCTGATCTTTGCCTCTCCCATAAAGCTTCAACACCCACTGATTACGCTATCTAAAACTGTTGACTGTGGCACGTCTAAATGTTTCCCCTGCCCCATTATTTGCATTTACCTGACAGTAAACCTCCCCGAGCTGGAGGAAGTGAACCAGCAAATGGTATCGCCCGTACAATCCTGGGTGCAAAAAGGATTTGGCCGAAACGAAGGGAAAAAAAATTCTCTTCCTGAGCCCGCGTTTTGCTGTTATTTAGTGACGCTTGAACAATGCTAACTCCCAGAACTGGAAAGCAAATTCCGAACAAATTCACCAGGATCCTTTACAATTCGTGTAATATTTGCGGACGGCTCGTAAAAGTTAAAATCAAGAGCAAAATTTCACGTGAAGAAATAATCTACAACAGCTTTAGCTGCCGCCTGGTTCGACTCGCCTTTTCTTACCTTTTGTCTAAAATTAAAAGAAGAAATATTACATGCAAAGTGTTTTTTTTCTTAAACGTCCTACCTCTTTAGTATTCTTTTATCTACCTCACCCAAAGGATTTAGCTGTCACATAGCATAAAAGACCTTCGCAAAAACCGTTTGAGATGATAATTCATGTGTTTATGATAACCATGGAAGCAGATATATTGCATTATCAGATAAATCCGCAATGTCTGACATTAAACTGGTTTGTTCTCAGTGAGGTTCACCCCCATAATCTCATCCTTCATTTTAGCCACAGATACAGAGAGTCCTCTTTCTCCACATTCTCTCTTTGCCTCACACTGTCAGGTGCTCTTCCAGGACGTACCTGGATCAAAGACGGCTGGAACATAAGTGGCTATTGTTAGTCTGAAACACAATCTCCCAGTACAAGAGAATGAAGAGGGAAAGTACGGTTGTGCTTTTTTTTTGACATTCTCTGGAACTGTTGGTATTACTATAGAGAGCAGGTGGAGGCCGATAAGCTCTCACAGGGCGCCTCATTAAAGGCTAACGCAGTGACTATTATTGGATCAGATCGCATCAGGTGGAGGGCCTAGCATGTGCTGACACCTGAGGCAGCCGAGCCTGCTCTGACCTTGGCAATCAGCTGCCAAGGTCAGTCTTAATTCTTTCTGCTGGCTGAAGAAGATCTCAGGACTCTGGGAAGAGTGGGGGTTGGCGAGAGAGAGAGAGAAGAATGGTTAAACAGGTACAGGTTAAAACAGGGCATATGGCCCCACATTCTCTTCTTTCAGAATGTTGCCACACCTGGGGGTCCACTCTATACAGAATATACAATCTCAATCAATTACTGAAATGTGTCTTTTTCCTAACAACAGCACATTTTGTTCCACAACTTAAAGGATAAACAGTGCAAACAAAAAGTACTGGTTTTATATGAGAAATAACTGGTTTATTTTAGGGGCAATAGTTAGTCTCTGATGGGAAGTAACCAGTTAATGGATTGAAACTTACAATGGCAATGATGCCAATAAAATAAAACGTAAAGCAACATGGAACAATTGTCACTCTCACTGAGCCAGGTACAATCAGCCAAATACTCTTTCACTGCAGTGAAAGAAGTTGTTCAGTTTAATGTTTAAATTCTCTTAAATGTTTTACTGTTAAGAATTTTCAGTAAATATTTTATTCCCCAGGGTGAAAAAAAGTGTTCCCACCTTCTTTAAACGACGTACAGAAATCCAAAGGCAAATTAATTATGTCTCTTATATTGAGTAAGTCTTAGTTTAAATCCTAATTCTGAGTCTGCGGCGATGAAAGCGTTAACGGTAGGTGAGACAAGAAACCAGAGAAGTAGGACACTTAAAAAAAACACTCTGCATTTAATATTTCTTCTTTTAATTTTAGACAGAATCACTTGGGGATTCTCTTCGGTTGAGCACACTTAAAGGAAGGGATATTTTCCAAGGTTGCCCGGCCATCGCAGTGTAATCGCTTGGTGAGGCCAAGAGCAACGTTACCCCCATCTTCAACCACCTCCCTCCCTCCCTCCCCCCCGCCCATCCCCCTCCCTCCACCCCCATTTCCCCTCCCTCCACCCTCCCTTCCTTACACCCTGCACCTCCCACCCTGCCCCTCCACCTTCCACTCCGCATCCCCCCCACCCGCACCTCTCACCCCCACCCCCCACCCCTCTACCCGCCCCCCACCCCCACCCTTCACCATCCCCCCATAATTAAACAGACCGCATCGCTGAAATTTCACCTTTTGCCACGTGTACTCTGACACCGTTTCATTTAGACAAGTTACTGGGGGAATCTTGTCACTTTTTTTTACCCACCTTATTTGACAACAATAGCTAAGACATGTCATGTTCCTGCTTTTAATTGCAGCTGGTTTCTTCCCCCCCACCCCCACCCCCCTCACCCCAGTGCACACAGATTAAATCAGACGGCAGCTCAGTAAATGAAGATTGGCTGGATTAATAAGGAAAGTCTGAACAAACGCTTGTGCATCTGTCTTCCATTCAGCCCTGCTGCAAGGGAGGGCTTCTTTTTAAAATGTGCTCGTGTGTGTGTGGACATAATATATATTTGTATTTTTTTGGCACCAAGCAATAGTCAAACGAAAACTGTAGGAACCCATACAGCGATGTTTCTGGTGAATTCTCTGCCATCTGTTTTACTTGCGGTGATGACCTTTCCAGTGAGTTTGACTAAGCTGAATAGTTCGCCAGTAGGGGGAAGCCTGTCGGCTCCATCGCGAATTCTGCTCCAAAATTCCCTGGGATCACCAGAACTCCGCTTGCCGGGCAGACATCCCTGAATTTATTTTTCCTCCCCCTCCTTTCCCTCCCCTCTCCTCCCCCCTCTCACATATATCCTTTCTCTCTCACTTTATCTTATCTTTATCTCACTGCTTTCCCTCCCTTGATTGTCATCATTAACTTGTCTTCTCCCCCCTCTCAAATTCTTTTCCCCCAAAATTCGCTTGAATTTCAGCTATTTTGGAATATTGTTCGCATTTCCCTCGCCACCCTTTTCGTAATGATTTGATGTTGCTATATATTACAAATATATATATATATATATTTAATATTACATTCCCTGAATGTATCATGACATTTTACGATTATGGGGGAAGGGGAGTGGGGGTCTATTCTAAACACTCAATTATAATCAACACTGACTCATTGCAGATCATGGCCTGACAACTGCGATTCTTTTATAGAACTGAGACAACAATTAAACAGAAATCTAGTAGAGGTTAGACAGCATCATTTTACGAGTCTGGGAGCCCAACAGTCGACCAAGCAATGTAAACTGGGTAGAGAATTTCAGAATTGAAATATTGTCCTGTTTGTTGCTATGAAATGAGTTTATTGGTCCACACTCCCTCCCCGTCTCTGGTGTTTTGGGAAGTGTATGTGTGTAAATTGTAGGGTATATAATTGTGTTTCTGATCTTGCGATGGGTCACCTCCCAGCAGTTTGATTTACTAATTTGAATATTTACATCAATAATTTGTTGACAGGTGGGCTTCAGGAGTCGGAGCAGCGATCCTGTGTCCTGGGATGGAAATATTATCGGCTTCGTCATTTTTCCACGCCAGTTGGGGGACTCTCTCGCGTTCCGCTCGGAATCTGCGACTGATTTCCACTTGCCAAACCTGCTCCCCGAACGAAAAAAAAAGCGGCTGCTTACTTCCCCACTCCAATCAGCTGGACCGAATAACATTTCCCCCGTTTGGAGAACGCTGACAACCTCTTAAGAAAATTGCAAGCAAAATAAAATGTGCATCTTACCGAGGGGGAAGCATTTCACGTTTTCTTCCCCCCCCCCCCCTCCACCTTTTTCAATTTCGTTTTAAACTTTAAGCTTTTCCAAAGTTTCTTTCTGTTTCATTTCCTAATTTCATTTTAATTTCGTTTTACTTTTGAATTTCGAAGCACCACCATCTTTTTTTAATATAAAAATATAACTCGCTTGCAAAACACGTTCAGTTTGGACACTGATTCAATCCGTTTATTAATATTCATTCTTCTCTCTTATAATTTCGATAGGCTCCGGTTGATGCGGGCGAGAGGTGAAAGAGTTGTTGCCGCTGACATGAAAATGCGGTTTAAAATAAAATAGGCGACTCCTTTCATTTCTTAAACAGACAGAACAAAATAAAAGTCTAAATTTGAAGCTTCGGGACAGTAAATAGAAACCGCCCCTGGTGTAAACTAGTTGAGATCACTTTCCAATCAGGGTGAAGTAGTTACACTCATCCTTTTCATTAAACAGCCCTGTAGATTTTACACTGGGAATAATGCTGGTGATTTTTCGTTCAGACTAAGACGGGGAAGAGGTTAAATTTGTATTTTTCTCCCCGCTAACGGTCCCAGTGCAATAATTAATATTCGGTTATTGCTGACCTGCTTACTGGGGACAGCGAGATTTCGGGTAGAACCTCTCTGGGAGTTATAATCAAATCATCTGCATCTGAACAGAAATATTATTGAGATATCACCTGTGTGTTAAAACAGAAAAAAAAGAGGCCGGAGAGAGAGAGAACGGCCCAGCTATGAGCTGAGTGCTAAACACCCAACTCGGAAACAGAGAGAATATATTTATTATACATCCACTAGTCCATTCTCCTTCTAGTAACCTTCCCCTCACCCCGCCACTGTGGGACAGATCCACAAGATTACACTTCAAAAAACCAACAAGGAATAAACGATCCCAATATTTACTGAGGAACTTGTTTGATGGAACATTCTCACGAACCCTAAACAAGGCGATTAAATATTATTGCATCTTCCATTCTGAGGTACTAGTGAGATTACAATATAGGAATCCTGTGTTTGCGGTTGTACTCGGGAGGAGGGGAAATTAAAACGGAATTAATTCGGGGACGTTTTATCTCATGAAATGAGGGGTGTCGAATGAAATATTCTTCTCTTCATGTTATTTTTGTTAAAATAATCAGATGCAATCCGGCGAGCCAATCTGCTGAGATTTTCCAGCATTTTCTGAACCAATTTTCTTTTTTGTTTGTGTTCCCCGAATCGATTCAGAGAGAAATTGAGTGGGTGAAATTGGGGCCATTGGAATGCCTGTCTTTTCAGGGGGAATTTGAATTGGAACATTATTTTCTGCTATCTCCGGGAAGACAGATAATGCTTGCAGCAAACATTCATTGCAGTTTTGTATTTAAACCTCGTTCGGGTACTTTAACTTGGAGCACTGCAAAGCCTTAAAACAAGTTGGAACAATTGAGCGGGGCCAGTGTATCACCGAGAGAGACACGGAGAGAGAGAGAGAGGCCGATTAATATTTCATATAGCACCAACCATACCGAATGTATCCATTCATCCCGTTTGAATATCTAGGGGACAACTCATTGAATGATCTCCAGTAAAACCGGCAAAGGAAAAGATAGTGTTGGGGGGGCAATACAGTGTTAGAATTTACGTACATAAATCTTTCTCTTTTTTTTTTGAGAGGGAAAGGGTCGCTTTTTGTACTGAGACACAAACAGAAATATGCGAAATTGTGACCTTTTCGCACTGTCCCCGTTCTTTGGTGGCGAGTGTCCGCTGGAAATGGTTGCAAGGCAGAAAGGAGAGGGAGGGAGGGAGTGGGGGGGGGGTGGAAACACGAGTAAATTAAAGTGCCTTTTTAAAGTACGACATTAATTTTTGAAGTGTTTTGTTTTTATTGCTTCATTAAATTAGAAAACCCATCCCACCATGACTGCGTGTCCCTTGGAAATCCTGTGCCTGGCGTTACATTCGCACTAAGTTTCACTAAGGGTCTGATGTCTGCTGCTTAGGCAGTCAGTGAAAAAAGGGAGTGCTGGCCAGTATATTGATAATGAACTTTTATTCTTTATTCATTGCAAGTGTAACTGTGACCCGGGCGTCTCCCCTCTCTCATTGCGGCTCTCTGCTAAGGGTTTAACCCTTTCCTGCCTTGTGCCTGGGGTACAGGAGGAAAATGAGACATTTTCCAAAGGCCATCTCCATTACAGCTCCCTCCCAGACGCAGGCTCCTATTGATCGGCCCTTGTCCTTCCTTCTGAGATAACGCAATTACATACATCAATAAGAAGCTGAAACGGGAATCATTATCTCCTGACAGTGATAGATGAGGGTCCAGAAATAGTCTCTCTCCCTCTCTAACAATCTGGGAGCCCGGGGGTTTGGGGCTGTATTACTTGTCACCAAGGAAACCGATGACATCCAAAGCAATGGCAGAACGGGGGGAACATTAACATCATCCCGTCCTCACCCCCTCTCTCCTTCCAGCCTCAGCTTGACTTGAAGGCAGCACACACACACACACACTCGTACACACACACACCTTCTCTCACACACTCACTCTCACAGACACACACATACTCAGACATATACACACACACACACTCTCTCACAGTTATAATCACATACATTCATACACACACATGCATCCTCTCATACTCTCACAATCACACACACACATACGCACTCACACACAGAACACAGACATATATACACACTCTCACAATCACACAAATTCACACAAACATTCACAATTACACAGACACACATACACACACTCGCACTCTCAAACACATACACGCTGACAATCACACACAAACGCATACTGACAAACACACAGGGATGCAGGCATGCACTTACACAGATACATTTACAAACACACAGATATGCACTCGCCTACATTCACACGCAAGTTCGCGTGGACACACAAACTCACATGTATGCATCCACATACACCGCAGGATCACTCATATACGCACGCGTAAAATCACACAAACACATGCAAGAATATTCAGGCACATATGCAATCACACACAAATGCACTCATTTAAATACTCTCATAGGAGCATATATACATAACCACAAACTGACACATATTTGCATACATGCACACACAAAACGCGCACACACAGGCACATAGACGCATACAAATGTAATCACATACACTTACAAATATAGACTCACGCACAAACACAAAAACATAGACACAATATACTCACATGCGTATTAACACACATTCGCTCATATATTCATACACACACATGCATTCAAACTTAGCCACACACTCTTCTTTCACACACACACAGGGGTAAACAACCCACAGCAAACAATTTCAGAAGGAGATTTTGTCCCTGAACAAACAGTTCAATACATTTCCCCCTCACACACACACACACACACACAAATATGGTGAAAACTTTGTCACCAGCGCTCCTCTCGCTGCACTGTTTATTTCCCCTCATGTCCAAAATAAGAAGTGTTTGAAATAATCAAACCGGCAAGAATGCCATTCCTGAAGCCAAGTGAGCAGAGAGGGAACGGGGGGTGGTGGTGGTGGAACACACAGAGTGCTGGGAACATTCACCAGAAACATTCCTCCGCCTTCCCAAGAGATGGCAGTCAAAGCTGAGGAAGACAGCTCCCAGCCTGAGCTGCAGGGGATGGAGTGGCTTCTGCGGCGCTGAGTTTGCAGAGCTCCCCAGGAACACTGCCTTCATACTTGGGGAGGGGGGGGGGGGATTTCTCAGCACAAACTCATGGGTTCTTTGTGTTTTTTGGGGGGAAGAGGAGAGGAAGGGGCTGCCCCTTGTGGAGAAAAGGAGGGGGGGGGGGAGTCACTCTTAAATCCCACCCTCAAAACACAGAAGCGGGCAGTGAGGGGAAGGGGCGACTTAACGGCCCCTGAATGACTAAGGAGATAGGAGCCGGCTGGACGGGGGTGGGGGTGGGGGTGTGTGTTATTTTTGGGTCTGGTGTAACTAGGAAACGCCAGGCAGCCCCGAGAATACGGTATCTCCACCAAGAAAATGTACTTAACGCGCTCATTCAGAGAGTGCAATAAGGCGTGACTGGGAACTAATCTATGTATTTAAATGTTTGTGGCAATTTTATCTAAATGAATTTTAATGCAAAAAAGGAGCGGCCAATTTTCTATGAAGACTATGGGGTCAGAGCTCCCTGCTTTTAGCGAAGGGGCGAGGGGAGCGAGACATACTTTTGATACTTAACTTTTTAAAAGTTTTTTTTAATTAATTCTGGGCCAGTTTGAACTGATCTGCACACACAAACAAAACCACCTGAATTTCCTTCTCTCTGTCATTCCTGTTATAAATCATTTTCCAGCACCTTTGAATCTTATTGTGGGATAAATCCAGCAGTTTGAAGCAAACACTTTTGCAAAACTAAATAAACAAACACACGTTCAAAAGGACAAGACATAAACTATCAAAGGACCGACAAAATGTAGCAGTTTTTCCAAAGTTTCAATTCACAATTGCAGTTCGAGTAACTTTTCTTCGAGGGGTACAAGATGGAGCAAAAGTCCCGAAGGAATATTTGTGGGAAAAGTGGGAATTTTTTTGTTGCTGTTGCCAGTGCCAACTCCACTTGGGTTACAACTGAAGAATCGAAGAAACTTGTTCCTCGTAATAGAAACTCATCAACCCGCCCCCAACAGAGACCCAGACTCAGGAATTGCCCCAAACTCGGGGAATCACCTCCCTCCCCCCCCCCAGAAAAAACCTCAGGAATCGTCTCAAACTCGGGAACAGCTACAAATTTGGGAAAACAGTCCCAAACAAACTCAGAAATGGCCCCAAATGTGGGAAATCAACCTCCAAACTCGGGCACCAGTCCCAAACAAACTCAGGAATAATCCCAAGCTCGGGAAATCAGTCCCAAATGAACTCTGGGACTGATTCCCGAGTTTGGGGCTATTCCAAACTCGGGAAACCAACCCAATCAAACTCTGCAATACCCAAACTCGGGAATCAAACCCCCCAAAAAACTCGGGAATAGTCCCAAACTCGGGAATCAGATGCAAACAAACTCTGAAATAGCCCCAAATTCTGGAAATCAACCGTCCCAACCTCGGGAATCAGTCCCAAATAAACTCGGGAATAGCTCCAAACTCGAGAATCAATCCCTCCAAACTCGGGAATAAATCCCCCCCCCCCATTCCTAATATTCTGCCATCTAGGGATGGCCGCGTTCAGTCCAAAGGATTTCTTTCTCCCCTCCACCCAGTGAAAAGGGGGGGGGGGAGGGCGGTGTATCAGCACTGGGCGGACATTAAAGAACGGGATTCCCCAAAACAAGCTCCGTCAGCATGACAAAAATAATTTTTATTTTTTTTATATTCAGATTTCAGGACGCACACAGTTAAAGAAAAAACTACAACAATTGACTCCGTTATGTTACAATCCAAACCGCTTCGATCAGAACTCTAAGACTCGGGTGTGCGATTGTAATCTTTTCAGCTTCCTCGATAGAAAAAAAATGCTATCCACAAGCATCTGTTTAGAACCACAATAATAGGCATTAGCTCATCGCATTTTAGTAAATTTTATGCATGCCAACTCATACCAAACTGCTACTTTTACCAAAAAAAAATTTGCAATAATACATTTAATTATTTCCAGTCCTTTTTTTTGCACAAAAAAAAGAGAATTGTATCTATTTACAAGGTTTACACAAATTCTTGATAAACGAAATGGAAATGCACGCAGAAGGGAAGAGGGATTAAGATTCTTTGTTATGTCGTGTTCTGGTCTGGTCTGGGCGGGGGGGGGGGGGGGGAGAAAATTAAAAGAAAACATATTTGTAGCCAAAACAAAATGTCTTCAATCGGGTCCATGGATATCTGTTCAGTTGCACCAAATATTACTTGTGTTGCATGCCAGGCGCTGTGGCGAGGACCTCTCTGCTGTGACAGTTGAGGGGTTTTTATTTTAGGTGGTGGTGGGTGGAGGGGAATGGAACCTCTGCCTCCCCCCCTCCTCCTCCTCCTTCCTTCCTCCCTCCTTAAGACACTGCCTGCAACAGCTGATTAATCGTTGTTGATGGCTGCAGTGTTCCCATCCTACCCGATTTACATCAGCTGAAGCCCCAATTGAAGTATGGTGAGTGAGTGACTTGGACATGCAAATTCGCCCCCTAGGCTAGGGAGGCCCGCCTGGCTCAAATTCTGGCGTTGGCAATCTTCTGCCCGGAGAACGGCGGTCGCAGCGTTGTGTGTGGCTTTTGTTTCCCAACCGAAAAAAAAATATCCTGATCATAACAGCTTCCAGTCACTTGAAGGGCAATTGTAAGGCTGTGTTTTGTTTTTGCACTAAGAAGGAGGACTGGGGAACAACACACATAGTGTGGAAGAAAGTTTACATTTTTTTTAAATCTATAAGAAAACAACATATTATAGGGACAGTACAATCCAATGTACAAGTTAAAATCAGAGCAGTCTTCTCTCTTTTATAGTCCCATGTGATTCTACAATAGCACTGAACAGAATTTCTTGTCCCCAAGGAGTTGATTCTCCCACCACGCGTGTCCTGATGTCAGGATCCCTGTGAAAAGATGTCGGATTGTGGTTGGTCCACAGTTGATGGCGAGGGACGCAGCTCCCGTTTCACTGCTTAAGAATCAGTGTCCGAAACTCAGGTCACCATTCCGGATGCAATTTCCCGTTGGGCTACTGGGCATGAATGTCCATCACTTGTCCTCCCATTGTTGGGTCTCCCGGGTTGAGCATTGTAGGGCTGGATGCCGACATTGGCATCCCAGGGTGGGGCGGTGGTCCTCCATGCATCATCATTGCTGGGTGGTGAGGGTGTCCAGGAATGTAGGAATGCATGGGAGGTCCGTGTCGTAATTGGGCGGGATGAGGGGGCATCTGGGGAGGGGTGTAGCTTGGCTGTCCCATGCTCATTGCCATTGGACCACCCTGCGATACATAGTCCCCTGGCATACCTTGCAATCCTGCAAAAAAAACCACACGGAAGCTTTTAGTGAAACAACGGAAACAACCTCGAAATGGACTTTGAACATAGAAACCTTAGTCAAAGATGGGAGTTATGCAAAACTGTAACTGTTTCAATAAAAAAATTCTTGTTCATACCGACACATTTGATTCATTGTTTTGCAGAACAATGGGAAATTTAGACCAACGATTGAACAATAGTCTTAAAAAAAAACTTTCAGAAGTTTAAAAAAAGTAAAAAAAAATGGTCATGCAAAGAGTAAATGTTGACTGAGTGTAACATTCGGAATGTGTCCCACCGTTTGAAATGAGTCCCTCATTATTGCGGGAAAAGTTTAGCCCAAACTTGGCGTGATGCAATTAGGAAGAAATTTCTAATTCCACTGGAGGGAACTGGAACGACATACCCCCTGTTGTTCGAAGACCATGGGGTCGCCGCGACTTAAGCGAAACCTTAATCAGCAATCAATTTTATTACTGAAAATGGAAAAGGTTTGGAGCAAAAGGAGTGGCGGGGGTTGGGGAAGGGGGTGCAATCATGACCTTGTTAAAAAAAAAGGTCAAAAAACTTTTGCTTGGTAATTGGAGGGTGGATTTCTTAACAAAAAAAAGCCTCCAAGGATGGAGGGGGGGGGGGGGGGGTGAGGTGGTGTGGGGGGGGGGGGGGTAGTGGTGGTTGGCGGGGGGGGGGTAGTAGGGGGTGGGGGGGGAGTAGGAGAGGAAGACTTGGTCACTAAGCCTGGTTACTAAAACCATACCTGTGAGGCGGCCGGGCACACAGAGGAGCAAATCAATAATGTTCATTAATTAAATCTTTCTCTGTGATCACTAATGTCTGAAAAGCAAGAATTTGAATTCGGGCCACCCCTGGCTGAGTTTGGGATGGAAACAAAAAAGAAAAATGGGGAGGGGAGGGGAGGGGGGTGGCGGTTTAAAACAATGAGCCTCCTGCTCTCCTCAGCCCCGCTACCTTCTGCATGGGTTGCCACGGTTGATGGAAATTGACAGGTGTATTGTTCCTAAGAGCTATAAGCTCTATAATCATCGGGGGTGGAACGCACAGTGCTCTCGCTAAGTAGGTTCAATTGGCTTTGCTTCTGAGTAATATGGCGCTGTGACGGCTACAAACACCTTGGATTCAGGTCTCTAAAGCTGTACAGCAAACGGCTGCTTAATCTACCCTTAAGGAACAATTGCCAACTAATGAAAATTGCTTATAAAATATACTGTACCCACTGCTCCATAATCAAATAAGCCGATAATATTTTTGTAATAACCTATTAATTTAATTGGTCATGAAGCATATAATACATCATTTAAATTTAATTGACCCTAGAAACTAAGAAACAATATTTAAATTAGCCAAGCTAGAAATTTCCATGCTGAGGTAATAAGTCTGTTGCCTTCCTGAGCTCAATGGAATTTTTTTTTTCACAGCTAATTGTCACACTGATCTTTGATTCCAGGCAGAATCTAGAATTCACTTGGCCTTCAGATCCTCTCAAAACAAAAAAAAATAGTGTGCTAACACACGAGAGGAACAGAGTTACTGGAAAGAAGCAGAAGGCACCCTCAATTAATGCCAATCTTCAGGGAGAAGTGGGGGGGGGGGTGGTACTGCAGTAAAGAGATGATGCCTTTTTTATATTTAATGTGTCACTGTTGGTTGGTGTGTTTGGGTATTTGAATGGAACAGAGCACTCCAGGAATCTACACATACACACACTCACAAAATGGTTGGTTTAATTAAAAAAAAGAAGAATAACTCTCATTTATCATGAAGGGCAAGGGCAGTAAAAAGCAGAGAGCTCACAAGGCTTCGCTTTTACCCGGACCAAGCATTCAGGATTGCATTAATGATCTCTATTTTTGTATCCTCGAAAAGTCAAGTCCATTTGTCACACTGCACGTGATGGCATACTTAATTTGGATGTGTGCAATTAGTCTGAGCCGAACTCCTTACGCCCTCCTCCATTCTGCCTGGCATCTCCTTTTATTTCAAAAAATAATAATTTCCCCCCAAAAAACAAAAAAAAAGAAAAATGCTTTGTTAGTTTAAAACAAAAATGATAAACTGGGGCCTAATTGAATGTGTGGGGATTTGTCTTAATTCGAATTTTGTTGAATGCTCCTGGTTTGCTTGGCTGTTGGAACATTGTCCGATTGCCTTTTTGGTGTCTCCCAGGATAGTGTATAAATGTAACTCATGCATCAACTGTGGATAGACAGATTTATGACACTTTGGGGACATGCTCTTTCCTCTCCTTGCATTGCTGCAGACTGCTTACATTTTGCCAATCAGTCTGTTGCTATAGCGACACACTCCCCCCCTCTGGCTGGTTCTTGTTTGTGTCATGTGGTTCTCTCTGCATTACTGTGCACAGTTCCACATAACAGCATTAGACACAAATGTAACCCCTATGTGTAGATAGATATGTGTGTGTATGTGCGTGCAGGCGTGTACATATATAAACACATATCTACCTATAGCTGTACGTGTGTGTTTTCATAAGTTTTATGTCACCGGTGGTGAATTCAAGCATTCATGGGTAAGAGGAAAAAGGAAAACAGCCCAAGAATAGTTTGGAAAAGAGTGAATGAAGCATGAAGTTATGGGCGGGAACAGCAGAAAAAAAAATGGATGAAGAGGGAAAAAAAAATTCTCCTAGAACAAGATGTAAAAACAAAGACCCTATTTGTACTTACTTCCCCCTTGCTTTGCGATTGGTAAACTAGATGAAGGTTACATGTAGTGCCATTGCCCTTCCATACCCATATTCATGCCCATTCCACTCATAGGTCCTAGAAAGGAGATAAAAATCCAAGAAGATTCCAGAAAATGAGCAAAGTCAAAAAAAAACAGATAGTGCCAAATAAGACCCTTTCTTTCTCTTAAACACCAGGATCTGAGGGTCAAGCAGGGGTAATAGGCTTCTACAACAAGAGAAACCGGTTTTCCCCCTTTTTTTTAAATCATTAGGTGCATAGAAGACAGGCAAGGCAAGGCAGGCAGCTAAAGTGCAGCAAAAGATGAGGGTGATAATCTTGATAAGCACTCTGAATTTTTGTGTGAATGAAGATGTAAACACCGGTGAGCATGGAATATGGGGAACAAAAATACACATATACACTGCTTACCGGGGGGCCTGATTCCCATATGCTGCTGGCCATCCATCACAAAGCCTCCCATTGGCTGACCGTCTGGGTTGTAGGGCGCACCTTGGCTCACTGAGGATTAAACACAAGTCTGGATATCATTTTCTGCCGATAATGCCCTGATCTGAGTCAAACTCTGGGACATGTTTGTCTGGAGAGGTTCCATAATACAAAGCATATGAACAGAATTTCAACTCGCTGACTCACTTTTCACAAAGCCATCTTTAAAAAAAAGATATGTATATATATATATATATATATATGTGCTCGTCCGACTGACGTAATCTGGCCAGAAGTATTAGCCCCTATGAGATTACTTTCACTTCAAATGTTAAACTAATTGCTCCTTGGTACAGGCCCCGGATATTTATATCATTCAAACAGAGGGAAGGTTACTGAACCAGTTTTGCTTAGGTGATTTATGGGGGTAGCTTGTTGGCACTATGTGCAGATTGAGCAATGAGTAGGTTCTGAAGATAGCGCCACTAAAAAGTACAGAAGATCCAAGACTATTTTAGACTATTCTTCTGCAGCAGAATAATTGTCAATTGATTTGTGATCAGGTACCGCTCTCTAGTTTTTCTTCGGACAATATATTTTGTAACATCCTGTCTTTGGGAGCCATAAGGGACCCTTGTGTTCCTTGTGTTCACCAGCACGCAGGAACCTTGTGCTTTCTCCACTTGGAAAATCTGACACAAAGGGCTGGATTTTCCACTTGTCCCAATGTCAGAAAATCCCACCTGAGGTCACTGGACTTTTCCATGGCCCATGTTCCACCCATTATGATTGCTGTGGTGGTTGGAGTGAGAAAATTCCACCCAGAATTTTTGATTTGATTTATTATTATCACATGTATAGTGGTACAGTAAAAAGTATTGTTTCTTGCGCTTTATACAGATAAAGCATACCATTCACAGATTACATATGGGAGAAGGAAAAGGAGGATATGGAATGTAATGTTACAGTCATAGCTAGGGTGTAGCGAAATATTAATTTAATATAAAGTAGGTCCAATTGAAAGTTTGATGGCAGCAGGGAAGAAGCTGTTCTTGAGTCGATCGGTACGTGACTTCAGAGTTTTGTAGCTTTGTCCTGATGGAAGAAGGTGGAAGAGAGAACATCTGGGCACTTTATCATTTCCACACTTTCTGGGGTATGTGGGGTCCTTAGTTTTGCTGGCCAATCAATGTAATATCAGCCCTGGAAAGTTTCTGTTGCTGCCCATCTGTCCCTCTGCACTCCAGTAAAATTAAAATGAAAGTACCCAGTCTGTTCAGCAATAACTCCAGCAGTGGGGGTGTGGCTGCTTTTTGAAACTTTCCATGGAATTGTTCAAGGTTACATCACAGAGACAGGGCACACTCTCCGCTTGTATTAGCTTTTGGAGACCCAGTCAATTAATTCCATTTCCTTGCACTTATCCCCATAGCCCTGAACATTTTTACCTCACAACTTTACCCAATTCCCTTTTGAAAGTTACGACTGAGTCTGTTTCCAGCACCCTTTCAGGCAGCACCTTCCATGTTACAAAAAGAATTTTCTTTGGTAACTCCTTAAATCTGCTTCTGCTGGTTACTGAAATGGGAATAAGGCAGGAAAGTGGAATTATGAGATGGCACGGTGGCACAGTGGTTAGCATTGCTGCCTCACATTGCCAGGGGCACGGGTTCGATTCCCAGCTTGGGTCACTGTCTGTGTGAAGTTTGCATTTTTTTTATTCATTTGAGAGATATGGGTGTCATTAGCTGGCCGGTATTTATTGCCCATCTTTAGTTGCCCTTGAACTGAGTGGCTTACTAGGCCACTTCAGAGGGCGGTTGAGACTCAACCACATTGCTGTGGCTCTGGAGTCACATGTAGGCCAGACCAGGCAGATTTCCTTCCTTAAGGGACTTTAGTGAATCAGATTAGTTTTTCCGACAATCGATAATGGTTTCATGATCATCAGTAGATTTTTAATTCCAGATATTTTTTATTGAATGTTCTCCCATTGTCTGCATGGGTTTCCTCTGGGTGCTCCGGTTTCCTCTCACAGCACAACAATGTGCAGGTGAGGTGGATTGGCCGTGCTAAATTGTCCCTTTGTGTCCCAAGATGGTAGAATTAGCAAGGTAAATGCAAGGGGCTATGGGGAAAAGGCCTGGGTAAGATGTTCTATCTGAGAGTTGGTGCAGACTCAATGGGCTGTATGGCTTCTTTCTGCCCCTATTGCTTAAGATCTCCTGCCACTGGAAACAGTTCCCCTTCAATTATACTCATCAAACCCTCCCCATAATTTTGAAGCTGTCTAACCAATCTCTCCTTAACCTTCTTCCCCTAAGGAGGACAATCCCAGCTTCTCCACAGAACTGAAGTCCCTCTTCCTGGGATTATTTCAGTAAACCTCTTTTGTGTCCCCTGTAAGGCCTTGTGAGTTATAAAGATCTTGTGGAACTTCTTTGCTGTTGTCCTCAATCTATATTTGAATGTAATCTTAAAGCAAGATCACTCTTGTCTGGGTTGTTTTATGTTCACTGGGCATACAATGGTTAAAAAAAAACTCAAAAAGCTAAAAAGCAGGTTGGACAGAGACAGTAGAGAAACATGCCAAAAATCTACAATAACAATGGTTTTAAAACACCATCGTACTTATTTTCAAATTGTGAAACACAAGCTCGTTTAGAAAGGGCGGAGGAAGTCTTTCGCTGTGTAACCGAATCAGAAACATGATGATAAAGTAGATGATTATGCTTTAGTTACACACACCCGGTGGAGGAAGTCTGCAGACATTCTATCCCAGTTTCAAAATGTCCATCTATTAAAATCTTTCAGCTAGAGAATTCCACTCTACGGCGTTCCAAGGCCTCAGGTTAAAATTAGTGCCATTTTAGACAGAGGGTGCTTGAACGGTTTCTCCATTAGATGGTTACAGTGGAGGTCACGGCCAGAGCTCAAGGCAAAATGACACAACATCACCTCTTAAATATCACCACAGCCATCCTGCTAATTCGCAGTGGAGTGCGACTTAGGCACAAAACGAAAATCACCCCCGCAATGCGATTAAGCATTTGCGAATGTAATATATAGCCTTGTTTTTACCGTTTGGGATCTGGTTTCCTCTCTGTGCTGGCTTCTTAGACCATCCATCTTCTATGGTTGAGAAGGCTAGTTAGTGCCCTTACTCACAATGCTTCATTGATATCATTCTTGAGTTAGCTGTGCAGAGATGTATGACATTGGCTCAATAATGACTCTCCTTGCACCTTCCTATTCCCACCTGGCAGAAGGCTTCACTTGGCCCAGTGATGTTACAGTGCTTAGCACTTTATCATTCCACATTTGTTTCGAAACCACAATGATGGTAAGAGGAGACATAAATGTTGCTTTGTTTCATGTGTAGATTACGAAAAGATAATGGACACCCATTGGATTACAAACACCTTGATCACATTACAATCGCTCATGGTTTAGCTGGTGTTAAGCAAAATTGACAAAGGAAGTCTCACAGAATTTGGACTCTGCAGCCAATGTGGGGTCTTGGTGGAATTAAGTTGTGTGGAAGGTGATATGGGATCCCTTCACCAAATCATTCTCTCTCTCTCTTCCTCAAAATCTACCTCTTTGACTCTCTGTGGCTGGCTGTTGTTTGATAACGCTCTTGTGAAGTGTCTTGGAGTGGCATACCTCTTTAAAGGTGCTGTACAAATGCAAGCTCTTGTTGTAAAAGAACAAAAAAGGTTTGCATTTACGTAGCACTGTTCATAACCACTGGATGACACGACCCAGAATGCTTTACGCACATGGACTGCTTTTCAAGAACGGTCACTGGTCGGAGACACAGAACCCAACACACAACAATCTCCCACTCTGAACAACGTGATAATGGACCATCTGTGTTATGTAAGTGTTGATTTCCAAAGATGTGCAGGTTATATGGATTGACTGTATTAAAAAATGTGTAGATTAGGGGGTGATTAGCCATTGTAAAATGTGTGGGGTTACTGGGATAGGGCCTGGGTAAGATAATTCTGTTAGTGTCGGTGCAGCATCAGTGGGCTAAATGGCTTCCTTTTGCACTGCAGGGATGCTATGATTTGACAGATCAATAATAGCCAGGACACCAGTGGCAAATCCTCCCATTCTTTGAAATAGTGCCATGGGATCTTTTATGTGTGATAGACAGGCCTTTGATTTAACATCTCAGCCAAAAAGACGACAGTGCAGCACGCCATCAAAGCTGCAATACTGGATATTTACTTTCTGCTCAATTTCTAGAGTGTGGCTTGAATCTGGAACCACGTTAGAAGCAACCAACTGAGCCACAGGAATGTTAGTTTTATGGATTGCAGTAACACTCCTATTTGCCCACACGGTGAGCAGTGATCAGGGCTTTTTTTTTAAACCCAAGTTTTTGGGCCCAAGTTATGACACGTAGACAGGAGAAGGCTGAGCAGATTAATTCACTGATAAGTGACTTGCTGTAACCAACACTGGCGATGCCCTGTTAAAAGCCTAAAGGATTACACTTAGGAGATGCACAGCAGCTTTACAGCAGATCCCAGTGGGTAGTCCTGACATGTAAAACGCACTGATTTCCAAGAATCTCATTCAATGCCTTTTTTTCTGCTCGAAGGCAGACTTATTTTCTTGCAATATTCAGGTACCAACTGGCTCAAGAACAGCTTCTTCTCTGCTGTCATCAGACTTTTGAATGGACCTCCCTCATGTTAAGATGATCTTTCTTGACACCCTAGCTGTGACTGGATGCACAGTGGTTAGCACTGGTGTCTCACAGCGCCCGGGACTCGGGTTCGATTCTAGCCTCGGGTCACTGCCTGTTTGGAGTCTGCACATTCTTCCTATGTGGGTTTCCTCCCACATTTCAAAGATGTGCGGGTTAGGTGGATGGGTCGTGCTAAATTATCCCTTCGTGTTAAGGGAATTGGCAGGGCAAATACAGGGGATCATGGGGATAGGGCCTGAGTGGGATTGTTGTCAGTGCAGGCTTGATGGGCCAACTGGCCTCCTTCTGCACTATAAGGATTGTTCGATTCTGTTACTGTAACCTCTTCTTTCCTTTTCCCCTATGCACTCTATGAACTGTATGGTTTGTCTGTATAATGCGCAAGAAACAATACTTTTACCCCGGACATATTCTCTTCCGGCTTCTTCCACTGGGAAAAAGATACGAAAGTCTGAGGTCACATACCAACCGACTCAAGAACAGCTTCTTCCCTGCTGCTGTCAGACTTTTGAACAGACTTATCTCACATTAAGTTGATCTTTCTCTACACCTTAGCTATGAATGCAACACTACATTTCGCACTCTCTCCTTTCCTTCTCTATGAACAGTATGCTTTGTCTGTATAGCGTGCAAGACACAATACTTTTCACTGTATACTAATACATGTGGCAATAATAAATCAAATCATTTAAGATAATACGAATGAACAACTTTCAACAGAAAATTAACAACATTGAGCACTTTTAGTGTTCGTGTAATTGAGCCTTTTGCATTGTCCGTTTTGATTTTTTTTTTGGCTTAGCAATAACTGCTAAACATGAACAGATAATAAAACAGAACGATGCTGGAAATACTCAGCAGATCAGGCAGCATCTGTTGGGGGAAACAAATTAATATTTTAGATCAATAACTTTTCTGCTGAGACCTGTGTCTCATCCTGGCCCTGTTACTTCTCACTCCCCCTTGTTAAGAGATACATCTGATCTGTTTTATTCTCTACTTTAACATTAATGCAGTTCTCAGTGCGATAATGGGCGCAGTCGAGTCATTTAGCACTTCATAATTCATTCAAAGGGCATCTTCATCTTTGTAAGTCAGAGTATTTCAGTATTTCTTAATATTTAGCACAAAGATGTCATCTGCTCCATGGAAAACATAATTCATATCACAGGCAACTAGCATTGCAAAGCTTGAGTGTGATCGAGAATGAGATTCAAACCTTCTGAGCTTTTCATCTGAAACACTGGGGTTCCTTTTTAATTAATGAATTTAAAAGCAAGTGTATGATTTAGACTAGTGTTATCGTTCACAAAACAATCTGTTTACATACAACAAACAGGGGCCTTTCCTTCTCCTCTACATATTCTATAAAACGGTGTGTTTTTTCTGCATAGCACACAAGAAACAATACTTTTCACTCTATCCCAACACATGACAATAATAAATCAAATCATAGAGTTTCCTGGAGAATTCATCATGATTCTAGATGAAAAACCGCAGATTCCAGAAAAACCAATTGGAGAACAAGTTCCTGCTGCTCCTGGGAATTCTAGACCTGCTGCAGAGGCAGCATCTTTGTCCATCCCTTACAAAACCCATCGTGCTAAGGGAATGGAGCTGGGGCAAATCACTTTGCATTCAAGAATTCCTAGCTCCCCCCTGAGTCACGATCCGGAATCTCCTGGGAGGTGGCCTGCTGTGGGCTCCATCATCAACAAAATATCAGTAAGAAGTCTCACAACGCCAGGTTAAAGTCCAACACGTTTATTTGTTAGCACGAGCTTTTGGAGTGTTGCCCCTTCATCAACAAAATATCCTGAGGGCATTCTACAGGGGTGTTTATCTAACTGGCCCACCTACGCACAGGGAGATAATAGGGCTGGTGCTCAACGCTTGGTCAAACAGGTATATGTTACAGAGTCAGGTTTAGGGAGGGAGTTTCAAAGCTTAGAACCCAGGCAGCTCTGGGCGGCATGGTGGCACAGTAGTCAGCACTGCTGCCTCACAGCAGCAGGGACCAGGGTTCGATTCCCAGCTTGGATTATTGTCCTCTCCGTGCCTGGATGGGTTTTCTCTGGGTGCTCCGGTTTCCTCCCACAGTCTGAAAGACATGCTGGTTAGGGTGCATTGGCCGTGCTAAATTCTCCCTCAGTGTACCCGAACAGGTGCCGGACTGTGGCAGCTAGGGGATTTTCACAGTAACATCATTGCAGTAGGCCTACTTGTGATACCAATAAATAAACTGAAGACACAGTCACCAGTGGTGGAGCAAGAGGCAGGAATTTGAGGAGACAGATTGTGGAGCTGGAATTGTAGGGGAGAGGTCCAATCCATGCAACATTCCCTGCTGCCTTCGTTCCCTTCCCCTCCAAATAATGTCTGGAATGTCTGATCCCAAAGGAACATAGAGTTGAAAATCAGATAAAAATCTCAAAACTTGCATTTGGCAAGAGCAAATGGTGAATGAACCGTGTTAACATCCGGATGGCTCTGATCTGAATGATAGAAAAGGCTCAAAAGGCCACTTCCAGTTGGCTAATATTTATCCAACTTCCTATACAGCAGAAAACAGTGGATAGTGATCAAGATCTGGTTCACTAATGTCCTTTAGGGAAGGAAATTTGTCATCCTTACCTGGTCTGGCCTACATGTGAGTCCAGAGCCACAACAATGTGGTTGACTCTCAACTGCCCTCCAAGGGCAACTGGGGTTGGGCAATAAATGCTGGTCAGCCAGTGACACCCATATCCCACAAGTGAATGAAAAGAAAGAATGAATGGCTCCTCAGTGCAGGGATGGTGAGTTAGCTGTAGCCCCTATATTGCTATTTGACCAAGGCCACAATCTATTCACCACAGACTGGAGCCTGGGAGCAGTTTCTAGCCCATGGAACTATCTACTACCTTACTCAACTCAATTATCAGAGGAAGAGAACTGAGATTTCCACATCAGATAACAAGAGATCGGCTTGAATAGAGTCTGGGACATGGTAAGGTGTCAGCTTGTGACAAGGGAGGGATACCAGAAAGAATTTTTAAAATACGATATACAACTGAAGTAATTCCTCTACTTTTAGTGCTGCTCCTCTTCACTATGAGTCCCCTCTATAAAGAATTTAATAATAACTAACACGCGCCCATTAATCTACAAAAGTCGATGCTTTCCTGTTTAATATCTACTGCCTCCATCTTAAAAATAGAAGTTGAACAGTGATGTTATCAGCTCCTAACAACCAAGGCCAAAATCTATTCACCACAGGCTGGAGCCTGGGAGCAGTTTCGAGCTCTATGCAGATCTATGCAGTCTGAAATGGTTTGCTGCTTCCAGCCCATGCATGTAAATACTGGAGTGTAGACAGACCCAGTTTCTGATTCTAGATTGGTAATTTTTATTAGTCAAAAGGAGTGGGTGTATAGGACTCCAATTCATACGGACAGGAACTCTCCAGATTGCAGCAATGTATTCACTTGTTCCTTGTAGCCATCGTTATGCTCCAATATATCCACTCCAGATGGAGATTTATATGTCGCTGCAAAGCTTGCTATTCGAGTAATAGTCTTAACGTAGATTCTTTTTTTCCCCAAAGGGGAAGAATGTGGCAACATGTCTGGATTTTAAAATGGTTGCGCCCAAACGCTCAGAGGTCAACCAAACGCAAATGGAAATCCACCGTATTCAGAAACCGCATTTCCGAGCGATTTTGGCAAGGCCCCCCGATTCTCACATCTTTCAAACAATCAAAAGGGAGAATTTCCCTGACTGCACTCAACCCCATTGCAATTCAGACTGGGACAAATCTGGTTTCCATCTAGTGTGAACCCAATTACCAACTTAAAACAAAACTCCTGTTCTCCCATCCCCCATATCTGACCTGACCTGCCCCAGCACTAAAGAGGTAGTGACACAGCTTGCAGCCAGAGAAGTTAAGGCAGGAGAACATGCCGTTTAACACCAGCTACAGCCTCCGAATCATGCAGAACTATGCTCACAATTTTCAGGGAAATGCAAAACTTTTGATCCATTAAGACTTTCAAGCAGAAAGTTCACAAACAATAATGTTAAGAAAGACAAACAGTTGTATTTATCCAGCTCCTTCCATGAATTGGGGATGCCACCCAATCAATGAAGTATTTTTGAGGAGTAGAAAGATCATAGGAACCCTACAGTACAGAAAGAGGCTGTTAGGTCCATCACATCTGTACTGACCACAGTCTCACCTAGGTTCTACCCCGGTATCCCTACATATTTGCCCACTGATCTCTCTATCCTACACATCTCAGGACACTAAGGGACAATTTTAGCATGGCCAATCAACCTAACCCACACAGCTTTGGACTGTGGGAGGAAAGCCGAGCACCTGGAGGAAACCCATGCAGACACGGGGAGAATGTGCGAACTCCACACAGACAGTGACCCAAGCCGGGAATCGAACCTGGGTCCCAGGAGTTGTGAAGCAGCAATGCTAACCGTTGTGCTACTGTGCTGCCCAGTAGTTAGTCAATGTTATACTATAAGGAAATTCAGCAATCCTATCGCTGGTTAGGGTGCACTGGCCATGCTAAATTCTCCCTCAGTGTACCGAACAGGCGCTGGAGTGTGGCGACTAGGGGAATCTCACAGTAATTTCATTGCAGTGTTAATGTAAGCCTAACTTGTGACTAATAAATAAACTTTAAACAGTAATGAGAGAAATGGAGAAATGATCTGTTTCAGTGTTATTGGTGTTGGAGTCAATGTTAATTGGGGGCAATCCCCTTTCCACTAATTCCACTAGCACTGCACAATGCTTTACATTCATCTGATGGGGCCCTCAGTTTAAATAGTCTCTTGTGCAAATCAATGCAGCACGCTCTCACAACTGCACGTCCGTCCTATAGAAGTCAAAGTTGATGCACAAAGTTAAAGTTAATTTATTAGTTACAAGTAAGCTTACATTAACACTGCAATGAAGTTAGTGTGAAAAAGAGTTCGATTGATAGGCAGTGCAAAAGACCTGCAGGTTAGGTACGTTGGCCGTACTAAATTCTATCCAAACAGGTGCCAGAGTGTGGCGACTAGAGGATTTCATGGTAACTTCATTGCAGTGTTAATGTAAACCTACTTGTAACTCTAATAAATAATGAAAACACTAAATAAATACCATGCATGGAGTTTTGGAAATATTTACATTTAGCCATGTTTGGATGAAGGTAATGGTGATACCTCCCCAGTTTGTATTCCTGGTCACTGTTCAGTGATATGCTCTTGGAAACTCATTAGGCTGCAGGCCACAGCTTACTAATTTAAATACATTTTAAAAAAACACACGTAGTTCCCAGTGGAATAATATCAATTCAATGAATGGATGCAAGTTGGGTTTCGACTGCGTTTGACATCATGCCCATTTATGTGTCACTAAAAGAAAGTTTGCTGGGCCCAAGGTGTTAGGGATCACAAGTTATCGTCCTGCATTTTACTGTCAAATTGGGAATACCATATCTTTTTTTTCTCTCTTTTGCTGTTTCCTGGCAAGGTCCTGAATCTCTCTAAGACCATTTTCCTGGGGCCATAAGCCAGCCATCAATTCTATTCTCGGAGTCATGTATTACATAGGATCACACTGGATACATGGGATATTGGCTCATAAACAGGTCATTCAGACCAGCCAGTTCATGCTGGCATCTATGCTCCCCTTGAACCTCCTCCCATCTTTTCTCACCCAAATCTCCCACTGTAACCCTCTCATTCCCATCTCCCTCAAATGCATCTGTCCTACTATAGGGATGGAACAGGGTTAACATGGTCAGTCCCAGAGTTTAAGGGAATGCTCTCAAAGGAAAGACTGGTCCTTTCAAAAAGGAACTGGGAGAAATTTAAAATTGTGAAATGATGTGACAAATGGAGACCAAGTAATTATTTTTTAAATTGGGCACAGAACTAAAGCTAAATGGGTCATTTTTACAATGAGCGCAAAAGAATATAAAGAATGCTATACCCTGAATGGGATATTATTCTATAAACATATAAACTATTTGGGAACCTCATCACAAAATGCAGATGGGAGATGGTTCCAAAGCTTTCGGACAAAGGTACTGTAATTAGTCTATAATCGGGCCCAATCTAAAATCCGTTCACTTACTATGCTGTATAATTTTGTATTGGACATTTACACTGTCTGTTGTTTTAGATTACAATTTGTATACCTACAATGAGGTTTACCAGGAAGTTGCCTGGATTCGAGGGTATGAGCTATAAGGAGAGGCTGGACAAATTAGGGTGATTTTCTCTGGAGCAGCAGAGACTGAGGGGAGACTTGATAGAAGTCTATAAAATAATGAGAAGCATAGACAGGGTTGACAGTCAGAATCTTCTTCCCAAAGTTGAAATACTAGAGGACATGCACTTCAGGTAAGAGAGAGAAAGCTCAAAGGAAACGCAAGGGGCAAGTTTATTTCACACAGAGAGTGGTAGGTGAATGGAACGCGCTGCCAGATACAATAGGGTATTTAAAGGGCTTTTAGGTAAGCATATGAATACGCAAGAACGAGAGGGATATGGACCAAGGGCAGCAGAAGGGATTAGTTTAATTTGATGTTATGTTTGGCACAACATCATGGGCCGAAGGGCCTGTTTTTGTGCTGTACTGTTCTATGTTCTATTTAGATTACATTCAAAAAAATTATACTTTCCTTTCTGCACAACAAAATAGCGAAATGGCTTTAGTTTTTATTGCTTTTTATTTTACTTCCTGATTAAGTCTTCAGTGGGGCTTTGGTCGCACTTATCATTGCAATTTGCGTAATTCAGTGTGCAATTCACTCTGAACCCAGGAACCAGCTGTGATGGTCGACCAACGAGCTAACTAGTTGCCGATGATTCAGGAGGATTTCTACCTCTGTCTGCAAATGACTGTTGATATATCTTCATTAGTCCCTTGCATTGAAGATGCTGTAGGCAGGAATCTGAGGCTGTGCCAAAAGGCACTCGTGTTGAGTTTGTGGAGTAGCAGCTGATGTTCTTGTCAGTCAGCTGTTTCTGCGCTTCTCCGTGCAAACCACTGCTGAAAGCCATCATCTCCCGATGCCCACTGATCTGTCCAAATGTAGAACATAGGCCCTGTGTGAGAGCTGCTCCCTAAGCATTCTATAAATGAGTTAAAGACAGTCCTGATTGCTTCTTGGATTTTTGGATCTAAATCATTCATAGCAGCATTAACAGTTACTCTGACAGCTGTGTTTATGATCTCCATTAAAACGATTACCTCTACAGTAGCCACTTTAAATCCATATTTCTCCTTCAACTGACTATTTTTACATCAGAAATTCATCAACTTCCCTATTATTGTATGCTTTTGATATCTTTAACAATTCTGATGAAAATACAACACCCACAAAACCACCTCAAAACTCCTTAGATTTATACAGAGATTGGGATTTTCCAGCCAGAAAATCCCGCCCAAGGACAATGGGCCTTTGCATGGTCTGTCCCTCCAAGCGGGACAGGAAAACCCCACCCCCGCCCAGAGTTTTTAATACAGTTATGTATCCCAAGGCACAAGAGCATAATCAAACTCAATCTGACACGGAGCAACAAAGGAGCTATTAGCTCAGATGACCAATCTTTCAGCTTTAAGGAATGGCTTACCAAAAGAAAGAAAGAGATGAGAAAGAGAGTTTAGGGAGGGATTGTCAGAGCTTTAGGTCCCAAGCAGCTGAAGGCAGAACCCAACAATGGTGGAGTGACTAAAACTGAACATGGGGATCATGGAGAGATGCAGGGCCGGAGGAGATTACAGAGATGGGGGGAGGATGGTGGTGGCAAGACTATGAAAGCAAGAACGAGGGTTTTAAAAATGGAGACATTGTTTAACCTAGAGGCCAGTGAACATGGTGGGGGCGGAGGTGCGCAGGGAGGTTGGGGAATGGATGATGGGTTAGAGCACCCAGCAGCAGAGATTTGATTTACAGCGAGTAGCACATGGGCAGCCTACCAGGAATGCATCAAAATGGTCAAGTCAAGAGGTAATAAACAAAGACTGAAGAATTCAGCAGCAGATCGGTTAAGGCATAGTTACAGTACAAGAATATTATAGAGATGGAAACAGATGATCTGAGTAAAGAAGTGACAACGTGGTCCAAATTTGATTTCAGGGTTGCAGATGTGGGTTGGCTGGTTCACCCTTGAAGAGTTGCCAGGGATGGAGTTAATGGCGAGGGAACAGGGTTTCTGGCAGTGACTGAGGCAATGACACTCTTCCCAATATTGAGTTGGAGGAAATTTCTGCTCATCTAATGTTAGATGTCGGACAGTTTCTAGTCAGTGGGGGAGTTGATGGTGGTGAGGCAGATCTAGGTGGTCTGAGTGTACATATGGAAACTTTCATAGCAGGCATGATTGGCCAGTTTGCCTCTTGTGGTCACCATCTTGCTACATATCCACAGTTCTAGCAGATACAACTTCTATTCAAAGGAGACAATTAACCCCCTTTCAACAAACAAAAGGAAATCTGGCTTATTACTCAATGGTAGTCACAATGTGCTTGAGGGCTCTTCCAATTGAGCAGTGCTTTCCTGCGCTTAGCTACAATACAATGGAGGGTGAAAGTCCACCGTCACTTGGGAGTTTTGTGGGCGACCTGTAGAAAATCACTTTGTTTCATTTCTTTTTTAATTTTCTGAAAAAAAAACTTTTTGTGGCCTTGTAAGTTTGCCTTTTAAGAGTCTCCTGAGGCTCCGGGCCTTTCCATGTTTTTATAAACCAAATCCCCCCGGGGGAAATTGGGGAGAACTCGAGATGATATCAAATTGTTAACCGTTTGGCCTGGAACGAGGCTTAAAGAAAATGTCAAATGCAACATGCATTATAGAAATGAAATGAAATGGCAAAGAGCCAGGAGAAATAATAAGGCAGCCCCTTTTGTTAGAATGCATCCTAGTATTAAATAACAAGGCGGATACACTGAAAACAATACTTGCTTACTTTAGCCCTTGTGTTGAAATGCTTTGCTTACAATATCACAAGACATTTAGAATGAGGAAACCCATTCAGTCCATTTTATTCCAACCAAACAGGATGGTCCTAAAGTCCCAACTCCCCACTTTAACAAACAACTGATTCAAAAAGGATTCCAGAGAGTCTATTCCAAGTGCTAATCCTTTCTCACATGAAGACAAATTTCCTAAATTCTTTAAAGCAGTTTCCTCCGGGTGCTCCGGTTTCCTCCCACACTCCAAAGATGTACGGGTTAGGTTGATTGGCCACGCTAAATTGCCCCTTAGTGTCAGGGGATTAGCAGAGTAAATATGTGGAGTTACGAGGATAGGGCCTGGGCTAGATTGTTGTTGGTGCAGACTTGATGGATCGAATGGCTCTTTCTACACTGTAATGATTCTAAAGATCAGTGCTCAGTTTTCTCTTTTTGACCCTCAGGTCCTTGTTTGGCGCGCACAATTTGGTTTCGGCAATTTGGTGAATTTACTTTCTCCATACCAATAGTCTTCCCCTGAAGAAACCTCATCTCAGACATGGCCTGAATGAAAGGTCAAGATTTTCTGGCCCTTCTCTAACTCTAAGCATCAGCATTCTGGTTTCTCTGCTCTCCTTCTCATGCTTTAATACATTTGTGTCTCACAGACTTGGAATGAACAAGGTAACTAAAGAGTGATCGAAGCAACTTATCAAGCTTTCTACTGACTTGCATTTCGTTGCATTGAGACGTTTGGTCACTTTTACATTTGGTTTCGCTGCTTGCTGCTCTGCATGGATAAAGTGTTACTCTCACAGAAATGTCTCGCAATGTCATTGTTAACTTATTCAGCTCCATTTCTAGGGCTGGCTTTTCACAGGGTTGGAGACTGGGTGCTGGACAGAGTCAATAATCAGAATCTTTGCCGTCTTCTCAGCATCCTGATATCTTCCAGTGTTTTGAAAGGGCTGGCGATGCTTCCAAATGGAGTGGGAAAAGCCCAGGAATGTGTGGGATTGGGTGGATTGGCCTTGCTATATCCCTTAATGTCAGGAGGACTAGCTAGGGTAAGATTGGGTGAGATTGTTGTCAGTCCAGGTTCGATGGGCTGAATGGCCTCCTTCTGCACTGGGATTCAATAATTCTATGAAAAGTGGTCACTGTCATTTAACAGCCCTTTAGCTCATCTAGGAGTTTATTGGGAAACCTGTCAGTCTGTTACTGGGATGTTGAAGTATCTTTCTCGTGAGGCTGAATAGTTTTTGTTTGGTGTCAGATTTGCTAAGGACTTTTAGTAAATCGCTTTGTCTTAGGATTTATTAGTATTTAAATCCACTCGGTGGGGATTGAGCAAGGTCAGCGCTGCTCTCCACCTTCTCGTCCCTGGCTGCCTTCTGCTATATCCCACCTCAAGGAGCTGCCTACTCCAATGGGCAAACCCCAACATAATTACCACCTGCCTTTACCACCTCCCAGCAGGTGGCTGGCATCACCATTGGGCATCAAACCCTCCTCCTACCCAGCTAGACCTTTGAAGACTGGACAGCCAGAGTCAGAATCCAAGATCCAGCTGGACGTTCCTGACTCCACATGGAAAATCCGGTCCATGGAGTTTGTGTGTTGTCCATTTTCCATATTGTAGTATCCTAGCCAGGCTACTCTTTGGTGGGTCACAATTTTATTCTCTTAGTTCCCAAAGCAAGTGCCCTAATTTAGTGACTCACGACTACAAATGGTTCCAATGTGTTGTCTCCACCCAAGAATCACATCACTTTGCTTCTCCCTTTAGGTATTCCAATGTGTTGTTTTTGTTAAGCGGTAATGCTAAACTTGGCAAAGGATTAAACTCCGCCACACACACAATGAAGCAGCAGAGCTTACTGACGTTTCCTGTAGCACTCAGCTACACAGTAAGTCTTGGACATGTCAACATGGCCCAGTGGGTTTATAAAGATAATTGCTTGCTAAAGAGATCATTCAAGCAATCTGACCTAGCCACGCACAGAAACTGGATTTAACTGCCCCTACATCAATACCAGGCTTTTCTTTGTAACCACCATCGACATCCTGGACACCATTTCCAGTCACTGATGTGTCAACAAGTTACCAACTCTCCAGAGCTGGCCTGTTGGACTTTCCAGAAATTGTAGATTCATCCCCATGACACTAACCGGAGCTGCAGTCAGGAGGATAACCCTTGGGCCGTCAAAGAGAAGATGGATACTTTTTTCATTTGCTTTGATCATCTATGTGTAGAAGAAACACTGGAGAGACAGGGCAAATTTGAGTGAGTGTCCTGATGGAGTAACCAGGTGCAGGAATTTGGCTTTTGCATCAGGATACTGATGGTTGTCACAACTCCAGTGTGTACGTGGAACAGAACCCAGCGCTGATTTCCCCTATATGGCCAATTAGAGGCCAGGCAGCGGACACACTCATTAATTCAAGATGGTCGTCAGAGTCTTTAAGTTGAAGAACCAATAGGGGCTTTACCAGAGGATCCCTCCAATTCGGGTAAGACAGAGAACCAGAAAGAGAGAGAACCAGAGAGAGAGAGAGAGAGAACCAAACAGAGAGAGAGAACCAAAGAGACAGAGACAGCCAGAGAGTGAAGGAGAGAGAGCCAGAGGAGAGAGAGAGAGCCAGAGGAGAGAGAGAGAGAGCCAGAAAGAGAGAGAGCCAGAAAGAGGCTTCCAATAACACTGCAATGAAGTTACTGTGAAAATCCCCCGGTCGCCACACTCTGGCACCTCTTTGGGTACACTGAGGGAAAATTTAGCGTGGCCAAAGCATCTAACCAGCATGTCTTTTGGACTGTGGGAGGAAACTGGAGTACCCAGAGGAAACCCATGCAGATACAGGGAGAATGTGCAGATTCTGCACAGTGACCTAAACCAGGGATCGAACCTGGGTCCCTGGAGCTGGGGAGCAGCAGTGCCAACTGTACCACCCACTGCTGACTTGTGTTGACACTAGAAGGTTGGGGTTGAGTGGCAAGTGCCGTTGGGGCACAGACATGGCCACTGTCAGGGTTTCCTAGGGATTCAGGAACTCACCAATGGAAGCCCACCTGCTGAGAGCTCTTGCCAATCAGAGGCTGAGAGCTCCCTGCTGCTCATTGGCACCAATGGGAGCTGTGGCTGCTGCCGGTAATGCACCCAGAGGCCTCAGATTAAAAGGTGAGCGAGGGTGAGGTGGGATTGTGTGGAGGGGGAGATGTGGGGGGTGTACCTACATCACACGGACTGCAGTTCATAGAATCATAGAATCCCTTCAGTACAGAAGGAGGCCATTCAGTTCATCGAGTCTGTACCGACCACAATCCACCCAAACCCTATTCCTGTAACCCCACACATTTAATCTGCTAATCCCCCTGATGTAGCACTATCTGTGCTGATATGTGTGCTATTGGAGACCAGAGCACCTCATTCGCCTGACGAAGGCTATAAAGCCAAAAGCTTGCGAGTTTACTATCAAATAAATTGGTTGAATTTAAAACCGGTGTTGTCAGACCTCTTACTGTGAATCCCCCTGACACCAGGGGTAATTTAGCAATGACCGATCATCCGTGCATCTCTGGAGTGTGGGAGAAACCTGGAGGAAGCCCACACAGAATACGGGGAGAAAGTGCAAACTCTACACCGACTGACCTGAGGCTGGAATTGAACCTGGATCCTTGGCGCTATGAGGCAGCAGTGCTAATCACTGTGTCAACATTGTCTGAGAAGGCAGATCTGTGTCACCTTTTCAAGGACAATTAGAGATGGGCAATAAATGCTGGCAACAGCCACGTCTGGTGAATTAATAAAAAAAATTAAAAATGTGAAAAAAACTAATCGGGCGAGGTCTTGTGCCTCACGGGAGACTGGGCCTACTGCACAATTAAACAGGTACGGAACCCTGGCCTGCACCAGATTCCACCCCGCGTAAATTTACAAAGATTAGCTCTCGGCTGTTGCTTCCTCCTTAGTGGATTGTTTAAATATTAATGCCTCGATATTCCTGCAAAGACAGAGAATTGTCAGTCTGTGACCAGACACACATTGAAGCATTAGTGCCCCGCTTTGGAGGAGCTGGCTGGGGAAAATTGGGGTCATTACATTTCAATATAAAGGTGGTGACTGATTTTGCACACTCGTGCCAAAGAGCTCTGATCTGTAAAAAGTGGATTATTGTGGCTGAAGTTACTAACAAGAGGCCGAGACAAGGCAGAGGTTATCCCACACAGCAGCGAGGAGTAATTTGGCACAACTGCCACGGAACAGTGCCATCAAGCTGCTGCATTAAGGTTAAAGCTCGAGGACAGAGAAATTGTTCGTCTTCTTGGTTAGGCAGGTTAAAGACTATCGGCAATGTGATAATGTCTGACTGCGCTCTCATCACGCGACATCCCAATCACCTCCGGATACACATGGGCACGTAACAATGCAACAGACATGCAGAACATGCATAGTTGCAATCAGACAATGATTCGCCGAGTGTCTTTCAACTAACTATTCCAGAGCGGAATGAAATCCGCTACAGCGTGAAAAAGGCCTTCGAGGTAATCTCTTCCAGTGGAAAGAACTGGCTCTTCCTCAATATACACATATCGTGTTCTGCCACCATATTCGATAAGAGTGCTGCATCTCTTCACATCTGGTTTGCGACTGACTGGGGAGGGGGATAATCAACTTCATTGACAATTTAACAATACATAGAATCCCAGTAAGATTCAGTTAGGGCTTATATCAAACTACAAATGGATTTTTTTGCAATTCAAGCAATTGGGAGTGCGATCCTATCAGCCATTTACGCCACGCTCCCATTGCTGGTATCTGAGAATTTGGCACCCAGCCAAGTCTCCATTCACTGCGGCGGGACGGGAAAATCCAACCCGCATGAATGGTGGTAAGATTCCAGCCATAGTGTCTTTACTAGTTTAGGATAGTTTATTTACTAGTGTCACAAGTAGGCTCACATTAACACTGAAATGAAGTTACTGTGAAAATCTCCTTGTTGCCACACTCTGAAGCCCATTTGGGTACACTGAGGGAGAATTTATCATGTCAATGTATCTAACTAGCATGTCTCTTGGATACCAAGAGACAATATAGCAGGCCAATCCACCTAATCTGTCCGTTTTTTGGACGGCGGGAGGAAATCCACACAGATACGGGGAGAATGTGCAGACTCTGCACACACAGTGACCCAGGCTGGAATCAAATCCTGGAGGAAATCTCAGTGTGTAGCTCAGATCATTAGCATTTGCCTGAGGAAGACACGGAGTGTTGAAAGCTCGCAATTTTACTATCAAATAAATCGGTTGGATTAAAAATTGGTGTTGCTAAATTCATACTGAATCTTTAACCACTGCAGTCGGTGTGGTGTAGGCACATCCACAGTGCTGTTAGGGAGGGAGATTATCCCAGATGAGTGATTTTATACCTTTCAGCAAAATCACTGCCATAACTCCAATTGGCTTGGCTTAACTTACAGTGACTTTGCTAATCAAAGTATTCTTGATGATTTGCTGTAAAGTGGTGACTATCACCTTCTGAAGAGTGAGTAAGAATCGGTAACAAACATCCCTCTCACATCATAAAATCCCTACAGTGCAGAAGGAGGCCATTTGCCACAGACTGGGGCAGGAATAATCAACTTCATTGAGTCTACACTGATAACAATCCCATCCAGGCCCTATCCCCTTAACCCCATGCATTTCCCTGCTAGTCTTCTTGACACTAAGGAGCAATTTAGCATGGCCAATGCATCTAACCAGGACATCATTATGGGAGGAAACAGGAGCATCCGGAGGAAACCCCCATAGACATGTCACCCAAGCCGAGAATTGAACCCAAGTCTCTGGAGTTGTGAGGCAATAGTGCTAACGACTGCCCCACATCACATGGAAAATTATATAATCTTTTAAAATTGGGATTTGAAGAAATGCTGCAATTTGTAGGTCTCACTAACTATCTTTATATACCTCTCTCCTTATTTGTCATCACTTCCCAATTGGAGTCTGGAAAGGCCAATGATCTGAGCTACACACTGAGATTTTCTCCCGTTGAAATGTGTGACTGAAGCCCCAACAATACTCCGAACGTTCGACATTATCCAGGACAACAAAGGTCCACTTGATCGCCACCCCATCCCCACCTCTACCATCAATGCACAGAGGCAGCACCATCTGGAAGGTGCAACAATTCACCAAAGCATCTTCAACAACACCTTCCAACACCTGTGAACCCTATCACCTTGAGAAACACGGCAGTGCCACCTTTCCCTCCACCCCGACTTGCACATACACTGACACTTTGTTAAAACCCCTGTCCGCACGGTTAGAGAACCTTCACTGCATGGACAGCAGCTGCCACAGGAGGTAGCTCACCACAATCTTCTCAAGGGGAACTAGCTGTCCCAACAACAACCACATCTCAATAAATAAAAACACAACAATCTTTCAACGTGCATTATCAGTTGTGACCACCCAGTTTCCGAAATGGTTCAACTTGCTTGAGATGATTTATTTCAGTCTTTCGTCCCCCGAGACACAATACCATCTCCGTAACAGAAAAAGTCTCATTCAAAGTTCAAAAAATTCATCCAACTACAGTTGTAACTGGACTATCATTGAGTCCTTTGACTCCAATTTGCGATCAAATAATCATGTCGTGTCAGTAAGATATTGCCTCTTACTTATTCAAAATAAAACTTCAACCATAATCTCAAACTGACATGGTTTTTTTTTATTCATTCCTGGGACATGGGTATCGCTGGCTGGCCAGCATTTATTGCCCATCCCTAGTTACCCTTGAAGGCAGTTGAGAGTCAACCACATTGCTGTGGGTCAGGAGTCATGTGTAGGTCAGGCCAGGTAAGGACAGCAGATTTCCTTCCCTAAAGGACATTAGTGAACCAGATGGGTTTTTCTGACAATTGACAATGGTTTCATGGTCATCAGTAGATTCTTAATTCCAGACATGTTGTAATGAATTCAGATTCCACCATCTGCCGTGGTGGGATTTGAACCCAGATCCCCAAAACATTAGCTGAGTTTCTGGATTAATAATAAGTGATAATACTCCTCTATGAGAATCAGCTATGACTATCTTCACTGGCATCCATTTCGTAAGAATCAATAGCTAAGAATAAAGAATGAGTGTCAGTAAGTATGAGGATGATGAAAGTTAATGATCTGTTCTTATCATCTAAGATCATTAGAAAATGGGATAGGAGGAGGCCATTTGGCCCTTTGAACCTGCTCCGCCATTCATCACAATCATGGCTCATCATCCAATTCGATAGCTCAATCCTGTTTTCTCCCCATAACCTTTGATCCCATTTGCCACAAGTGCTACATCCAGCCGCCTTTAGAATACAAGACTCGATGGGCTGAATGGCTCTCTTCTGCATTGTAGGATTGTGTGATTCTCTGTATCGTCATCACAATTGGATCCTTCCCAGGTCGGAGGCCAGGCCTGAGGGTTGGAGCTGTTTCGGTCTGTCAGCAAGTATTAGATGCTGCAAACATTATCACCACAAGCATCCAAAAACAAAGTGTGCTGGAAAGTGTTGACGGTGCTTTAGAATAACATCAAATTCATCAGTGAACAGCTCCACACCAATTATCAATGAATGATACAGCACACAAGGTCATCAATTGGCATGTTGTACCTGTGCTGACACGTGGGAATAGTGTTGGTTTTATGGGGTGGAGAAGGCCAAGAGGGGAATTGATGGAGGTTTTTAAAATCATGACAGGTTTACTTAGAGAAAATAAAGAGAAACTGCTCCCTACAACTGGAGGTTCAATAACAAGAGCGCACAGATTTAAGGTGCTTGGTAAAACAGCCAGTAATGATGGGAGGAAATATCCCTCATGTAATAAATGGTTAGGATTTGGAATGTAAGGGTCTAAGAAATAGAAGGAGTAGGTCAGTCGGCCCATCCAGCCAGCTCTATCATTCAATCAGATCACGGCTACCCCACTTTCCTGCCTATGCATCATAAACCTCAACATCCTTATCAATCAAAGACCTGTCTACCTCACCCTTGAATACATACAGTGAGCAAGCCCCCAGTGCACTCTAGGGGAGAGAATTCCAAAGTCTAATGACCCTCAGAGAGAAGAAATTCCTCATCTGGCTCCTGCGGGAGAGCCTTTATTTTGAAACTGTGCCCCCTTGCTCTAGATTCCCCCACAAGGGGAAATATCCTCCCAGCATCCAGCCTATCAACCCCCTCAGAATGTCATATGTTTTAACAAGACCAGTTGATAGGGTTTTTAATATTCATTTATGCGCTGTGGGCATTGCTGGCTAAGCTAGCATTCCGATTGCCCCTGAGAAGGCGATGGTAAACTGCTTTCTTGAACTCTTTGTCATGTAGGAACTACCAGAGTGCTGTAAGGGCAGGAGTACCAGGATTTTGACCCAGTGACAGTGAAGGAACAATGAGATATTTCCAAGTCAAATGGTGTACGGTTTTGGAAGGGTCGTGGTGTTCCCCATGTATTTGCTGCCCTTTTTGGGGGTTTGGAAGGTGCTACCCAAGAAAATTTAGTAAATTCCTGCAATACATCGTGTAGATGGTACACACAGCTGCCACTATGCATTGATAGTGGAGGGACCGAATCGTTATGGATGGGGTACCAATTAAGCGAGGCTGCTTTGTCATGGACGGTGTTGAGCTTCTTGAGTGTTAATGGAGCTGCACTCATCCAGGTATTTCATCACATTCCTCACTTGTAGATTGTGGACAGATTTTGGGAGGTCAGTGGTCAAGTTAGTTGGCACAGGATTCCTAGCCTCCAAACTGTTCAGTAGCAACACGTAAACATGTCGAAACCAGCTCAGTTTTTGCTCAATGATGCTATGTGAGAGTTGGTATGCTGCTGCAATGCATTTAGTGATCCTACTGTGTGCCAGTGGTGGGGAAGTTATTATTTATGATGGTGAACAGGATGCCAAACAAGTAGGCTGTTTTTCCTAGATGATGTCAAGCTTCTGGAGTGTTAATGGACCTAGCTGCATTGAGGAGTTTTCTATCACACCCCTGACAGAGACTTTATAGATAGAATATATAACAGTACAGCACAGTACAGGCCCTTCAACACTCAATGTTGGTGTAAAGGTTTTGGGGAGTCAGGAATTCCAGCCTGTGACCTGCTTTTGTAGCCACAGTATTTATATAACTGATCCAATTAAGTAGTCTCACACTGCTCCAAAAGTTTGTCCTACCAAATATACCTATTGGACTTTAACCTGGTGTTTTGAGACTTCTTACTGTACCTACACCAATCCAATGTTGACCAATCCACACCATGGTCCAATTAAGTTTCTGGTCACTAGCTGCCCCAGGATGTTGATAATGGGGGAATTCAGAAATGGTAAAACCATTGAATAACGAGGGAAATGGTTAGATTCTCTCTTGTAAGAGCTGGTGTTTGCCTGACTTTTGTGTGATGCGAATATGAGTTGGCACTTAATAGGCAAAGACTGAATTTTGTTTAGGGCTTGATATATTTGGACATGAACTGCGTCAGTATTTCAGGAGCCATGAATAATTCAGAACATTGTGCAATTTTCAGCAAACATCTCCACATAAGGAAGATCATTGATGAAACAGCTGGAGATAGTTGGGCCGAGGACACTAACCCTGAGGGACGGCAGCAGTGTTATCCTGGGAGTGAGACCTTGACTTCCAACCATCACAACCATCTTCCTTTGTGCTCGACATGACTTCAACCAGCAGAACATTCTCCTTGATTCCCAATGACTCCAGGTTAGCTAGGACTCCCTGATGGTCTAATGCTGTCTCAATGTCAAGGCCAGTCGCTCTTACCTCACCTCTGGAGTTCAACTCTTTTGTCCAAATTTGGGCTAAGGATGTAATAAGATCTAGACCCTTGCCAACTCAAATTAGCCATTGCTCACCCTGTTAGTCACTCTCTGAATGATAATCAATCTCTTAGAGAGGAGATGCCATTGGAATATGGCATTATGCGACTGTGATGAACCCTTGAAACAGCCTGGCTTAATGTTTGTCTTAAAAACTGCACAAACTGCATGATGGCTTTATTTAGGGCAACACAGTGATTAGCACTCACAGCGCCAGGGACCCGAGTTCGATTCCTGACTTGTCTGTGTGGAGTCTGCACATTCATTCCGGGTCTGCACTGGTTTCCTCCAGCTGCTCCGGTTTCCTCCCACAGTCCAAAGATATGCGGGTTAGGTTGACTGGCCATGATAAATTGATCCTAGTGTCCGGGGGATTAGCAGGGTAAATGTGTGATGTTACGGGGTAGGGCCTAGGTGAGATGGTGATCAGTACAGACTTGATGAGCCGAATGGCCTCCTTCCGTACTGTAGGGATTCTATGTACCATGCTTCACTCTGCAATTGTTAAGGAGGGGCATAGAGTGTTGCTCTGAGCTGAAAAGCCTGGAAAAAGAATCCCAGCTTTCAATACTGACATAACAAAGTTTCCAGTTTTGAAAAATGACTCATTTGGTGCAGAGGATTTAAGATATAAGATGGCAGGAGCTCCCCCTCTACACACTGAGCTCCTGATTTCAGTGGTGCTGCGCTGAGGAGATGTTAAGCCACACTCCACAAGAGAGGAAATAACTGATGGAATAACCCTGGGCAATAATCTTACACATCAGAGCATCCGGTTTCATTAGTGGCCTGGGAGGACATTAGCTGACTGCCTTGCCTCTCAGGGCTCATGTTTGCAAGGAAACCCAAGAACAGCAGTGGGCCTGAAAAGGAGCTGGATAAACAAGTCGGATGCTAAAAACGGCTTTCCTTCAACCCTCTAAAATGTTTCTTTCTCTCTTTTTATGCTTGACAATATGCACCAGGATGATTCACAGGCCTCCTCCCAACCCCTGCGACAACTGAAAATGCAAAGGTATCTTTTGAAAGTTGTGAAAACAGCGCCTTTTGGTTTCCGCTCTCTCCACCCCCAACCTGGATGATAAAAGCAGTGAGTGATTAAGTCATACAGCAGGTACCAGATTGGGTTACTGATCACTGCAGAACTAGCTGGGGTAAGTGGTGGGAGCCCCAGGAATGGGAACAGAGGCCTTGGGGTGGGGAAGGGAAAAATCAGCGAGGGTTCCTGTCTTTGATTGCCGTTCATTAACTTCTGTTTGGGCACAGGTCAGCACAGGGTCAGCGCGGTGGCATCTGAACCTATCACAGCTCAGAGACTCAAAGGCAATCAGATTGCACAAAGGGCCACAGGAACTTTTCTCCATTAGAGAGGGGGGAGGGAAGAGAGAAGGAGGATTGGTTAATATCGCTCGAGGGGCACCAATCCACAAACAGGGCGAGCAGGAAGGCTTCCGTGAACTGTCGCAGCCGGTACAGGGATTGAACCCACATCACCGGAGTCATCCTGAATCGCACACAAGTCATTCAGCAAGGTGAGGCATACCTGGCATGTACGGATTGGGTTATTCGGGCACCTACAGGGTGTGGCATCGTCAAAGGGTCATCAGATAGAGTCCAAACCGGAGGACATATTGAGCAGATAGTGTTTTTTTTAATTCATTCATGGGACATGGGCATCATTGGCTTGGCCAGCATTTATTGCCCGTCCCTAGTTGCCCTTGAGAAGGCGGTGGTGAGCTGCTTTCTTGACAGCTAAGTAGCTTGCTAAACTACTTCAGGTGAGAGTCAACCACATTACTGTGGCTCTGAAGTCACATGTAGGCCAGACCAGGTAAGGATGGCAGATTTCCTTCCCTAAAGGACATTAGTGAACCAGATGGGTTTTTTTTCCAACAATGGTTTCATGATCATCAGTAAATTCTCAATTCCAGGTATTTTCATTGAATTTAAATTTCACCATCTGCTGTGGTGGGATTTGAACCCAAGTCCCCAGAACATTAGCTGAGTTTCTGGATTAACAATCTACCGATAATACCACTAGGCCATTGCCTTGTCTATTCTCACTCAAAACTCCAAGGAATACAGGCCCAGTCTGTTTAATATTTCCTCGAACTACTCTTCCATCCCAGAAGTTAGTATAGTGAATTTTCTTTGCACTCCTCTACAGCAAGTATATCTCCCCTTGGGTAAGGGAACCAAAACCGCACACAAAACTCTACCTGTGGTTTCGCCCAGACTCCATACAATTGCAGTAATCTATCTTTATTCCTACTCTCAAACCACTTTGACAATGGCTCATTTGGAGATAACATTTAATAGATATGGATACACTTGGCCACTTATTGGCTTTACCAATGATGGCATCAAATGTAATGCTATAAAGGAATCATAGAATCCCTGCAGTGCAGAAGGAGGCCATTCAGCCCATCGAGCCTGCACCAACTCTCCAATAGAACATCCCACTCAGGCCCTTTTTCCGTAACTCCACATATTTATCTCACTAATCGCTCTAACCTACGCATCTGGGATACTAATTGGCAATTTAGCTTAGTCAATCCATCTCGATGGCTGAGATAAACAGAAAATATTTCTGTACCATCGGCAAATCTGTTTTTCTGTGTGCCTCAGTTTAACACCTCATCCAAAAGTCAACACCTCCGACAGTGTAGCACTCCCTCAGTACGGCACTGGAGTGTCAACAGATAACTTTGTGCTCAAGCACTGGAGTGTAATCTTGAACACGGAACTTTCTTGGCCTTTTGGTTAATATCGAGTGTTTGATCGAGCCCAGGATGGCGTGCAATGCCTTTTGTTGTCAGCTTGGATCTTGTTTCTCTCTCTTGTGGGGGTTTCAATTGGATTTTGAGCTTGGTGTTTGGAGCAAGCAAGGAATGGGTCGGGTTTATTGGCTTTGGAACTTTAAGAATGAGTAAAAAATAAAGAAAATCTTTGTGATTCAGAGGCAAAAGTGCTATCCCCAGAGCCACAACAAAGGTGTAGACCAAGAATAGCATCAAGCTTCGCTACAGTGAGTCCTACAAGTGTTGTGTGGGTGTGAGCATCACTTGCACACAAGACATTCAACTGAATGAAATAGGAGTGAAAGCCCAGAATCCCTGGAGCCGTACTTTAGCTTCAGTCAATATTTCATGAATTAAGGTGGGGACAACAAAGAGCCTGGAGATTTATAAATGCCCAAAGTTTTCTGGACTAATATTCTCCAAACCAACAAGATCGACCACCGTACGCATATCAATTGTAGCTGAAAGGTATCTGGCAACAATGGTTAGAACATAGAACAAAGAACATTACAGCGCAGTACAGGCCCTTCGGCCCTCGATGTTGCGCCGACCAGTGGAACCAATCTAATGACCCTTAATCTAAACTATTCCAATGTTTTCCATATGCCTATCCACTGACCATGCGAATGCTCTTAAAATTGGCGAGTCCACAACTGCTGCACGCCCTTGCTGTTAGATTATCACTCTTCATTTAAAATGATTCCTCTTTGTACAATAATTTCAATAGAATTCAGAATGGATTGGTAAAGATAAGCTATAGACCCTTCAGTGCCTTTTAAAAGAAGTTTTTGTCGGTCGGTATGCCACATCGCACCAGTGTGCTAATGCAAATATATTTCTCTGCAATTTCCATCTCCATTCAAGGTTAATGTTCTAAAGTTTATTTAATAGTGTCACAAGTACAAAGAACAAAGAACAATACAGTACATGAACAGGCCCTTCGATCCGTCAAGCCTGTGCAATCACATTGTTCTATCTAGACTAACCACCTGTGTCCCTCCACTCCCCATCTGTTCATGCGTCTACCCAGATAAGTCTTAAATGTTGCTAACGTATCTGCTTCAATCACTTCACTTGGCAATGCATTCCATCCCCTGTGTAAAAAACTTTCTTTGCACATCTCTACTAAACTTCCCCCCCTTACACTGAACTTGTGCCCCCTTGTAATTGGAGGCTTACTATATGAATTATTTAAGACTACAATGAAGGCACTGTGAAAATCCCTGAATTGCCACACTCTGATGCCTGTTCAGGTATACTGGAGGGAGAAGTTAGCATTGCCTATGAACCTAAGCAGCATGCCTTTTGGACTGTGAGTGGAAACCAGAGCACCCGGAGGAAACCCGCACAGACATGGGGCGAAAGTGCAGGCTCCGCATAGACAGTGACCCAAACCAGGAATCAAACCAGGTCTCGGGTGCTGTGAGGCAGTAGTGCTAACCGCTGTGCCACCCCACTACACATTACAGGTGCCTACAGTTTCAAATAAGTAGTTTCACACCCCCACTAAAAAATTCTAGAAAAGAATTTCAGACAAAGTATAATTAGTCTTATACTAGTGTCCCATGGTATAATGTTAGTGCCAAGATTTTGTTTGGCTCCAACTTTAAAATTGTCTTTATTTCCAAAACATGAGCCTTCTTTTATTCTTTACATTCTCCTGAAGTTTAGTGTCAAACATTACCAAACCTGACCACAGTAAAGCCAAACAAACTGTAGCTTGGTGAAGAAAGTAACCCAAGTTCTTTATTAACGAGACAATAGTTTGTTAAAATAAACAAACAATGACAGGTGAAAAATATTGCAGAGATGTTTAGTAATGAAAAGAGAATCTCATTTGATCCACCGCACCTGAATTCCAAGGCTGAATCAGTTAGTTAGACAAGCACCTATTAGTGACTAAGACACATCAAACTCTACCTTCAAAGTAACTTTGAACCTGGCCATATTCCCCAAGCAATCCCAACATCTCGGCCCCCTCTGACAGGTAATCAAAGTCTACAGCAAATCCACACCAAGCCATGCACCAGGAGATTGTCACAGGAGCAGAGAGTAAAGCTGGGAAGAAGAACTCGAAAATCAATCAATAAATATTAATGCCTAATTCATCTTTTAATATAAAATGCCCTTAAAGTGGGGCATCAGAACTATCAGTTATTAATAATAAAAAAAAGTCTTAAAAAGTTGGAAAATATCACAAAGTAAACTGATTAGTTTGGTTACGACAGGAAAGTCCTATTTGAATTTAGTTGTCAGTCAATCCCAGCATTCAGTGTCAATTTATTTACCAGATAATGGCTCGCCCAGTGAATGGCTTGAGGATGATTTTCGCCTGCGTGACTTGAATACAGTTACTATTGGGGACTTGCCTGCTCGATTAGATTGGTCAATCATAGGCTGGACTATCCTTCTTCTGGCATTTATGAACCTGTGTAAAAGGGAGGTAAAAAAGAAGTTACATTGATGTAGTTGACTTTTTTTAACAAAGAGAACATCCCCAAAGTGATAACAATCATAGAATCCTACAGTGCAGAAGGAGGCTATTCGGCCCATCAAGCCTGTACCGACTACAATCTCACCCAGGCCCCATCCCCACAACCTCCATGCATTTACCATAACTAGTCCTCCTGATACTAAGGGGAATTTACCATGGTCAATCCACCTAACCCGCACATTTTTTGGACTGTGGGAGGAAACCAGAGCACCCAGAGGAAACCCACGCAGACACGGAGAAAATGTGCAGACTCCACACAGACAGTGATCCAAGCCGGGAATCGAACCCGGGTCCCTGGCGCTGTGATCTTTAATAGCAGTGAACAGAGTGGGTACATGCAGCCAAAAGAAAGGGCGCTGGAAAATCTCAGCAGGTCTGGCAGCATCTGGGCAGCACGGTAGCACAGTGGTTAACACTCTTGCTTCACAGCTCCAGGGACCTGGGTTCGATTCCTCGTTCAGGTCACTGTCTGTGCGGAGTTTGCACACATTCTCCCTGTATCTGTGTGGGTTTTCTCCGGGTGCTCCAGTTTCCTCTCACAATCCAAAGATGTGTGGGTTAGGTTGATTGGCCATGCTCAATTGACTCCTTAGTGTCCTGGGATGCATAGGTTAGAGGGATTAGCGGGTAAATATATAGAGATACAGGGATAGGCCTGGGCAGGATCGTTGTTGGGGCAGACTTGATGGACCGAATGGTCTCTATCTGCACTGTAGGGTTTCTACCTGGAAGGAGAGAAAAGAGCTGACATTTTGAGTCCAGGTGACCCTTTGTCAAAGCTTCCAGAGAATCATCTGGACTCGAAACGTCAGCTCTTTTCTCTCCTTACAGATGCTGCCAGACCTGCTGAGATTTTTCCAGTGTTTTCTCTTTTGGTTTCAGATTCCAGTCTCCGCAGTGATTTGCTTTTACCAAGTCGGTACTCGCAGATCCTCTGAACAGAGACGTGAGCTTCCCCAGTCTGCTATTTGCTTCCAACGTCCGCACTGGATCCCTGTAACCTCTGCTGACCTGCTCCGAGTGCAGGCTCAGGGGTGCAGCTTTTTGATTTATGTCCTGGGTTTTTTTTGCGCCACAGCTGGGCATTTCCATTTCATCTTTCAGAGAGGGGGCATAATTAGACATTCCCAGAAACAATGCCCAACTCTGCGCTCCCTTCTCTTTTCAAGATGAAATAATGGTGGCTGATAAAGAAATTTCGCTCATATGAGCATCTGTTGCCTCACCTAATTAGTGAAGAATCTCCCCTTTGTTCCACTTGCACCACAATCTTCAACCCACTCTCCCCATTCCTTCTAGGCTACTAACTCCATTTTAAGGCTTGTGTTAAGAAAACGAACCGCAGTGGTATGCCAGCGAAAAAAAAAGAATGTCTGGAGTTTTTATCACCAGTAACTCATACTGCTGAGGGAGATCAGCGCAAAGCATTCCATTTAAAGCTTCTGTCTTTTCCTCCCCTACCCTTTATGTAAAGTTAGGGTCAAACAGAGGTCACCGCTATACAACCACTGACCTTCCAACTCCAGTTTTCAGTAAAGGTTTACAGCCAGATCCGCAACAACACACACAAAAAAAATCCCCCCATAAAATCTTTCTGGGGAACGCTTATGTGGCCAAGGGGCAGAAGTGAGAAGGATTTTTTTAAAAAATGCAAGCGAGTGAGCTTTGAGGAACCTTTAACGTGTCGGCTTAACACAACAATCTGTGGAAAACCTGCTTTTGAAGTCTATGTCAAACTCTTAAAGGAGCAGCAGTGGGGGAAAAGGCTGGTCAAGGGAGCCAGAGCCCATGCACAGAGTTCAAATTGACTGTTGCAGAAGAAATCCAGCTTTCGAATAACCCTGTCCTGCAATATTTGTGCCCTTATTCATTCACCCATTTTTCTTGACCTTGGGCTAGAGGAAAGCACAATTGCCAAACTGTCGAAACGGTGTCCCAGAACCCAAAAGTGTTCAACGTGCTCAAGAAAGGCCCTCAACATCATTGTAGAATGGAAGACAGGTAAGAAATCACACGAAAGCCAGAATGTGGAACATAAGGATAAAGGAGTAGGTCATACTGACCCTTGAACCTGCTCTGCCATTAGGCTCCAGCTGAAGTTTTACATCAAGTCCAGTTTGCTAACTAGTATCCTTTGGAATACAGGAACAGGAGGGGCTCATTCAGCCCCTCTAGCCCGTACAGCCACTCAATGAGGGGATGAAAAGAAATCACTCAGTTCTAGTAACCAATGGATTTAATCTTCCCTACGCACCAACTTTAATCCCGATTAATTGGCCGAGAATTTACAATTGTAATATTGACAAAACTATTCAAATTGACCATCATTTAGAAATCACTTGAACTGGCAAGAACTCGCCGTTAACACTCTCATCTCACTTCAAAACCTCTCAGAAAACGTCATAGCCCCTTGAATGAGACGTGACTGGATTTTTTTTGATTTGATTTGATTTATTATTGTCACATGTATTGTTTCGTGTGCACTTTACAGACAGAGCATACCATTCATAGAAAAGAAAACATAGAATATAGAACACTACAGCACAAACAGGGCCTTCGGCCCACAAGTTGCGCCGATCATACCCATACCTACCACGCCTATCTATAATTCTCAATCCCATTAAATCCCATGTACTCATCAAAAGGAGAGAGTGCAGAATGTAGTGTAACAATCATAGCTAGATTGTAGAGAAAGATCAACTTAATGCGAGGTAGGTCCATTCAGAAGTCTGACAACAGCAGGGAAGAAGCTGGGTCCGTTAGTACATGACCTGAGACCTTTGTATCTTTTTCCCGAAGAGAGAGAATGTCCGGGGTGAGTAGCATCCTTAATTATGCTGGCTGCTATGCCGAGGCAGCGGGAAGTGTAGACAGAGTCAATGAATAGGAGGTTGGTTTGCCTGGTGGTTGGGCTACATTCACAACATTTTATAGTTTTTTTGCAGTCTTGGACAGACCAGGAGCCATACTAAACTGTGATATAACCAGAAAGAATGCTTTCTATGGTGTATCTGTAAAGGTTGGTAAATTTGTAGCTGACATTGCAAATGTCCTTACTCTTCTGAGAAAGTAGAGGATTTTAACACAAATTAACTATGTTAATTCTTCTCTTCGGCCCTGCTTAAAAAAAAATTGTTTGTGAGATTTCAAATGTCTTCTTATTGTTTTAAAAATCCATTTTTTTAAAATAATAGAAATGGTCTTTTAAAGTTTGTTTAGTACATTTCAACTTCTATCTTAACCCTGTGTTAAATGTCCTGATCATTATTTCACTCTCTGTGAAATGCTTGGAATCACTGTGTGGTACTTTCTGGTTTGCTGTCTGTGAGGATCCTTCAACATGGTTGGCTACTTAGCTTGCCTGATGGTATCACTGCTGCTGAATTCCTGGTGATCCCCCTGATGTGGCACCAGATTCAAATCAGTGTTGAAAAAGGGGGATCCCATGCCCCAGATTTGGCTAGATCGCTGTAAGCAGCTTTCTTCAAGGTCATGTGTGGGTACTGTCGTTTCACTGTTGACTGCAAAATCCACATCAATATATTTGCAAAAGCTTCTGCTACACAGTTGTAAGTGTATTTTTTTCATAATGCAGGCACTAATTAACTCAAATGCAATGATGTGTACTGGATCACAGCAGCAGAGAAAATCAGGGCCAGGGAAGTTAATTACATATTTTCTTATAGATATGCCTCTTTTGAAAGTTTTATTTGAGAAGAAACTCATAACCTTCCCTTTCCAACTGTACCGATTCAGAATCCCTGCAGTGCAGAAGGAGGCCATTCAGCCAATCGAGTCTGCACTGCCTCTCCAACAGAGCTTTTTGCCCAGGCCCTATCCCCGTAATCCACACATTTACCCCATTAATCCCCCTAAGTACAAACCTTTGGACCATAATGGGCAGTTTAGCATGACCAATCTACCTAACATCTTTGGAGTGTGGGAGGGAACCAACGCAGACACAGGGAGAAAGTGCAAACTCCGCACAGACACCCAAGGCCGGAATGGAATCCTGGTCCCTGGCCTGCAAGGCATCACTGCTAACCCACTGTGCCATCTTTACTGTTCCTGGTGCTATACGAAAGTGCTGCTTGTGGGTTTTAGTTGCAAATATAATGTATGTGTTAGGGATTGGATTCTCACTCTGTCACATCTGCCTGAAAATAGGAAGAATTCACTTGTCTACAGGGACAGTGGAAAATCTCGATTAAGCGAGTTTCGCCATCCTGGTATATCTCTCTGCTGCAGCGCTATCCAGTGAAGCAGTCAAACCAGCTCTCTCACCTATACAAATGAATAAACAGTTGGTACTGGTGTGTGTGTGAGACAGAGAGACACAGAGAGAGAGAGACAGAGAGAAAAAGAGATAGACAGAGACAGAGAAAGAGAGACACACACACACACACACACACACACACACAGCAAGACAGAGACACAGAGAGAAAGAAAGAGAGAGACAGAGAGAGAGAGAGAGAGAGAGAGGCACACACATACAGAGAAAGACAGGGACACAGAGACAAAGAGACAGAGAGAGAGACACACATACACATACAGACAGAGAAACTCAGAGAGAGGCAGGCAGGCAGAGGCAGAAACAGACAGAGAGACAGACAGACAGGGATAGTGTGTGTGTGTGAGTGAGAGAGACAGAGAGAGAGAGGGACGTGTGTGTGTGCGTGCTCTCGCATTGGAATCTACAGGGGGAGCCATTTCTTAAAAGAAAGTAAAAGGAGAAGTTATGGAGTACGACTGCTCAGTGAAATCTTGTCACCAGGGCGGTGGATTAATGGAAAAAGAACAAATTGGGGGATAAATAAGGGACACAAGCAAATCCTTTGCGGAAGGATTTTTCAGGCATGGTAGCACAGTGGTTAGCACAGTCCAGGCACCCAGGTTCGATCTGCAGCTAGTCTGTGCTGGGTCTGCATGTTCTCCCCGTGTCTGAATGGATTTCCTCCAGGTGCTCCAGTTTCCTCCCACAGTCAGAAAGACGTGTTGGTTAGGTGCATTGACCTTCAGTGTACCCGAACAGGTGCCAGAGTGTGGTGACTAAGGGATTTTCACACTCATTTCATTGCAGTGTTAATGCAAGCCTATTGTGACACTAATAAATAAACTTTAAAACTTTATTAATAATGAAAGGGGATTTTTAAATCTAGTTATATGAAGCAAATCTGTATGTGTAAGCCTCACTGGGGATAATGGAAATCATAAAATCTCAGCTCATACCTCCTAACTTTGTAGCACTACACTGGAGTCACCCCTTTTCCAGTTGCATGTGTTTAAATATTCACTCCAGCAACCCTTCACTCTTGTTCCCCTGCCAATAAGGGACCTGAGCCAGCAACAGGGCATGAGGCTCCCCTCATTGTAACAGCAGTCTTACTTAAAGTAAAGCTTTCTGCCACTCTCCAAAGAAAAGAGTTACAAAGCCTCGACCAACCTCTACTCTGACTGCACCTGACTTGGTGCAGCCATTAACTTCACCGAGCAACGAGTTGATAAAGAGTCTTTCCAAATATAACCCTTTGACAAAATGAATAATAACACTCAATTATTAAAGCCTACACTTTGTTGATACGTATTGAACTTAAAAAAAGATCAAACAGGAAAACCAGCTCAAAGTGAGATATATATTTCAAGAGTTTCGACTGGCGAACAAGCTACTTTGAAATCAGCCGTACTTGGAAGCAATGTTCCCTCCAAACTGTGTGAAAATCTTAAAGGGGCCACTCAGCAACCTTAAAGGAACCACAAAGTGCAAGCAAACAGACTGTACACACTGAAGGGTTATATTGTTGGCCGGTTAGCTCAGCTGGTTAGAATCATAGAATCCCTACTGTGGAGAAGAAGGCCATTCAGCCCGTCAAATCTGTACTGACCACAATCCTACCCAAGCCACATCCTTGTAACTCCACATATTTACCTTGCTAATCCCCTGACACTAGGGCCATTTTAGCATGGCCAATCAACTTATTCTGCACCTCTTTGGACTCTTGTTAAAACAATCCTGAAGGGGCTATGGCGAGGGGTGGGGGAGGGCGGAATTTCTGAGATGTTGTCAGCTACAAGCTCCAAGTGGCAGGAAACCAGGGCACCTGGAGGAAAGCCACGCAGACACAGGGAGAAACATGCAAACTCAACACAGACAGTGACCTGAGGCCAGAATTGAACCCGGGTCCCTGGCACTGCGAGGCAGGAGTGCTAACCACTGTGCCACCGTGGTGCTAACAACATCAAGGCGTGGGTTCAATCCCCCGTACTGGCCAAATACACACAGCCTTGTTTAAAAAAATCCTGAAGGTCTACTGAGAGGGAAAATTTCTGAGATGTTTTCGCATACAAGCTCCAAGTGCTACAGAAAGCAACTGCATTGATGCCAAGATTTAAAATTTGGAACAATTTATCCTGAGCATTTTCTGGAGGACCTTTTGCCTATTGCAGCTGAGGCAGTGCAAGGTTGACTAATTCTTTCTACCATTAAAAAGTATAGGTGTACAACGTTCACTGTATGAGGCATTTATCTTCTTTATAAACTGCTTCTTCATTAGCTTCTTTTGTTCTCTGACCAATCAGAATTTTTTCCTTTAAAAAAAGAATAAACATCACAGGCTGAGGGTGGGGAAAGTTATTGTGTCTTCCTGAAAGCAGTTTATTCTCGCAATCAACAGAGTTACTGGCCTTTCATCTCAGCAGACCTACAGGCCAGCGTTGCCCTTCCATTCCTCAATCCCCAAATCCTTCCCCCACCCCCTCCTTCCACGACACACCGAGTCTTCAGAATTCCTCTCCTACCAGGAAGCCGGAGCAACTAAAGGTTTCCTGCGAATTTCTCCAACCAAAGGACAACTTGTCACCATTTTCAATAGCCTTCTCCTAACTCTTTTATCCCCAAGAATGCAATTAGATTGCGGTTGAAAAGGACATTGCTCTTTAAAAAGGACGATGCAGAGCGTTTGGCGTGAGGAAGTTATGCTGAGTCCGAACTTTCTGGGAAATACTTAAAGTTTGGCAAGAGGCAGCTTTTCCTCTTAACTTTTTTTTAAAAACACAAAATTGAGTAAACTTGTTTTTAAAATCCCCAGATTAGCTGCAGAGAATAGACAGTACTAAAAAAACACATTCACACAGGAAGAAATGTCTCCTTCCCCAAGCTTAACTGCATGAACATCCAGCATGATTTCTTTTTTGCCAACATTTGTTACAGCAGCAACTTATCTTGTTGTACTCAGTATTTATTTAGCAAAAAGCCATTGGGATCACTTCTACCCCCGCAATGTGCAGGCTACAGAAAGAGACACAAAGAGACTTCCCGGCTGCTCAACGTAATAAAATGACAGAATGTTCTTGCTCCACCCACAAGGGTTATTCTTAGGTCAGCTTCCCATCCCGAGAATAAGTGTTTAAATAAATTGGTCCAGCTGTTTGTTTCTGCAGAGCCCATTAGTCTTTCACCTTGCTCTCTTTCTCTCTCTCTCCCTCCCTCCCTACAACCACATCACAACAAGGCTGCACTCACTTTAGCTCCAGCTTTTGAAACAAGACGATCAGGGTTAAGCCATCCAGAATGTGAACTGTTTCTCAGCCACACTGAACAAGCTCATGTCCAACAGCAGGAAACATCCATATACCAGTATGCTGCAACAGAATAAAACTAGACTCTCATTTTGATAGATTTGGGTGGCACAGTGGCAAGTACTACCATTTCACAGTGCCAGGGACCTGGGTTCAATTCCAGTCCCAAGTCACTGTGTGTGTGTGTGTGTGTGTGTGTATGGAGTTTGCATGTTCTCCCAGTGCCTGCATGGGTGGGTTTACTCCGGGTGCTCCAGTTTCCTCCCACAGTCCAAAGGTGTACAAGTTAGGGGGTTGGCAATGCTAAATTGTTCCTTAGTGTGCCAAGATGTACAAGTTAGAGGTATTGGCCATGCTAAATTGTCTCTTAGTGTCCAAAGATATGTAGGTTAAGGGTATTGGCCACGCTAAATTGTCCCTTAGTGTCCAAAGATGTGTAGGTTAGGGGGATTAGCGGGATAAATACGTGGGGTTATGGAGCTAGGCAGGGGTTGGGCCTGGGTGAGATGCTTTGTCGGAGAGCCAGCATAGATTTGCAGACTCAATGGGCCAAGCGGCCTCTTTCTACACTCTTGAGATGCTATGATTCTAACAAAAGTTTGGAGAAAACAATGAAACATCTCAGTGGGGGTCAGGCACTATCTTCCTGTTTAATAAACATAAGCATTCAGGGCAGAATGATTCAGAAACTAAATTTTCCTGTAAGTCGAACTTTAAAATGTATCTACATACATCAATGGAAACTTGCTAGATGTGCTTATTTTATAATGAATATCAAATAGAAACTAGAAATGACAATGAATTAGGAAAGTTTTGGACCAACAGTTACAAATGCAAAATACTACAGATATTGAAGGTCTGGAATAAAAACAGAAGCTTCGGGAAATCTGAATTTATTGCTGTTTCTTTCTCCACAGACACTGACTGATCTGCTGAGCTTTTCCAGAACTTTGGGTTTTCATTTTTCCTTCTTTGACATTTGCGTAAACCCTAGAGCAACAACTTATCAAGTTTCCATTCTGACGGGAAGAATACTTGTACTTGTTTATTTATTTCTTATAGTTTATTTTTATTGGTGGCACAAGTAGGCTTAACTCTGCAATAAAGTTACTGTGAAAATCCTCTAATCGCCACACAGTCCTGCGCCTGTTCAGGCACAGAGGGAGAATTTAGCACGGCCAACGCACCTAACCAGCAAGTCTTCCAGACCGTGGGAGGAAACCCACACAGACACGGACAGAACATGCAAACTCCACACAGACAGTGACCCAAGCCGGGAATTGAACCTTGGTCGCTGGTGCTGTGTGACGGCAGTGCTAACCACTGAAACGTCTGAAATATTTTTTGTGGCATGTTTTTTGTTTAAAGTTCTAATGAATCAGAGTTGTAAGCAAACACAACAGCCATGTAAGCATTTAGCAGAAGCACAAATGTCAACTAAGTGAAGTTCTTTTTTATTCATTCGTGGTACATGGGCACTGCTGAGTGGCCAACGTTTATTACCCATCCCTGGATGCCTGAGGGCAGTTGAGAATTAACCACATTGATGCGGCTCTGGAGTCACACATAGGTCAGACCAGCAGATTTCCTTCCCTAAAGGGCACTAGTGAACCAGATGGGTTTTTCTGACAATGGGTTTCACAGTTATCAGTAGATTTTTTATTGAATTCAAATTCCACTGTCTGCCGTGGCGGGATTCAAACCCAGGTCTCCAGAACATTAGCTGAGTTCCTAGATCAATACTCTAGTGAAAATACCACTAGGCTATCAACTCCCCACTGAATAATCTGCTCATGCGTTTTCAGTGGGACTGGTTAAGAGAAGGGTTTAGTGAGGAAATCACTGCTTCTTATAGAATATTACCATGAGATCTTTAACATGCAGGTAGATGGGATCATTGTCTGAGTTTAAATATAATGACATGCCTCTAACCACGGAACAGTCAATCCTTCGATCCCAATCAACAGTCTAGATTCTCAGCCCAGTTGAGTCAAGTGATCTGGCACTCACAGCACATAGGGATTTGGTAAATGTGGTCATTCTCACTGATTGATTGAATGGCATTTTGTGAAGTCTAAACAAAGCCACAGAGATCTAATAGACACACTACTAGAACAACAAGAGACTGCGCAAATCCCAGTGTCAGCAACAGGATCTGCAGTTTCACAGTGTGAGCTCTGCATTGAGGCAACAGTTGTAGCTACTTAGCAAAGCAAAGACTTGCCTTTTATGTCCTGTGATATTTCACAAAGATTACCTTTCTTAGTCAATAGTTTACATAAGGATTTCTGGTTCTAACAGGCATGTATTCCTTCGCTTACAATGAAAGATTTGGGCAGGTTGTCAACTGGAAACCTTCCACTCTCATTTTACCAGGTGCATGTTAAGTATTATATAATCCAATTATCCGGCTAAACAAGTTGTTTCTTCTTTGCTATTTGAATCATAGAATTCCGACAGTACAGAAGAGAGCATTCGGCCCCTTGAGTCTGCACTGACTCTCTAGTTGTATACCTTACATTTCCCATAGCCAATCTACCTAACCCGCACATCTTTAGACCACGGGAGGAAACTGGAGCACCCGGATGTGACCTACGCAGACACAGTAAGAACGTGCAGACCCCACGCAGATATTGACCCGAGGCTGGGAATTGAACCCGGATCCCTGGTGCTGTGAGTGCTAATTATTGTGCCACCCTGGCACCCTTCAAGAGTACTGTGACATCCTGGCGCACTGTCACTAACCACAGTGCCACAATGCCACCCCTTTGCTAATCACCGTGCTGTCCCCTGCTTTTGTTTTAACGTAAAATTTAATTTTTTTTTCAAAAAAATCACCAGATGACAAGGTGTTTAACAACAGTGGGATTTATCTTATTTAAATATTGCTTCCAGTGAGAGATTCTAACCACCCAACAAAAAAAAATGTTTACTTTCAATGGACTCTTTAATCCTAGGTTGGGCAAATGATGAGGCAAATCTGCATCCTATTGCATTTTGTGAAATTAACGAAAGGTGTTTATTGTTTTGCACCATTCTATGCAATCAAAAATGCTTCCAAACCAATGAGTTGAAATCGCAACTCCCTAAAACCAGGTCAAGTGAAATGTTAAAACCATCAAAGAAATCTCACCCCATTTTCAACCCATCCAGCTCTGAGTTTAACAGGAGCAGGACAAAGGGGGAATGGGCCAATTTGCTCCCAGGAGGGGAGGTTCATGTTTATATATTTTAACAAGACGTCCAAACCTACTTTGCGTATAAAGCTGCACAGCTGGCTTTTGACTGGGCAATCCCAATTATTGATTGGGATGCCAGAAAAGTATTAATAAAATAAATCAGACACAGAGGGGTGGACCTCCATCTCTGCTGTGTAGTAATCTGGCAGATTAGGTCAACAAAATGGATTTCTGGCAAGCAGTCAGAAAACTCTCTTGTTTGAAGAAAATCTACCTTTGCAAAAGTCTGATTTTTTTTTTTAAATACCAGACAGTTTGCCACTTGTCCCAGGGTATTTCTTCTTCCCTCCTGTAGGGTCAGGTTATATTTCTATGCTTTTGAAGTTACCTCACAACAGCAGTGAAGAATTCCAGTCATGGATCCATCATATTCCAAGCTCCGGACACGGTTTTTAAAATTCATTCATGGGATTTGAGCATCGCTGGCTGAGCCAGCATTTATTGCCCATCCCTACTTGTCCGAGGGCGGTTGAGAGTCAACCACATTGTTGAGGCTCTGGAATCACATGTGGGCCAGACCAGGTAGCAAAGGCAGATTTTCTTCCCTAAAGGACATTAGTGAACCAGATGAGTTTTTTTTTCCGATAATGGTTTCACTAGATTCTTAATTCTGGATTTTTTTAAAAATTGGAATTCAAATTTCACTATCTGCTATGGCGGGATTTGAACCTGGATCCCCAGAGCATAAACTGAGTTTTGGGATTATTAGTCTAGCGATAATACCATCTTGTCATCGTCTCTGTTGAAAGGGAAGACCGTACAGGCCAACGATGAAATTTCCCGCTTCCCCTGTTTCCATTCTTCAGATTGGAAGAGATTTCCCTTTACAAAAACCGTGTTAAGTCTCCAATGATGGAGGCAGACCGACCAGATTATCCAGTACAAGCTCGGTTTGTTGAAGATACAACTCAGCAGGGCAGGACTCAACCTGTCAGTTTTCTTTTGGCTTCCTTTTCTTGAGACCAAGTGGCCCGTTGCCGTGCTGGGCCTCCACCTAGCAACGCAGGGAAGTGCTGCTAAAACTTGTCCTGTGTCAATTAAGACTGAAATCTGAACTCATGACCTTCAGTTGGAAGTCCTATGTGATACACTGGGGTTAGTAATCATCTGAGATGGGTAAAATCTTTTAAAACCTCTACACGATCTTGCAGGCAAGTTCCACAATTTACCACAACAAAGAAAAAAGATGGTTGCAAGGGAATCACTTTTATTTACTAGAGGTTGAAGCTGCCACAAGCGAAAATCTTAAGATCAGTCAAGTAACCCATGGCTTTACCATGAGTATAAAACTGATTGGTGTTTATATTTGAATTAAGCCTAGCCTGTCACTCTCCTGACAATGAGTAATTGTGTGGTCGTGCCAAACCCCAGACGCAGCAGCGTTGGTAACAGCACAGAGTCACTGGCAGCCCGCGAAAGGCCTCTGAACAGATGACGCACTGTCTTTAACTCTTTGGCTACGCAAATGGATAAACCACTCTTCCTGGCCCACAGCGAACAGCTGCTGGAGACCCTGAGTTACGGTCTCTTTACGTTCTGCACTGAAGCTACAAGACGTTTAAAAGTTGCTCGAAACCAAAGCCAAGTTGCATGAAGTCATGCTTGGCACTGCTTCTCTCTTTGTTACTCCTCCTCTTCAAGAGTACAGCTAAGCTGTAATACATCATATGTAAGCCAGAGAGCAGGATGTACATTGCAACCCACCCACTTTACAAGCACAATATGGAATATCCCTCCAAACTCGGCAAGGCTACAGGAGAAAGGAGCAGATTTTAGTTCAGTTCTTTTGTTGGGAGTTCATTGTTTATGTCTCATTTGTACAAAAATACATTTGCAAACTGCTGCACACCTATTCAGGACAGAAATAGCCTTGATTTTAAAATCTTCATCCTTGTTTTCAAATCCCCCCCAAGGCCTCATCCTTTCCTTTCTCTGCAACTTCTTCCAGCCTCACAACTTTCTGACATCATAGGTTTACAGAATCCCTACTGTGTAGAAGGAGTACCGCCCATTGAGGCTGCACCGACAACAATCCCACCCAGGCCCTACCCCCCGTGACCCCACGCATTTAGAGATTTACAGCATGGAAACAGGCCCTTTGGCCCAGCTTGTCTGTACTATCCAGTTTTTACCATTAAGCTAATTCCAGTTGCTCACATTTGGCCTATATTCCTCTGTTACCCATTTTACCCATGTAACTGATTAAATGCTTGTTAAAAGACAACATTGTACCCGTCTCTACTACTACCTCTGACAGTTTGTTTTAGACACTCACCACCCTCTGTGTGAAAAAATTGCCGTTCTGGACTCTTTTGTATCTCTCCTCCCTCACCTTAAACCTATGCCCTCTAGTTTTAGACTCACCTACCTTTAGGAAAAGATGTTGACTATCTAGCTGATCTATGCCCCTCATTATTTTATAGACCTCTACAAGATCATCCCTCAGCCTCCTACACTCTACGGAAAGAAGTCCCACTCTATCCAGCCTCTCCTTATAACTCAAACCATCTAGTCCTGGTAGCATCCTCATTCTAGTTCAATAATATCCTTCCTTATTAATTACCCTGCTAGTCACCATGACACTAAAGGACAATTTGCCATGGCCAATCAACCTAATCCGTACATCTTTGGAGTAAGGTAGGAAACCAGAGCATCCCGAGGAAGCCCACGCAGACACGGGGAGAACGTGTGAGCTCCTCACAGACAGTGACTTGAGGCTGGAATCGCACCCAGGCCCCTGGTGCTGTGAGGCAGCAGTGCTAACTATTGTGTCATGATGTCACTGTGGTATTTAAGCAGCAGTAATAGCAACACAATTAGATCCCCTGATATTCAATCCCATCCCTGCCAACCTGCAGTTACTTTGACAACAAATTAGGGGCCAATGTTTTGCATTGACATTGTAATGTAGTAAAAACTCTCCGGGCACGCACGTAGGAGGACATGTGGGGAAGTGGCTGAAAGAATGAGCCATGGCACCGATCTGAAGCAGCTTCTGAAGATGATTAGATGGTGAGGAGTTGGAACGAGCAATCAAAAAGACAATGCAGTATGAAATAAAGGAGATCGGACTTGGAAGGATCACACCCAGACTGGGGACAGTAGAGAGAAATGAGCATTTGTGAAGGAGGGAGAAAGATTCAAGAGTCTGAGGTCACGTACCAACTGACTCAAGAACAGCTTCTTCCCTGCTGCTGCTAGACTTTTGAATGGACTTACCTCACAATAAATTGATCCTTCTCTACACTCTAGCTATGACTGTAACATTACTGCACTCTCTTCTTTCCTTCTCTATGTATAGTATGCTTTACATAGCGCCCAAGAAACAATACTTTTCACTGTATACTAATACGTGACAAGAATAAATCCAATCAACTTGTAAAAGCAATAGGAAACACTGCTCCACCAATTGAAGATGTGCAAATTAGAAGTATCTAATAATCAGAAAACATGTAGAGTACAACTGGTTCATCACATGGTACTAAATATTGAGGCCCAGATTTCTGGGTTGGTTACACAGAAATGGGGGAATTCTCAGTGCCATAAACTTGAAAATATGACTGGCTGGATGTTGCATTTTTGTTCTGATGGAAGGGGGAGTGGGATTGTTGGGTGGGGGGCGGTTTGAATCAATAGTCAGAGTGGATGTCCCTGGGGGAACTGAGGAGACAGTGGAGGTGATCTTGGTGAAAAGTCTGCCTTTCGAATCCAGCGCTATGTCCAAAACTTAAAAAAAAGGTTTAAAACTTTTGACATCCCTCCAGCCCTCACCTCACTCTCCTCTGCATTCTCCATGTTTGATCCATTCCATCTTTTGCCCCCCACCATTTCTCATGGTCCTTCATACCTTCCATGCAAATGAATCCCCTTCCCAAACAATTCCTATGGCCTCTCATGTCTCCCCACCCAACATATGCCTTGTTACCTGCCCATGACCCTTCAAAGTCCTTTTGCCAACTTGATGCCAATCTATTTCCCCCCACTCTTTACCCGTATGCCTGCCATGCCAATAATCCAATCATCGAGTATCCACTTTGGGCAGGCTTCAGTAGCCATGCAGAGATGAAACCAAATACATTTCTAAAAAATAAAATTCTAAATGTCTATTTTAGACTTCACTATATTGCAAAAAAACTCTTACCCATAAAAGCTCATTTTTATTGCATTTGCATTCCTTCAACTAAGTAAAGCTTTATAACAACAAACATTTTATTCAAGTGCATAATCCTTTATAGCAGTAAGCATTGGAGTTCATAATCGCACTTCAAAGAATCTATAACCACTTGCCGCTGTCAAACTAAAATGATAGGCACTTTGCTGTTATCATGACTGGTTGTGAAATCACAGTAGTTTGTGTCAACAGACTGAGTGAAATAGCAAGCATTTTTTTAAACAAACACATTCCAAAGATCTTTTTCAAAGATTGAAAAGGCAGAATATTTAAATGCCTTGATAACTTGAAGCTCCCTTTGACAGGTGGTTTTTACAGACCCTCTTGACAGATGCTTTAGACTGAGTTGACAGGTACGTTGACAGTTCCAATGAGTTGACAACAATGAGTTAATGTGTTTTTCATGTACATTATGCCAACAGTTAACAATTCTAAAGGGCACCTGACCCATACTGAAGGGCAGACATTCCATAAAGATGTCCCAAGCCCACATCCAATGGGGTAACTCTAACTATTGAAATAAATCCACTGAATTCCAAATGTACACATGAGAGATTCAGTTCAAAGTTACCAAAATCCCACTTCAATGAAGGCAGCTGATTTAATTGTCCAGCTATCTCCATAAAAGGCACATCCACAAAACATGATTCACTCCCATTCCCAACCCCGCAAGAATGGGAAATGCCGTACTAAGGGCGGGACTTATGATTTTCCGGCAGTTCCATTAATTTTATCACAAGGGAAGGTGCTCTCCGCTATGGCAAACTCCTGGACCTGAGTGTCAGCTATAGCTGAGTGGGTGAGCACTCTCAGCTCTGACTCAACAGGGTTCAAATTCCCTTCTCGAGAACTGAGCACAAAATCCAGTGAGACAGTAAGGAAGAGTGCTGCACTGTCAGAGATGTGACAATAAGCTGAGACCTCCATCTGCCCCCTCAGGTGGTTGGCAAGATTTTCTGAACTAATTTGAAGAGGGGTATTATTGTCACGTGTATTGTCACGCAGTGAAAAGAATTGTTTCTTGCACACTATACTGACAAAGCATACCATTCATAGAGAAGGAAAGGGGAGAGTGCAGAATGCAGTGTTACAGTCATAGCTAGGGTGTAGAGAAAGTCCAACTTAATGCCATCAAAAGTCTGATGGCAGCAGGGAAGAAGCTGTTCTTGAGTTGGTTTCCACTGACCAACATCAGGAAAAAAACTAGATTACTCGGCCATCATTACGCTGCTGTGTGTGGGATCTCTCTGTGCGTAAATGATCTCCAACACCTCAACAATGCCTACACTTCAGTGATACTCCATTGGCTGTGAAATATTTTGGGACGTCCTGAGTTGGTGAAAGGCAGAGTTAAAAGTTTATCATGTTTGGCTGGCTTGGGACACTAGAGATGGGGGCAGGAGTCGGGCATTCGGCCCATCAAGCCTGCTCCACCATTCAATAAGATTGCGGCTGATCTGATGGTGGTCTTCAGCCCCTGCTTTACACCCACCGCCCCCTCATAACCTCCGAGTCCCTTGCCAATCAAAAATTCCTCTAACTTGGCCTTGAATACCCCATGACCCAGCCTCCACTACTCTCGGGGGGAGAGAATTCCAAACTCTAAATTCTCCCGAGAGAAGCTTCTGAGAAAATAACAAATTAATTCACCAAAATTGAAGGCTCAAACGTCAAAATTGTCAACGTCTAATTGCCACGCTGTAACAATATAAAATGATCATTGCCCCATAGACCGTGATGGTTCAATTGTGTTGTAAGGAAGACTGGTGTCTCTGGGGACACAACTTTTAGTACGTTGGCCTTACGTCTGTACAGTTAATGCATCTTCCTGTTTTTACAGTTGTGTGCACCATACAGGTGCAAATCAGGCCCGTGCAATCATCATATACCAGAGAGGCAGGTCGCATTTAAATAGCGTTAAGGAAACTTTGATGTGAGTGAGTTGTAATTCTCCTGAATTGCGCTCTGCAGTTCTGACAGCAGAACATAAATATCACGGCACCAGGTTTCAGCGGTGGACAGACCTGTGCTGGTGACACAATAGCTCAAGTAGATGGCCACCTGCTGCTGAAGGCTGGAGTCACAGTCTCATTCGTTAGCACATAGAACAGTGCAGAAGTAAGCCCTTCTGCCCATGATATTGTACCAAACATGACACCAAATTGCTGCTGGAAGATCATCAACTTGGAAAAGGAAGCACTTTGGTCCGCCCGAAACTTGCTGATCTTCCAGTTGAAAGAACTGTCCTCGACCGAGTGTTGCAGACTGGCACACTCCAAGTTCCAGGACTATGTGCTGAGGGACTCGCTGAAGCTTGGGGCAGCCGCTGCAAAGACACAATGGGGAAAGGGGCCACACTGTAAGGCCTTTTAAAGGAGGCAGACCAAGGGCCCGGGAACTGCGACTACCCTCCACTGCGTAACTGTGTGCCAATCTGAGCAACAATGGCACACAGTAATTTTTGAGCCATGCATATAGTTTAAGTTTTGAAATAGAAAAACTGTAAATTGTACAGAACTGTACAAATGTTTTATTATGCACTGTTTGCCATTTGCAGACATGTATATTTGCAACGATTTAATTGAGATTTTTTACAGATCTGTTCTAATTGAAATAACTGTAATCTGTATACAATTGCAAAATGTTTTATTCTGACCTGTTTGCAATTTATTGACATGTATACTTGCAATGTTCTAATTGATATTTTTATGAATAAAGTATATTTTTGGAAAAAGAAATGACGCCAAATTAAACTATCCCTCCTGCCTGCCTTTGCTCCGTATGTTCTATACCTTGCATATTCATGTGCTTATCTAAATGCCCCTTAAACACTCCTATCATATCTGTCTATACCATCACTCCGAACAGTGCATTCCAGACAGCTACCACTCTGTGTAAAAAAAAACTTGCCTCTCACATCTCCTTTGAACTTTCCCCCTCTCACCTCATGCATGCCCAATAGTATTTCAACTCTAGGAAAAGATTCTGACTGTCAACCCTATCTATGCCTCTCATAATTTTATAGACTTCTATCAGGTCTCCCTTTGGCTTCCGCTGCCCAGGGAAAACAACCCTTGCTTGTCCAGCCTCTCCTCCTAGTTCATACCCTCTAATCCAGGCAGCATCCTGGTAAACCTCTTCTGCACCTTGCTCATACAGTATAGAAACAGGCCTTTTGGCCTTAGTAATCTGTGTTGGTCTTTACGCTCCACTCTAATCTCCCATTCCAGGTACCATACCTCAATCTTTCTGCGGGTCTCTTTATATTCTCTTTTCCCTCATGTTCTACTCTGGTTTGCTGCTGAAAGTATCGAAGATATTTGACACAACCACTTCCTGTGGTGGCAAGTTACTAATTACTGTTTGGGCAAAGGAATGAGTAACTATCATGCCCCCGGTTTTTGATTTTCGTCCAGGTAGAAACATTCTCTCCCCATCTACCCTGCTTAATCCACTCAGAATTTTAACAGTATCACCCTGTGATGACTTTAATCAGACAATTGAGGTTGGCCTGCTTGAATATGAGCTCCCTGATTGATTACTTCCAGCCCGACTATCTGCCCCTCTGCACTCGCAGCCGGGTGTCCCTGGAGAGGGAGCGTGCTGAGTCCGAGGGTACTGTTAATGTCCTCTGTGCCCGCTGGGCACAGTAGGGGCTGGGATACATTACTGACCTCCTTAGTCACATTTTAATTTGATGTTTTAAGTTTCCTTTCCGCTTTGTCTTTGTTTCGGGTGGGTTCCCCTCCTTTTAGGGAGCTGCCCATTTTAAGTTGTCCCAAAGTTAGTTTGATTTTGTTTACTTGGTTGGTGTGAAAAACCATTCCCAATTAGTAATCAATCAGGGTGCCCCTTGTCCTGTATTTCAACAGGAGTGTCATTCTCTCTGCCCTCCTGATGCAGAGCAGCACACTGAGCACTCTGTGTGATATGATGGGATCTTGTGAATAAGTCACTCCTGCGGACTTATTACAACTGCCATAGACAGGTCAATTGTTGCCATGAGAAACCCGGGAATTGAGCTCTCTCCCATTGCAACTGTCGAAAGTTAATTTACCCAAACTCAGGCTGCTTCGCATAGGGCAAGTGGCGTTCCAAACACTGATAAAAACCTACCTTGGCAAAGGGAGAGAGTAAAAGAAGAAGTATGAGTTAAAGAATCAAAGGGATTATTGATGGATAGGAATCTTTAGGTATTTCAGAAGAGGACAGTTTGCCATCAGATTACCGCTCAAATCCAGACTAGTGATAGTCCAGAGCCATTTACGCAATGCCACAAAATATTTCTGTCTCTGCCACAGACCAATAAACATTGGCAATTTCTTTTGCCTTGAGTTAACCAAGCCATAGACGATCCAACTGAGACCCAACAAATAATTATCAAAAGGTAACAACAATTAGAATAAGCAGAATCTTTTTTTATTTATTCATGGGATATGGGTGTCGCTGGCTGGCCACCATTTATTGCCCATCCCTAGTTGCCCTTGAGGTAGTGATGGTGAGCTGCCTTTTTGAATCATTGTGAGTCCACGTGCTATGGGTTGACTTACAGTGCCGATAGGGAGGGAATTCCAAGATTTTGACCCAGCAATTGCAAAGGAATGGCAATATATTTCCAAGTGAGGATGTTGAATGACTTGGAGGGGAACTTGTAGTTGGATGCTTGGAGCACAGAGGGCCAGGTTAAAATCATAGAATTTCTACAGTGCTAAAGGAGGCCATTTGGCCCATCAAGCCTCCACCAACAACAATCAGACCCTGGCCCTATTCCTGTTACCCTGACACTAAGATGCAATTTAGCATGGCCAATCAACCTAACCTGCATACCTTTGGATGATGGAAGAAATTGGAGCATCCAGAGGAAACCCACACAGATACATGAAGTTTCTACAAACTCCAAACATAGACAGTGACCCAAGCCAGGAGTGCTGTGAGGCAGCAGTGCTAACCGCTTTGCCAGTGTGTTGTTAGGAAGAATATTTTGTTCAAGTGATTACTCCAATATGGAATGTGTTACCATGGGTAGGTATTGAAGTTGAGTGAATCGTGATATTTAAGGGGGAACTAAGAAAACATTGAAAGGAGTAAAATGTTGAAGGGAATGAGGAGCAGAGTTTGTTATTGTTGGAGAGCTCACACAGAAGGGGTACAATGGGTGGGATAGGTCTGCTCTGCATCTAAATTCTACTGAATCTAATTCTAACTGAGACTAAGTTGGTTCGGATTTTTTCACTGGAGTTTAGAAGAGTGAGAAGGGATCTCATAGAAACTTATAAAATTCTAATAGGGTTTGATGGGGTAAATTCAGAAAGAGTGCTTCCGATGGTGGGGGAACTAAGGGTCATAGTTTGAGAATATAGGGTTAGGGTTCAAACTGCATTAGGGTTAGGGTTAGGACTGAGGTGAGGAGAAATTTCTTCACTCATAGGGAGGTGAATGTGTGGAATTCACTATCACAGAAAGTAATTGAGGCTAAAACATTGTCTGATATCAAGAAGAAATTAGATATCGCTCCTGGGGCTAAAAGTATGTATCGAAGGATATGGAGGGGAAGTGGGGGGTTCAGGATATTGAATTTGATGATCAAACTTAATCAAAATGAATGGCAGAGCAGGCTTGAAGGGCCGAATGGCCTCCTCCTGCTTTTAGTTTCTTTGTTAATTGCTGATATCCAACACAATCAGAATAAAGTAAGAAAAGAATTAACTGCTGATCCTGAGATACAGCACTGTACTTCAATTCCACATTCCCAACATCAGACACTTTTGCTCCTTTTTTTGCTTTTGACACTGAATCCTAGTTCTGAAAAGAGCACAGTGTTACAAGGAATTGTTCTTACTACATAGACATCTCCATGCTGATATTGAAAACTACAGGCCACCCTTGGAAATAATGTCTGAACGTTGTCAGTCTGGATGGATTTGAACATTCAAAATACAGGAAATGAAATCCAGATAACGCGCTTTACAAAAATACTGCGGCTTTCCCCAACAGAAAAGTCTCGTGTAGCTTCAGAGAAAATTCACTTCACAAGGACTTTCCTTTCCCCAAGTTTGAAGCTACGGTGTTGGATATCTGTGGCATTATCACTTTTATTAATAATCCAAAAACAGTCTTCCAGCTCGTGTTACTGCATTTGCTGGAACAATCCTGTGGTGCATGTTTTCTCAAAAGGGTAAGGGTTAAAACAATGAACTACGAGATGGGGATAAGTTTAAAATTCACAATTATAAATAAAAGATCATTCTGCAGCTTGGACAGTTCGTTTAAACTATCACTGCAGGATATCTTTGTATTTTCAAATAATAGGAAATGAGAGTTTCAAAGAATAGAAATGCATAGAATCTCTACAGGGCGTAAGGAGGCTATTCAACCCATCCAAGCGTACCCTGGTAATCCCACATATTTACTCCATGAATTCCTTTAACTTATGCATCCTGGGACAGTAAGGGGCAACTTAGCACAATCAATGCACCTAACCCACACATCTTTGGATTGTAGAAGATATGGAGATATCGGCGTTGGACTGGGGTAAACACCGTAAAAACCCTCACAATACCAAGTTAAAGTCCAACAGGTTTATTTGGTAGCACAAGCCATAAGCTTTTCTGGAAGTTCTGTAAAGACTCACATTCCAACCATTATTTTGTAAATTGAGTTTGTGTCTTTACATGCCCTGCTTGTGAACAGAACTCCCACTCATCCTATGAAGGGGCAGCGCTCTGAAAGCTAGTAGCTTGTGCTACCAAATAAATCTGTTGTACTTTATCCTGGTGTTGTCAGACTTGTTATTGTAGGAGGAAACCGGAGTACCTGGATGAAGCGCACGCATGCAGACATGGGGAGAATGTGCAGACTCTGCACAGGCAGTGACCCGAGCCGGGAATCAAACCCGGGTCCCTGGAACTGTGAGGCAGCCATGCTAACCACTGTTCCACCTTGTTTGAGTTTGATTGCACAAAGTTTAAAAAAAAAGCAATTGGCGATGAAAGTGTTACTGTACGAACAGAGCTTTCTCTATTAGAAAACTACAAGCTCTGCAGACAAGAAGAAACATACCTTAGAATGCCCTGAAATTCACTGGCATGAAATTACCTGATGCTTGCTTGATTCGATGCCTTTTGTTTTGCTTTGTAGTGTTACCATGTCCAATGCTGGCACACTTCCAGGGTTGACGGAGCCTCCATGCGCACCAGGGAGTTTAAACCAGTTCACATTGATCTGATTCATTCCGCACATGCTAAAGGGGCAGGAACCAATTCCAGAGGACCTGTAAGGCTTGAGTTTACTGCAAACTCGACAGAACTTCTCTCCTCCTCTTAACTAATGCACTTTGGCATCTCCGCGTATTTCAGGGAGTGATTGAAACTGTCCTTAATTTGCATATTAAGGCCAAGTAAAAGCTGCAGGCACTTTTTTTACAAACCGCATTTGTGGTCCACAAAACAAGCTGGATTCAAATTTCAGTCGAATGGAAACATTTGCTATGACTGTATCCACACAGGACTGGACTAAATCTGCACACAATATAAAATCTATTACCAATATTATGAGTGGCACAGGGATTAGCACTGTTGTCTCACAGCCCATGATTTGATTCTTGGTTTGGGTCACTGTCTGTGTGGAGTTTGCACGTTCTCCCCATGTCTGTGTGGGTTTCCTTCAGGTGCTCTGGTTTCTTCCCACACTCCAAAGGTTAGGTGGATTGGCTATGCCAAATTACCCTTTAGTATCAGGGGGACTAGCTAGGGTAAATGCATCAGGATAGGGCCTGGGTGGGATTGTAGTTGGTGCAGATTCGATGGGCCAAATGGCCTCCTTCTGCACTGCAGGGTTCTATGATTCTATATTGTTTGTTGCTGGACATTTTATTGCACTTTGTGAAAAAAACTAATGAAGTAAAAATTATGTTCCATTTAATTTGTATTGCTGATGTTAGCAGACGAATATCTAGGGTGTTAATGTGGCACTCACTATTTTAACTGCAATTGGGGGATTTTCTGTGATTAAATCCACCAATGCTTGATCAATTCTGCTTTGTAAATCTAAAATCGGTCCACTTTTGTTGGCCAAAGTTACTGAGGTGAAAGCAGGGCTCTGGAGTTGGGTTACAGAGCAGCCAATGATCTCAGTAAGTGGCTGAACATGGAGTGCTAAATGGCCTCCTCCTGTTCCTATGTCACGGATAGGCTCTTGTGGAATGCTTTTCTCTGAGTGTAATAGCACAATGCAAAGTGGCACTGTGCCACGTCTGTAATTGATATTCCTGAGCTAAACAGAGGAAGCATAAAAGGGACTCATGAAAATAATTCTGCCTCTTTGAAAATATTGTATGCGGTTATGAATAAGGTAATCCTCTGTAGCTTGACCCTTCCATTCACACTGTTGCCAAAGGACAGTATTACAGAGTATATGATAATTGACAGTGTGGAATGGTTGCCCATTGAACATTATCCAATTTGTGATATCCCGCCATCTGCAATGGTGGATACATTTATTTTGCCTCAGCATTGCGGCTGCGATTCCACACATTATGGTACAAGCAGATTTGAAGTTCTAACAAAAATAAACCTGCAAACATCTACTGTCATCCTCGGTGACAGTGGTGCCCAGTGATTAAGGCACTAAATTAAAACAAAACCTCAAGGTTATCAGTCCAAATCCCTCTACGGCGAGTTGAGAAATTAAATTCCTGAAATCCCCCTTCTGTGCCAATCTGATTGGCACTTTCAAAGTTGCCTGCAAGCCACTCAGTCGTATCAGCCCAATACATTAGTTCAAGTAGGCAGCTCACTGCCAGCTTTACAGGGCAACGCGGTTAGATAATAAACACTGGGGTTGCCAATGATGTTCATGTTCTGTCATTAGTTATAAAAACCAGTTGACAAATTGTTGTGTGGAAAATGAGCATGAAGTCTGGGTTGTTATAAAAATCTGGTTCACTAATGTCCTTCAGGGCAAGGAAACCTGCTTCCACTATCCACTGCAACCTACAGTCACACACTGACTGCGTGACCCTTAATCATAGCCAGAAACATGAAATAAATATTATCTCAACAGTATTATCTGCACAGGAACGGCACGCAAAATAGTAGAAATTTTACTATCTTATCTCACAGTTTGAATAATGTGTCTCACACTTACATATTTTATTACAGAATTCCTATAGCGCAGAAAGAGGGCATTCAGCCTATCAAGCCTGCACGAACAACAGTTTCACCCAGACTCCACCCCTGCAACCCCACATATTCATTCTGCTAATCCCCCTGACTATTTACCATGGCCAATCAAACCAACTTGCACACCTTTGGAGTGTGGAAGGAAACTGGAGCACCTAGAGTAAGCCCTCGCAGACACAGGGAGAATGTGCAAACTCCACACAGACAGTGACCCAAGGCTAGAATTGAACCCAGGTCATTGGCGCTGTGAGGCAGCAGTGTTAATCACTGTGCTGCAGTGCAGCCCCCAGGTTTATTCCGAAGTCCATACTAAAAACATAAGAAGTAGGAGCAGTAGGAATTAAGTAGGCCATTTGGCCCCTCCAGCCTGCTCTACCATTCATTAAAATCATGGCTGATTTGTTTGTGTTTCAAATTCCACGCTCCGATCTATCCGATAACCTTTGACCCCTTTACCTAACAAGAATATCTACCTCCGTCTCAAAATATTCAATGAACCCACTTCCACTGCCTTCTGAGGCAGAGAGTTCCAAAGTGGCAAAACCTTCAGAGAAAAAAATTCTCACCTCTGTCCTACTTATAAATGTGACCCCTAATTTTAAAACAGTGCCCCCTGTTTAGGGACTCACTCGCGAGAAGAAACAGCCTTTCCACATCCACTTTGTCAGTATTGTTCAGGATCTTATAAGCTTCAATCAAATCACCTCTCACTCTTCTAAACTCTAGTGGAAATAAGCCCAGTCTGCCCAACCTTTCCTCATGAGACAATGTACTTGTTCCAAGTATCAATCTAGTAAATCTTTTCTGAAATTTCTTCAATGCAGTTATATCCTTCTTTAAATAAGGAGACCGAAACTGTACAATGTATTGCAGATGTGGTCTCAACAGTGCCCTATTTAACTGAAACATTCTCGGTTTTATGTTGAATTCCTATGGTAATAAATGATTGCACTCCATTTGCCTTCTTGTTTACATGCTCTGTCTGCATACTAACCTTTTGTGACTCATGCACTTGAACACCTAGATCCCTCTGCACCTCTGTCATTCTACAATCATTCTCTATGGAGTTTTTATTCTCCCTGCCAAAATGAACTGCTTCACATTTTCCCACATTATACTCCATCTTCCAGATTTTTGCTCACTCACTCAACCTATCTATATCTGTCTCTAAGCTCCTTGGCTAGAATTCTCCCATCCCACTGCCACTGAAACTTTAGAGGAGAATGTGAATCCCCAATGATGGTCAGGCAGGAATTTCCAGCTTTTAGTTCAGCGCGGCCGGAGAATTCCGTCCCTCACGTCCCCTTCACCATATACTTTGTCATCTATCTTTGAATCATCTATAAATTGAGCTGTCATGCCTTTGCTCCCCTAGTGCAAGTCATTGATATAGATTGTCAGTAGGTGAGGTCCCAGCACAGACCCCTGAGGGACCCCACTCATCACATCCTGTTACAGTCCAACAAAAGGAGTGAAAAGGTCCATTTTTTTTTTGGTTTACATAATATTAAAGCTTTTGGGGCCACGGCGCAATTTAATACTGGGTGCAAGTAGACAGACACTGCCATAGATATGTTGTCCCTGAGGTTTATGCTTGCTGCTCAGTGCTCTGTACACGCAACTCACACTGACAGGTTCGTCAAAACAGACTGCATGTCACGTAGGTACCCTTCAGTTCAAAGCCACCTACATCTAATGGTCTACAGCACAACAAGACAGAACTGGAGCTTTTGTACTGTTTATTTTACAAGCTCCTTGTCAATGCACTTAACGAAAGGGTTCATTAAATATTTGTGAATTTGCTCAACGATATAGAGTGAATTAAAACCACCAGCTCCAAGCACTCAGCAAAGGCCTTGGATACTCAGGGCTGATTTTAATTCCCACCAAGCTTCCACCGGTCCCACAGCCTCCTGCACAATGCTGGCAGGAAGGAGGACAGGACTAGTGTACAGCAGTACATAGGAAGCCCCCACCAAGTGACTTTAAGGAGCTCCCCAGCACTGGCCAACACTCAGGGGAGTGGTTGGAGATGGAAGGAGAGAGCACAGAGGCAGAAGTGACCCCAGGATCCTGATGGAGGCACCAACAAGAACACGCAAATAAATAAGATGAATGAGCCTTTCTTGACCACTTGTAGCCCTGGGCTCCACCTGCAGTCAGTTAGACTTAGTGGAGCCAAAGTGGTTTTCTCTCACACAAGCCTTGATGGCAATTGCATCAAGGCCTCAGTAATATCAACATTGCTTGATTGGTATCTTGTCTCGACCCTTGTGTTTACTGAACCACTGATTCACAGTCTTGGCCACGACTCAATTATAAAACTCTTGCCCTGGTTTTCAAATCTCTCTATGGTCTTGCTCCTGCTCTATGTAATCTCCCCCAGCCTCACGGAGGTCTCTGCACTCCTCCAAATCTGCCCCCTCGCAATCCCCTAATTTTAAATCGCTCTGCCACTATTGCTGATGCCTTTTTTTCCCCGGGCTCAAAACTAAGGAATATTTTCCTTAAATTTTTACAAATGTACCACAGAAAGTATTCTTCCTAGTTGTTTCACAGCTTGGTATGGACTCCTGCTCTGTCCAAAACTGCAAGGAACTACAAAAGGTCATGAATGAAGCCCAGTCCATCAGGCAAACCAGCCTCCCATCCATTGACTCTGTCTACACTTCCCACTGCCTTGGAAAAGCAGCCAGCATAATTAAGGACTCCATGCACCCCGGACATTCTCTCTTCCACTTTCTTCCATTGGGTAAAATGTACAAAAGTTTTGAGATCACGTACCAACCGACTCAAGAAGCAATACTTTTCACTGTATACTAATACATGTAACAATAATAATAAATCAAATCAAGAAAGATTTGGCTAGGATTCTGTCTCTGACTTACAGTGGGTACCGTTTGTGATATCTGATAAAATAATTGTGAACAGCCCTGGTATAATTTTGAATCGCTGCTACTGGCCTCTTCGGCATCCCTAAGTTCAATCACTTCACTGCTAGTGGCCGTATCCTTCAGCTGCCTGGACCCTAAGCTCTGGAATTCCTGCCTGGAGACACATGTATGCGCACATACACACACACTCACACCTTTCCAGCCCATCTCCTCCTTCAAAACATTTCTGAAAACCTGCTTCTTTGATAGCTTTTGTTCATTTGCCTGATATGTTCTCATAAAATCCCTACAGTGCAGAAGGAGGCCATTTGGCCTTTTGTCTGCACTGGCTCTCCAATACAGCACCTATCCCCATATGCTCATGCTTTTACCCCACTAATACATCTAATGTGCATACTAGGAGCAATTTAGCATGCACATCTTTGGATTGTGGGAGGAAATCAGAGCATCGGGGGGAAACCCACGCAGACATGGGGAGAACGTGCACAGTTACCTGAGGCTGAAATCGAACCCAGGGCCCTGGCGCTGTGAGGCAGCAGTGTTAACCACTCTGCTCACCTGCTGCCTCTTGCTAAACACTGTGGCATCCCTTGGTAACCACTCTGCCGTCCTTCTGTGCACAGTAAGAAGTCTTGCAACACCAGTTAAAGACTAACAGGTTTATTTGGAATCATGAGCTTTCGGAGCACTACTCCATCATCAGGTGACTCACCAGATGAAGGAAGGCACTGCTAAAGTTCGTGATTCCAAATAAACCTCTTGGTCTTTAAGCTGGTATTGTGAGACTTCTTACTGTGCACACCCCAACCTAACACTGGCATCTCCACATTGATATCTCTGTGACATTATGTTAAATTTGTTCTGATAATTGCTCTCGTGAAGCTCCTTAGGATACTTTAGTGAGTTAGAGGTGCTATATCAATGCAAGTTGTTGCTGTTCATATAAAGTGCAACTTGACATTACCCAAGCTAACGAGGGCTTCAGTCTGGCAGGGAGTGTGGAACTTTCACAATCCCATCTTCCCATCAATAAATTCCAATTTCCCACTGCAGGAACTGTGAAACTACTTCTCAAATGACTTTTTCTCTCTTAAGTAATCTCCAGTAATTTGTGATCAATATCAAATGATCAGATTTCGCACATTGATCACTTTCCACTTTTACCCCGAAATCTTATAACACACTGGAAAATGGTGTGTAAAGGATAATGATCGATTGTTGCAGAGTCGATACTGTTGGCAGGGTTCTGGAGGATGTTTTGAGTGGTGGGGAGGGGGAGAAGGACTGAGCATAAAAGCATTAAAAGCAGTGCTGAGTTGAAGTAGCTTGTTTCAACAGCGTGTACACATTAGATTCTTTTGTTCACATGTTCATTCCGTGTTAGTTAGTTCGTCACAGCTTCTGGTAATCATTTTGTGGTTACGGCCAGCTTTTAAAAAGAAAACACAAATTTAACCTTCCCTGCTTGTGGGAAGTAGCCAGCGGTTAAAGAGAGCACCACACTTATCTCCATTCCCACTGCCTTCTACGGGTTCCAAACTTCTCGTGCCCTTCCGAAGTGACAGGTGGATTCACCCTTATCAATAGCAATTTGTCTTTCAATAGGATAAAGTCCCAGAGGTTTCACAGGAGCTTTCACACTGAACCACATAAAGAGAGATTGGAATATGTAAGCAGTGACTTGGTCAAAGGGGTGGGCTTGATGGAGCATCTGGAAGATGCAGAGAGAAGTGATTTAATTTGATTTATTATTGTCACATGGATAGGGATACAGTGAAAAGTATTTTCGATACAGTGGTCAGCACTACTGCCCCACAGCACCAGGGACCTGGGCTTGATTCCTGGCTTAGGTCACAGTCTGTGTGGAGTCTGCACATACTCGTCATGTCTGCATGGGTTTCCTCCGAGTGCTCCGGCTTCCTCCCACACTCCAAAGAAATGCTGGTTAGGTGCACTGGCCGTGCTAAATTTTCCCCCTTAGTGTCCTGGGGATGCATAGGTTCAAGGGATAGCAGAGTAAATATATGCTGTTACGGGAATAAGGCCTAGTGGGATTGTTGTCAGTGATGACTCGATGGACTGAATGGCCTCCTCCTGCACTGTAGAGTTTTTACGATTTTATGACTTTGTTATTTCCTGTGCACTGTACAGACAAAGCATACTTTAGAGAAAGAAAAGGAGAGAGTGTAGAATGTAATCTTACAGTTTAATCTACAGTGTAGAGAAAGATCAGCTTAATATATAGTAGGTCCAATCAAAAGTCTGACAGCAGCAGGGAAGAAGCTGTTCTTGAGTTGGTTGGTGTGTGACCTCAGACTTTTGCATCTTTTTCCCGACGGAAAAAGCGGAAGAGAGAGTGTCCGGGCTGTGTGGGATCAACTTGCCCTCAACCCCAAATGAAGGACAAACTAAAGTACAGGTGGAGGTTTAATGAGTCGTGTGAATTGAATAAGTGAAGATGAGTTAAAGGAGATGTAAGTAACCTGAGACTTTCTGAATGTCTAAAGCCAGCAAGACTAACATCTGCTTGAGTGTTTGCCACATTAATGATGTAATGATATTGGGCACTGGCCAATTTACCTTTGCTATTGTAGTCTTTGTATGTACTGTCATAACAAGATGTCTCGCACAGAACAAGCACACAGTTAACCTGCCGAAGAACAGGACTTGTTCAGAGCAGCACGCCAATTCCTCTTCATAAACTGTCTCTGTCTGGCACTCAGATCTATATCTGACACAGCTCACACAAAGGCCCTCAGGACACATTGTCAGATCTTCTCTCAGGCCATTCTCTGTTACCTGTCAAGTCCTGATGGGTCAGCCCTGTGGATTTGACTTCTTAAATCGTGAGCGGAAAAAAAAAAATGAACCTAGGAGAAACCCCAGGATAAACATCTTGGAATTACAGCTGTAGAGCAGGTGAAGAAATAACACGGGGAGTAACTGCAACCAAAAGGCAGCAATCATAATTATTAACAAAGTAGTAAAAGGAATAAAGTAAGCACACTTCAAGTGGCCATTGTGTGGTGGTGAGTGAGGATTATCTCACTTATCAAATGCACCTTTAGTTATAAAACTGCTTTTATGCTTGGGAAAGTATCTGACTCTCACATCACTAGATATTAAAATGCTGTCTTATGGTGTACAATACATACAAAGATGTTCTCTACAAATCCACCATTCATCTTGCATTTAAAATTTAACCAGTTCTACATCCTGATTTGGGAAGGACTGGTGTTGGTCAGTAAGTGCAGAGTAATCAACAGCCTGTCATCAAATAAGAAGGTTCAAAAAAACTTTAAAGTTTATTTATCAGTGTCACAAGTAAAGCTTACACTAACACTGCAATGAAGTTAGTGTGAAATTCCCCTGGTCACCACACACTTCAACATCTGTTTGGGTACACTGAGGTTGAATTCAGCATGGCCCAATGCACCATAACCAGCACTGTAGGAGGAAACCGAAGCATCTAGAGGAAACCCATGCAGACCTGGGGAGAATGTGTAAACTCCACACAGACTGTGACCCAAGCTGGAAATTGAAACTAGGGTCTCTGGCGCTCTGAGGCAGCAGTGCCAACCACTGTACCAGCATGCCATCCCAGAAGACTCGTATTTATATAGCACTCTTCAACAGCACCAGACATCTCAGAAGTGCTGTTCAGCCAATTAAGTATCTTTGAAGTGTATTAATTGTTATAATGGAAACACAGCAGCCAATTTGTGCACAGCAAGCTCCCACACACAACAATGTGATCATGATCGACATCATCCGTTTTTACGATATTGATTAAGGGATAAATATTAATCAGGACACTGACAATAACTCCCCCTCTCTTCTCCAAAAGAGCGGGACCTTTTACATTCACCTGAGAGACAGATTGGGCCTTGGTTTAAACAACATACCTTAAAAGGTGGCGCCTCTGACAATGCAGCACTCACTTAGTACTGTACTGGACTGCTAGCCTGGATTTGTGTGTCTAAATGTTGGAGTGGGAGCTGAATGTAGAGATGAGAGCACTAACAACTGAGCCATGGCAGACACTGGTGGGTCACTGAAATTAAAAGGAGAGGGATTCAGATGATTTACAGCATTCCCTGGGCTTACACACACCAAAAGGGGAGGAGAGGCAAAAGATGAGGGGAGGATGAGTGGGTGGACCAGACGGAGGGAGTCATTAGGCTAGACTGATTAATGTGGCCATTGGTGGAATTTTAATAACAACTTGTTCCTTCTTACTTTTCCTACTTTTCCGGTGGTATTGCCCTCTCTGTGTTTGGATGCTGTTTTGGAAATGGAATTGTCGGCCCTTCTCAAGAAATTTTTTTGACAGGTACTCGTGCACTGGGGTCAGTTGGCTAGATGGGTGGTAGGGTGGCACAGTAGTTAGCACCACTGTCTCACGGCACTAGGGATCCAGGTTTGATTCCTGGCTTGAGTCACTGTCTGTGCGGAGTCTGCACATTCTCCCCATTTACTCCGGGTGCTCCAGTTTCCCCTCACAATCCAAAAGATGTGCTGGTTAAGGTGCACTGACTAAGTTGAATTCTCCCTACCCAAACAGGCACCAGAACATGGCGACTAGACGATTTTCACAGTAACTTCATTGTAGTGTCAATCTAAACCTACTTATGACAGTAAAAAGAAACTCCATCTTTCCACAGAATTCCTATACCTCTTAATTCACTTAGTGTCCAAAAATCTATAAACCTTGGTCATGAATATTCTCAACAACTGAACATCCAGAGTTCTCTGGGGTAGAGGATTCTAAAGACTCACAAATCCCTTGAGTGAAGAAATGTCTCCAGTCTCAGTCTTAAGTTGTCCATTCATTATTCGGTGACTGTGACCCATCCTTCAGTTCTTTACTCCCCAACCAGGGGTAAAGCATCCTCCCAGCATCTACCTGTCAAACCTCTTCAGCAATTTATATGTTTCAGTGAGATCAACTCTCGTAGGAGAGATTGAGTGAAGTAGGCCTCACCTCTCTTGGACCAGTCACTCAGTCTGATGTACCTTCTCTGAACCTCTGCTTGGGCAAGTATATCCTTTCTTCGACATGGAGACCAAAGCTGTACATAGTTTCTTTCAGTCTCTTTGGAATGTGATTCCCAGTCTTTGAACAATGACCACTTCCTTATGTTTCCTTTCGTTAAAATTCATGTAGCATCATGTCTGCTTTGTGTGCATTTGCTACCAAAGGTTCACATGCACCAAATTCTTTAATATGAGAGATGTGTTGCTGAAGCTTTTCATCTTGCACTCATCAGACCAAATTTTAAACTGTCACAACAATTTACAGCCCAGGAGGGAGAGACATTGGCTGGATTCTATGACCTCATCCGTTCTCTGGTCCTGCTGCAGTGAATGGCTGAACGCCAAAACATCTGATCTCGCTGGCAATGGCAATGGGGCGTGAATATCTAGAGAATTCTGGCTGTTGACCAAAACTTTCAGGTTGTTCCCAACAGTAACCTTCCCTCATCCCCCACTGTGTTGGGCAACAGTAAGTAAAAACACAGGAAAACATAGCAGATAGGAGCAGGAAGAGGCCATTTGGCCCTGCTCTACCATTCCTTTACAATCATGGCTGATCATCCAACTCAGTAGACAAATCCTGCTTTGTCCCCATAACCTTTGATCCTGTTCGCTCCAAGCGCTAAATCAGCCAACTCCTGAATACATTAAATGTTTTGGCATCAACTACTTCCCGGGGTAATGAATTCCACAGGCTCACCATTCTTTGGATGGAGAAATGTCTCCTCATCTCCGTCCTAAATGGTCTACCCTGAATCCTCAGACTGTGATCCCTGGTTCTGGACTCCCCCACCGTGGGGAACATTCTTCCTGCATCTACCCTGTCCAGTCATGTTAGAATTTTATAAGTCTCTATGAGATCCCCCCTATTCAACTGAACTCCAGAGAAAACAATCCTAACTTAGTCAATTTTTTCTCAATACTTCAGTCCTGCTATCCCTGGAAAACCCTTGTTGACACGGAAGATGGCGCCAACGACCAATGTTGGGGCGCCTCTGTAAAACATGCTATAGAGTGGGGCAGGCGGTGGGGGGGGGGATGCAGTAGAAAATCCCGCTGGTTGATAAGTCTACGCTACAACATCCTCTAATCATGAAAATGCCACACAATGCAGAGAAATCGAGGTTAATGATGTGCAAGATATCTTTCCGAAATTATTGTTTTCAAACTTAAGGTTTGGTTTGCGGCAGTGAGGATGTTGGCAGATCTTTTCTCCCTGAGTATTCCTGCCTTTTGTTTGCACTAATGCAGCATTTTACTCTGCGATGATGAGTAGATGATAAGAAATGTGTTACAGGCTTCAAAGGTAATTTAGCACTAAAAGCACAATTCACGTCATATACTTATCAAGGGAGAATTTAAGGCTGTCTGCAATCAGGATGATTACTACTGTCCAATTATTTCTTCATGAGTGTTTGTTAATGTGAGGCTGATTGATGAATAATACAAAGGTAACAAGTCCAGAGCCATCCCCAGCAGCAAATGGTTGAAGGATAGGACACAGCGTTTGTTTTATTCGGAAAGGAGAGAAGATGAATGATTTTCTATTCATGCTAAAAACAACACACAAGCAGAAAAACGTACTTGCAGCATGACATTTTGCACGTACCCTGCGCGCAAATAAAAAAGCTAAAATTGTGTTAAGGGTTCGAGGAGAGCGAAGGAGCCAAGGGATCTTGTGAAGCTGTGCCTGGTGGGGGCCACAACACGCAGAGGCAGAGAGAAAGGCAGCAGATCAAATGAGAGTCTCGGAGATCTAAGAAATGCAAGGGAGGTTCAACGAGTAATAACAACAGAAAGAAAAGGCAACAAGTTTTAAAAAATAGAATGAGGAAAGTAAAGGTTTACGATCCCAGAGTATGACATGAACCTAACGAGAACATAAGACTAGGAGCAGGAGCATCTGGCCCCTCAAGCCTGCTCTGCCATTCAATAAGATCATGGCTGATTTTTTTCGTGGACTCAGCTGCAACTTGCAACCTTTACACTCAGCTGCATGAGTGCCACTGTCTGAACCACATGGAACTGTAGAATCCCTACTGTGCAAAGGAGGCCATTTGGCCCATCGAGTCAGCACCGACCCTCCGAGAGAGCATCTTAGCCAGGCCCAATCCCCACCCTATTTCCATAACCAGCACATTTACCACGGCCAATCGACCTGATATACACATCTTTGCACACTAAGGGCAATTTAGAATGGCCAATCCACCTAACTTGTGTATTGGTGACACAGTGTCTGGCAGTGCTGCCTCAGTGGCAGGGACCCAGGTTTGATTCCCAGCTCGGTCTGCTGGTTTGATGGACCGACCACGATAAATTCTCCCTCAGTTACCCAAACAGGCGCCTGAGTGTAGCGACTAGAGAATTTTCACGATAACTTCAAGCCTATTCATGATACTAATAAAAAGCTTCGGAGTGTCGGAGGAAACCGGAGGGATTCCATGGGGATATGGGGAGAATATGCAAACTCCATACAGACTCAAGGTTAGAATTGCTCTTTCAAAGAGCTAGCACAGATGTGATGGACTGAGTGGCCTTCTCCACTTCTATAGTAATGTATAATGCTGTACTTAAGATATCATCTAAGAAATTATCTGGTGGATGTGGCTATTCTGTAATTAATCTACAATTTCAGCAGCAATTGCTGATCATTCGGGTTCTCTGCAATTGCTTGATGTACAGTGTCCTTTCACACAATCACTCCTTTGTCTTGCCTCTCTCTTTTCACCAGTCCCCACACACAATAAAAATAGCAAGCCATCTCTCATTGCTGTCAACAACTTGCTTCGCATGTTCACAAATAAAAACATGTCTATTCCAGAGACATTTCTCCTACTTTTGCTGGATAGCAATGGGAAATGCAATGTTACTTAACAGTAATCAATCAGGTGTTCTGAAATCTGGCTGGAGTTTCTACTTAGCAAAAGCATGATCAGGTTTCTCTGTGGTTATATAGATTGCACAGTGCACTGTGGTTCTGAGTCAATCAAACTGAGAGCGTCACAATAGCAACAACAAATTGCATTTACATAGCACCTTTAACAAAGTAAACCATCTCAAGATGCCTCACAGAAGTGATTATTTTAAATCAATTCGTTATTGAGCCACGTAAGGAGACTTTAAAAAGCTCAAAGTTTTCAGGATCATCTTAAAGCAAAAGAGGTTGAGAGAGACAGAGACATTTAGGCAGAAAATTCCAGAGGGAATTTCAGTAAAGTCCGAGCAGCTGAAGGCATGACCGCCAAATTCGGAGTGATTAAAATCAGGGTCATGCAGAAAAATTAGAGTATTGTGGATGTCTTGGAGATAGAGAGGTTTATGGGGAGGGACTCGGAAATGGAGAGGGACAGAGATAGAGAGGGTTCTAGGAGGCTGGGCGAGGTTACAGAGATAGGGAGACTTCTAAGGACTGGAAGGAGTTGCAGAGATAGGGAGGGTTGTAGGGGCTGGAGGAGGTTACAGACATACAGAGGGTTGTTGGGGCTGCAAGAGATTACAGAAATAAGGAGCATTGAAGAGGTTGGAGGAAGTAACAGAGTTGGGAGGAATGAGGCAGTTGAGAGATTGTAAAAGAAGGATGAGAATTTTATAATTTAGTATTAATTCCCGTTATGGTGGAAGAGCTTGTGGATGGAATCTTGGCTCCTGCTCTGGATCACTAGTCCCGATATCTCTGTTTCAATGTTGGAGGTAGGCAGTTCCATGTTGTACCATCTTATGATGAATGGGTTATGCACTGTCATCATTGACCAATACACCACAGGATAACACGTTTCTCATTTTTAAATATTTATCCACTTCATCTTTGATTGTCATTGGTGAAACTGTTTCCACAAGCCTATCAGACTGTGCATTCTAAATCTGTTGCATAAAATATCTTTCTTCACATCGTCTCTAATTCTTTTGCCAATTACCTTAAGTCTGTCCTCTGGTGAGAATGTCTAAGAAATAGGAGCAGGAGCAGACCCCTTGAATCTGTTTCATCATTCAGTAAGACCATCGCTGATCTGAACTCCACTTTTCTGCTTGTACCCCTCATTACCCCAATGCCCCTGTCAATCAAAAATCATTCAGCCTTGAATAGGTTCAATTAGCCAATCTCCATTGCTTGTTGACGAACAGAATTCCAAAGATCCATAACCCTCTCAGAAGAAATTCCTCCTCATCTCCATTTTAAACAGGAGATGCCCTTATTTTCACCCCCACGTTCTAGACACCCCCATGATTGGAAACAGCCTCTCAGCATCTACCCTGTTAAGTCCCTTCAAAAATCTTCGGCTCAATGAGATCACCCCTCATTCTTCTATACTCCAATGAAGAGAGCCCAACCTGCTCAACTCTCCTCATAAAACAACCCCTCTATCCCAGAAATCAGCCCAGTGAATCTTCTCTGATCTGTCTCCAGTGTAGGTATAACCCTCTTTAAAAATAAAGAGACCAAAACTGTACAGAATACTCCAAGTGCAGTCTCACCAATGCCCTGTATAGTTATAGTAAGATTTCCTGACTTTATAGTAAGTACTTCATAGTATTTATAGTACTATGTACACAGTATAGTACTTAGTATAGGAGAGTACATAGTGTAGTACTTCATAGTAATAGTTTATAGTAAGATTTCCTGACCTTGTAACAGAGGCCAACATTCCACTTACCCTCCTAATTCCCACAGAACCCCTACAGTGCAGTAGGAGTCCATTTGACCTATCGAAGCTGTGCCAATTCCCTGACTGAGATTTTACCCAGGCCTACTCCTGCCCTATCCCCATGTGTTTACCTCACTAAACTCCCTAAGTTATAAATCTTTGGAAACTAAGGGGCAATTTACATGGTCAATCCTGCAAATCTGTACATCTTTGGACTGTGGGAGGAAACCAGAACACCTGGTGGAAACACATGCAAATGTGGAAGAATGTGCAAACTCCACACAGACAGTGACCCAAATTCATAAGAGCAGAATTAGGCCATTTGGCCCATCAAGTCTGCTCTGCCATTCAATCTGATATGCTCCTCATCCCCATCTTCCTACCTTCTCCCCATAATCCTTTAACCCATTACCAATTAAAAACTCCTTAAATTTACTCACTGTCCCAACATCCACCGCACTTTGGGGTAGCGAATTCCACTGATTGACAACCCTTTGGGAGAAGTAGTTTCTCCTCAACTCTGTTTTAAATTCGCTGCCCCTTATCCCAAGACTAAGAGCTCTTGTCCTAAAATGCCCCACATGATGAAGCATGTTCCATATCTAACTTATCCAGACCTTTTATCCTGTATATCTCAATTTGATCCCCTCTCATTCTTTTAAATCCTAGACAGTATAGGCTTAAATTGTTCAATCCCACTTTATACAACAACCCCTCATCTCTGGAATCAATCTAGTGACCTTCTCTGAACTACCTCCAATGCCACTACATCTTTCCACAAATAATTGGACCAAAACTGTGCAAGATACTCCAGGTGCAGCCTCACCATGCCTTGTATAGTTGCAACAATACTTCCTTCCCTTTATATTCTATTCCTTTAGCTACAAATGCCAACATTCCATTCACTTTCTTTATTACCCTGTCGTATCCGCATGCTAGTTTTCTGTGACTCATGAACGAGGACATCCAGATCCCTCTGCACCAGAGCTGGAATTGAACCCGGGTCCCTGGTGCTGTGAGGCAGCAGTGTCAACCCACTGTGCCACCGTACTGCCCTTTAATAAGCTGCTGCATCTACACACCAGATTTTTTTGTGTTCTGCTGATGAAAACAGTTCTTTACTTGGTCAAAATCCATCTTAATTTTGAACATCTCTATTGAGCCTCCTCTTGACCTCCTCTGTTCTAAGGGTCCAGTGCGAAAAGGGATTGCTTGGCAAAGCACTGATGGGTTACGTGCACTGTTTGAGTTCTCCAGAATGAATCTCCAACGTCCGGTGTGAGACATCTGAGGGAAAGAGACAATAAGCTTGGAACCCAACTGAGCACCACAAAGGCGTTTGGGAAGGAACTCGGTATTCCCATTAGAAATACGACCAACTGTGAAATATTCCGGGATGAAGCTACTGGGTGAGAAAATAAGGTTTTAGTTGTTGCTTGGAGATACTAATTTATAACCTATTCCATTTCATAAACTGGCCAGATCAATTCATATTAAAAAAATATAATGCAATAAGATATTTTGATGTTTTCTGACAAGATCTTTATAATGAGTCTGTGAAAAAGTGGTTTCATCATTTTACAGTGAACCAAATGCACTTGAAAAATTTTTAAAAAATTGATCGTATCAACAGCGGTTTTGACTGTATTCATTCATAATGGGAACTGTGTGGGAAGATAGAGTTTATCAAAGCTGTAATCTGTTCCATTCCTCACATGAGAGAAGGGAGGGAACGGAAAGATTAAACCAACTTGTACCTTCATGGAAGTAGAATGAGATCTGTGAATGTAATGAGAGTGTTTATTGTGAATACACACAACATTACTGCAAGCACGAGATGTGGTCATGAAATACACTGTATGTTTTAAACGGTGAGCAGTGTACTCGGATACATAGAAATGCAATGGCACGTTATTTCACTCAGATCTGGCAAGCCACCTTAAGGATTATAGCTTAGAAGGATTTTCTCATGAGATAGCAAGGCACTGGCTGAGATATATACATTGGGACAGATAACAGGCTGTAAAAAACAAAACGTATCCAGGTAAAATTCTCTAGCATGCCTATTACAGATTCTATCTTTAACTGTGGCACAGGGGTTAGCACCGCTGCCTCACAGTGCCAGGAACCCGGACTCGATTCCCAGCTTGGGTCACTGTCTGTGCAGAATCTGCTTGTTCTCCCCATGCCTGTGTGGGTTTCCACCGGATGCTCCAGTTTCCTCCCACAGTCCAAAAGACATCCTGGTTAGGTGCACTGGCTATGCTAAACTCTCCCTGAGTGTACCCGAACAGGTGCTGGAATGAGGTGACTAGGGGATTTTCACAGTAACTTCATCGCAGTGTTAATGGTGGTACAATGGCACAGTGGTTAGCACTGCTGGCCCACAACACCAGGGACTCGGGTTCGATTCCTGGCTTGGTCACTCACTGTCTGTGTTAAACCTGGCGTTGTCAGACTTCTTACTGTGTGAAGTTTGCACATTCTCCCTGTGTCTGCGTGGGTTTCCGCCGGGTGTTCTGGTTTTCTGCCAGAGTCTAAAGTTGTGCGGGTTAGGTGGATTGGCCATGCTAAATTGCACCTCAGAGAGACTAGCTGGGTAAATTTAGGAGGTTAAGGGGATAGGGCTTGTGCGGGATTGTGGCTGGTGCAGGCTCGATGGGCTGAATGGCCCCCTTCTGCACCATAGGATTCTATAATAATGTAAGCCTATTGTGACTAATAAATAAATTCTAGAAAAAAAAATCAGTCTGTTGGCTTATTTCTCCAGACAGTTTTTCTGCACACTGTACTCTCAAAATCAGCATATTTATAGCAGTACAAGATGTCCATCTGACCATAAGTACGTGGTACAGAACATGGCGAGGTGGAGAGAGAACTGAACAGTCTCTCTGTTGTAACAGCAGGGAGAAATGAAGATGGAGCAGTAGCATCTGGGCAATGTGATTTTATTGGCAGCGAGTTTGCAAACAGGCTGAACGCTGGGGCACACATTTTTGAATTTTCACACCCCTCCATTACCACTGGGAGCCCAGTGATATGGTTACGCAGAGAGGCACCACAGTCACAAGAAGGTCAGCTTCACAATCTGACTCTGAGTCTTGCTGCACCAAAGCCTTTGGGCCTATCACACAACACAGGATCAGGAACTCTTAACAGTGTTCGCCAGCAGATTCCTGTACAGCACTTAGGAACAGAATCCATGGAAAAGTGGTTTCCCTTTCTTTTTAAACACTTATTCAGGGACATAAATGTTTCAGTAAGTCTCACAGCACCAGGTTAAAATCCAACAGGTTTATTTGGAATCACGAGTTTTCAGAGTGCTGCTTTCACCTACCAGATGAAGAGGCAGTGCTCCAAAGGCTCATGCTGCTAAATAAACCTGTTGAACTTAAACCAGGTGCTGTGAGACTACTTACTGCGCCTATCCCAGTTCAATGGCAGCATCTCCAAAATCATAAATGTTTTAGGGATACACAAAATACTTGCATGTATTGCACTTAATAGCTTAGATGAATGAAAACAATAATGGGACTGTTAAACCAAGCTAGTTCATACGTTGGACATGACTAATCGAGAAAGTTTTGCTTATAATGGCGATCGTGAATTATCTTCGACTGCTGCTTGTGTGACCACGTTCTGCTGTGTATGCATGGTGTGCTAGTGCAGAAATAGGCCACTCAACCCAACAACAAGTCCGTGGCAGTGTTGAAGTTCTGCACAGACTCCCGCTCCTCTTCATCCCCAACGGATCTTTGTATTCCTTCCTCCCTCATGTGTTTAATCCAGCTTCCCCTTAAATACATCGATGCTATCCATCTCAACCAATCCCTTGGATAACAAGCTCCACATTCTTCCCTCCTGCCCTGAATTCCCGATTGAATTTATTCCCGACCATTGTGTTTTTTTTTTATTTTTCCATGGGACGTGGGCCTTGCTGGCAAGGCCAGCAGTTGTTAACCATCCTTAATTACCCCCAGAACTGAGTGATTTGCCAGGCCGCTCAGAAGGCAGTTACGAGTCAACCGCATTGCTGTGGGTCTGGAGTCACGTGGAAGGCAGACTGGGTAAGGTTTAGTGAACTAGATGTGTTTTTTATTATGACAATCATCAAATGATACAAGCTTTATAATTCCAGAATTGTTAAAGAAATTCAAATTCCACCAGCTGTCATTGTGAGAATTGAAGCTCAGAATCTGAGCCTTTGAGTTATTAGACTGGTCACATTATAACCACACTACTGTCTCCCCATGCACATTTATGGCCCTAGTTTTGGTCTCTCACAAGAGGAAGATCATTACTAGAATTATTCATCATTCTACAAACCCGTCAACTTTCTGCCTTCTACAATAAGAAGTCTCACCACACCAGGTTAAAGTCCAATAGGTTTTCAAGCTTTCGGAGTGTTGCTCCTTCCTCAGGTTTCTACAGAAAAGGAAGCCACCACTTTTGGTATTTCCCGAAGTTTATAACCTCTCAGCTCTGCTCCCCTCTCTGTGAATTTGTTTTACACCTTTTCCAGTGCCGCTATATTCACTATTTTTTAATGATCCGGGAAAACCTCACCCTCTCTGATGCTACAGAGTGATGCACAGTAACTTCATTGCAGTGTTAACATAAACCTATTTGTGGCATTAATAAATAAACTTTAATCTTCCCGGAAGCAGAACCCCAGCCTGTTCAATAGCTGTGAAGGAATGGATAAATTATCCTTATGTTCATATTGCCGTGTCCTTAGCATCATCTCATGACCTCCCCCCGCCTTACTGCCTATCACTCCAAATTACCTATTACAACAGATCCGACACTTGCAAGATGATGTCCTGTGCCTCCAGAGTCAGAGTCAACACATCAATCAACATCAGTCACTCTCTCTCCGAAATGATCCAACAATAATATCAACTTGCATTTATATAGCATCCTTAATATGACAAAATACCGCAAGGTACTTGACGGTAACAAAATTTGACAACAAGGTACATACGTTTATTTATTAGTGCTGCAAGTAGGCTTACATTTACACTGCAATGAAGTTAGTGTGAAAATTCCCTAGTTGCCACACTCTTTCAGGTACACCAAGGGAGAACTTAGCATGGTCAATGCACCTAACCAGCACATCTTTTGGACTGTGCGAGGAAATCAGAGCACCCGGAAGAAATCCACTCAGACATGGGGAGAACATGCAGACTCCCACAGACAGTGACCCAAGCCAGGAATCAAACCCAGAGTCCCTCTACTGTGAGGCAGTAGTGCTAACCACAGTGCCACTATGCCGACCCTATATTGGGACAGATGACCAAAAGCTTAAAGAGGCATGTTTTAAGGGGTATCTTAATGGAAAAAGAGAGAGGGAGAATTTTAGGGAGGGAATTTGAGGTCTTAGGGTTCAGGAAACTAAAGGCATGGCTGTCAATGATAGGACGATTAAAATCAGCAAAGTCCAGAATTGGAGGAGTGCAGGCTGGAGGACTGCAAGGCTGGAGGACATTCCAGAGATAGGAAGAGAGAGCAAGGGTTAGTATTTTAAATACAAAGTCTTGCCATTGTGAAATTCTCAGTGAGAATGAGGTGGCACACTAGATAGAGGTTAAATTCTGAATTCAAGGGATACAAAACCACCACATTTCCAATAGGATGAAATCTTCCCATATTCACAAGGGAAGACTACATTGTGAAGTTGCTGAGGACCTTTAGCATATTAAACACTCTGTGCACTAGTATTTAATCTCTCTACCTGCCACAACTTTCTACATGTATGTTATTGGACATCATCACTGGATTATTTCAATGTGGGACCACAAGTTCAAGACAACTATAAACAATGTCACACCATGTGAAGGAGTGTATTTAATAAGACTTAAATGAGAACTTAAAAACAAAGGAAATAGGAGCAAGAGCAGACCATTTGGCCCATTGAACCTGCTCCATCTTTCTATATAATCATGGCTGATCTTGGATTTAAGCTGCACTTATCCGCTCACTCCCCATATCCTATGATTCCCTGAGAAACAAGGTATCTGCTTTAAATGTATTCAATGAGGAGCATCCTCAACCTTCTGGGATAGAAAATTCCAATGATTCACAACCCTTGGGGTCAAGTAATTTCTCCTTCTTTCAGCTTGAATTGATGGACCCCTTATCCTGAAACTGCCCCCCTCCCCGGTTCAAAGAATCACTGCAATGCAGAAGAAGGCCATTTGCCCATCAACTCTGCACAGATTCTCCGACAGTGAATCCCACTCAGGCCCTACCCCCCCTAACTGCACGCATTTATCCCACTAAATCATCCAAGCATACACATTTTGGGACACTAAGGGTCGATTTAGCTAACCCAGAAAACCTACACATCTTTGGAGTGTGAGAGGAAACAGGAGCATCCCGGTGGAAACCCTCGCGGAAGGAGGGAGAAGGTGCAAACTCCACACACACAAGCAGTCACCAAGGCTGGAATTGAACCTGGGTTGCCGGCACTGTAAAACAGCAATGCTAACCACTACGTGTCCCCACCCACAAAATGCAGTTTTCGAACCATATTAAAGATAAATGATGCGCCAAACTTTATAAAGTGAGCCAGACAGATTTACGAAATCCCTCAGTTGTTCAAATTTTCCTTTGCAGTTGTAAGGCCAACCATGTCTGTCTCAGAATTTAAAATATACCGAGAAGGCAGTGAGAGGCCCAATCTTATTGAGCCAGTCAGTCTTGCATGTTAAAGTGCATTTATATGGGCAAGAATTCAGCATTCTGTTTTACCAGATTGTTAGCCTAACTGTACCTTATCAGCATGTACATAATAAAAAATAGAGAGAGGAAAAGGTGAAAAATAAAAGCAAGATCAGGAAATCAAGGAAAAAGCAACGCCTTTTAAATGAACACATTCCATGTAAAGCACATTCTATTTTGGATTCCATCCACCAAGCCAGCCCCACAAGGGAAAGCATTATTTAAATACTCCCTGGACCCCAAAGGTAATCAAGGAAAACTCCATAATCTTCATTATTATTCTAATTCTCATTATTAAACCCCAATCAGGAGCCTCCTACAGGAAACCCTTGCCCTGGCCATCTCTGTGCCACACAGGGTTAAGGGATCCAAGGCAAGGGACGGGCGGGGGGGCGGGGGACAGGGCTCAACTTTATTCCAAATAATATCGACGTGCTGGCCACTTCGACAAGAATGCAGATGATATCCGCAATCCACACCCCCCCCCCCCCCCCCCCACCCTCCTTCCACCAGTAAAACTGGAATCCAAATGTGTTGCAATTTTTGGCAAGGGGTTTTGAGAAGTTGCACTAATTTGAAACTTTGTGCGTCCCCGGGTTGGCTGTTAAACTGGGACAGATGTAGGCTGTGTAGAATAAGGGAGCAGGAAATGACCGGAATGAGCATCGTTTAAAATGTAAAATTCCACCCTGGCGCATTTCCCCCAGCCACGACTCCGACTTTGGAGATGAGCCGGTTACACTCTCAAAATATTTTCGTCCCCCTGCGCGCTGCCCCCCCCCCCCCCCAATGGAAACCCTGGTGGGCCGTCAGAGTGTGGGGACCACATGCTCATTTACATTGCAGGCTTTCCTTACTCCGTCTGAAACCTTTTCCCCACCAGTTCTTTTTCGACAGGGAAACTAGGCTGCTGCGCGGAGGAATGTCACAGGGCTTTGCAGTCTCTGAAATCCATTTACAAGGAGGCATGTGGTCTGCTCCCTGCTTCCAATACCCTTGCATGGTCCTAAACTATGCTCAGGAGCTCACTGGAGCAGGATGTACAATAGGCCGGCAATGATCAGATTTGAAAATACCATACGGGAATTGAATTTGCCCCGTTTCGGGATGAACTAAAACCCCCCACCCGAAAGGAGTGCGCTTTGGAGTTGGGTCATGCTTTTTTTTTTCCAGGCATCTCTGGTGTTTTTCTCCAGTTTGTGAAGAAAGGATTAACTGCCAATCTTTACTTGAAATAGATTTATTTGCAGAGTGAAGCATTCCTGGTACATATCTCCTCATTCCCTGCGTGAGTGAGTGCTCAGGTAACCATGTCCTTCACCACTGTATACTTAATTCCAATTGATAAAATGAACACCCAGTCACCGTTTAGGACCCTTCTCATGCAAATGAGGGGCCCAAGCTCCCGTTTTGGGCCTCCTAACAAAAACTACTCTGCCCGGAGCTGGGGGAGGGGGAGGTAGTGTCCAGTTAAATGATTGGCTTCTCTCTTTGAATCCCAAACACTGGCATGAGTGGGGGGGCATGAAGGTCAGGTGTTCATCCCTCTGCCACACACTACTGCTTTTTTTAAAAAAGTTTATTTATTAGTGACACAAGTAGGCTTTCATTAACACTGCAATGAAGTCACTGTGAAAATCCCCGAGTCACTACACTTTGATGCCTGTTCGGGTACACTGCACCTAACCAGCATGTCTTTTAGACTGTGAGAGGAAACTGGAGCATCTGGAGGAAATGCACACAGACACAGCAAGAATATGCAGACTCCACATAGACAGTGACCCAAGCTGGGAATCTAACCCGGGTCCCTGGTGCTGCGAGGCAGCATTGTGAACCACTATGCTATCCTGCTTAGAAGCTATCAGTGTGACAAGCAGGCAAAACATCATGTTGGATGTGGAGTCATGTCTTCTGTATAAACTTTCCCAAGTGAACCAAGCTGGGCTCATGATCTGATGAGCTTGGGTCTCCCACATAAGCAGACAAACTCTGAGTGTACTTGTGATTCACAGTTCAGAAACAGACCCTAATAAATTTACACAGCATCACTCTCTCACTATTCCTTTCCCTTACCCTGTGGGTGCAAGTTTTTGTGAGTTTAGCACAAGAGATGTGCGCCACTGGACAGTTATTTGCAGATTGAGGATGCTTTGCTTGTTAACATAGAACATAGAACATAGAACATTACAGCACAGAACAGGCCCTTCGGCCTTCGATGTTGTGCCGACCAAAATAAAAAGCAATGCCCCTCCAAACTAAACCATTCCCTTCTCTTCCATATACTTATCAATTAACCTCTTAAACGCCACCAAACTTGGCGCATCTACAACAGCTGCAGGCAGGGCATTCCACTCCCTAATCACTCTTTGAGTAAAGAACCTACCTCTGATATCCGTCCTATAACTCATACCCCTTAATTTAAAGCTGTGTCCCCTCGTGCTAGCTTTCTCCATCCTAGGAAAAAGGCTATCACTGTCCACCCTATCTAAACCTCTAATCATCTTATATGCTTCAATAAGATCCCCTCTTAGCCGCCTCCTTTCTAACGAAAACAACCTCAAATCCTTCAACCTCTCTTCATAGGACCTGCCCTCCATACCAGGCAACATCCTGGTAAACCTCCTCTGTACCCTCTCCAATGCCTCCACATCTTTCTTATAATGTGGGGACCAGAACTGCACACAATACTCCAAGTGCGGCCGCACTAGAGTTTTGTACAGTTGCAACATGATGCTGCGGCTCCTAAATTCAATCCCCCTACCAATAAAAGCTAAGACTCCATATGCCTTCTTAACAACTTTATCCACTTGACTGCCTACTTTCAGGGATCTATTGACACATACACCAAGATCCTTCTGTTCCTCAACACTATTAAGAGCCCTACCATTAGCCCTATACTCTACACATTTATTGTTCCTGCCAAAGTGCATTACCTCACACTTTTCCACATTAAACTCCATTTGCCACCTCTCGGCCCAGCTCTGCAACTTGTCCAAGTCACTCTGTAAACTATAACACCCCTCTTCACTATCTACCACTCCACCAACTTTAGTGTCATCTGCAAATTTACTGATCCATCCCTCAATACCCTCATCCAGATCATTTATAAAAATTACAAACAGCAGGGTCCCCAAAACAGACCCCTGAGGCGCACCACTTGTCACCGAACTCCACGATGAATATCTCCCATCAACCACCACCCTCTGTCTTCTATCTGCCAGCCAATTCCTAATCCAATTAGCTAAATCACCCTCTATTCCACACATCTGCATTTTCTGTAGAAGTCTTCCATGGGCCACCTTATCAAACGCCTTACTAAAGTCCATATATACTACTTCAACCGCCTTACCCCCATCCACCTCTCTGGTCACTTTCTCAAAAAACTCAATGAGGTTAGTAAGGCATGACCTACCCTTCACAAAACCATGCTGACTATCCCCAATCAATTCATTTCTCTCTAAATAACTATAAATCCTATCCCTAATAATTCTCTCCAATACTTTGCCCACAACAGAAGTAAGACTCACTGGCCTATAATTCCCTGGAAGGTCTCTCTTCCCCTTCTTGAACAATGGGACCACATTCGCTATCCTCCAGTCCTCCGGAACCACACCCGTAACCAACGAGGACCTGAAGATCAGAGCCAGAGGCTCTGCAATCTCCTCTCTTGCCTCCCAGAGAATCCTAGGGTAAATCCCGTCCGGCCCAGGGGACTTATCCAACTTCAAACCCTCGAGAATTTCTAACACATCCTCCCTATCTACTACAATACTTCCCAATTTGCAACCCTGTACCTCAGTGTTCTCCATAGCTACATTTCCAGCACTCTGCGTGAATACCGAAGAGAAATATTTATTCAGTGCCTCACCAATCTCTTCAGGCTCCACGCACAACTTCCCACTGCTGTCTATGACTGGCCCCTATGACTGTTCTTTTTATTTTGTTCAGAAGGGAATCCCCACATTGCCTCTGAGCAAAGGCAAACTAATTAATCCATGATCGAAAAGGTTCTTCAAATGACTGCCAGATGCAGAGTGCCGTTATGAAGCAGGAAGCTGTGGAGTTTGATTCCTGGTCAGTGTTGCGACGGTTCCTCCCACCCAAGCAGCGCTGGGAGCAAATCTTCAAATAAATACATCACAAAAGCACCTAGACTGGTGATAACACCAGCGGATGAATTCAAAGCATGTTTCCCTGTGAGTTATCTTAACATTTTTGATACGGCAGACAGAGGCTTGTCACATGGATGCATTAAGTACGCATTAATTTTGCCAAATCTTGTTCCTTGTCACTGGGGCAGACAGCTTACAAAAGGCCCTTTGGCCTATCGTGTCTGTGCTGGTCAAAGACAAGCCATCTAACGACTCTGATTCCATTTTTCAGCACTTGACCCAAAGCCTTGGCATCACAAATGCACAACTAAATACTTCTGAGGGTTTCTGCTTCCACCACCCTTTCAGGCAGTGAGTTCCAGACTCCCACCACTCTCTGGATAAAACAGTTTTTCCTCACAACCCCTCTAAACCTCCTGCCCCTTATCTTAAATCTCTGCCCCCTGATCATTGATGACTCCATCAAGGAGAAAAGTTTCTTTCTGTCCACTCTCCATGCCCCTCATAAATTTTATACATCTCAATCATGTCCCTTCTCTGCTCCAAGGAAGACAACCTCAGTCTATCCAATCTCTCTCCATAACTAAAACTCTTCAGCCGAGGGAACACCCTGGTAAATCACCTCTCGTCACAGCCCATAAAGGACAATAGTTACGTCTGTTAGAGAAAGAGACTATAGTTTGAGGGGTGCCACAATATTAAGATAGCTTGCAGGAGAACATGCTTTGAATTCATCTGCTGGTGTTATTACCTGTCTCGGGGCTTTTGCAATGTATTTACTTGAAGATTTGTTCTCAGTGCTGTTTGGGTGGGATGAATTCTGGGATAAGATGAGGACCTCCATGAAGCATAATAGGTGGCACAAGGATTGAACCTAGTATTGGTGTTACTCTGAGCCACACCCTTAGCCAGCCAGCCAGCCAACTGAGCTGACCAACCCCATGTAACTAAATTTAGCTGATAATTGACTGATAAAATTCCAGTGAAGCTAAGCACAAAAGTACAAGGATCTAAAGTTAGTTTATTTATTAGTCACAAGTAGGGCTTATATTAAGCAATGAAGTTACTGTGAAATTCCCTTAGCTGATCTAAACTCAGATGTACAAATAAAAGGATGGAATTGCATTTATATCGCACCTTTCGCTTCTTCAAGATTCTGCAATGTGCTTTGCAGACAGTGAGGTTTTTTTTTTTAAGTGTGATTACTATTGCCTTGCAGCAAAAGTTGTAATCAATTTGCACCATTTCAGTCTACCTCACTGACCAATAACCAGTCCTTGCGGATGAGCAGATCAGAAACATTGTGCCTTAATCCAGTGGCAAAGAGTTACTCACAAAACGAGCACATTTTACAGTCCCCAGCTAGTGGATTTGTGCCCAGCGTAAAATTCTTTGAGTGGCCTTCCAACCACCAAGTCTGGCTGTGTTACACTGTGCACCAACCCCCAATCTCGTCAACCATATTGCAGTGGCTCTGGAGTCATATGTAGGCCAGACCAGGTAAGGACAGCAGATTTCCTTCTCTAAAGGGGATCAGTGAACCAAATGGGTTTTTCCAACAATCCGTTCATCTGGAATTTTTAATTCCAGAATTTTTTTTTTTTTAAGTGGATTCAAATTCCACCAACTGCTGTAGCGAGATTCATACTCAGGTCACCCGGTTGAGTTTGTGGATTAATTGTCTTGCGATAATACCACTAGGTCGTCACCTCCCCATTGGAAATGCATGGGACAGGATTCCCTGTTCATTAAACAGCAGAATGGAAATAAACACAACTCGAACTGTGCTCAGTTCTGACCCTGTCTGAACATCTCCCAAAAATGGGTGCTCCCTTTCCATCGGCAAACCAGTTATTTGTTGTGCACACTGTAACACAGCCAGCATTCGACAAGACAAGCATTTATGTTAGTATTTGTAGTTCGTATATCCCCGCATGCTGTGCATCTGCCAATAATTTATGACTGATCTGCACCCAACCTGCCCTTCAGCAGTTTTATTTAATCTCTGCAACACAGATTTACAGCAACTTGTCATTAATAATTCGAAAATGTGCATGTGCCTTAACAAATTTCACAGCATAATTTGTGGTAATGCATTTTGCGCAATTGTACGGAGATTTTTTTTTTTAAAACCAATGTTCCCCAACACACTGACTATTATCTCAAGTGTTCATTTCCTTCCTTTTATTGACTTTTAAAAAATACATATACTCCACCCAGAAAACCTCGGGAGCCTCCAAGTAAGTATTCCTTTACTAGACTGACTCCTGGGATAGCGAGACTGACATATGAAGAGAGACTGAGTCAGTTAGGATTATATTCACTGGGGTTCTGAAAAATGAGGGTGGGGGAATCTCATAGAAACCTTAAATATTCTAACAGGAATAGACAGGGTAGATGCAAGAAGGATGTTCCCAATGGTGAGGATTGCCAGAATCAGGGGACTCACTGTCTGAGGACGTGGAGTAACCATTTAGATCAGAGATGAGGGGAAATTTCCTTACCCAGGGAATGGGTGAGGCTGTGGAATTCACTACCACAGAAAGCAGCTGAGGCCAAACCATTGTATGTTTTCAAGAAGCAGTTAGATATAACACTTGGGGTGAAGGGGATTATAGGATATTGGGGGTGGGGAGGGGAGGTAACAGGCTACTGAATTGGATGATCAGCCATGATTGTAACGAATGATGAAGCAGGCTTGAAGGGCTGAATGGCCTCGTCCTGCTCCTACTTTCTACGTTTCCATGGATAGCTTCAAAATCACTCAAGTTCTGCATGGTTGGAGTCTGTGGATTAGGCCGGTGAAAATTCCTCTCCAATAAATAGCATCCATATAGAGTAAGCCATTTGGCCTTTTGAGCCTGCTCCACCATTTGGCTAAATCTGACTGTGATTTCTACGTGACTGTCCACCTATATATTCTGAAGCCCTTATCAATCAGGAGTCTATTGAACTCAGCCTTGGGCACACTTAATGACCCAGCAGCTCTTTGAGGAAGAGAATTCTGCCCCTTGATGACCCTCACAGAGAAAATCATTCTTCCCATCTCTGTCTTAAATGGGAGGCCACTTATCTTTAAACTGTGTCCTCTCGTTCTGGTCTCTCCCATAAGGGGAAGCACCTAATCAGCATTCACACTGTCAAATCCTCCTAGGATTTCATTTGTTTTAAAAGAACATAAGAACTAGGAGCAGGAGTAGACCACCTGCTCCCTCGAGCCTGCTCCGCCATTCAATGAGATCATGGCCGATCTTTTCGTGGACTCAACTCTACTTGCCCGCCTGCTCACCATAACCCTTAATTCCTTTACTGTTCAAAGATTTATCTATCCTTGCTTGAAAACACTCAAAGAAGTAGCCTCAAATGCTTCACTGGGCAGGGAATTCACAACCCTTTGTGTGGAGAAGTTTCTCCTCAATTCAGCCCCATATTTTGAGTTCATGCCCCCTAGTTCTAGTCTCACCTGCCTGTGGAACTTCCCTGCTTCTATCTTATCTATTCCCTTCATAATCTTATACGTTTCTATAAGATCTCCCCTCATTCTTTTGAATTCCAGTAAGTATAGCTTCAGTCTACTCAGATTCTTAACTCCAGAATCAACCTAGTGAATCTCCTCTACACCCCCTCCAGTGGCAGTATATCCTTTCTCAAGTGAGGAGACCAAAACTGTACACAGTAACTCCAGGTGTGGCCCCACCAGCATCTTATACAGCTGCAACGTAATCTCGCTTTAATAAGACCAGTTCTCATTCTCCCAAACTCGAATGAATACAGACCCAACATATCCTCACTGGATTATTCCTCCATCCCAGGAATCAGATTTGTAAGAGAATTATTAACAAGTGGAGAATAATGGGACCAGACCATTGTTCTAAGGCTGGACTTTTATTGGCCCATTCACTACAGGAATCGGAGCAGGTGAGAGACGAACCATAGAAAGATCTGTTCACCTTGGGTGGGATTTTGTGGTTTTGGGATGAGTAAAGCTGTAAGATTCTGCCCTAAAAACCAACAGGAACATGGTTTCTCTCAAAGGGCTGACTAAATTTCTAGAAAGCAGAGAAGTGAAACAGATTTTTGATAACATCTGATAAACATAACAATTATTTACAGGTAAAATGCAATTCTGTCTAACATAACAGTAAAATCACAGCTTCATTAACCACTTTTTCAATCCGTAGAAGGCAATTTCTGAAAGAACTTGAAGTATTGTAACTCCTTCCATATAAATACTTTCACAGGAAGTTAAGGAAATTTGGCATGTCCACTATACTCTCACCAATATATACAGATGCACTGTAGAAAATATTCTTTCTGGCCGTTTCACAGCTTGGTATGGGCTCCTGTTCTGTCCAAAACTGCAAGAAACTACAAACGGTTGGTGCACATAGCCCAGTCCATCACTCAAACCAACTACCCATCCACTGATTCTGTCTATACTTCCCATTGCCTCAGAAAAACAGCCTGCATAATCAGGGGTACATGCGTTCCAGGCATACTCTCTTCCATCTTCTCCTGTCAGGAAAAGGATACAAAAGTCTGAGAACACCTACCAACAGACTCAGGAACAGCTTCTTCCCTGCTGCCATCAGGCTTCTGAGTGTATCTGTCATATAGTAAGCTGACCTTTTTCTACACCCTATCTGTAACTACAACACTATATTCTCCTTTTCTTCTTTCCCATATACTCTATGAATGGTATGTTTTGTCTGTATAGCATACAAGAAACAACGCTTTTCACTCTATTTCAATACATTGACAATAATAAATCATATCAAATATTGTATTCTCCCTAAGTTAATGTTCAAGGACATAAACACATGATTAGGTTTTGCAGGTAGGGGCTATACTCTTCTGATGCCCCTGTACAAGACTCAATGTATGCACTGTAACCGGAATATTGATGCATTTATTAGAGCTCGGTCTGTTAATTGTAGCCCTGCTTCCAGTCTGGGAACTGTGGCCCTGACAGAATCAGCTTGGACGATGCAGACACTCGAACTGCCAAGGCCTGAACAGCACCATGTGTGCAAATCTTCCCTATAGGCCATTTGCAAAGTGCTCTTCTCCCATTATCCCCGACTGCTGCTCCCCCCCACCCCGACACCACCCCAACACCACCTCCCACCCCCGGACAGCTACAGAAATCGATTGTGCAGGGTGGCTGTTAGGTCAGAGAAATTGATAACCTTCACAAGCACCAGTCATGTTAGCTGGCCTGTGTCTGCTAGATAGTGCACTTTGTAAATTAAACTTCCAAAGGCAAATATATTGTAAGTAGCTGGTTATCTCTGTGGCACTGAAATTGAACAATGCTGGGATTATGGTGACAGAAATTACATTTTCTGTAATGGAGTTTAGTAATATCGCAAATCTCTCCTCTGGGCTTGCTCCCTCCCTTGTTGAGTGAGCAGGGTTTGGTAATGCAATCCATGTCAACATGGAAGCCCAATTTAATCACTAAAATGGATTATGGTTGTAATCACGGCTGTAAAATATTAATCTCCGGCACTTATTTGAAAGAACAAATATTTTTTATCTGGTAACTGGCAAAGCTCAGAACATTGGGAAGCAGTTCTGGCTATTTTCTGCTTTTTCACATCAAAGAGAGTAGAATTTCTGACTACAAACATCCATCTAAAATATTTAGACAATTAATTAGATACAGTTAGTTTTAATGGCTATTGAATTTCAATCCGCAGCAGAATGTCAGTGCTGCAACTATATGAAGTCTGATTTACAGTGTGCTGACATACAACAAATCATGCCTTGTTACAAGGTTTTATCGCATAGCTCTACGTTTTGAGCTCAGAGCGGTCGGTTTATCTATTGGAGACGATAGGAGAGAAATAGACCGTTTTTGAGGGCAGGTGGCACCCAACAGATTGAGTCACTGCGGACAGCACTAATGTGAACCTGAAGTTAATGCAATCTGAACAACTTATATGGTATCAAAGTTGGCATTGTCAAAAAGCACCTACCCCCACCCCCGCCAACCCCTCAGTACTGCAAATTTTTCTTTCAACGTACTTGCTTTTCCTCAGAACAGAATTGTGTTCTCCTTTAATCTTTCTCCAAAGTTAAGACAGATTCTGGGACAGCACAGTGACACAGTGGTTAGCGCTGCTGCCTCACTGCGCCAGGGATCCGGGTTCAATTCCAGCCTCGGTTCACTGTCTGTGTGGAATTTGCACATTCTCTTTGTGTCTGGGTGGGTTTCCTTTGGGTGCTCTGGTTTCCTCCCACACTCCAAAGATGTGTGGGTTAGGTTGATTGGCTATGATAAATTACCCCTTAGTGTCAGGGGGTTTAGCTAGAGTAAATGCACAGAGTTATGGGGAAAGGGTCTGGATGGGATTGTGGTCAGTGCAGACTCGATGGGCTGAATAATCTTCTTCTGCACTATATGATTCTATGATTTTATGAATAATTCATTCATTATCACCAAGACAATATCTATACTACTATCCTATATTCCCACTTTATCAACTCCATCCACAAGTAGTGTCAGGATAACTCAGAAGGCAAGATTCTAGTCAGATTCTGAATGTGTTAAGGTTAAGTTGGCATGTAACCACCTAGAGGACATAACTTCACACGCTTCCTTTGCCCTGACCCTTAGCTCGGTTCAAACTAGCTTTAGAAATTCAGAGTTAGACCTCCTAGTCACTCGATACAGGGAGTGAAGCATTGTTTTTCCTTGAAATAGAGGAGACTGAAAAGAAACATGTGAATGGGTAAACTAGTTCTATGAGTGGCATGGTGGCACAGTAGTTAACATTGCTACCTCACAGTGCTTGGGACCCCGGTTCAATTCCAGCCTCAGGCCACTATCTGTTTTGCACATTCTTCCCTTGTCTGCATGGGTTTCCTCTGGGTGCTCCAGTTTCCTCCCACAGTCCAACGATCTGTGGGTTAGGTTGATTGGCTATACGAAATTAACCCTAGTGTCAGGAGGATTAGCAGGATAAAGGTGGGGTTATGGGAATAGGGCCTGTGTGGGATTGTGGTCGGTGTAGACCCAATGGATGAAATGGCCTCTTTCTGCACTGTATTTTATGATTCTATGCTGGTCAAATTTGCACAAGCATTAAAACCGTAATCATTACAGTGCAGTTGTGCTTTCACGTGTGTGGCATTTCTCCCTCCGGACTGGCAGGCATTGACTCCAAGCTACATCTAACCCAGTCTAGCCTGGCTTGCCGTGTTCCATAATCTAGTGTAATTACAACTTTGGAACCTAAAGGGGCTAGTGCAGAATAGCCCATTCACTGCATCCAACACAGCACTGTGTTGTGTAGAGTTCTACACAAGCTAGAGGCAATCTGATGTTGCTGACTTCCTACGCTAATAATTTTGGGATGACTAATCTGTAATTTCTAGGTTCCTTTCTATTCTTCGTGTCAAAACATATTCCTTTCTTAATGTCTCACATCAGTCATTTTTCTGGCATTTCAGGTTGAAACTCACTGCCAAATTCTGGGCACTGCTTTGGGAATTGATGCAAGATTACCCAACTGACGTCGGTTTGGAAACATTAAAGAGAAGTGTGAATGGCGGTGTTCCAAACGAGGAAGAGCAGTATCCTAATTCCTACTAATCCCTTGTTCCTGCTAAGCGCAACTTATTTAATATACTTATCATTCTATTTGCCCTTTGCGAACCTTAACATCAATAACCTGGAATACTGGTAAGATGAAGTAATAGAGCGCACAAAGAGAGAGGCCATTCAGCCCCTTGCGCCTGTGCTAGTTTTTTGGAAGCGGTTTCCAATTAATCCCATTCCACTCTTCTTTCTACACATTTTCCCCTTCAGCCATTTATCCAATTTCCTTTTGAATGTTGCTATTGAAACCCCTCAGGCTGGCTTGATGGCACAGAGGTTAGCACTGCTGATTCACAGTACCAGGGATCCAGTTTCAATTCCTGGCTTGGGTCATTGTCTGTGTGGAGTCTACATGTTCTCCCCATGTCTGCATGCGTTTCCTCTGAGTGTTCTGGTTTCCTCCCATGGTCCAAAGATGGATTGTCCGCTGCTAAATTCTCCCTCAATGTACCGAATAGGCACTGGAATGTGGCGAATAGGGCATTCTCACAGTCACTTCATTGCAGTGTTAATGTGAGCCTACTTGAGACACTAATAAATAAACTTTGCCTGTCAAGAAGTGCCTTACACATCACAATGACCCAAACAATTCTCATTTCACCTCCAGTTTTTTTGCCAAACATCTGAAATCTGTGTGCTCTGATTACCAACTCTCCCTGTTACCTTATCCAAATCCTCCATAATAAATAGTTAACAAACAATTTAATTTAGTCAGAATTACATTACAATCTCATTAATATTATACAGAGTGTTTGCTTTGTTTTTTCATTCACTTGTGACTGAGTTTAAGTGCTAAACATTCTCTGTTTCCTCATCCTTATGATACTGAATGTGGGAACAAGAGTGTGAGAAGAACATGGGCGGGGGGAGCATAGTGATAAATAGAAGAGGTGCAAGAACTGGTGGGCAAGGAACAGAGGATTGAGGAGAAAGAGAAAGAGATGGCAGAAAGGAAGAGATGAAGGAGATCAATAGGAAAGAGAAATAGATCTGAACACCTCTATCAAGTGTCTGCTTCATTTTCCATTGTTGTCTCGAGGCTGGCTGAAAAAGGTTTATTCCAATTTCTTGTTGCAACCGTAAGGGATCAAAATAGTTTGGGCCCAATTTTAACCAAGCTCACTCACTGGGAAGGGAATATGGGATCAAGTCAAACGTTGATATTACAACTTGTCCAATTGAGGTGATTTTACCCCCTTCCCCAACCAGTTAGGAAGCTGTTGAGATTGGACCCAAAGTTATTTTTTTACACCCCACCTGACTGAACTCTCTACGAAAGTCAACAAATAATATTGGGGCAGGTGCAAAACCAAACATTCCACCCAATTCTTTAAGATAGAAACAGATAGGTCCAGGGAATCAAGGATTATGAGGAGAAGGCAGGAGAGTGGGGATGAGAATCATATCAGCCATAATTGAATGGCGGAGCAAACTCAATGGGCTAAATGGCCTAATTCTGCTCCTGTATATTATGGTCTTATACTCTGTGCACGCGTTAGGATATAATCATCCCCTCTGAGTCCACAATTCGTCATTTAATTGGAACAAAGATTAATTAACAGATGTGGTGGAAATGGAATTAATGGCAAGGTTGGTTTTTACACTATAAAACATTCCGCCACTTCTATCCAATATAAGTTAATTAAACGGCTGCAACAGTGTGACGGCCAGTTTAGACCTTGTTAAACCGACACTTAAAATGTGACACTTAAACACTCCAAGTTTAAAGAACCCATCACACTTTATTTTCTCTCAGGCCCAGTGCTGAAGAGTGGAGAAGGAGCTATTTGTAATATCCTTTTCTCTTGGTTATATTTTTGACTACATATTTCTGTTCCTAGGCAGAATGTTGATGACATCATTTAGGAATGGGCCAGGAGTGTCCGGGAGCTTGAATTAACACACAGTTGAAATGACACGAGACACTGAAGCACCCTGGGTTAATGACAGTATCCACTGAAGATAATTCCGTTTCCTCACACACATCAAGCTTAACGCCAGAGACTGCTCCAAGCTATTTCCCTGATGACGCCTTTGCCAATCAGTGTTTAAACAGAATGATAATATCTGGACAGTAATTCTATTGACCGAACAGAAAAAACAAGTTCAGAACGTGACCATTTTCCAAGGTGGCGGGGAGGGCCCTCAGCCTAATTATTTCCTTATAGATGTCTTTGTTGAAATCTAATTAAATTTACCTTACGTACACATATTCGGAGGACAATAAAATCAAAGCAGTCACTGGATTATCTATAGGGAATACTTTTTCTCCCCAGCTAATCCAAAGGGGAGCTCCATCGGCAGCAAGGTGTGTTGTCTTCTTGCAGCTCATTAGCTGTAATTAGCCAGAGGCTTCAGTGTTGTCTGTACGTAAACACAATCAAACTACCTACCAGTTGTTCACTTGTAAAATTGTAAGCCCTGTGTCTTGAGCCAGTTGCTTCTTCTGTTCTTCTGATGGATAAGGGTGCTGAAAGATGGCAAACCAAAGAGGCACAAGTGAGGACGAGGCAATCAACGAAAAGAACTTATAAAGGCAACTGCGAAAATGCAATAAGTTGGAATATGTTCATTAATTAACGCAAGTAAGCTGAGGTACCGTAGTCTCCTAAGCATTAGTGGGATCTAAAATCATCTAATTAATGGCAGCAAATGGGAAGCCAATTATAAAGTTAACTGAAGTGTGGAAACAGCTACATTAATTAAGATGCTGGCTGTACCTGCTCACTCAAGTTTATTAGAGAACGAGACAGGCAATTTCGCAGAAGACCATAAAAATTAATTAGTATATGCTTCCCATTTATCCTTCGGGTGTGTGATATTATAAAATTCTAATTTTTGTTAAACAACCACCCAAACTTTCCTGGGAATCTCAAGTACATTCACTGGAATTTTTCTGACGACACCAAGTCAAAAGTCTTCAAATAATAATAGATTTGGCCCCATCATCACATAATAAAACCAGAGCAGATGACCAGAAACGGAACTGGACCCAGCCAGTTCAACACTGTGGTTACAAGAGCAGGTCAGAGGCTGGGAATTCAGTGGTGAGTAATTCACCTCCTGACTCCCCAAAGCCTGTCCATCATCTACAAGTAAGAAGTCACAACGCCAGGTTAGAGTTCAATGAGTTCATTTGGAATCACGAGCTTTCAGAACACTGCTCCTTCATTAGGATATTATTAAACTAGAAAGAGTGCAGAAAGGATTTACTAGGATGCTGCCAGGACTTGATGGTTTGAGTTGTAAGGGGAGGTTAGATAGACTGGGATTTTTTTCTCTGGGGCATAGGAGGCTAAGGGCTGATCTTATAGAGGTCTTTGAAATAATGAGGGACACAGATCAGTTAGATAGTCAATATCTTTTCCCAAAGGTAGGGAAGTCTAAAACTAGAGGGCATAGGTTTAAGGTGAGAAGGGAGAGATACAAAAGTGTCCAGAGAGGTAATTTTTTCATACAGAGGGTGGTGAGTTGTCTGGAACAAGATGCCAGAGGTAGTAGTAGAGTCTTTTAAAAAGCATTTATATAGTTACATGGATAAGATGGGTATAGAGGAATATAAGGCAAATGGGAGCAATTGGGATTAACTTAGGAATTTTAAAAAAAGGGTGGCATGGCTAAGTTGGGCCGACGGGCCTGTTGCCATGCTGTAAACCTCTATGACTCTATGAAATGCATGGGAACATCACCACCTGCAAGTTCCCCTCCAAACCACACACCATCCTGACATGGAAATATGTATGATGTGGAGATGCCGGTGTTGGACTGGGGTAAACACAGTAAAAAATCTCACAGAACCAAGTTAAAATCCAACAAGTTTATTTGATAGTAAACCCACTAGCTTTCGGGGTTTGCCCCTTGGAAATATGTAGCCGTTCACTCACTGTCGCGAGGTCAACATCCTGTAGTTCCCTCTCTAACAGCACTATTTACACCACAGGGACTGCAGCAGTTCAAAAAGGCAACTCACCGTTCACTTTCTTAAGGGCAATTAGGGATGGGCAATAAGTGCTGGACTTGTCAACAATGCTCACATTCTCTGAACCATTAACAAATTAGTTTTGAATGCAGCTTAATGCAATACTGACCATCGTTAGAATGCCAGTTGGAATCATAGAATCCCTACAGTGCAGAAGGAGACCATTGGTCCAAGAGTCTGCACCGACCATAATCCCAGCTACACCTTATCCCCATAACCCCATGCATTTACCCTAGTTAGTCTTCCCTGACACTAAGGGGCAATTTAGCATGGCCAATCCAGCTAACTCACACATCTTCGGCCTGTGGGAGGAAACCGGAGCACCCGAAGACCCACGCACAGATGGGGGAACATGCAAACTCCATGTCCGAAAGACATGCCGGTTAGGTACACTGGCTGTGCTAAATTTTCCCTCGGTGTACCTGAGCAGGCGCCAGAATGTGGCGATTAGGGGATTTTCACAGTAACTTCATTGCAGTGTTAACGTAAGCCTACTTGGGGCACTAATAAATAATTAATTAAATTAAGTTCTCAGTTCACTAAAACAAACATTCAAAAAAAGCATTCCTGCTGTGCATTTCTTATTTTGGTTTGAATAATTGATGTGATCTTTTTCATAGTTTCTCGAATCGGAGAACACAGCATAGCTGCACCTCCAGCCCCAGAATAGTAGATGCAGAAATTATTGTATACCCTCAGACACAAGTAATACCGTCAGCTGCACATCATGGGCAGTGAGTTCACCAAGACGGTGTCCTGGGGTGTACGTATTAGGACTTACTTCAATCTCTGCTCCCAGCCTGATTAATTTTTAATGTCTTTGAGAATGCGAGCATAAAGCCCATACTCTCACTCATTAGAAAAAAATCTGCTTAATGAGCTACCAGGGAACTATTCAAACACAGCTTTGCATTGGGCTCAAGTTATACTGCAGCCTGCGCACAAGGAAGTTAGGCACCATTCCTATCCCTGCATCAAACCTGCATAGATATTGAATGGAAATTTGCATGCGCCAACAGCTTTAAGAGATAATGGCTGGAACTTCACCATGTTGCCCGCCACAGAATCAGTGCAGGCGGGAATCCAAAAACAAAAATCTCCATTGACCTCGGGCAGGAATTTCTGATCTGCCCAAATGAAGCTCTAATGTGTGCAATGTTCGCAATCATGAGATTACCATGAGTGAATCATCTTGCGAAAGATTCACTACTTAACATTCCCTTCAGTTACATGCAAATATCACAAGGATACAAATGTTGTACCTGTGGCAGTTGCTAGATTTAGAAGCTGGCTTCTCTTCCACATTCTACCTTCTATGAACTTGAGGTCAACTAAAACTTTGCAGCCCTGTGTCCTAACTCTCACTCATCACGTCCTCCCTTGCTGAAATCCGCCGGCTCCCGGTCAGGAAAAGCATCAAATTTAAAATTATCATCCCTGTTTGCAGATCTCCTTATGGCTTTGGCCCCTCCCTATCTCCACCAGCCCCCCAGCTCTCCAAGATTTTTGCTCTCCTCTAATTCTGCTCTCTTCAGCTTCTGCAATTTTAATCACTCCATCATTGGTGGCTGTGCCAGAGCTCTGGAATTCCCTTCCCTAAACCTCTCGCCTTCTCCTTCACCAAGTTTGTCTTAACATCTCCTAATGTGGCTGTGTGGCAAATTTGGAATCAGAACACTCTTAAAGGATTGTGAATCTTTGGAACTCTCTTTCCCTCAAGGCAGTGGAAGCAAAGTCTTTAAATGATGTTTAAGGTGGAGCTGGATAGATTCTCGATTAACAAGTAGGGAGACAGGGCAAAAGGTTGCTGGGGGTAGGTGGAAGGTTACAATCAGATCAGCCATGACCATAGTGAATAGCAGAGCAGGCTCAAGGGGCTGAGTAGCCTGTTCTTAATTTGTATCTTTGTATATTCAAACTGGGGAGCTGATGGTCTACTGGTGTTACCACTATCCAGAAACTCAGCTAATATTCTGGGGACCTGGGTTCAAATCCCAGCATGGAGCTGGTGGAATTTAAATTCAATAAAAATATCTGGAATTGAGAATCTACTGATGACCATGAAACTACTGTTGATTGTCAGGAAACCCATTTGGTTCACTAATGCTCCTTAGAGAAGGAAATCTGCCATCCTTACCATGTTTGGCTGACATATCATAGAATACCTATAGTGCAGAAAGAAGCCATTTGGCTCATTGAGTCTACACCGACTACAAACCCACTCAAGCCCTCTCTAGATATTTACCCATTAATCCCTCTAACCTACGCATCTGAGGACACTAAGGGGCAACTTTAGCATGGCTAATCAACCTAATCCGCACAGCTTTGGACTGTGGGAGGAAACCCACGCGGACACGAGGAGAACGTGCAAACCCCACGCAGGCAGTGACCCATGCTGGGAATCAAACCCAGGACACTGGAACTGTAAAGCAGCAGTGCCAACCACTGTGCTACCAAATCACAAAGAACAAAACAGCACAGGAAACAGGCCCTTCAGCCCAATGCCGCCCTTGACTCCAGAGCCACAGCAATGTGCTTGTCTCTCAATAGTCTTTGAGTACCTGGCATGGGCAATAAATGCTGGCCAGCCAGCAATACCCATGTCGCACGAATGAATCAAAAATACATGTGTTTGTTGTTAATGCCAGGTAGATTAGTGAATTCTTTACACTTCACCCATCTGAACTGCTTGCTCAGCTACAGAATATCGGAAATCCAAAGTCTGGAAAGACCAATTGTTTGGAACTTTTTTGTTTGATTAGATCCACCAACGTACCATTTGGTGGTGCAATAAGTTGAGAAAGCATAGACTGAATTGCCACAGCGACTGTTGAACAGGAAAAGACAGCACGAGGTTACATAAATACCCGATTTCCCTCTCTATCTCGGACTCCTTCTGTGGATCCCTTTCTCTCTCTTTATCTCTCTCGTTCTGTCAATCCATTTCTCCATATCTCTGTTTCAGTTTGTCTTTCACCCTTGTTCTCCATTTATCAGTCTATTTCCCCTCTCTCTCCCGCTTTTGATTTCTCTCTGTGGCTGTTTATACGTCTCTCCCTTTCTCTCCTCCTTCCCCTCCTTTTGCAATAGTGTTCCTGATCGGGACCCAGGCATTCTCAGAATGCAGTTTGCTTTTTTTTAAAAAAGAACCTCGCCAAGACAGATGAGAAAACATAGGAAAAATGTAATCGTGATAAGCTGACAATATCGGAAAAGATGGAAACCATAAAGAAATGGGATAAAGGTGCTTCCGTGAAAAGATTGTGTGAGATGTATAAAGTAGGTGTCTCAGTGATTTCTGGCATCAAGCAGCAGCTTGTAAACATGAGAGACACTATTCGGAAAAGGAAGACAATGTTTTATGACTCTTTTATATTCCAGATAACTATTTTTCTCTCCAGTGTTCATATTTGTGGTCAGGCATTCTTACGTCACCCTATAATCTAAAATATTCCAAAATCCAGAAATGACTTGGTCCCAAGCATCCTGGCTTGGGGAGGTTACAGGATAAATTTTGTCTCATTTGGGAGGGTTAACTCGACAATACTAAAGCAAATCCTGGTGGTTAAAGGCCAGTCAATGGTGTTAGCACTGAATGAGACAATTTAAAGTGATGAGATTCACACAGAGGACTGGAATAACACAAATTTACAGTCTTGGATAGTTTTCTTTTTGCCATCCCACAGACTTGAGCCCACAACTAAAGATGACACTTCAGTATAGGAGCGAGATAGGATACTGTATACTGGGGTGCCAGCGTAATGGCGCCTTCTATAACTCTGCAGTCGGCTTCCCAGAGAGATTAGGCTCTACCCCCTTCTCCTTTGGGTCAAAATCATATCTGGGCTCCTTTTTTCCTAATTGCCATACAATTGCATCTGGGAGCTCACCCAAAAATAAAATTGGAGCGATTCTCTTCCATTTTCCCATTCATTTGGCACTTAGAATTTCCTTCGGAAGATTGCCCTTTCAGAATTTGCTTAGTGTCTCTGCCATTTTCTTATTCCCCATTATAATCCCCCCCATCTCTGCCTATCAGGAACAAATGTTTCCTTTTGTTAATCTCTTTCTTTTCACATAACTATACAAGCTTTCACAGTTTTGTTGGTGTTGCTTGCTGGTTTGGTCTCGAAGAATTCTCTTTCCTCTTCAACTTCTTTGCTTATGCTTTGTTAAATTCTAGAATGTTTCAGCTCCCCACCACCAAACCCTCTCCACCCCTGTCTGTTTTCTCAGAAGAAATGCTTCAAAATGCAGCTAATGAAGCAACAAAGCTTACTCCAAATTATAAATCAAAGAAAGGGTTTAATAAAAAAAAAATCCAAACTTGGGGCCTTGCCCTGGGCACTCCAAGCTTCCCACAATTCTACATACTCCCTTATTTATAGTGAGTCAGCTGACCATTACATCACTCTGATTCCATGGTTAACTGGGTCAGCTGATCCTTACATCTTGTTCCCATTGGTCACGTTATGTCCAATACAAATTTATTACTGATTACATTCTAATACTATTAACACAGTAAAACAATCCTTCCTTTGTGACACCGTAGCCCACGTCACAATCAGCCAGACACCTCAGCCCCAACACACCTTTCCTCAGAGCAAGAGTTACACCATTTGCTTCCTTTCATCTCACTGTCCAAAGCCCCAAACATTGAGAATCCCTACAATGTAGAAGGAGGCCATTCAGCCCACTGAGTCTGCATCCTCTCTCTGACACAGCATCTTACCTAAGCCCAAACCTGCTACCATCCTATCCCCATAACCCCATTAATCCGCCTAACCTGCACATCTTGGGATATCAAGGGGCAATTTAACATGACTAATCCACCTACCTTCCAGGTAGAACAGTCACAGCTTTGTACTTTTTTCAATTACATCGACTGTATTCGCTACTCACAATCCGGTTTCCCTATATTGGGAGAGCCAAACTCCAACTGGGTGACTGCTTTACAGAATCCCTTCTCCGAGGATCTGTTTTTTTGCCACGTGCCAATCTGAATCTTGCTCGTGATCGTTTTTGCTTTCAGACACTCTTGACCATTATTCTGCCATTTACACTCATTTTGAACACATGATTTGGGTGGGATTTCCCAAAGGGGCACAATCAATCCAACTAACCTGCACATGTTTGGAGAGTGAGAGGAAGTCAGGGGAAACCCATGTAGAAGGACACGCAAACTCCACATGGACAGTGACCAAGACTGGAATCGAACCCAGGTCCCTGGTGCTGCAAAGCAGCAATGCTAATCACTGTGCCACCCATAGTACAGTTTCAAAGTACTTCATTAGCTGTGAAGCATTTTAGGTTGCTTTGAGAATGGCACTAAATAAAATTTAACTTAAGTTATGATGCATCCTTGGAACGGCACGATGGCACAATGGTTAGCACTTCTGACTCACAACGCCAGAGATTTGGGTTCGATTCCTGTCTTGGGTCACTGTCTGTGTGGAGTCTGCACACTCTCCCTGTGTCTCTGTGGGTTTTCTTCCACAGTGTGAAAGACATGCTGGTTAGGTGGATTAGCTGCGCTAAATGGTCCCTCGAACAGCCACTGGAGTATGGCAACTAGGGGATTTTCACAGTAACTTCATTGCAGTGTTAATGTAAGTCTACTTATGACACTAATAAATAAACTTTAACTTTACCTTTAAGTCCAGATTGACCATGAAACTACCATCGATTGTCATAAAAACCCATCTGGTTCACTAATGTCCTTCAGGGAAGGAAATCTGCCATCCTTACCCTGATCTGGGCTACCTGTGATTCCAGAGCCACAGGAATGTAGTTGACCCTTAATTGATTTGATTTGATTTTACTTATTATTGTCACATGTATTAACATAAAGTATTATTTTTTGTGTGCTATACAGACAAAATATAGAGAAGGCAATGAGAAAGTACAGAATGTAGTGTTACAGTCATAGCTCGGGTGTAGAGAAAGATTAACTTAATGTGAGGTAAGTCCATTCAAAAGTCTGACAGCAGCAGGGAAAAAGCTGTTCTTGAGTCGGTTGACCTCAGGCTTTTGTATCTTTTTCTTGACTGAAGCGGGTGGAAGGGAGAATGTCCGGGGTGCGTAGGGTCCTTAATTATGCTGGCTGCTTTGCTGAGGCAGTGGGAAGTATAGACAGAGTCAGTGGATGGGAGGCTGGTTTGCATGATGGATTGCCCTCTGAAATGGCTGAGTGAGACACTCAGTTCAAGGACAACTGGGGATGGACAACAAATGTTGATCAATCAGCAATGCCCATATCCCATGAAAGAATAAAAAAAAACTCTTTGACATATCATGCCTCAGATAGAGAATGCAATGTTAATCATTTCCTCTTCTAATATAGAAATCAAACAATAACTCTATCCAATCACATCTCTTCATCACCAAGTTCTGAAAGACAGAATTACAATGAAAATCTGGAGTACTTTCTGAAGCTTTCTAGTTTCTTGAGTAAATGGTTAGATACAACAATTAATTCCAGTGCACTGTTTTTTCACATTTCCATTACCTCATGTAGCTACAGATTGCAGGATTTGGAGAGTTTCCTGTTTCTTGTAAAAATAACATTGTGTTTATTGTAACTTTATCAAGGTCTTTTCCAAGTGTATAACATACAGCATTTTTATATATCCCAAAGATTCCCTTTATAATCATTCTGTGCTATGATCTAACACAGCTAGACAATGCGATGATCTTCTGAGTTCAAGAAAACCTTGCATTTTATGTTTTTCTACAATTGTTGTTAAAGAATTCCAGATCAACACAGTAAAACCATTTTATTGTGCCAACTGGCAAACTGAGTCTTCATTAAACGGCTAAGCAGTCACCCCTTGCTGTGTTAGCAGAATCTGCCCTGTGGTCCAACACTGTAAAACCTATTACACAGCGAATATTATCACCACAATGGCAGCATTAAAATTAAACTCAGCATTGTGCCCATCTTGAACCGGTGCCTTAACAGCACCAGCAATTTGACTTTACTGATTACTGTCGCATCTTTTGTAGCTCTCAAGGATGATTCAGAAGTAAAGCTTTAAACTTTATTTATTAGTGTCACAAGTAAGCTCATGTTAACACTGCAAAGAAGTTACTGTCAAAATTGCCTAGCGTCACACTCCAACCCTTGTACAATGCGCCCTAACTGCACATCTTTCAAACTATGGGAAGAAACCGGAACATCCTGAGAAAACCCATGCAGACATGGGGAGAACATGCAAACTCCACACAGACAGTGACCCAAGCCAGGAATCGAATGCGGGCACCATAAGGCAGTAATGTTAACCATTTTGGTGCCCCTGCAGGTCATAGAATCATTATAGAATCCTTATATTGCAGAAGGAGGCCATTCAGCACATCAAGTCTATATTGACAATAATCCCACCCAGGCCCTATCCCCATAACCCCACATATTTACCCCGCTAATTCCTCTAACAAATACATCCTGGGATACTAATGGGCAATTTAACATGGCCAATCAACCTAATCCATACAACTTTGAACTGTGGGAGAAAACCGGAGTTTGGAGGAAACCCATGCAGACATGGGGAGAACGTGCAAACTCCACACAGACAGTGACCCAAGCTGGGAATTGAACCTGGGTCTCTGCAGCTGTGAGGCAGCAGTGCTAACCACTGTGCCTCTCTACAGGTAACCACTGTATCTCAAAACAATATGACACAAATCTTTGAAGTCCCAAAAAGGTGATGTTATTCCAGGAGATATGTTGGAATGTCTTTCAGGAAAATGAGAGCTTTGTTATAAAAAATCAAATAGCATGTTTTGCAAAAAATGTCCCAAGTACGGAGATGGATGGCTAATAGATGGACAGTTAAGATGCAGACCCTTTCAATAGAGCTCTGAAAAAAATTGACAGGGCAAATGAGAAATAGTCCTCCACCCAAAATCTGTCTTATTGTCTGTTCCAAGATCAAATTCTCTGCCCTTCATTTTCAAAAATAGACAAAACCTCCTTGTTTAATATTTAATCATTGTCCCCAAATCTGTTACTCTTCATGTGATTTGGTTTTTAGATAATCACTGTGAACCGAGTCTAATATGATGTGCTAAATCTTAATTGATACACTGCCTCCAGCTATCGGGCTTCAAGAACTGTGTCTCTGGTCTGAAATGGAAAGTATTTGGTGGTTCTTTTTAAAAAGGCAGGATTGGTCGAACGTTAGAATAACATGCCCACGCTAAAAATAACAACAAAATACAGAAAGACATCAATATGTGCAACTTCAAGCTCTCGACATCAGCTGATTCCTTGCTTAATGCCGTGCCTGTTGCCTGCCAGTATGCCTTAGAAAGAAATAATAATTGCTCTAATCACATGAAAACCATGACTTCACACAGTTACCCCACCCACCTAAAGCAAAATAACAAGGGGAAAGGGAATACACCATTTCTGAAAAATAAACCGACGCGGTACTAAAAGAATTCTGAGGGCGAAACTCTTGTCAAATTAGAAGCACTGAATGACTTACTGTCCTTGATAGAAACCCATGACTTTGCACTGAACCAACTTGCCATGGGCCAGGCTACTATACAAACATTCCAGTTCATGTTGCCTTCCCACCCACAAGCAGAGCAAATCCTGTCCCATGCACCCAGGCAGACATCGCATCATCGTCCGGAGATAAGCAACAGGACACATTTCAAAGCTGCCAGCACTGCCAAGACAACAGAGAGTTTGTTCCGAAGGCAGATATCTCTTTAAACTCCCGCACTGTGGATCCAATCCAGTGGCTGAACTTTGCACTTGGTGCTTTATCCCCCTCGCTCTTCTCACAGGCCTCAAGTATGCAACTCTCACTAGCTAAATATTTGACGAAAGATATTTGCAGTCAAATATACTTGAATCAGCAGAGCCATCTCACACGGTCCAGGTGTATTTTGCATGGTATGCTGTGCGATGATTCGGATGTCTAATTTGCCACGCACGTCTGTTTCCAAACACTATCCCTTAAAAACGTAATTATTTGCAAACAATCAACGCAAATGGGAATTTGACAAAGGATATGCCATAGGCCGCGGGGAGTGCTGCAGCGCATTAGGAGTGCAAACAAAATTAACTTCAGATCTTACAATACAAATGAATGACTAGGGCAATGTGAAGATGGTATCATAATGTTGTGGGCCTGTGGGGAGTGCTTTCTCATTTAGACCATAAGACCATAGGAGCAGAATCAGGCCACTCGGCCCATCAAATCTGCTCTGCCATTTAATCACGGCTGACATTTTTCTCGTTCCCATTCTCCTGCCTTTTCCCCATAACCCATGACCCTCTTATTAATCAAGAACCTATCATTGTCTTGAAGACACTCAGTGACCCAGCCTCCACAGCCTTCTGCAGCAAAGAATTCCATAGATTCCCCACTCTCTGGCTGAAGACATTCCTCCTCATCTCAGTTTTAAAGGATCGTCCCTTCAGTTTTTCCTAGCCCTCTGGTTCTTGTTTTTCCTACAAATGGAAACATCCTCTCCACATCCACTCTATCCAGGCCTCGCAATATCCTGTAAATTTCCATAAGATTCCTTCCCCCTTATCCTTCTAAACTGCAATGAGTCCAGATCCAGAGTCTTCAACCGTTTGATGTGCTTTAATATCTCGAGGTCCAGTAGAGAGCTATCAGGCAGCGAGTACAGAGGGAAGTTGCCCCCTTTTCAGAATCTGCCAACACATAACATGTGCATCTCAATTAAACTGGCCAATTTGATAGCCTGGTTGGGTGTAGGAGCAAGAGTAAGGAATGTAATAAATTACATCCAATTTTACTTTGGTCTCATAAGGCAGAATGCTGGGCGCAAGCTTCCAGCTCTTCGCACCAGCAGAATCTCTTGGACCTACAGATGGCACAACCCCGGCACATGGTTCCTGGCAGTATGGGGTGGAATCAATGGGAATCCTATTGACAGTAGCGTGACCAGAAGACCAGCAATGCACCACCTCCTGTTACTGAGAAAAATGCCGCGGGGAGACCAAGAGGATGCCACTAAGTGTGTTTTCTGGACCTCATGATTTCCATAAACAAGCCATTAAAATTTAACTTGCTGTGGGCAATAAAAGCCTCCGCAGACTGAACACATCAAGTTGGTCTGACAGCCCTCTTAAAAAAACTCGAGCCAAGACACGACCAACACTCATGGATCAATTGGGAGTGAAGCTTAACTTGCAATTTGGGATTCATGTCCTTTAGGCAGCAACCAACAATGACCACTGACAGTTCATAACTAGATTCCGAGACAAAAGGCATGAATTCATGACTTCACGGCAGCTAGCTGATAGAATAATCGATACCATACAATACAAAATGGGCGCAAGTACAAAACTCCGCTAATATGTTGACTGAGTCCACAGGATTCATCCACATTGACTGATCCCACAGCTGTGGATTTACAATTTGGCAGGAAAGTGTGGACTACCTTTGTCAGTTATCATAGAATTATACAGTGCACAAGGAGACTATTCAGCCCATCGAGTCTGCACCGACCACAATTTCACCCTGTTCCCATAATCACACGCATTTATCTAGTCTCTCTGACGCTAAGGGGCAATTTAGCATGGCCTATTCCTCCAACCCATATATCTTTCAGACTGTGGGAGGAAACCAGAGGATCTGGAGGAAACCCACGCAGACATGGGAAGAATGTGCAAACTCCACACAGACAGTGACCCAAGCTGGGGATTGAACCGGGGTTCCTGGCGTTGTGAGAGAGCAGTGCTAACCACTATGCCAGCCCTATTATTCATCGGTGCACCCAGGACTGTGTGATGCTCTACTCAAAAAACAGAGGAAGATGAAAGATGTCCACCACTGACACGTGGGTAACAAATGATCTAACCTGAACATCGGGCAGAACAGCTGACTGATGGCACCAGGAATCCAGCAGAAATCATCGACGAAGACCCAGGATTGAATCAAGTGTAAACACCACAATACCATCAACCAGAGAAACTGGGAACAGAACATGGTCCAAGACACAACAAAAACAACCCCTTACCAGCTGGAAGCATGTAGCAAACTCCAGCAAAGGTGAAGATGGACTGATAAGCAAAATGCCAACACATTTCTGACACTTGTAAGTGTATTACTTTGTGTTAAGGTACAATGTTATCCTGCTTTGTCCATGTATTTGATTCTTTAAAGGTAAACTTTTGGCTTAGAAAGAAAGGGGGATGTTGTGATATGATAAGATGCTCCTTTAAGGGAGCATTTCTTAAGCTGCTGTTTGTCATTACACCACAACAGGATGTGATATATTAGTCATTTTATTTATAATCAGGTCTGCAAGCAGCAGGGTAAAGATCAGATGTATACCATACGTAACATTTTCTCAATATAATCTTCCCTTCCAATAAAGGACCCACATTCATGTTTCGCTAACCATTGGATGTGATTGATATGTTTACAACGAAGACAAGAAGAATATAACATGGTGCAAAGTTGCATTTTAAACTTGCCAAGGCAGTTTGTTACACCTCTGATGAATATTAAAAGGGTAAGGAACATGTTTAGCATCATGAGAAGATAGATGTGCACCCTCACTCTAACATTAAACACTTGTCACTTTAGGACTAAAGAGCTTTATATTTGAGACATGCAAAGCCAACTGTCAGAGAAAACTCTCTTTGGAGTGGTGTGTTCTGTAACAAAGATCTATCACTCTCCAGTGAGATAAGCAACAATTTTCATAAAGAATTCTGATTTGTAGTATTGTTCTTTATACTATTTAACTGGGCAGTACGGTGGCACAATGGTTAGCGCTGTTCCTTCACAGCACCAGGGACCTGGGTTCAACTCCCAGCTTGAGTCACTCTCTGTACAGAGTCTGCACGTTCTTCCTGTGTCTGCATGGGTTTCCTCTGGTTGCTTCAGTTTCCTCCCACAGTCCGAAAGGCGTGCTGGTTAGATGCATCGACCATGCTAAATACTCTCTCAACGTACCCGAACAAGCACAGGAGTGTAGCCACTTTGGAATTTTCACAGCAACTTCACTGCAGTGCTAATGTAAGCCTACTTGTGATACTAATAAACTAACTTTAAACTTTAAATTCTGAGTGGAGAGATTCTATAAGGCAGGAAACATCTTCACTCCATGGTGGACGATGAAATTTATAATGTTCAAACTAATATTGGGGACAGGGTTAGGGGATTTTCCATTTGCACTGAGCATGGCAGAATCCAAAGACTAAAGGTCTATAGTCCCCCCAAATTAATCAAGTGTTTTGTTTTGAATTGCTCAAAGGATTGATAGTAAATAAAGGTGTGTAGATTTGATGAGCTGAATAGCCTTCTGTAGAGATTCTATGATTCTATCTTCTCCTCTTTTAACTTTGTTCTTATGGAGTTTTTCTCACTGCATCCTGTTGATTTTGAAGGACTCTGGGAGATCTGTTGAAAACAAACATTTGCTCCCCAATGGGAATCCAATTTGTGAAGTTGGCCTTCATTTCATTGACAGTTTTAAAAAAAACCTCCACTGAACCATTTCATATAAACTGCAATGAGAAAAGAATAGTTTTCTTATAAGCAAGGATTAAAATAATACATTCATGTTGGTATTTCACTGAGGGGCCAGACGTGTCTGAATTGATCTCACTTTTCTTTTTTATAATTCTCCTGTGCAGTTTGTATTTGAGCTCTTGTGTATTTTGTTCATTTTTCCAGCTACAGTTTGTGTTTCGGTTTGAAGAGGGGAGGTTTATTCAGGGCGATTAAAGAAATATCTCACTCATAAATATTCTCAACGATGGCCAATCCTGGTTGCAGATTAAACATCAAATGAACAATGTTCGAACTCCCTCCACTGACAAACTTCATTCATAAAATCCCTATGGTGCAGAACAAGCCATTCAGCCCATCGAGTCTGTGCCAACTCTCTGACAGTATCTTACTTGGATCCTCTCCACATCCAATACCCACAACCCCACACAATCCCCTTAACCTGCACACCTTAGACACTAAGGGGCAATTTAGCATGGCCAATGCCCCTAATCTACACATCTTGGGCACTAAGGGGCAATTTAGCACAGCCAATCCCCCTAATCTACACATCTTGGGCACTAAGGGGCAATTTAGCATGGCCAATGCCCCTAATCTACACATCTTGGGCACTAAGGGGCAATTTAGCACGGCCAATCCCCCTAACCTACACATCTTGGGCACTAAGGAGCAATTTAGCACGGCCAATCCCCCTAATCTACACATCTTGGGCACTAAGGGGCAATTTAGAACGGCCAATCCCCCTAACCTACACATCTTGGGCACTAAGGAGCAATTTAGCAAGGCCAATGCCCCTAATCTACACATCTTGGGCACTAAGGGGCAATTTAGCATGGCCAATCCCCCTAATCTACACATCTTGGGCACTAAGGGGCAATTTAGCACGGCCAATCCCCTTAACCTACACATCTTGGGCACTAAGGAGCAATTTAGCAAGGCCAATCCCCCTAATCTACACATCTTGGGCACTAAGGAGCAATTTAGCAAGGCCAATCCCCCTAATCTACACATCTTGGGCACTAAGGGGCAATTTAGCAAGGCCAATCCCCCTAATCTACACATCTTGGGCACTAAGGGGCAATTTAGCACGGCCAATCCCCGTAACCTACACATCTTGGGCACTAAGGGGCAATTTAGGATGGCCAATCCCCTTAACCTACACATCCTGGGCACTAAGGGGCAATTTAGCATGGCCAATCCCCCTAATCTACACATCTTGGGCACTAAGGGGCAATTTAGCATGGCCAATCCCCCTAACCTATACATCCTTGGACACTAAGAGGCAATTCTGCATGGCCAATCCACCTAACCTACACATCTTTGGATGCAGCAGAGGAAGGCATTGCTTGTTGACACACCAAAATTCTGGAAAACTGGCACATAGAACATTACAGGGTAAAAACGTGGGGTTACAGGGATAGGGCCTGGGTGGGATCGTTGTCAGTCGAGGTCCAATGGGCCAAATATCCTACTTCTGCATTGTAGGGAGGCTGTGGGTTTTATGAGAACATACTTGTTAACCTGTGCACAATAAGGAATGCCTGTTCTGACCAAAATCACAAGAGACAACAGAGAGTCATGAACGTAGCTCAATCCATCACGCAAACAAACCTCCTGTTCATCGACTCCACCTAGACTTCGCAATGCCTCGGAAAAGCAGCCAGCATAATCATGGATCCCATGCGTACTCTTTCAATTCCGTTGGGAAAAAGATACAAAAGCCTGAAGGCATGTACCATTTGATTCAAGAACAGCTTCTTCCCTGCTGCTGTCAGACTTTTGAATGGACCTACTTTGCATTAAGCTGATCTTTTTCTACACTCTAACTATGACTGTAACACTACCTTCTTCACTCTCTTCTTTCCTTCTCCCCTGCATACTCTATGAATGGTATCCTTTGTCTGTGTTATGCACAGGAAAACAGCACTTTTCACTGCATCCCAATAGGTGTGACAATAATTAATTAAATCAACCGATACAGGGTTGGCAACAGAGCAATTAACAAAATACACTCTCAAAGCCCAACCAAAAAAAATCCTACCATGATTGTCAAATCAACAAACGCCGGCATAAAGATACTCGGTAATAAAATTAATGTTTTTGAAACTCAGAGTGCTTTAGTTTGTGAAAGCTTGCTCAGATACATTGTCACGCTACACTGCTATTTTTGAAATGTCCTTTTGTGAATAACGAGAACTTCCCCCAGACCAGTAATGGTGGGAAACAAAGGCAGCTAAGTACTGATGGAAAATTTCCAGCCCTCCTATCTTAATGATACTCCTTGTCCAAATGTACTCCTTTCATCAAATTTTCCACACAGTCTGCAAAATGTGGATGCCAGGACAGTGATATACACTCTATATCTTATCTCTTGCTTGTAAGCAAGTATCAATAACATTCCCTCCCTCGCAGCCTGAACACTATGACAGCACAATGTAATGGGTGCAGAAAATGTGAAAATAATCCTGTGCAGAGGCAGCAGCAGCTGCGATAATGGGAAGGCTGCTCTTGTCCGACACAGGCCCACCTTCCGTAATTTTACTTGGCCGTTCCTTGTGCCGACGCTCGCTGAATAATTGTGGCCTGGTGGCCCTGGGTGAAGACTACTTTCAAGGACTCGTTAGAAAGGGAGAAAAGAAAAGAACGAGCGAGAAAGAGTGGCCGGCTGGGGGGGGGGGAGCGCAAATAAAAATTGATGTTATAAAATGTTTTGGGAACAGGCATTTTGAGTGCTTGAGAAGTAGGAGGCAACATGGCAACACTCCAACGTAACCCTTATCAGGACAGCATTCTGTTGCTCAACTAAATATGTTGAAGAACAACTTCGGAAGTTCTTTTATCCCTTTTCCTCCAGCTCTCCTCCTCCACAGCACAGACTGATGCACTAATATAGACTGACCTTGAGTTAAACTCCAGAATGTAATGGTGAGATAGATGCTTCACCTCACACACAACAACAGAAAAAGAAAAGCGCCTTACAGACTTTCTGCACATCCAAAGAACCTGTTTCGTGCTCAGCATGCGTCAGATTGTTCAACAATGTTAAAAGTGACTTTTGTTCCTTCCCCACTGAATGTGATCAAAGATTTAGCCTGCGCCGTGTATTTGCACTTTACAAGGAGCGAGAGTGAGGAGCTGTGATGTCCAGTAAAGGCACAGCTTGATGCTATCACACAAGCCAAGGTGCTTGTTAGCATTTCCAAAGTTTCCTGCTGGGGACCCTTTCTATTTAACCAGGGTAGGGGGTTGTGGGGGGAGGTGGGGATCTGGGAGGGGGCTTGGGAGGGCGGGGGGGGGGGGGTGGTGGTGGTGGCGCTATCTTTTCAACCAGTATATGGGCTTCCTTTTGAGACGGTCGTCTTTTTGTGAAATTTTAGCTCTTGTTTTAAGTTCAAGTTGTAAATGCAAATTGTAGAATCCCTGCAGTGCAGAAGGAGGCCATTCAGCCCATTGAGTCTCAGCCAGCTCAGTCCTAAAGAGCACCTTACCCCCAGGCTCACCTCCCCTCCCCCACAATCCTCGGGCACTTACCCGATCAGTCCCCTTAACCTTTCATGTCTTTGGACACTAAGCGGCAATTTAGCATGGCTAAATAAAACCCAGCCCATCACTCAAACCAGCCTCCCATCCATTGACTCTGTTTACACTTCCCGCTGCCTCAGAAAAGCAGCCGGCATAATCAATGACCCCACACATAGCAGACATTCTCTCTTCCACCTTCTTCCATCAGGAAAAAGATACAAAAGTCTGAGATCATGAAACAACACAGTTTCTTCCCTGCTGCTGTCAGACTTTTGAATGGACATCCCTCACATTAAGTTGATCTTTCTCCACACCCTAGCTATAACTGTAACACTACATTCTGCACTTTCTCGCTTCCTCCTCAATGAATGGTATGCTTTATCTCTATAGCGCGCAAGAAACAATACTTTTCACTGTATGTTAATACATGTGACAATAATAAATCAAATCAAAATCAAACCTAACCCTGCAAAGTTCATTATTAAAACCAACAATCAGCTCAAAGGTTGGTGATGAATCACAGGGCTCTGACCACCTAATATGTTCTATTTATCAGTTTCTACTGAGTGATCAATTCCGCACAAAGGTGTCACACAACAGACTAGAATAGACAGTTGGGAGATACCAATAAGTAAGACATGTGCACCTACATGGTGCTGCTTCATCAAACTAGTGGAACAATGTTATACACTAATATTAATTCACGACTATTGCTTTACTGATAGGCATTTCTAACCTAGTGTTAGATCACAAGGACAGAAGGAAGCCACTCAACTCTTTGAACCTACTGCCCCTTTCAATGAGCTCGTTTGCACTTTAAATGCATCCGTCCACCTTGGATCAATCATCCTAAATATCATAACCAAATAAACCTAAAACTATGAGCAAGAGTAAAGCATTTGGTTGGTTGAGTTTAGCTTTTTGAGTGTGTGTTAAGATAAACAGAAAAGGATGTTCAGAATATTTTAAAAGAAAAACTGCGGCGTTTTTACCGCTATCGTGAACATCAGTTTTTTTTTCTGAACGTTTATTTATTAGTGTCACGAGCCAGGCTTACATTAACACAGCAATGAAGTTGCTGTGAAATTCCCTGAGTCGCTACGCTCTTGGCGCCTGTTCGGGTCAATGCACCCTAACCAGCACGTCTTTCAGAATGTGGAAGGAAATTGGAGCAGCCGGAGGAAAGCCACGGGGAGAAACTCCGCAGAGACAAGCCGGGAATCGAACCCGGGTCCCTGGCACTGTGAATCAGCAGTGCTAATCACTGTGCCACCCCACACAGCCACATAGCAGTGATGTTAAGAGTAATCTTTTGCCATGCGGGAGGTGCGTTTTTCTCCTGAGCAAACCCAGCCGGTAAAGCAGACTTTGCCACCCACCCTCAGCCACCTCTTTGTCACACTTGCTCCTCCGCTCTCATCAAGAAAATGCGAAGCTTGTAGCAAATGGAACAAATGTTGATGGGGGGAATCAGGGAGATCGGGAGGGGGGAGGGAATGCCGCCTAGTAATTCTTCTTCGTGCTGTCAGGTGTAAGTCCTGTCTAAAATTGAAAGAAATAATAAAATACTTTGACTGGAGCTTAACATACAGCACTAATGGTGAAGGTTCTGTCCTCCCTCTCTCCCTCCCCCTTGTAAAACAGAGAGCACAGAATTCCTAAACGTTACCTCCACAATCTGTTCTTTTTTTAAAAAAAATCACAAATCCATCAAACCCTTATCCTGGATTTACAAATGGGATGAGATTCTGACAGGACGTTTCTTTTTAAATATAAAAGCGGAAAGCAAGGACGAAATATGCGAGCAGGCACCTCAATCCAGGCTTTCTTAGCCCGAGGCTCTGACCAAGAATAGCTGCGGCTGATGCTCAGAATTAGCAGGAATTATTGAAGTCATTATTGTGCGGATGCTGATGGTCGCATTAGGAAGAAGGCAATGATTTGGTGTGGTTGGAGATCCTCTCTCTGCTCGCACTGATTTAGAGCACTCGCGACGCAAATTCAAACACAATCTGTCAATTCTCTCAGCTCTGAAAGAAACACCACGGGTCCCCAAAACAGCTGCGGGGGGAAGGAAGGAAAATCACTGTTTACTCAGGAGGAGGACAGGAGCCAGCAGTCCCAGCCGGAGTGTGTGGGTGCTCATCCATGTTACACTCTCCATTAACTTACCCATTGCACTGTAACTGCACACACACTATATTCCATTAGGGAGCACTGCCCTCCCCCTTCCCTCTCTCTCCCCCTCCCCCTTCACCCCCCCCTCCCCCCCCCCCTCCTCTCCCACCTCCCTTTCCCCCTCCTCCTCCTTCACCCCCTCGCCCCTTTTCCCTCTCTCCTCCTCCCCTCTCTGCCCCCTTCCTCTTTCCCCTCTCTCCCTTCACCCCTTCCCCTTCACCTTCACCCCCTCTCCCCTTTTTCCCCTCCCCTTCTTTCCCCTCTCCCCCTTCGCTCTCTGCCCCTCTCTGGCCCCTCCCCTCTCTTCCTCTCCCCCTTCCACTCTCTGCCCCTCCCCACTCCCCCCCTCCCCTCCTCTCTCCCCTCCCCCCCTCCTCTCTCCTCCTCCCCCTCCCCACCCTCCCCCCTCTCTCCCCACCCCCCCTCCTCTCTCCCCACTCCCCCTCCCCCTCTCTCCCCTCTCCTCCCCACTCCCCCCCTCCTCTCTCCCCACTCCCCCTCCTCTCTCCCCACTCCCCCCCTCCTCTCTCCCCCTCTCTCCCCACTCCCCTCCCCTCCCCTCTCTCCCCACTCCCCCCCTCCTCTCTCCCCACTCCCCCCCTCCTCTCTCCCCACTCCCCCCCTCCTCTCTCCCCACTCCCTCCCCCTCCTCTCTCCCACTCCCCCCCTCCTCTCTCCCCACTCCCCCACTCCCCCCCTCCTCTCTCCCCCTCCCCCTCCTCTCTCCCCACTCCCCCCCTCCTCTCCCCACTCCCCCCTCCTCTCCCCCCTCCTCCTCCCCTCCCCCCCTCCTCTCCCCTCCCCCTCCCCTCCCCTCCCCCTCCCCCCCTTCTTCCCCCTCCCCCCTTCTCCCCCTCCCCTTCCCCCCTCCTTCCCCCTTCTTCCCCCCTCCTTCCCCCTTCTTCCCCCCTCCTTCCCCCTTCCCCCCTCCTTCCCCCCTCCTTCCCCTCCTTCCCCTTCCCCCCTCCTACCCCCTTCCCCCCTCCTACCCCTTCCCTCTCCCCTCTCCTTCTCCCCCCTCTCGCCCCTCTCACCCTCACATTCCTCCCCTTCCCCCCCTCCTTCCTCCCCTCCCCCCTCCCCTCTCCTCCCCTTTCCCCCACCTCCCTCTCCTCCCCTTTCCCCCGCCCCCCCCCCCCTCCCCCCTCCCCTTTCCTCCCCTTTCCCCCGCCTCCCCTCTCCTCCTGCCCTCCCTTTCTCCCTGCCCTCCACCATAAACATCTCTCCCTCTCTCCTTCTCCCTCTCCCTGCTTCCTCCCCCTTCTCTCCCCTCTCTCCCCTCCTTCCCCCCCGACGCCTGTTTGTGAGGGGTGCTTGCTATTCCACACCTGCTGCTCAGGTCACTCTCTATAAGAACCACATGAGACCACTGGTTGGGACTTGCTGGACTGCAACTGATGAGCTTGGGCTAATTCCGGGGTGATTATGTAGTTTACTGGACCACTAAACCTCTTTAAGCTTGTAATTACTGCCTCTTTGAGTAAAGAACATTCGAAGCCAATTCACCGCACCATGCTTGCCACAGCTGGAAGCAGGCTGCTCAAAGTCTGCAGAGACCTAATATCTGTAGGGACAAGGAAAGAGGCACAATTGGCAGGTAAAAAAAATAGAATCAGCGAGGGCATTGAGCTCGATCTCACTTAAAGAAAAACAGACTGATAGCGAGGTATATAAAAGACTGCAACATACATAATGAAAGGCATTGTGGATTAAAACTAACACCAAAGTGAAATGAAAACATATCTACAACCTTTGTAGCCTGCTTTACATTCTGTAATCATTAGGGAACCTATGCAGACACATCTTTCAAATCACTTTCTTGAAACAACATCAAAGTGCAGCTGACTTGGAGCAGCTTAATCATCTCCTTGTAACGAGTCTTCATATATCGGTCTTGCTAAAGCCAAATCTCACAATTCAATTCTTAAGTTTTAACTTTATTTATTAGTGTCACAAGTTGGCTCACGTTAACAGTTATGGTGAAAATTCCCTAGTCGCCACATTCTGGCACCTGTTTGGATACTCTGAGGGAGAATTTAGCACGGCCGATACTAACTAGCACGTTGTTCGGACAGTGGAAGGGAACTACAGCACCCGGAGGAAATCCATGCAGACACAGAACATAGAACATAGAACATTACAGCGCAGAACAGGCCCTTCGGCCTTCGATGTTGCGCCGACCAATTAGGAAAAAGCAGTGACCCTCTAACCTAAACCATTCCCTTTTCGTCCATAAACTTATCTACTAACCTCTTAAACGCCACCAAACTTGGCGCATCTACAACTGCAGCAGGCAGGGCATTCCATACCCTTACCACCCTCTGGGTAAAGAACCTACCTCTGACATCCGTCCTATAACTACCACCCCTTAATTTAAAGCTATGTCCCCTCGTGCTAGCTTTCTCCATCCTAGGAAAAAGGCTATCACTGTCCACCCTATCTAAACCTCTAATCATCTTATATGTTTCAATAAGGTCTCCTCTTAGCCGCCTTCTTTCTAACGAAAACAACCTCAAATCCCTCAGCCTCTCTTCATAAGACCTGCCCTCCATACCAGGCAACATCCTGGTAAACCTCCTCTGTACCCTCTCCAATGCCTCCACATCTTTCTTATAATGTGGGGACCAGAACTGTACACAATACTCCAAGTGCGGCCGCACTAGAGTTTTGTACAGTTGCAACATGACGTTGCGGCTCCAAAATTCAATACCCCTACCAATAAAAGCTAAGACTCCATATGCCTTCTTAACAACCTTATCGACTTGATTGCCAACTTTCAGGGATCATATACACCAAGATCCCTCTGATCATCAACACTATTGAGAGTCCTACCATTAGCTCTATACTCTACACATTTGTTATTCCTGCCAAAGTGAATTACCTCACACTTTTCCACATTAAACTCCATTTGCAATGGAGAACATGCAAACTCCACACAGACAGTGAGTGATCTAAGGCCAGAATTGAACCCAGGTCCTTGGCGCCGTGAGGCAGCAACGCTAACCCACCATGCCACGGTGCTGTGTATTACACAGAATACATGTGTATCTAAAATGACAACTACCTTCCTGGGAAAGCTCAGTACATCCCAGCTTTCTGTGGATAGGGAGACAGATAAAGACCAAATGTTATAAACCAGCAAACCCTTCTTGCAAAGCATCTCTTCCCAGGATTTTTGCATTCAAATTTGCATTTACATAGCACCATTTAAACATAGGAACAACCCAAGGCACATCACTGGAATGAACATCAAACCAAACCACATGGGGAGGTATGGGGTCTGGAGATGAAAAGCTTGGTCAGTGGGATAGGTTTTGAGATGGTACTGCAAAGGAGAACAGAGAGAGAGGTAAAGAGGTTTAGAAATGAAATTCGGAACTTAGGGCCTAGGCAGCAGATCTCATGGTGGGATAATGAAAACCAGGAATCTGCAAGTAATCCGATTAGAATTACATACAATTCTCCAAGCTAATAGGACAGAGACACAGGCGATTTCTAAACCAAGCACGCTGCTCAGGTTAAAATATTGGTCTTTATCACTGTACACAAAACTTAAGATGGGAATCAAAGAAAACAAGGTAAATTTCAAACAGCAACTGGATACACTGCATTACTAAAAGCAAAATACTGCGGAAGTTGGAAATCTGAAATAGAAACAGAAAATGCTGGATAAATTCAGTGGATATGGCAGCGTCTGTGGAGCGAGCAAAATACAGTTCACCTTTTGACTCTGTACGGCTCCTCTTCAAAGCTGTGCTCGGATTCATATGGACTCGATATGTTGGGTGGGAATCCCTCCCGATTCCACCTCCCTCCTCCTCAACCCCGGCATGTCTTGTGGTGGAAGAGTGACCTACAACTGGATGATGGTGGGATTTTCCAGTCCTGATGAAACCCGCCATAGAGAATCGCCATTGGTGCAGATCATAGAATCCCTACAGTGCAAGAGGAGGCCGCTTGGCCCATGGAGTCTGCGTCGATCACAATCCCACCCAGGCCCTATCCCTGTAACCCTATGTATTTACCTTAGCTGGCCTCCCATTCATCATAGGGCAATTTAGCATAGCGAATCCGCCTAACCCGCACATCTCTGGAGTGTGGGAGGAAACTGAAGCACTCGGAGGAAACCCATGCAGACATGGGGAGAAAGTGCAGACTTTGCACAGATGGTGACCCAAGCCGGGAATCGAATCTAGGTCCTTGGTGCTGCGAGGCAGCAGTGCCAACCACTGTGCCACCATAGGGAAGTACTGGGTAGTTTTGGTTGTTAACTCAGTTTCTCTCTCTACACAGATACTGCCAGACTGGTTGAGTTTATTTTCTGGATGTATCGCACTGACCCTAAATCGTGTTTTGGGGGACATTAGCACTGGAGCGGGTTATTGCTCTGAATAGCATTTCCTATTCTGTGGTTTATTTGAGTTATAATCGATATTGTGTTTAAAGACTTAAGCCCTGCTTTCCGTTTGGTTTCCGGGGAACTCCGGGAATTTCACGATGCTTAAACACTGTTTGCCATTTAACTTGTTCTATCTGATGCAAAGACATACAGCCCCTAGCTGCTAACCACATGGTCCTTTCAGTAAAACCCCCAAAGGAACGGGGCTTCTATCAAATGATCTCAAAAAACCACGTTAGAGGTTTCCACATATAAAATACATTGGCAGGGGTTCACAAGCAATTCAGGCCAAAAATTCTCAGTCTTGTGAGCAATGGTTAGACTGATCAATAATTAAAATATTCACACCATTAATATATGCAGTGCACAATGATAACAATACTGACTGTGTGATTGATTGATAAAGAACTCAATTGTTAACAGTGATTCTGGATGTCTGTATAAACTCGGTTCCACTGTTGCTCTGCACAGAAACAGATGCGGTGTTTAGATTTTTTATTAATGGGTCCATTCCTGGATTCCTCCCAAAGGCTCAGTAATCTTAGCCATACAGTGACTGAGACGCACAATAGGAAGGCTGGAGCCTTTGATTTCTGCCTAGGCACCGTTGGTTCTTTTATTTTTAATGTTTTCATTCATGAGATGTAGTCATCACTCGGAAGGACAGCATTTTCTGCCCTCCTGAATAGTCCTTGGGAAGATGTCGGTGCCCCCACAAGGCTGTGTCCTCAGCTCCCTTTTATACTTCTTATACACCTACGACTGTGCGGCCAAATTCCCCTTCAATTCAATTTTCAAGTTTGTTGATGACACCACTGTATTGGGTCGGATCTCAAGCAATGATGAGACAGAGTACAGGAATGAAATAGAGAATCTTGTGAATTGGTGCGGCAACAGTAATCTCTCCCTCATTGTCAACAAAACGGAGGAGATTGTATCAACTTCAGGAAGCGTAGAGGAGAACATGCCCCTGTTGACAGAGAACATAGAACATTACAGCACAGTACAGGCCCTTCGGCCCTCAATGTTGTGCCGAGCTATGTCCAATCCCAAGATCAAGTATCTCCTCCCTATAATTCTGGTGTGCTCCATGTGCCTATCCAAGAACCGCTTGAAAGTTTCTAAAGTGTCCGACTCCACTATCACAGCAGGCAGTCGATTCCACACCCCAACCATTCTCTAAGTGAAGATTGTTCATCAATGGGAACAAAGTAAAAAGGATTGAGATCCAACCATCTGTCCTAGTCCCCTTGCCAACACTATAGTTAAGAAAGCCCACCAATGCCTCTACTTTCTCAGAAGACTAAGGAAATTCGGCTATGACTCTCACCAATTTTTACAGATGCGCCATAGAAAGCATTCTTTTCTGGTTGTATCGCAGTTTGGTATGACTCCTGCTCTGTCCAAGACCACAAAGAACTGTAAAACATCGTGAATGTAGCCCAATCCATCATACAAACCAGCCTCCAATCCATTGATTCTATCTACACTTCCTGCTGCCTCAAAGCAACTGACATAATTAAGGACCCCATACACCCTGGACATTCTCTCTTGCACCTTCTTCTGTTGGAAAAAGGATACAAAAGTCTGACGCCACATACCAACCAATTCAAGAACAGCTTCTTCCCTGCTGCCATCAGATTTTTGAATGGACCTACCTTGCATTGAGTTGATCTTTCTCCATACCCTATCTATGACTGTAACACCCTCTCCTTTCCTTCTCTATGAACAGTATGTTTTGTCTGTGAAGGGCGCAAGAAACAATACTTTTCACTGTATACCAATATATGGGACAATAATAAATGAAATGAAATCAAAGTGGTGGCGAGACAGGTTTTGAAATCTCTGCAGTCCTTTTGGGGTAGGTGCACCCACTCTGAGGTTAGAAAGGATTTTCTGGGATTTCTACCAGCAGCAATGAATATAGTTCCAAGATTGGAAAGGGAACTTGCAGGTGGTGCTGTCCCCAGGTATCTGCTGCCCTTGTCCTTCTGGGTGGTAGAAGGTTGCAGGTTTGGAAGGTGCTGTCGAAGGAACCCTGATGAGTTGCTGTGGTGCATCTTGTAGATGGCACATGTGACACCCATGGTGCGTCAGCGATGGAGGGAGTGAATGTTTTAGATGGGGTGCTGGTCACACCCCCATCAGGATTTGCACTGCTGGCTGCATCGACTGGAGGTTTAATGAATGGATCCATAATCAAATCCTTTGACACACATCAGGTAAAACACTGATGAGTCTGGATAAACTCCTGGACTGGATAAACTCCTGGAGGACAGAACGAACAGAACCCCAACAAGGGTGTCAAAGGTTTAGGAAAAGTAAGGTTAAGGGGATGGGCAGAGTCGGCAATAAAGAAAAATACCCTTATTTCTGTGAGCCCATCCTGAGTAAAAACTCTCCCACTTTCATTCAGGGAGGAAGGAGTTATTGCAGATTTTTCATCCTTATTACTCAGACGCATCACGTTCACAGCTCACCGCAAATGGATATTTCAAAAGCCGTTTAGCACCTAGTGAATTCTACTATGTGTATAATATTAGATTAATACCAGCTCATTATACTTTTGGCAGTGTACAGCTTCTGACACAGAGGCGCAATCAATTCAATTACAGACTTTCAGCATCAAAAACACAAATGAGCAAGTACTGATATAGGCAATTACCAATAATAAGTGAATTACAGAAGGCAGCGTGTACTGAGAGTAATGGAGGGCCCAGATGTGAATTAGACCCATCTCCTGGATTTCCTGACTGAGGCAGTGCCCTGATTCCGGGTGTGGGTGAGGCTTGGAGAACGGCATTTTCCCTTGGCTTCAGGCGGGATCATATGGATCTCGGATGGTAAAATTCCGCCCGTTGGATCATGAAGCCGACAATAATGTTAAACCACGCTGACACAATAGGTAGCATTTCTCGTTTCCACCGCGGGTTTCCCCTTTGGCGGAGGGTGCAAACAGTGGCAAGCTCCGTTGACTGCGGCAGGACTGGAAGATACCTCCCCCAGCCAGCCAATGGCAGGCCATCTCCCCTGTCCATGGAGAAAGTGGGGAAACCCTGTCCGAAAGCAGTGTACCATGGCTGCTGGAGATCAGTGCTGGAAATAATCGGCATGTCTGTTAGTGTCAGTGAAGAGAGAAACAGAGTTAGCACTCGGGTTTGTGACCTACTGTCCGTCCTTGTCACCATGTAAGATCACAGACCCGAGAGCTTAACTTTGACAAAATTTAAGTTTAAAGTTTATTTATTAGTGTCACAAATAAGTCGGCTGACCTGCTGCGGTTTTCCAGAACTTCAGGTTTTTATTTTTCCTTTTTGTCTAAACCCTAGAACAACAAGTTTCCATTATGATGGAAGGGCAACATTGTGGTACAGAGGTTAGCACTGCTACCTCACAACACCAGGGAACGTGGGTTCAATTCCCGGCTTGGGTCACTGTCTGTGTGGAATTGGCACATTCTCCACATGTCTGTGTGGGTTTCTTCCCAGTGCTCCTGTTTCCTCCCACAGTCCAAAGATGTGCAGGTTAAGTGGATTGGCCATGCTAAATTGCTTCTTAGTGTCAGGGGGATTAGCAGAGAAATATGTGGGTTATGGGGATAGGACCTGGGTGGGATTGTGGTTGGCAGACTCAATGGGCCAAATGGCCTCCTTCTGCACTGTAGGGATTCTACAACACTTGTACTTGTTTACTTATTTAACAAACAAGTTCATTTTTATTTGTGTCATCAGTAGGCTGACTTTAACACTTCAGTGAAGTTACTGTGAAATTCCCCTAGTTGCCACACTCCGGCACCTGTCTGGGTACACGGAGGGAGAATTTAGCACGGCCAACGTACCTAACCAGCACATCTTTTGGACTGTGGGAGGAAACTGAGCATCCGGAGGAAACCCACACAGACACAGGGAGAGCATGCAGACTCCACACAGACAATGACCCAAGCCGGGAATCGAACTAGGATCCCTGGCGCTGTGAGGCAGCAGAGCTAGCCATTGTGCTCCCCCATACCTTTCTTCAGTCGGGCTATCTTTCCTGATTAATTTAATTCCTGACGGTTCATGGATCGACTGAGCAAAAGAAAGAATTTAAAAATCTCAATACAAACGACAGCTTTTTGCTGCCAACATTGCAATCTTTATAAAATGAGTGGCGTGAAGCTGGTGTAAGATCTCAACCCCCTTTCCACAGACTCACAGAACACTCTCTCAAACTCTCTTTGGAAACTCGGCTCTTACTTTGACCTCACTCACTAGTTTGGAATTTAAAAAGCTTGACGATATTTTCTGTGTGATTAGAAAGCTGGCATGGTGAAAACAATCAGTTGCAGAATCCCTTCCTGGTGTTGCCTTCCACACCAATTTCACCGCCAGAGTTAGCTATTTCTCTGAAGCAATGCTGCTTTCGGCAGGTTGTAATATTTATAAATTAGCTCATAAAATAAATACCGGTGATAAGTAATAACACAATTTGGGAGGTTAATGGTCATCATAGAATGCCTACAGTGAAAGAAGGAGGCCATTCAGCCCAACGAGTCTGTACCGACCACAATCCCACCCATGCTCTATCCCTGAAACCCCGTTCATTTAGCCTAGATCATTTCCCTGACACTAAGGAGGAATTTAGCCTGGCCAATCCACCTAACCCACACATCTTTGGACTATGGGAGAAAAATCAGAACATCCAGAAGAAACCCACGCAGACAAGGGGAGAATGTGCAAGCTCCACACGGACAGTGACCCAAGCTGGGAATCAAACTTGGGGTCCCTAGCACTGTGAGGCAGCAATGCTAACCACTGTGCCACCCACACGGTGAGGGCTTGACATGATCATTAATTCTGAAGCGAAACCAGAAAATGCTGGAGAAACTCAGCAGGTCTGACAGGAGAAAGGATGGAGTCAATGCTGGACCTCTCACCACCTCTCCCATCACAGAATCGGAGCAGGTGAATGTCCAACAACTCAAATGTCCATTAGCCTCAGGCAGGAATTTTCAATCTTTCCCGAGTGAAGCCATAAAATCCTGCCCAATATTTTGAGTCTGGATGATCCTTCGGCAGAGCTCCAGACTCAAAACATTGGCTCTATTTTCTCCCAACGGATACTGTCAGAACTGCTGAGATTTTCCTACCTTTTTCTGATTTTGTTTCAGATTCCAGCATCTGCACTATTTTGCCTAATTTTGCTTTGATTTAGTTTGAAGAAACTTGCAGCATTTAAAAGGAGGTGACTTTCTAATAACCCTGTTCTGGACGAGGTGTTTCCCGCGTTCCTTCGTGTCTTGCTCCCTCTCTCTCTCTCCTGTCTGAATTTTCCAGCACATTTCTTTCTCCTCTCCTCTCCGTCCTTTGCAGCTCCAGTGAAAGCCCTCCGAAGGGGAATGCTTCGCAGTCACGTCTGGTATTTGCAGAGCACCAGACGACAGGAACACGCGAATGGTACATTTTTAGAAGATGTGTCAGGCTGGAGATGGCAGTTTGTGATTAATGAAATGGCTCATCCCCAGCCCTGACCATGGGCTGAGACATTACTACCCTCCACAGCCAATCAGCAGACACAAGCTCATCGGCCCTGTCAGGTTGACATATCACCCGAACGGCAATGTCAACGAGTATTAATGTTCAATTATCTGTCCTAGAAATAACCCGTGTGTGTGTGGTTGTATATATGTACGTGTGTGTGTGTATGTGTATATGTGTGTGTGTGTGTGATAGAGAGAGAGTGTGTGTGTATATTGTGAGTGTATGGGGGTGTGTGTGTGTGTGTGTGTATATTGTGAGTGTATGGGGGTGTGTGTGTGTGTGTGTGTGTGTGTTTTTGTACATTGTTGGAACTGTGTGTATTACAGAGCAGTGATGCCAGCAACCGGACATATTATTTCCATCACATCCCCCCCTGCCCCACAACAAATCAAAATAAGCAGAGGATTTTGCCATGCCTGATGCAGAGAGCAGATTCACGCACCTCTAATGCAGAATATTCCTCTCATCATCCCCTACCATCCCTCCCCCCCAACCCCCCTCACTGGGACAGGCAATGTTGCTGCCTTGTCAGTCCAATAATGTCTGATTGAAACATTATGTGAGGGTTATCAGTGCCTGCTAACCCTCCACACAGAACTGCTAATTGAGAGAGGGACAATGATATGATAACCAGTGTGCCTTATAGATAACGCCCCCCCACCCCCCCGCCTTTTCCTCTCTTGTTTATTCACACAATGCCACAGCAATGATTCTCAAACGTCTACTCTTAAAACAACGGACATTAGCTTTGGAAATGTTTGCTGAATGCTCTTTCTAATGAGATAAGCCAAGCCCTCAGTCCCCAAAATCATGTCGTTGGAAATATGCCAATATTCATGGTTCTGAATATTAATTACAAGGACTGAACAGCTCATGTACAAGATCATTTCTACAGTGGATCAATGTTAAGGCTTTATTACTTCAACAATATGACCTCAAGTAGTTGGCAACACATGAAATACTAAAAAAAAGAAATCCATGTTAATTTTGAATCTTTTCTCTTTGCTGAATTTATTTATTTTTTGTATTGCCAGAGGCTTCAAACTGTTACTTGAAGGATTAAGTGGATAAATACAAATGGCAGGGGGGGGGAGGGTCTCTTTTTTTTGGTATCTAAAATTTGCAATAGGCGATTTACCATTCGGGGCTGGGACTGCTTAATTGAAACCAGCCCGAAAGCACCTTGGCCCCAGCGTCCCTTGATCAAATCATTTGTTGTCCGTTCCTTTTCTAAATCAACCTTTGATAATTTGGCCCCGCAGTTTATTCAATTGGCTTATGAGGCTGGAAGTGATGAATGTTGCTGTGTGCCAGCAGTTTTTGGTCTATGGTGAATAAGCCCAGAGGAGCTCCTTATACAACATCCCAGGAGCCTGTCAGGCTTCTAATTGATGATGTTTTCACTGTAAGGTATGGGATTGGGATGCACCAGGTCTCAACGGGGAGTTAAACTGCATGAATTGACTCAGCTGTGCCTTTTACTGGTGACTCCTGTAAGTATAAACTCATTAATTCCAACTGCCCTTTCATTTTTTTTTCTAAAGGGGATGTATTATCACTGTGCACATAGAATGTTGGTTAAGTCTAAACCAGTGAGCTGATGGGGTTTAGTGACTGTTGTAATTTGAAGTACTGAATGCCCTCCTTCAGAAACTTGTGACAAAACTTTGAACCAAAGAACGTTGATAAAACCTGCTGGCAAAAGCATTGACATTTCTTATTTCCCTCATCACGGGATGATTTGATGGCACACAATTCATTACATCAAGCACTCAGCAAACATTTCCAAAGCTTTGATTTGATTTATTAATGTCACATATATTAGGTACACAGTGACTAATTCTTGTGGACTATACAAAGCATACCATTCATAGAAAAGGAAAGGAGAGAGTGCAGAACCCAGTGTTATAGAGATAGCTAAGGTGTAGAGAAAGATCAACTTAGTGTGATGTAGGTTCATTGAAAAGTCTGATGGGAAAAAGCTGTTCTTGAGTAGGTTGGTAAAAAGTTATGTCCGTTTATTTATATTCCAAGATTCTAATTTTATACTGGATTACATTAGGGCGTGTGAGCATTGATTTTTTTTGCCCAATGAGATGAACACAGTATAGACTAGGAATAGCATCTTTATATGAAGGTGAACTGGTGGTGTTAGATACTCGCTCCCTGCCATGTCAGTATAGCATGTCCTGCCCAGGTTGCTATGGGTGACCAGTGCACTGACATCCTGAGGCTTTAGCAATAAACAGCCAATGACTAATGACTTCAGGAGTCTGAGTGACCTTTGACTCTCAAAGGCCTGGACAGTTTGACAAATGATCCAGTTCAAGAGGCAACAATGTCAAACGCATGACTTGTCCGCCTGACTCACAAAAAAACTCGCATCTGTTGGCAGGCGACCATGGCAACAAGGGATCTTTCTCCTTGCAAAACAGTCATATCAACAACTTTAATACAGAGTTGGGGCCTTAAGTTAACAGCTTTGTAAACGCCAGTGAGCTAAGTAAGCAAGAGGGACCGAGAGAGACAAGGACAATGAGACTGGAATCCACCCCTTCTCCCTACTCACTCAGGGCAATTTTGGGATAATAGTCAAGTGTAAGAGCCCATTTGGACAATTTTCCAAAAGAGGGGCAGCACAGTGACACTGCGGTTAGCATGGCTGCCTCACAGCACCAAAGCCCCAGGTTCGATTCCCAGGTTGGGTGACTGCCTGTGTGGAGTTTGTATGTTATTAGCAAATACAAAGGAGATGTCAGGGGTAGGTTTTTCACTCAGAGGGTGGTGAGTGAATGGAACCGACTGCCGTCAGAGGTTGTTGAGGCAAAATCACTGGGGTCTTTTAAGAGACTTCTGGATGAGTATATGGAAAAGAATAGGATAGGGGGTTATAGATAGGTCTGTGGATTGGTAGATGTGATCGATGCAACTCGTGGGCCGAAGGGCCTGTTTGTGCTGTATTGTTCTATGTTCTATGTTCTATGTTTTCCCATGTCTGTGTGCATTTCCTCCAGCTGCTCCGGTTTGCTTCCACAGTGCAAAGATGTGCAGGTTACAAGGATTGGCCATGCTACATTGGCCCTTAGTGTTCCAAGATGAATCAAAGAACCACAGAATCTACAGTGCAGAAGGAGGCCATTCAGCCCATAGTTTGTACCAATCACAATCCCACCCACGCTCTAACCGCATACATTTAACCTAACTTGTCCCCCTCACTCTAAAGGGCATTTTAGCATAGCCAATCTATCCAAGATATGCAAGTCAGGATGACTAGCGGGATAAGTATATGGGGTTATAGGGTTAGGTTCTGGGTAGGATGCTCTGTCATAGGGTCAGTGCAGACTTGATGGGCTGAATGGTGTCCATCTGCACTGTCGGAGTTCTATATATGCATCGTCTGCCCATTAAAGAGTAGTCCTCAACATTCGCAAGCAAATAGTTGGGGAAAACGGTATTCTCATCAGATATCTGGTCCCTTGCTTGTACAATGACTATCATTTCCATATATGTCGAGCAGCAAGGAGGTTTCCGATTACATTAAAAATACCATGCATGCTGTCCATCCCTTAATAATAATAACTTTCATCACAGCACATGGTCACCATGGCAATAGAATTGGATATGAGTAACTCAAAGGAATCTGACATCACATTGCTCCAGGTTACAAGCCTGACAATCTCCCTGTCTGTGCGCACACATCTACCTTTTCAAATGCTTCATAATTCCCAAATAATTCTCCCCTGAGCTCACTCACTAGAAGTGTCTGATCTTTATTAGCAATGGTTTTTGAGGAACTCTTGTGGGCAATACAACAACAGGTTTACAGCTATTGTATTTAAAAGATCAGCACAATTCTCAATCACTGCTCCTCGAGGTTAATTACCTACAAATCAACCTGGGAATAAGAGTGACATATCTCTTTCAAAAATGTCTTGTAGAAAATTCATAACAGTATGCAAATGTGGTGTCTTTCATAAATGTTTGCTTGACCTATTAAATATCTGATTTTCATCTGTTCACTGCCAAAGTGAATGCAGCAGATGGAAATCCTGAATTTAACAATGTGGCACTAACTCTCACTTGATTTGCTTTATTATTGTTACATACACAGTGAAAAGTACGGTTTCTTGCACGATACGGAATAAGCATCCGTTCATAGAGTAACACAGGGAGAAGGGCAGAGAGCAGAATTTAGTGTCACAGTCATAGGAACTACAAAAGGTTGTGAATGTAGCTCAATCCATCACACAAACCAGCCTCCCATCCATTGATTCCATCTACACTTCCCGCTGCCTCGGCAAAGCAGCCAGCATAATTAAGGACCCCACTTACCACAGACATTCTCTCTTCTACCTTCTTCCTTCGGGAAAAAGATAGAAAATTCTGAAGTCACGTACCAACCGATTCAAGAAAGCTTTTTCCCTGCTGCCATCAGACTTTTGGATGGACCTACCTCACATTAAGTTGATCTTTCTCTACACCCTAGAGTGTAACACTACATTCTCTCATTTCCTTTCCTATGAATGGTATACTTTGTCTGTACAGCGCGCAAGAAACAATATTTTTCATTGTGCTAATACATGTGACAATAATAAATCAAATCGAATGATAGGGTGTAGAGAAACATCAACGGGTCAATTGGATTAACTTGCTAGCCATTTTTTTTTATTCATTCCTGGAATCTAGGCAGCTGGCCCCAGCATTTATTGTTAGATGGTGGTGGGGAACTGCCTTCTTTGAAATGCTGCAATAGTGAATGATATAACTGAATAACTGGTTTTCCAGGCCATTTCAGAGGGCAGTTGAGAGTAATTCCCATTGCCGTAACTCTGGAGTCACATGTAGGCCAGACTGGGTAAGGACAGCAGATTTCCTCTCCCTGAAGAACACCGTTGAACCAGATAGGTTTTTCTGACAATGGCTTCGTGGTCAGCAGGTTTTTAATTCCAGAATTTTTTTATTATATTCAACTTCCACCATCTGCTGTGATGGGACTTGAACCTGGGTCCCCAAGAACATTAGCTGAGGTTCTGGATTAATAGTCTGGTGATAATATTGCTGCACCATCGCCTCCCCAGGTTTAGACGTGGTTCTGAAATAATATGACCTCCAACCAGATGATGTAGCTTGACAAGGTAAGCAATGAAAGAAATACGAGGCATGAATTGAAATTCAGATGAATAGAGACAGTCCCTATGATGGCAATCTGGCACTACAGTCATATGAGTTCTGTCCCGGGATCACTAAGAGCTAAAGATTCTTCACATCAGGATTCAATGGTTGGAGTCAAATAGGCTCCATGTGGCCTGTGTTGCAATGAAATCTTCCCACTACAATAAAGCACCCAGCACGAGATCCCAACATGTTCAGTTATTGGGGTGCACCACAAACTTGACTTGCAGTTTGTGGTTGGAAAAATAAATCTTTAATTGTCATTACGATTCCTGGTTCTCCAAAGTTTGCTGAAAGATTTTCTCAAAAGTGTTACATAAGAAAAAAGTTTTTCTCAGTTGTCTGGCTGAAAATTTGCTATTTGCAGTTATACACACTTGAAAAGTAATAAGATAGTCAATCGGATTCAAAACTGATTGTCTTTCAGTTTTTATTTGTTTTGTACACAGATGAACATTGTCGTACGTTTAATGACAGATGCATAGTCCCCTCCTTTTCACTCACTGTTACATAATCAAACAAATTGCAGTTTAATACTAGGGACACCCCACCCCTCACATCCCAACCCGCTCCAGAATCACAAAGTAGTGAAGGAGAAAAGTAAGAGCAATTAGTGGGCATTGGGCGGGAAGAGGTTCAGTGGTGTCTTGTAGGGTGGGGGTTTGTTGGCAGCAGAATCGCAATCCAAAAGATGTGCTGGTTAGAGTGTATTGGCATGCTAAACTCCCCCTCAGTATACCTGAACAGGTGCCGGAGCGTGGCGACTCAGGGATTTTCATAGTAACTTCATTGCAATGTTAACGTAAGCACACTTGTGACACTAACAAATAAACTGAAACTTTGTCAGTGACCATCTCTCTGCCTCATGTCCTCGCACTCAATCAAGTACCCATTAATGTACATCCAGGGTGTTCCACCCTCCACCCTCCAGGCAGCTTGCACAGGTTTATTATGCACACAGGCAGTGAGCATACAGACTGGAGCTTCTGGAGATGGATAGAGGAATGGAGATGCGAGCAGGTCCTTAAGGGACTCAACAGGAGGCGAATCGGGAAGGTCAAATATGGGCCTTCCCACACAAGCTGCTCTCATAGTGGAGCTGGGAGGACATTGGGTATCGATCCTGATGCCCACCCACCTCCTGCTAGGGCAGAAGGTTCCAGCCACTGCTGCTGTTGGAGACCAGACCTTATCTGGGATCATGGATACAGTTCCAGACAGAAGATAGTTGCCAGCCATTCACACCACGCTCCCATTGCAGTGAGGCCGGAGAATTTGGTGCCCTGCAGCAGGATGGGAAATGGCGTAAATAGCCATTATTTATTTATTTACTAACTAGTGTCACAAATCCAAAGATACGTGGGTTAAGTGGATTGGCCATGCTAAATTGCCCCTTAGTGTCAGAGATATAAATTAGGGTAAAAACATGGGATTATGGGGTTATAGCCTGGGTGGGATTGCGGTCGGTGCAGACTCAGTGGGCTGAGTGGCCTCCTTCTGCACTGTAGGATTCTATGAGTCTAAATAGGCTTACATTAACACTACGAGGAAGTGACTATGGAAATTCCTTAGTCACCACACTCCGGTGCCTGTTCAAATACACAGAGGGAGAATTTAGCATGGCTAATGCACCTATTCTGCACAGCTTTCAGACTGTGAGAGAAAACTGGAGCGCTCGGAGAAAACCCATGCAGACCTGGGGAGAATGTGCAGACTCTCTTGGATACTGTATCCGAGGTGGAATTGAACCAGGGTCCCTCGTGCTGTGAGACAGCAGTGCCGCCCTTCTAATGTTCTGGCCTGCATCTTCATTTCGCTGTTTGTGTTTGAATAGCGAATGCAAATTAAAAAATTAGGAAAACCATCTCTCAGCTATCCAATCATGAGCGGATGTAACAGTCCACTTGACGTGAGAGGGCGGGCAAGGCTGAGTGTTCGCAATCTAAATGATGGCGGGAGGTGAGGGGATCGGATTTGAATTCTTTGGGAAAAGTACAAATCTTCAAGGTGACTTTCAAGATTCTAATGAAGGGAAATGGGCAGGATGATCCAGGCGGTTATTACACGAAGGTGGAAAACTGAAACATGGTAGTACTTAAAAATTTGAAAGTTAAGAGTGAAGGGGTTCCTTTCCTTTCAGGCAGTGAGTGATGGAGCTCTGGCAAATGTTATCTGGAAGGAAAATTGCAGCAGATGGAATCCATTGAGGGAGATAGTCTAAACGGGTATTAACAGCACTGAATGAATTGGTATGGAGAGAAGGAATTTGAAAGAGGGTGGGACAGTGGGGCTGGGATTTATCATAAAAGAATAGGTCGGAGCTGCTTCAGGGTCTTTCGCTGCCCTGACATGTTGGAGGGCACTTACTGTAAGTTAAGACAACAACAGGGGCTGAGTAAGAATTGCTTTAAGAATGAGCTGAAACATGCACCTGGCAATTGAAATTGGCAACGATATTCACGTCTGTTTACTATAACGAAAGGCTCATAAATGGGGAAACTCCGAATATCAAAGCAGAACTTCCTGAATTCCGCAAACTATCCAAAAATAGATAGAAACCTGGAAACTCAAAGCAGTTTAGCTCATCTATCCCAAAAGAAAATCCATCCTGCCTGCTAGCTAAAAGCTTTTTATTTGTGAATTCTAAAGTGCCTTAATTTGTAATACAAGGATTAATGAAATCATAATTTATATGAATTTTCTAACAACCTGTTAAATTACCATCTACCCCTCCTGAGTATTCTCTGAAGACTGTTTCCGCGCTATCAATTTAGCACGCAAGATGAATATTTTGAAAAAGGCTTTTATTATTTGCTTCACACCTATGTCATAATACATAACAAATTACAGTCATTAGCAAATGAGTGCTTGAGATGGCCACAGTAATCTCCTCCTTCAGTCTGGAGGAAACCCAGCACTGGCTCCAGTCACCGATGGAGGAAATGTAAAATCCAACGTTCGTCAAGGAATTCCAGTTGCTGCAGAGCTGGAATGCTAAAAGCTCAACTTCACTTTTGGAATCCTTTTCACAGCTGGCATTCACAATCAGAGCCTCCTCTCTCCACACCCCCCGCCCTCACTGCCATCCCCAAAACATAGGAACACAGAGACTATTCAGAAGGCCATTCAGCCCTTTGAGCCCATTCTTGCCTTTCAGTGAGATCATGGTTGATCTGTGGTCTAATCATGTCTACAGCCTTTGACCCCATATCATTTAAATAAAAAAAAAAGCTGTCAGTCTCAGTTTCAATATTACCAGTTGACTTAGTATAACTTAGAAGGGAGTTCCACATTTTTGTTTTATTCATTCTTGGGATATGGGCCAGCATTTATTACCCATTCCTAGTTGCCCTTGGAGGGCAGTCGAGAATCAACCACATTGCTGTGGCTCTGGAATCACATGTAGGCCAGACCGGATAAGGATGGAAGATATCCTTCCCTAAGGGACATCAGTGAACCAGACGGGTTTTTCCGACAACAGTCATCGGTAGATTCTTAATTCCAGATTTATTTTTAATTGAATTCAAATTGCACCTTCTGCCATGCTGGGATTCAAACCCAGGTCCCCAGAACATTAGCTGAGTTTCTGGATTAATAGTCAAGCTATAATACCACTAGGCCATCACTTCCCCATTGTTGGCCACCCTTTACATGTTACTCTCGAGACATTTGCCTCAAATTTTTAGGCTATGTCTTAAAAAGCACAGTCCTAGACCCCAGCCCACCCTCCCCACAACCTGCATGTTCTCCTTGTTCAGAGAATTCATTCCCCCTCATACCTTGAAAGCACCGACCAAATCACCAGATAACCTTTCAAACTGCAGTGTATATGAGTCTAGCTTGTGTAACCTTTCCTTTTACTGAACCCCAGATATCATTATGGGAAATTTGCTCTGCATTTCCTCCAAGGTCAATGTCTGCTTCCTCCTGAGATTAGAGACAATGCCCGTTCCAGTTGGATTGTCTTGAAGAAAACTGTCTCACGCCCCTCATGTCTGGTCAAGGTGTCAGTTTGGGTGCACCAAGAACTTGGGGGAGGGGCACAGCTTACATGTGGGAGTGAACAGGATTGAAATGGCCAGACCAGCTATTATTTCTCAACCCTAATTGTCCCTTGAGAAGGTGATGAACTCCTTTCTTGAGCTGCCGGAGTCCACGTGCTGCAAGTACAGCCACAATGCTGTTGGGGAGGGAGTTCCAGGATTTTGATCCAGCGACAGTGAAGGGACATTTCCAAGTCAGGGTAGTGAGTGGCTTGGAGAGGAATCTGCGGGTTGTGATGTTCCCACATGTCTGCTTGGGACAGAGTGAGGGGTTTGGAAATTTGCTGCAGCGCACCCTGCAAATGGTACACACAGCTGTCAGTGGTGGAGGAAGTGAATGTTGAAGGAGGTGGAAGGGGTGCCAATCAAGTGGGACTGTTTTGTCCTGGACAATGAAGAGCTTCTTGAGTGTACACCCAGGCAAGTGGGGAGTATTCCATCACACTCCTGAATTGTGGCTTGCAGGTTTTGGGGAGTCAGGAAGCTTATAACTTGCAGATCGGTGAGGGGATGAAACTAAATATTAGCAAGAGCTATCATTTAAATCATTCTGTGAGTAGGATGATGGAAGACACTTCTCAAGCTTTACAGGAGCATTTCTGCATCTGCATCAATATTCAAATGAAAGAACAGTGCTTTCCAACATTCATAGAATGCCTACAGTGCAGAACAAGGTCATTCACCCATCCAGTCGGCACCGACCACAAGCCCACCCAGGTCCCCGTAATCCCATGTATTTACCTCACTAATCCTCCTAAGCCTAAGGGGTAATTCAGCTTGGCCAATCCACCTAACCTGCATATCTTTGGAGTGCGGGAGGAAACCGGAGCACCCGGAGGAAACCCACACAGACACAGGGAGAACATGCAGACTCCGCACAGACAGTGACCCAAGGCCAGGAATTGAACCTGGATCTCTGGTGCTAACCACTGTGCCACCTTTGATGACATGACTGAATGAACAGAATTTTAAAACCATTCGCAAAATAAAAGAGTGAAAAATCTCTGAAAAGTTGATACAGATATTTTAATGTCTATCTGTAAATTAAAATAAGCATATAATTTTAATACATAGAAGTCCAAAGATGTGTCAGTTAGGTTGATTGGCCATGCTAAAAATTGTCCCTTAGTGTCCTGAGATGAGCATCTAGAGGGATTTGTGGGTAAATATGTAGGGATACTGGGGTAGGGCCTGGGTGGGATTGCGGTCGATGGGCTAAATGGCCTCTTTCTGCACTGTAGGGATTTTATGATTCCATGATAATTCTGTTGTTTTTAAAGGATTTAGTATCACACAGAATTTAGTGTTGCAAGAAGACCTTTTTGATAATTACAATGGTTCCAAGGCTCAGTGAGGTAAAAGAAACAATTCAATGTGTGCCTCGTAGTACAAGCATTAATTCCTAGCGAGGTCATATGCGGAACATCTGTCATTCTGTCCATACTCTGCGAGCCTCAACCAGGTCTCTGCAATGGTTATTGATTTTCGCTGCATTTGCCTTAATTTACTTAACCATCACAAAATCCATCAGTGAGTAAAGGGCAACTGTCCATTAACATCCCATTTACTGGCATTCTCATCCCTCTCTGCTGTGTCCTTTTGGTAAATATTTCTTTTAAACTGCTCTGTGTTTGTGGCAAAAGAAATGAATTAGGGATTCACACACCTGTTTCTGTTCAATAACTGCTTTACGGAGGTACATGTAATACGCTTAAGGAGAAAATAAATATCTAGACGTTATTACATCTGTGTGCAAAGGGTGGTAAATTAGATCCTAATTATATTGCAAAAGGCATGCAGCTATCCCAGCTCCGATTTTTACATGTGCGTATTACGGATCTCAAAAGCTTTTCTGTGACTAATTCATGAGGTAGTGTTTTGAGTGCTTTCATCTGTAGCTGTTTTGCAATCTTATTTACAAATAAACCAGGGCAGTGTTTTTTTTCTCGCAGCCCTGCCGGCACGCTGGTGCAGTGTTTTTTAAAAAATGCTTTCAACGTGCTCGCATGCCAGCAATTGGGAAGCTCTGGCTTTGGCTAATTACCCCAACACATTGTTTCACAAATTGGCTGTATACTGGGGAACTGTGAGCAACAGAACCAGGCTCAGAGCTGGGAGGGGGCTTTACGTTTATTTCTCCATGAATTGGACCTTCTTTAAAGGAAGCAGAGTGGGCTAGGGGATTTGGGAGAGGGAGACTTCCTCGGAAAATGATTTCTGACCCAGGGTAAGCTCGTGGCAACCCCCGCTGTGATAAACACCAACTACGTAGTGCAGAACGGGCTCATATTTCTGACATTCACTTTCTGACTGGTGCGGTAGGTTTCACACGTTGGGGGTTGTTATTAAGATAAAGAGGTGGTTATTGTCGCAAATTTGCGCCTACGAGGGACACACGGTTCTGTACTGTAGCTGCTGCAGGATATCTCCAAGGAGCAGTCTGCCAGGCTAGGCTTGTGGCACGGTTATAATTTCCAGCTACCTGCCTATTTGCTTTCACTCACAATGAGGGCAGTGAAGAAAAAAAAAATCCTGTGTAACAGGTTCTGCCCCATCTAAACTACAGCTAGGAACAGAGCTGTCCAAAGCTTCCACCTCCCTTCAAGCAATTCCACACTATCTTCTTCCATTTCATCCCAAAAAAGCATCGACTAACTCTCCCCCACCACCCACTACTTAACAAATGCTTCATTAGCAACACGCTGAAAAGTTATTCTTGTCGCAGTGTAGAATTACTGAACATTTCCAGTTTGTCTGCACGTCTGTTGAACGCTGCTGCCAACAGGAAGAAGGCTCTGACAAGACACAGTAACTTGTAACCCAGAAAACTACAATCCAAGTCTACTAACAAGCCACAGCGTTAGAATGAAAATGGGCAGTGGGTTTGTCTGGGTGAGGATAGTGGTTGTTGGCTGAGCTTGTTGCTTCAAACAGAAAGTTTTGACAACTCAGTTTTTTGTTTGGAATAGGACTGGTATGGCACCAGTCAATGAAAGAGTTGATGTGTTTGTGAGTGTGCATTAGTGTTTGTAGGTGGGTGTCAGTGTTTGTGGGTGTGTGTATCTGTGTGTCTGAATGAGTGTGTGCATCTGTTTGTATGTGTCAGTGTTTGTGTACCTGTATATGAGTGTGGTTGTGTGTGTCTGTCCATCCTGTCATGTCTTCCAGATGGGTAATTATAGAAAACTGAAAGCAAAATGGCCTTCTTCTCTGATTTAGAAACTCGGATGGAACTGGAACAGTTTCCATAGCATCAAATAAGTCAATCAGGAGAGGATTAAAACCCTGCAGATTAAAAACCGATAGATTCTTTATCGCACTGAAAATAACAAGCCCAATGGCATTGATCTATTTACAACCAAGCAACATAACTGCAATGTGAGGTTGCAAATACAGCCCTTTGTATCAGCAAATCTGTCGATTGCAGTTCCAGTAATGTTTGTAAGGAGCAGAGATCTGAGCAGCATTGACAGTAAACGTCATAGCTCGTAAACATTAACACTCACATTCCACATCCACAGCAATACAGGAGGCACTTCAAAGTCGATACGCTGGAGCTGACAGTGGTTCAAACCTTGATGTGCCCATGAGAGATAAGGCCCAAAAATAACAATTTCCAAACTGAATAGATGCCATCGTGAAACCTGAATTGTTGTACCATCTTTTGATCAAGTATATTTATTTGATGCTGAAGCTATCTTATCTCACTCCAGCCAAGCATGCAAATTCAACAAGTGAGTCATGCCCTAATGCAGCATCTAAATGTTCTAAATCTCATGTTAATTCCTCTGCAATGTCACAAATACGCTGGAACAATTGTCATATTCCTACCTTATTCAGGTTAGAGAGGCGTGGAGTTGAACATTTTTCACCCAGTGGGTGATGGAGGGTCTAAAACCTTCTGCCCATTAAGGGATGTTGGAGGAAGAAATCATCACTGCATTTAAAAAAAAATACACTTCTGGAGCCTGAACCTACAGGAATATGGATCAAGAACTGGGAGACCAAGTTTACATTATAGACTCATGTCTCAGCAAGTAGGGGTGAGTGAGTGCGCCTCATAGTACAAGGGATCCGGGTTCAATGCTAGTCTGCCCGTTCTCCCCATTTCTGCGTGGGTTTCCTCCAGGTGCTGCAGTTTCCTTCCACAGTCCAAAGATGTGCAGACTAGATGGATTGGCCATGCTAATTACCCCTTTGTGTCTAAAGATGTGTGGGTTAGGTGGATTGGCCATGCTAAATTGTCCCTTTGTGTCCAACGATTTGCAGCTTATGGGGATTAATGCGGTAAATATGTGGAGCTACGGGGATAGGATCTAGGTGAGATGCTTTGTCGCAATGTCAGTGCAGAGATGATGGGCTGAACGGCCTCCTTCTACACTATAGGGATTGTGATTCTATAACATACCACATGGTGCAATGACTGAGTCACAGAGAGCTCTGGTTATCTCTGAAATTAGGGATGGTTAACTCCCTGAATCCAGTGACCCCTACTGCATGTGAGAATCAGAGTAAGATTCAGTCTGTGACTGACACTGATAGTACAGGATTGAATATAAAGGATGTTCACCTTGGGTAGATATCAGGAAGCTACTGCCACTACTCCATACCCTAGCACAAGACATCACAGCAACAACTTGTATTTACATAGTACCCTACATTTGCAAAACAGCCCAAGGTGCCTCATGACAGCATTATTAAAGTTTGCCACTTGGGCCACATGAGGAGATAGTTACACAGCTAGCTAAAAGCTTGGTCAAAGAGTGGACTTTAATCAGTGCCTGAAAGATGGCAGAGAGAGGTGTAGGGAGAGAATTCAGGAACTTACAACAGAACTGCCAATGGCAGGGTAATTAAAATCAGAAATACGTAAGAGGCCTGAGTTGGAGAAGGACAGGGGTGCACAGCTGGAAAAGACTGCAGCTATAGGGAAGAGAGAGGCCACTTGAAAACAAAGAGAGAAAGTATAAAACTATAAAAATGAATGAGAAAAATAATGGAGATAGTCGGATAGTGACTGCACATACATACTATGTATCTCGTTATTCCTTACGACCTTTTTATATCACTGTGTACAACAATAATAAATAAAAGCAAATAGATTTCAGATCACAAAATCAGATATATTGACCCATTTGTGCTCACCGTCTCATGCTGAAGACTCAGACAGAGGCACACTAAGGAGACAATAATCCAACAAAAGCAATATCTCATGATATTCTCCAATAGGACCAGAATCAATCAAAGCACTGTTAATGATTTCATTTGGTTCAATCGTAGCACTGGTTAGCAATAACACATCATATTCTCCAAACCATTACACAGCTCTGTTATAATCACATTTCTGTTCACGCTATCTTTGTAACCAATTATTTCATACAGTTATAGAATCATAGAGATTTACAGCATGGAAACACGCCCTATGGCCCAACTTGTCCATGTTGCCCTTTTTGTTAAACCCCTAAACTAATCCCAATTGTCCACATTTGACCCATATCCCTCTATACCATCTTACCCATGTAACTCTCTAAATGCTTTTTAAAAAGACAAAATTGTACCCATCTCTACTACTGCCTCTGGCAGCTTATTCCAGACACTCACCAACCTCTGTATGAAAAGATTGCCCTTTTGGACCTGCTCTGAACTTAAATCTATGCCCTCTAGTTTTAGATTCCGCTATGTTTGGGAAAAGATATTGACTATCTAGCTATCTATGCCCCTCATTATTTTATACATCTCTATAAAATCACCCTCAGCTTCCTACGTTCCAGGGAACAAAGTCCCAATCTATCCAGCCTCTCCTTATAACTCAATCCATCAGGTCCCCATAGCATCCTAGGAAATCTTTTCTGCACTCTTTTTAATTTAATAATATCCTTTCTATAACAGGGTGACCAGAGCTGTAACAGTATTCCAAGTATGTTGAGCAATGATGGGGGGGGTTCTTGTTATGAGCGGTGCAGGGGATGGGGGAGGTCTGAGGTCTTTGAAGGAACAGAGTTGGCAGTGATGGGGAGATTGGGCAATGAAGGGGAGGATGGGGACTTGATACTGGGGCGGGGGGGGGGAGAAGGAGACTTTGTACTAGGGAGAGGGGTAGCATGCCATAGTGGTTGAAATGGCGTGGGGCTGGGGGGAGGGTAGGGAGGTGGGAAAGCCCCAAAAATCGTGTGGTGGTGGGAAGGGAGGAGACTGTACAATGGTGGAGGATGGGGGGGTGGGGGGGAGGGTATTGGAAGGCAGGGGGTACAGAGAGCCCCCAATACCCTGTTGCTGGAAGAGGTCTGGGGGAGTTTAACATCAGTTCAGAACTGATTAGGGCACCCTATAAAGTTGGTACCCTGATCTCTGTGGAGCCAGCCTTGCTGGTCCTATCGGGCACTCTCTCTTCCCCTTCACCCCTCACCACTCCCCTCCCACCCCACCCCAGACTGACGGCATAAACCACATGAAGATCTGCACCAGCCTAAGACACCATCCTCCACTGTACCGTCGTGACATTTCCCACTTCATTGTCATCAAGTCAGTCATTTATAGCATTGTGGGATCTCCCTGTGCACAAAGTGGCTGTGGTCTTTCTTACATTACTCCGGTGATTATGCTCCAAAAGTGTGTGGCATTGAAGCACCCTGACATCTAAGTACTGACTGGTTGTAAAGCACTTTGGGATGCCCTGGGATTGTGAAAGGCACTATATAAATGCAAGTCATTAGAAACATAGGACTTGGGAACAGCAGTAGGCCATTTGGCCTTCTGAACCTGCTCCACCAATCAATCAAATCAATGCTAATCTGATTGCAATCTAACACTTGTCTTTCCCATCTATCCAAACTCCATCTAAAGCAATCTTCAATATATTCAAATACCCACAGTCGCTGTTACTCTCTGGGGCAGAGACTTCCACAGACTCTCAACCCCCAGAGAAGAGGTGTTTCCTCATCTCCATCTTAAACAGTAGACCTCTTGTTCTTAAACTGTATCCCCAAACTCTCCCACAGTGTAAACATCCCCCCACAGCCAGACTATCAAGCCCCTTTGGGACTTTATATTTTTCATTGGCTCACCCTCTCATCCTTATAAACTCGATGTAGCGATGCCGGCTTTGGACGGGGGTAAACACAGTAAGAAGTCTCACAACAAGCTGGTATCGCTACATCATGACTACCATTGACACCGCAAACCATCGGATCCAAGTGGAGAGGATCTCCAAGAAGATTACGCGTATCGACACAGATATCAAATACTGGTTGGACTCTAACCTGATGTTCTGAGACTTCTAACCTTATAAACTCTAACAGGGAAAGGCCTAACCTGCTTTCCTCATGGGATAAGCTTCTCACCCCAGGATTATGTTGATTGAGCCTTCACTGAACTGTAAACATCATTTTTAAATACTCTGAAGTCTTTCTTGAATTAAATCCAAGATTGTTAAAATGAATGACCCCAATTTTGAATGAGAATGGAGGGAATGATTATTAATATGGTCAATGCTGCAGGTGTCCATATGGGATAAGTTGTCCCTTATACATACATGTCTACATCATACTTGCTTCTTGTTCCAATTGGAGAGGGAAATTGGGAGAGTGTAAAATTAGTGACTAATCAACTGAAAACCAGTTTTGCGTCAATCCCATGACCCCAGTGCTTGCTGCTTCAATGTTGTTGCTGTTTGAAATAGGGATGGTTGTCTGGGGTTTTGGGTGACAGATTGTTCTGACCTTATAGATGCACTGGAGCTCTGTCCTCAGTATTGGTGGAAACTTGTGACTCATTAGTTCAAGAGCTTTGGATTAGTCAACAGCTTAGCACTGATCCTAGGGAGTTTCAACTCTGCACACTCAGATATCTCCATCCAAAAGTAACAAGTAATCCAAAGTGACTCTTTGACAGGCCGGAATTTTACCTGTACATCTGCCCCGATTCCGGAGGTGAGCGAGGCTTGGAGAACGGCATTCTCCATTGGCCCTGGGTGGGACTGTTTGAACCTCGGGTGGACGTGCTGGTAAAATTCTGCCCTTTGTGATATTTAGCACGCTGCTGGTACACAGGCAGGCAGAACACCTGACCCCTTCACCCTTCTCTCACAGAAGTCATCTCCATGTGCCTTCCCCTATCAACAGCACCAATATAGGAAGGAAAATACACTGTCGCTGTTATAGAACAAGAGTTTCCGAGGTATCTGCCTTGGACAGGCTCCTGTAGCCTCGAGGGGAGTGTGAATCCGGCTGATTTACACTGGTGCAGAACAACTTTAGCCAAACCAACTCCAGAACAACCCCAGAGTGAGAATTCCTGGGCGTAAGTGTGCATGGGGTGGGGATTGGGGGGGGAAGGGGTGGTAAATCATTCTGGTGGGTGTTAAGTGTGGCCAGGGTGGGGGGCAGTGTAAATGTAATTCCTCACTCCCAAACAAGCACACCACACAAAAAGGGGAAAACTATTCAAAAGCCAGCATATACAGCTGCCCATGAGTCACCTCAGTTGGTGTTTTTTGATACACTGGCTCCAAGAAAACATTTCTCCTGTTTTAAATCTAAAATTAAACAGGAACCGCCACCATCATTGCCCATCTGAATTGCTTTATACGTGAGATTACATTTTCTGTGGGGGCTGTGACACAGTGGTTAGCACTGCTGCTCACAGTACCAGGGATCCGGGTTCAATTCTGGCCTTGGGTAACTGTGTGGAATTTACACATTCTCCCCATGTCTGCGTGGATTTCCTCCAGATGCTCTAGTTTCCTCCCACAGTTCAAAGATGTGCATGTTAGGGTGATTGGCCATGCTAAATTGACCTGAGTATCGGGGGATTAGCAGGGTAAATATTTGGGGTTATGGGTATAGGGCCTGGGTGGCATTGTGCTTGGTGCAGACTCGATGGGCCAAATGGCCTCTTTCTGCACTGTAATGATTCAATGTGACACTAGAAGGACACTAAAGCTATCAGAAAATCACATTAGTTCACAATGTATTCGTAATAATAGGCATTATAATATACTGAAACATCATTAAAGACAAGTTAGAGTGTACAACAGAATCAAAATTTTCATTTCTACCCAACTATAACTATTATAATGTGTTTCTTTTAGATTCTAGCACATTGTTAGAACATAGAACATAGAACAATACAGCACAAACAGGCCCTTCGGCCCACGAGTTGCACCGATCACATCTACCAATCCACAGACCTATCTATAACCCCCTATCCTATTCTTTTCCATATACTCATCCAGAAGTCTCTTAAAAGACCCCAGTGAGTTTGCCTCATTCAACCTCCGACGGCAGTCGGTTCCATTCACTTACCACCCTCTGAGTGAAAAACCTACCCCTAACATCTCCTCTGTTACTTCAGCTTTTCTCCTCACTTCTCACGGCTAACTTTTTTATTTTCTCACACTGTGATTTTGCAATGGAATAACTGAAATTATCTGCTACTTGTAGTTTTATTGACTTAACATCGGCTACTGAGAGAGTGGGAAGAAGATCCCATAATTACTAGCACAGAGTGGATGGGCCAAATCCCGGGCATTTTCTCTTCCACGTTCTTCTGTGGAAAAAGACACAAAAATCTGAGGACACGTACCAACCGACTTAAGAACAGCTTCTTCCCTGCCGCTGTTTAACCTTTGAATGGACCTATCTCGCAATAAGTTGATCCTTGTCTACACCCTAGCTATAACTGTAACACTACTTTCTGCACCCTCTCCTTTCCTTCTTTATGAATAGTATGCTTTGTTTGTGTAGCATGCAAGAAACAATACTTTTTGCTGTATACCAATATATGTGACAATAATAAATCAAGAGGGCTTGTTTCTGAGCTATAGATTTCGCACAATGTCTGAAATACTGGCTGCACTCTATAATCCATGTCTACACTATTCCATTTTTCTATCTGAGATTCCTGTTGCCATTTTTGATATTTCCATACTTTTCTTTTCCAATTTGTTAATGGTGACATCAAAATTGATGTGATGATATTTTTGTTGTCACGTGCATTAGCATACAGTGAAAAGTATTCTTTCTTGTGCATTATACTGACAAAGATTACTGTTCATAGAGAAGGAAAGGAGAGAGTGCAGAATGTAGTGTTACAGTCATAGCTAGGGTGTAGAGAAAGATCAACTTAATGCGAGGGATGTCCATTCAAAAGCAGCAGGGAAAAAGCTGTTCTTGAGTTGGTTGGTATCCTTTGTATGTACAAAATAATTTTGTAAATAATGTCCCACATTCCAGCAATCAAATATGTGTGCCATGTACAGATATGTATGAACACACAAACAAGCTTGAGCAATCAGGGTTGAACATGAGAGGAACATGTGGTACTAGAAAGCTGGCTGATTGTTAAGCTTGGCTGTGCTGCCACAGGTGATAGGAATTGGGAAAACTGTTGACAGAAGGTAGTGGGCAGAGAGTCTGTCGAAGCGTTCACGTGTTAACATCAGCCTTTGCCTCATACAGTTGCCCTAGAGCATCAGAATGGGCCAGATTTTATCATCTCAAAATTGTTACTTAAAATATCTTTGCATGAGGAAGACTTTTTCATCAAAATCTACCTGACTTTGCTGATGCTTCTTAAATTTAAGTATTAGTGTCACAAATAGACTTACATTAACGTTGCAATGAAGTTATTGTGAAAACCCCCATGTCACCACACTCTGGCACCTGTTCAGGTACACTGAGGGAGAATTTAACATGGTCAATGCATCTAACCAGCACGTCTTTCGAACTGTGGGAGGAAACCCACGCAGACATGAGGAGAACGCACAGTACTAACCACTGTGCTACTTCACTGAGGAGATTGACATGATTAGTGAAGGAACCCAGCGTGCAGACTGTAACAACAGGATGCAAAAAGAAACAAAATACAGTTCTGAAGAAGTCCAATTGGAATTGGACTGTGAAAATCCCCTAGTCTCCACACTCAGGCACCAGTTTGGGAGAATTTAGCATGGCCAATGCAGCTAATCAGCGTGTCTTTCAGACTGTGGGAGGAAACTGGAGCACCCAGAGGAAACCCACACAGACATGGGGAGAACATGCAGACTTCAGACAGGCAGTGATCCAAGCTGGTACGGTAGCACAGTGATTAGCTCTGCAGCCTCACAGTGCCAGGGATTCGGGTTCGATTCCCGGCTGCATCATTGTCCGTGTGGAGTTTGCACGTTCTCCCTGTGTCTGTGTGGGTTTCCTCCAGGCACTCCGGTTTCTTCCTACAATCTGAAAAACGTGCTGATTAGGTGCATTGATCCAAACAGGCGCCAGACTGTGGCGACTAGGGGAATTTCTTGGTAACTTCATTGTAGTGTTAACATAAGCCTACTTGTGATTAATAAATAAACTTCAAGCCAGGAATTGAAGCTGGGTCCCTGGTGCTGTGAGGCAACAGTGCCAACTACTGTGTCACTAAGATGACTTTAAAATAACTGAGATATCCTCAGAACTGCACGGAGATTAGATTTGGAACTATTGCAAAAATCCAAGCCTACGTAGGTCAAACCAACAATTCAACTTAGCATTAACATGATATTTGCATATTCTATTAGAAAATATGCACACCTTGAGTTCAATGTGATACTAAAAGCACTACAGCACCATTACAGAACAACTATTTACTACACCATAGATTATAATGAATGACTAACAGTCCAGTGTTTTACATTCTCTCACCCCCACATTTGAAGCCAATGCTACATGCTTTAGATGTTCTGAAATGGCTCGATGTACATGTGCAGCACAGCGATAATAAAAGTTTACTAACTGGTTTAATATTTTGTTATTTTGCTTCGTCGGTTAACCCACACATGAATTTTTATAACAGCTTTCATGGGACCTCAGTGTTATCTCTCCAGCATTTCAGAACTTGCTCGTGGGTGGCAGCAGTTAACACACATGGTACAATAAACTTTTATTCCGTTTTTACAAGGCTCCGGGGTCCACAGAGAAAGGGGCTGTGTGTACATCACCGTTTACCTTCACTGTCACAGGAAAACAGCAACAGACTTTGCACAGCAGAACTGGAAGGTCGCGGTCACACAAAGCTGTTCTCGGATGCTGGTGACCTCTTTCATGTCCAAGATACTGACTTCATCATCAGCATCATCACAGACCCCATTACTTAATAATGGCACCATACATTCCACACAATTGTTCTGCGCACTCCCAGTGCTATTTTCAGTTTGTTTGGTGTGATTATGGAGATTGTTACGAACAATGATCTGCAATTTCTTGGTGAGCTATTTCAGGATGCAAAGATTCACTCAGAACCAAGGTGCTATGAAATCATTATATAATGGTGAGGCATAACCTGAGGACAAGTAAGATTCATTCTGGCTCCTTAACCACCGAGCATTCCCACTGCATCAAGGACCAGATCCTGGCTGAAATCAGGAACTACTTCCAAGAATGACATTCCACTGATTTCTGAGAGCAATTAAAGAAACCTCCAGACAAGGTTACCATTGCAAGATCTGGGTGTACCATCAGATTATCTTTACACTTTACCCACTTCTACACACTTTGTGAATGGTCAATCAAGTTTATTTATTTATTAGTGTCACAAGTAGGCTTATATTAACACTGCAATGAAGTTATTGTGAAAATCCTCGAGTCACCACATTTTGGTGCCTGTTCGGGTACTCTGAGGAAGAATTTATCATGGCCAATGCACCCTAACCAGCACGTCTTTTGGACTGTGGGAGGAAACTAGAGCATCTGGAGGAAACCCATGCAGAAACAGGGAGAATATACAAATTCCACACAGACAGTGACACAAGGCAGGAGGAGTTGAACCTGAGTACCTGGTGCTGTGAGGCAGCAGTACTAGCCACTGTGCCACAGTGCCATAACTAATCACGAACATGCACTGTAAATTCTTTTGAAGGGAGGAAAGTTTCTTTAAAAAGAGATGAGGTGTTGCAATATTACCTTTGAAGGAATAGCAACATGATATCACTACAAGGAAAATGTGTCATGCAATCCTGTCTTAGTTTTAATTTTAGCTATAAGCAGAACACACACACACACACACACGCACACACATACATGCGCGCACACACAGACACACGCATACATACAGACACACGCATACATACAGACACACGCAGCTCTGATGTCTTCAAGCTCTCTACCTCAACTGCATAAGCCTAGGCAAGCTTATACAATTTGAGCTCATGATTTAACCCTTTAAGCTCCAATGTCATTTGGGGATCTGACATTAAGGGGCTAATTTTCCCATCCTGCCCACCATGGGAACAGTAATGGGAGAACAGCAGGCCATGACCTCTGTTGACCTCAGGCAGAATTTTCCAATTTTGGGGCAAACATGGCTGGAAAACCCCACCCCACTTCTCCTCCGCTGACACCATATCCTCCCTGAAGTTTGGACCCCAGGAGTCAGGCTAAGATTCTGTCCATTTGAATCATTTCCTTCTCTCCTTTGTATTCAGACCCCTTTCAGATAAGACCAACATTCAATTAATGAAACGTCTTGATTACTTTTAGTACTTCTTCCTGAGCTTTAAGTGATTTCAATGTTTGGACAAGAAAATGCCTCGATCCTTCAAAGCTTCTAATCCCTCACCGTTGAGAAAATATTTTGATTGTATTTTTTTCTTGGCTACAAAGTCAATATTATAACACACGGCCATATTGAACTCCATTTGCTTACTCTTCTTACAATTCTCTTTTCCTTCCCTCAAGTCAGTGATACATAGAAAGTAGAAGCAGAGGAGGCCATTCGTCCCTTCAAGCCTGCTTTGCATTCATTTTGATTATACAAAGAACAATACAGCATGGGAAACAGGCCCTTCCACCCAACGAGCCCGCGCCACCATTTTAACATTATGAATGCCCTTCTCTATGACGTTTATCTATACCTATTGGGGAAGTTTGAGGGAGAACTAATTTAGGGATAATCATGGCTGATCATCATACTCAATATCCTGATCTCTCCTCCCCTCCTATATCCCTTGATCCCTTCAGCCCCAAAAGCGATATCCAATTTCTTCTTGAAATCACACAATGTTCTGGCCTGCACTACATTCTGTAAATTTCACACATTCACCACTCCCTTGGTGAAAAAATTTCTCCTCACCACAGTCCTAAAATGTTTACCCTTTATCCCTAGTTCATAGAATCCCTACAGTGCAGAAAGAGGCCATTCAGCCCATTGAGTCTGCACGACAACAATCCTACTCGGGCCCCATCCCTGTAACTCCTCATATTTACCCCACTAATCTTTCTGACCTACACATCCCGGGACCCTAAAAAGCAATTTAGCATGGCCAATGCATCTAACCCGCACATCTTTGGACTGTGTGAGGAAGCTAGAACACTTAGGGGAAATCCATGCAGACACAGAGAGAATGTGCAAACTCTGCACAGTGACCAATGACCAGAATCAAACCTGGGTCCCTGGCGCTGAGAGGCAGCAGTGTTAACCACTGTGCCATTGTTTTTGAAGTTTCCTTGCTTTTATTAAGTAAACACATTCAATTCTACTTTATGCAGTTGTTGCCAGAAATGTAGCGAAGAAATGTCTATGGAACATTCCTGCCCAATAAACAGGAGCAAAATGTATTTCTGGGATCTTTTATGGTGAGGACAAATGAGAGTTGAATATACTTCTAAGCTTGGGTTTTTTTATTGTGGATACACCAATGTTCCTTCCCAACTCTCGATTTTTCTGGGCATTTGAGGTCTTGCAAATTTCAAGTTCTAAAATCATGTCCAATTTGTAGCATAGCTGTTTCTTGAAGACAGCTTTGTCTTGCTTCATCTTCCTCTTGAGGTGTCCAGATCACCAAAAACCTGTCCTGGTCCCCCCACGCTGACACTATATTAAGAAAGCCCAACAATGCCTCTACTTTCTCAGGAGACTCAGGAAATTTGGCATGTCAGCTATGATTCTCACCAACTTTTATAGATGCACCATAGAAAGCATCCTTTCTGGTTGTATCACAACTTGGTCTGGCTCCTGCTCTGCCCAAGACCACAAGAAACGATGAAAAGTTGTGAATGTAGCCCAGTTCATCACAGAAACCAGCCTCTGATCCATTGATTCAATGTACACTTCCCGCTGCCTTGGAAAAGCAGCATAATTAAAGACCCTACACACCACGGACATTCTCTCTTCCACTTTCTTCCATCGGGAAAAAGATGCAGAAGTCTGAGGTCATATACCAACCGACTCAAGAACGGCTTCTTCCCTGCTGCCATCAGACTTTTGAATGGACCCACCTCACATTAAGTTGAGCTTTCTCTACACCCTAGCTATGACTGTAACACCACATTCTGCATGCTCACGTTTCCTTCCCTAGGAACGGTATGTTTTGTCTGCATAGTGTGCAAGAAACAGTAGTTTTCACTGTATGTTATACATGTAACAATAATAAATCAAATCAAATTAAAGATGAGCACGCTTCAACCTCTTGTTGTCACCCGACAATCTCCTCCTTTCTGAGGAAAATGTAATGAGCAGCCATGTACAGTGTGTACATTAGATTACGTAGAATATGGAACACAGAAACAGGAGTTGTGAAGTTGAGTTTATGAAATGTGTCCCATTAAAAGCTGATTTTGTGTTCCATGTTTGAGTGGTAAAAATACAGGGTACCCAGATTGCAACATTTGTAACTAGGACCAAGCATCAAGGTTGCCTTGTTAACAGGCTTTGCAGGCTTTTGCATTTTGATCATCTATCAGTTTAAAGAAGACCCTCAGCAATCAGGAATTTATAAAACTTGAACTTTCTGTTATTGACACCATCAGACCAACCCTGGAGTATGAAAATTAATAGGTCATCAGAGATAAAACTGCCTGCCTTCAGTTCAGTTAGTTCAGATCGGTGGAATGGAACTGAAAAACTGTCACCTCTCAACATGGAGAGGGCAACAGCAGCTCTCTGCCAGCTTAAAATATCTCTTCAGAGAAATCTCCACCTATCTACCAGAAGGGTACCAAATCAGAAAGAGTTTACCCACAGCAACATCGACAAAAACTCCAAAGGTTTTTCCAAAGGCACAAAACCTGTTTGTATAATTTTTTTGTGAGTGGCTAAGTTAAATTATTATTTTTGGTGATGAATGATCCTTGTATTTATTTGAACAGCATTCCAGTCAAACCTTACTTTAATAGATATGTTACTTGTTGAGTTAAAGTTCCAGTTGGTTCTATAAATAAGTTGTTAATTATTCACTTAAAATGAATGTCAGATCTTTATAACCATTCAGCCCAACTAATCCATGCTGGTTCTTATGCTCCACCACAGCTTTCTCACATCTTTATTCATTTAAATCTATTGCCGTCACTATCTCTTCCTTTCTCACTCATAGCCTTTTCTAGTTTTCCCCTCGATACATCTCTATATTTTGCTTCAACCTCTTTCTGAGTCACTCCATGTTCTTAATTCTCTTTTGTTGAAGAGGCTTTTTCTGAATTCCCAATTGGATTTCTTTGTGATAATCTACATAACCTGTCATTATGTTCTTCCCAACGAGAGGAAACATGCCCCCATGTGTCTGCTCCATCTCACTGAAACTTACAGAATACTGAAAGCCTGGATAGAGTGGACGTGGGGAAGATGTTTCCATTAGTGGGAGAGACTGGGATCCAAGGGCACACCTCTGAGTAAAGATACCATCCTTTAGAACCAAGATGAGGAGGAATTTCTTTATACAGAGGGTGGTGAATCTGTGGAACTCATTGCCACGGATAATGTGGAGGCCGAGTCATTGAATATATTTAATACAGAGATAGAGAAGTTCTTGATTGGTAAAGGGATCAAAGGTTACGGAGTAAAGGCAGGAGAATGGGGGTTGAGAAACTTATCACCCATGATTGCATGGAAGAGCAGACTTGATGGGCCGAATGGGTTAATTCTGCTCCTATATCTTAATGTCTATCAAAGCTTTTTATGATTAGGTCACTCTTCAGCCCTTTTTTTTCAAGAGAGAAGAGATGCAGCCCATCATGTGTTGATATATATTCCAACACATTTCTGATATCATCCTTATAAATCTTCCACGGAGCAACCCCAGTGCCTCCATGTCCTTTTCATATATAATAAGGCGACCGGAACTGCGTTCAGTAACTCAAAGTGTGCTCTGGACCAAGGTTCAATACAGCTTTAGCCTAACTTTCCAACCTCCCAAATTCTATCCCTCTGGAAATAAAGCCTTGGGTTTGTTTCTTTATGGCCTTGCGTAACTATCACCCTTCAACTCTTAGTGACTGCAGTCTGAAGAACACATACAGATAGGGAAAAGTGTCCACCAAATGAAGCCGATTGGCAGACAATTGGGTGGGCTGCAAAGCAAGTGTGCAACCCAGCCCCCCTGCCCCCCCCCCCCCCCCCCCCCCCCCCCCACCCACCGCCCGTGTGCTCCATCCAAAGGGGAAAACCCCCATCAAAGAAATCCCCCTCCCACTCCCAATTATCGAGAAATCCACCCACATCTCAAGGTTTATCAATTTATGTTTCACTTACTGTGAGGTGTTGGAATAACCACGCTCGCATGATGTTTGTGGCTACTTTTGGGAAGATTCCTCGTTTTTTCTGCCGTTTTTTATCCTTGTCTGGATCATCATCATCTCCTGTGCTGGGTGAAGCTACACTGTTGTCCAAGCCATCACCTGTCAGTACATTAAAGATGCAGTTTTAAGGCACTCTTCTCTGGTCATTTAAGACTTTTGTACAGCTTCTTTAGGTTGCACAACACAGAATCCCTACAGTACAGAAGGAGGCCATTTGGCCCATCGGGTCTGTACCGACCACATTCCTGCCTAGGCCCTATTCCCGTAATCCCACACATTTACCCTAGCTACTCCCCCTGATATAAAGGGAACTTTAGCATGGCCAGTCAACCTAACCCACATATCTTTGGGCTGTGGAAGAAACCAGAGCACCCTGAAGAAACCCACGCAGACACAGGGAGAAAGTGCAAGACAGTGACACGGGGCCAGAATTGAACCCGGGTCCCTGGCAGGCTGTGAGATCATGTGGGATTAGTACCAAATAAACCTGTTGGACTTCAACCTGGTGTTGTGAGACTTCTTACTGTCTAGGCTGTGAGGTAGCAGTGCTAACCACTGTGCCATCATACAATTGGGAGTTATTTTTATTTTGTTAAATGTCAGTGTTTTTCAGGCATTTAGGATATGGGTAATTTAATCTTTTGGTGAAACTCTTGTAATCTCAAATGATTAGAGACATCAAAATAAATTGTTTATCATATCCCAGCACTGGGGCGCTAGTGCAGTCTTATTTGTAAAGTCACACTAAATAATCACTGGTTTCTACCTGAACTACAACCGTGCAGTGAAATATCCTGCTCTGTATGATAAGCACCACTGACCCCACCGACCGCATTCCCCACTCCCTCCACGACACGTGACCAATTATCTTGAACTGGGGGAAAAGGTCACAACAGAGACCTCTTTCCAACAAACCCCACCCCTCACCTTCACCCATCCTGGAAATTCCCTCTCTCATTATTTATTTATTTTTTTCCTAAGTTTAAGTTTATTTATTAGTGAGACAAGTAAGTTTACATTAACACTGCAATGAAGTTACTGTGAAAATCCCCTAGTTGCCACATTACGTTCCTGTTCGGGTTATATTGAGGGAGAATTTAGCATGGCCAATGCACCTAACCAGCACGAATTTCAGACTGTGGGAGGAAACCGGAGCATCCTGAGAAAACCAATGCAGACACGGGGAGAACATGCAGTAACCACACAGGCAGTGACTCAAGCCGGGAATAGAACCCAGGTCCCTGGCGCTGTGAAGCAGCAGTGCGAACCACCGTGCCAATCTTGTGATGCTAACAAATAAACTTAAACTTATTTTTAATAAAATGAGGTAGCCAGCATGCATTATCTGTGCCCACAGCTCTTGTTTGAACACAAGGAAATGGTCAGATCCAACAACAGGATGGGAAACAGCTGGACTGGCCAGTGATTCAACTTGTCTTGGACTTGTAGAATCCACCCCCACCCCCCAGCTCGCCTCAATGCCCCACTACCAGACAGGGACAGAGAGGAAAATAACATTTCAGGCACAGATGCAAACCATCTGCCTGTGCTTACACTAACCACAAAACACACAGTTTGCTTGGCACTAATAGCTTCAATGGCCATGCCAAGATGAAGGAATTGGGACCAATATTACCCTCACCTGAATTTGCAAGCTGCAGTTTACCTCGGTGCTGCGCACACAGCACAGACTGTACAGCCACACACACATAAGCACAATTAACAATGCAACATTTGTAATTCCTACGTAGCTGAGTGGCTAAAGATCCCACCTGTAGTGTGAGAATCAGGTACAAGTCATTAACACTTTGACTATTCCAAAGGTACTTGCCACACAGCCCCAAGTTCCCTTTTAAACTCTACAATTAAAGTTATGTCGGGGGCGGGAGGGGGGGAAGGTGTTGATTTTTCAGTCCCCTATCGACATATCGATGCTGCTTCAGCGCAGAGTAAAATTAACACTGTTAACACTCTTTTGTACATTATGCTAAGTTTACAATGCTAATGGACTGTACAATGCAGCACAGTGGCACAGTGGTTAGCACGGCTGCCTCACAGCGCCAGGGACCCTGGGTCCGATTCCCAGCTCGGGTCACTTGTCTGTGCGGAGTCTGCACATCCTCCCTGGGTTTCCACCAGGTGCTCCAGTTTCCTCCCACAGTCCAAAAGGTGTGCTGGTTAGGGTGGACCGGCCGTGCTAAATTCTCCCTCAGTTGTACCCGAACGGGCGCCGGGGTGTGGGGATTTTCACAGTAACTTCATTGCAGTGTTAATGTAGGCTTGCGACAATAATAAATAAACTTTTAGTTAACATTGGCCTCCTGATTCTCAGGCCGGTGGGCTGGAAAGTGTCCGTGCTCTGCAGACGGCTAGGAATCCTGTTTAAGTACTCTGAGCTTGGACAGTCACGGATGTGTTCTCTGTGGATAGAGATCCACAGCACAGGGCCTGACTATTTCAGCACAAATTGACAAAATTGTGCAAAGGCCAGACAGGGTGAGAAGTGAAAATCCCACGCTGGTGCAGTAGGGGGTGCCATTTTGAGGCAAAGGTTAAGTCCCAGTATGAAGGGCTGCACAATGGAACTGACCTATATTATATTCTGAATTAAGCTTACATGAGACAAAGTGAACTATCTTTTATTCCTGCAAGCGCAGTCTTGCAGAAGACGATTGAGAAGCGCGGCAAACGCCAAAAAAAAACAAGTTGCAAAAGCAAATGTAGGCCTGAAGGTGCTAAAATGTTATAGCTGGAATTACACTTTCATTTAGCAAGCAAGGACAATAGAAAAATATACCCTCTTGCTTCATTAATAACGCATACTGCATATTGTGGCCCTATCATTGAGTTTGAGGTGAATGCTGGAGGTTTCCTGTTGTAAAGCAGAGCAATTTATTCCATCCCATTATAATTTATTAAAGAAATTTGACTAGAAGAACACATCAACAGCTGTTTGATTCTGAATATAAATACTGCAAACGTTAGATTATCCGCCGCAACCAAAAAATGAGAGTTGTGGGGACCGCTTATAGATTTAAAACTCTGCAGCAGCTTCCAATCTAATGAGGTGCCCTCCCCACCTTAATATCTCGGCATCAACACTCCTCTTTACATATAACTTTCCATTTGTGCCACACACACAAAAAAAAAGCCTTCAAATTCATTTACTGGTAATGCCCCACTGCCTCACTAGAGGAGAATTCATTGATAATTTATGGAAATATCTACTATAATCCAGAGATGACTTTTTCAGCTTTGCGCATCAATAGAATAATCAAGGCTTTAAAACAGCCTTTGCTTCCCATTACCTAAGGCAAAAGGACCCCTGAAAGCATGCCTTTAGGGCACCTGAATTAAACACACCATTAAGAGAGGGGAAGGCTTTCTGCGTTCCATATAAAACACTCACCAGTACTTTTCCTGTTTCCCTCATGTAGCAAAAGCACCCACACTGGAAACAGAAATTTTAAGTGGAGACTTTATGTACGCACAAGCTCTCAAGTGGAGACTCTACCCCTCAATCAGTCTGGAGAGGGAGGCTTACCCCAAAATAACAGGTATCTGTTACATCATTATCTCCAGCCCAAAACAAAATATATAGCTGCAGCTCTCTCGTGTTCTCTCTCCCTTTACAGTTTCTTAGGCGAATTGAGACGCTTTCTTTCGCTTTGGGTCTGGGAGGGGCCGCTTGTCTTGTAATCTGAGACAAGATTCTCATCAGGAATAAATGCCTCCAATCCGCCGCGAAATCGGGTTGAGACCAGGGGGGAATGCCCCAGATGAAAAAAAATAAACAGAAGCTCTGAATTAGCTCCTCCGGATTGAGTTGGAGACTTGGGAGTGTTGACCCACAGGAAAGAGCTCACTCACATTTCTCCTCTGATTCTTAAACACATTCTACCCCCCCCCCCCCCCCCCCCACCACCAATTTCTTCTCTAACTTTGCTGCCGTCCTGACCTCTGAGAGTCAAAACCTTGGAGAAAACTCGGCAGCATCAATTTTATTGGCATTCCCATTTTCGCTGTAATTTGATAGGATTTCTGTGAGGTCTGGGGCTAATTTCTTTCTCTCTCCTTCTCTCTCGTTTCAGACTTCAGTCAGCTCACAGACAGCCATATGGTAGCGGCTACGGGCCACATTTGCAAAATATCAGCGCTGACTTTACTTCGAGCTCTGACTTCTGCTGCCCGCGAAGGCAAATTACGAAGGGAAAACCGAAAAGGTGGAAATAATCATAAAAATGATGCGAGTTGATAAACAAGCTCGCAGCCTCATTAGCACAGCAGCAGGCTGCGCTGGGTGCTTTATGCTCGTTTTTTTTTTGCTGATGCCACAAGGAAATGCCACGGGGCAACTTTTGCCAACTGCTAACAGTTTCTGACAGATTCTTAGCAACTAGTGTGAGCTGTGTTGCGGCTTCTCGCTAGTGACAGGAACTGAAAATGTCACATCATCTGCCCATGTGTCACGGACTCCATGTGGCAATTAAGCCGCAGACCAGTGAGTTGGGGCGGCCAGAGGCGTTTTTCAATCGCCTCTGGCTATTTGGGGAAGTGGAGGGGGGGGGGTGGATTTGGGTTGTTGGGGAGGGGGGGAAGAGCAGAGAGAGTTTGCACACATGCCTCCCAGTCACTTCCACACATCTGCAACACACTGTCCCCAGCTTGAGCCATTTCCAGTGTTCTGTTAACCTCCCCCTTGCCCATCTCTCTCGGCGTGGCGTGACATTATCAGATGAATTTGGGGTAATCTCTTTTGATACGATTGTTTTGGGGGGAAATGCCACTTTAATTGCCGATACCCGGCTCCACAATAAATGGCACATTTTGGAGTCGAGGTGCCAGCTATCTTTGCGCTTATCTCAATTTCGTCAAGATGCGATCTGAAATCAGTCAAACTGACATACTGCTGCTTCCAGCACCGGGAGAGGCGGGTGGAGGGGGGAGAAAAAAGCACGACAACTAGGCTTTAGTTAAGAATACCGTGGGATCTGCAGCAAGCTTTGCTGAATGTGGCCTGCAATTCAATTTTCTAGTAATGAAGAGCATGAACTGTAAGTCAAAACTGTCAAACCTTTCATCACAGTCGCCTGCCCTTTGAAATATTTTTTTTAGAATTGTTTTTACAAAATTTTATAGGCCATGGTCTGGTGAAAGAGGCCAGTCAGCAGAGAAAGGAATTTGTATTTCAATTCAACCATGGGCAATTTCTTGTAAGGTCTGCGCCTATCCCCACGGAGGACAGCAGGTGACCTGTGGCAGCTCTTAGCCTGTTGGATTGCTCAGATTTCAAACACCCACTCAGCTCAAACATTGCACAGTTGTCCATTTAAGCATGCCTAGGCATTTAGGCCTCTCTATCTAGTTCCTTTCAAGAGAAGATAAAGCAGCATTTATCGTATTCAGACCATTCAATGGGTCAGAATGGTTATGTCTGCAGGGGTTCCCCTTCACACAGGTCAAGGCAATCTTCCCTCCTCCTCTTGAAAATCTAGCCACACTATAAAAACATTTTATCTGTGTGTGTATCTGTGTGTTTGTATGTGTGTATGTATCTATATGTGTGTGAGTATGTGTGCATGTGTGTATCTATATATGTGTGTGTTTTATGTGTTTTTGTGTGGGTATTTGTGTATGTATGTATGTGTGCGTCTGTACATAGTATCTATATGTGTGTGAGTGTTTTATGTGTTTTTTGTGTGGGTATTTATATAAGTATGTGTGTATCTGTGTGTGTGTATCTATTTGTATCTATATGTGTGTCTGTGTATATATGTGTTTTGCGTATCTATGTACTTGTGTGTGTATATATATATATATATATCTGTGTGTGTGTACCTATGTGTGTATCTATGTCTGTGTTTCTGTGTGGGTAACCATATGTGTGTATCTATGTGTGTGTATCTTTGTGTGTGTAACTATATAGGTGTATCTGTGTGTGCATCTATGTGTATATATCTATGTCTATGTGTATGTAATTATATGTGTATGTATGTGTATCTGAGTGTGTGTATCAATTTGTGTGTATATCTGTGTGTATAGTATCTGTGTATGTACCTGCATGTGTATGTGTGTGTGTGTACCTATTTGTGTGTCTCTGTGTTTTCTGTCTTATATTTTAGCCTCCCCTGACTGTGTATCTGTAGGTTTTAAGATTAGCTTCAAAGCAGTTTAAGTTAATCCAAATACAGATGTGGTAATATTATTGATTTTTAAAATTCTCTATGGCATTTTTAGTAACATTTTCCTAGCCTAAACTGCTTAGAAAAGAACTGTGAAATTGTGCCATTGCATTATCAGATGTTTGCTGCTCACAGAAAGATGGAAAGGTGCGTACGTTTCCCGACAAATAACTGGATGAGAGTAAAACTATTGACTGCTGCAAGTATTGATATTGTCCCATGATATTGTCTTTGTCTATTAAAATAACCCAGTTATCCATGAATAAATCTTGCAAATAAACAGCGGCAAATAAATAGCAGCAAATTACAAATGATTTGGGAAGTGTCTTGTTGAGTTGCCAGGATAGGTATTATCATTAGAATAATAATCCAGAAACTCAGCTAATGTTTTGGGGACCTGGGTTTGAATCCCACCACAATAGATAGTGGAATTTAAATTCAATTTTTAAAAAATATGGAATTAAGAATCTAATGATTTCATGGTCATTGGAGTCACATGTAGGCCAGATCAGGTAAGAACAGTGGATTTCCCTCCCTATCGTTAAAGTAAAGTTTATTTGTCATAAGTAAGACTTATATTAACACTATGATAAAGTTACTGTGAAATTCCCCTAAAAAACGTTAATGAACCAGATGGGTTTTTCTGACAATTGACAATGGTTTCATGGTCATCAGTAGATTCTTAATTCCAGATATTTTTTATTGAATTCAAATTTCACCATCTGCCGTGGTGGGATTTGAATCTGGGTCCCCAGGACATCAGCTCAGTTTCTACATTCATAGTCTGGTGATACTATCACTAGGCCATCTCCTCCCCCAAGTATTATATACTTGTGTATTAGCAGGAATGCCCAAACATCAGCCATTTGCCATTTATGTCTGACAACTCATGTTGTTTAAGTGTCTAAATGTCATCTTAGTAGTTTAATAATGAAAGTTTAAATATTTTTTGATTGCTTGGTGTGTATTAGTTGTTCTACTTGTTCAACAAAAATTGAGGGGCTGGGGAAAAACCTCTGGTCTAACCAATCCCCCAAAATACACAGATTGTTGACTGGCACCTCGGTATCAACCAATGAATTGGAGAGGTGGGAGTAGGGGCTTGAGGCAGGGTTTGTGCCAAACAGTCTATTTCAAAGCAAACAGAGTCTGTTTGAGCAGTGTACACAATGAACAAGTCTACAGAGTCTATTTAACAAGAGCCTCTGCGAATGACAGCACACAGAACTCCTAACCAAGACTGCAGCCCCCTCTCCCAATAAAAACAAGGCGATGCGGGAAAGAGTGGGGAGGAAGGGAGGAACTAAATAACTGCTCTTTTAAAGAGTCAGGGCAGATTCAGTGGGCTGAATGGGATCCTTCTGTGCTGTACTACTCTATGAATTTTCCAATAAAATGCAGGAAGCAGAGGATAGTAACATGCACAAGATATGAGTTAGGTCAATCTCAATCACTAACAGCAGCATGGTCTCTATTTGTGGTTGATAGAGAAATTATCCAATTGTATCCAACATGGTTAGGGGGGGAAATTATCCAATTATATCACAGTGTTTATCACTGCTGCCTCACAGTGCCAGGGACCCAGGTTCGATTGCCAGCTTGAGTCACTGTGTGTGTATGGAGTTCGTACATTCTCCCCGTGTCTGCATGGGTGTTCTGGTTTCCGCCCACAATCCAAAAGATGTTATAGTTAGGGTGCATTGACCTGAATAGGCACCAGAATGTGGCAACTAGGGGAATTTCACATTAACTTTATTGCAGTGTTAATGTAAGCCTTACTTGTGACTAATAAATAAACTTTATTTTTAACTTTATCTGTCTAGGAACTGTGGTACAAGCAACTCTGGTTCTCATTTATTTCGCTGAATCCCTATTCTTCCTCCAACTTCTGACATAAGAAGGTCAGCATAATTAATGGCCCATTTCACAAAATTCAGACACATAGTAAGCTGGAAATGACAAGGACACTTTCTGTCCAGCACTCGTGCATGGGGAAGCAATATTCTGCACACAGTCTCTGGCTCTGGCAACAGTATTCACTCGAAGGTTACAGACAACAGAAGCATAATCACCCTGACATTCCCTGTCTACAGGCCCACACTGCTCATTTATAAACAAGTTATTTTTACGGTTAGTTGATGATAAAGGGATAATATCACAGCTTCTATTGCACCCAGGATTCCAGATTGGCAATACGTATCTGATGTTCTGGGGATACAGACTGGAATGCCATGTTAAAACTGCTTCAGATTTTACGAGTTATTCTGTTCAATGTGTCTCACGTGTATTCAACCTCACCTGCTGTGATTTATTGAAATAAAATCAGTGTCTTTCGCGCAAAGTTCATACTGCAACCTGCCAAACTAAGCCCACAATAAAGCAATATTTATTTTCGGTCGAATCACTTTTCTTCATGTGTGTTTGTCCTCTGCCAAATATGAATGTAACTTTTCTTTTCCAGTGTTGAACTTGATAAATCATCTTACAGTGAATACAGATAATGTCAAGGGTCAAACCTTCACCAGTTATTCTTACTCCCTCCCCCCCCTCCAAAAAAATCGGAATCATTCCAATATTGATGATCATGAACAGCGTGGTGGCACAGTGGTTAGCACTGCTGCCTCACAGCTCGAGGGACCCCCTTCCCAACACACTGTACAACAACAACTCGCATTGACACAGCATCTTCAGTGTAGTGGAACATTCCTAGATGTTCTCATGATCACTTCCTCATGCTTGTGATATCGAACTGGCTGCAAACCAGCCTTCCAAATTATTCCATGGGCCCTCATTCAGTGTAGGAGATCTGATTTTATTTTGTTTTGATTTGATTTATTATTGTCACGTGTAATGGGATCCAGTAAAAAGCATTGTTTCTTGTGCGCTTCATAGACAAAGCATACCATTCATAGAGAATGAAAGGAGAGAGTGGATTTTGATTTGATTTATTATTGTTACATGCATTGGTATACAGTGAAAAGTTTTGTTTTTTGCACACTACACAGACAAAATATACTGTTCATACAGAGTGCAGAATGTAGTGTTACTGTCATAGCTAGGGTATAGAGAAAGATCAGCTTAATGCAAGGTATTAAAAGTCTGACAGCAGCAAGGAAGAAGCTATTCTTGAGCCTGTTGGTACAGGACCTCAGACTTCTGTATCTTTTTCCCGACGGAAGAAGGTGAAAGAGAAAATGTCTGGAGTGCGTGGGGTCCTAAATCATGCTGACTGCCTTTCCCGAGGCAGTGGGAACAATAGATTTAAATAACCCCAATCTCACCAATCCTTTTGTTCAGTCATTTTCAAGAGGATGTGAAATAATCCTGCAAAATAACCGTGGAAATTGGTTCCATCAGAAATTTTGGTGCAGTTCCTTACATCACTGAATGTATGGGTGGCATCATGGCACAGTGGTTAGCACGGCTGCTTCACAGCGCCTGTGGCCTGAGTTCGATTCCCGTCTTGATCACCGTCTCTGCGGAATCTGCACTTTCTCCCTGTGTCTGCATGGGTTTCCTCCCACAGTCCAAAAGACGTGCTGGTTAGGGTGCATTGGCCGTGCTAAATTCTCCCCCAGTGTACCCAAATACCCATCGCCTGAGTGTGGTGACTAGGGGATTTTCACAGTCACTTCATTGCAGTGTTAGTGTAAGCCTACTTGAGACACTAATAAATAAACTTAAACTGGTGCACATTCCTCCTGGAGGTGCAAAGCATGGCCTTTTGAGATTTTTAAAAAAATATTGTATTTTAAGTCAAAACATTTTCATCTTTCACATTCTCGGCCAAGCAGGACAGAACCCTTTCTGGACCAAACCCCACTTTTCTCTAAATGAGTTGATCTCAGTGGGGGCAACAAAGGTGGCATTGGAATTGACTTCAACACCCTTGGGTGCAGCGCAGTTCATCCAGATCCCCTGACTATAGTTTGTTGCCTATCAAACTCTGTGGGAAGTTAGTACGTGTGGATATCAGAAGTGGGACTGTTAGAAAAAGCAGCACTCTCCAGCCACAATAGGATGGAAAGAGGACCTGCTGCAGCTCCTCCTACCATCAAATAGCTCACCAGCTGACTAACAGCTATTTCAGAAAAGCAGCCATTAATTGCCTACAGAGTGCCACCGCCTACAATTCTCCTCCAAGTAAGACACCATCTTGACTTCTTTTTATTCATTCATGGAACATGGGTGTCACTGGCTGGGCCAGCATTTATTGTCCATCCCTAGTTGCCCTCGGAGGGCAGTTGAGAGTCAACCACATTGCTGTGGCTTTGGAGTCATGTGTAGGCCAGACTTGGTAAGGATGGCAGATTTCCAGAATGAACCAGATGGGTTTTTTGACATAAATAATGGTTTTATGGTCATCAGTCATTCTTAATTCCAGATTTTGTTTTATTGAAATCAAGTTCCACTATCTGCTGTGGTGGGATTCGAACCCGGGTTCCCAGCATATTAGCTGAATTCCTGAATTTGTAGTCTAGTGATAATATCACGAGGCCATTGCCTGAGCTGGAATTACATCTTTGTTCCTTCATTGTTGCTGATTCAAAACCCTGCGACTCCCTCCCTAACAGCACTCTGGGTGTAGCTACACCACATGGACGCAGAGGACCACGGTCTCAGAACAAGGGGGCAGCAAATTTAGGCCTGTGATGAGGGAGAATTTTGTCACTCACAGCGTGGTGAATCTTTGGAGTTCTCTAGCACAGAGGGTTGTAGAGGTTGGGAACATTGAATATACTCAAGACTGAGGTCTTGAGACACCAAAGACTCCGCAGCACATGGGGATAATACAGGGAAAATGGCACTGGAGCAGATCAGTCCTGACCTAGTTGAGTTGAAGAACAAACTTGAGCCAATCATTCTTGAGGTGCGATTAACACTTGTGACACCAGCAGTTATTGCCCGTCCCTAATTGCTCTTGAGAAATTGGTAGCGAGTCTCTGCTGGAGTCCAAGAGGTGTAGAGATACCCACAGTGCTGTTAGAGAGCAACAACGAAGAAAGAAATATTTTCACTTATACAGCATCTTTCATGGCCTTCAGATGCCTCAAATCATTTCCCAGGAACCGCTTTTGCAGAGTAATCACGGCAGTTAAGGTCAGAAATATAATGCAATGCAACGTATTTCCAAGTGCGGATGATAAGGTGCTTGAAGGGGAGATTGCAGGCCGTGATGTTCCCCTGTCCTTCCAGGTAACAGAGGCCATGAGTTTGGAAGGAGGTTTTTGAAGGAGCCATGGTGAGTTGCTGCAGTGCCTCTTGTCGATGGTACACACGGCTGTGGCTGTCGGTGGTGGAGGGAGTGGGATGTTTAATCTAACAATCGCAAGCAAACTTGGCAGCAGTTTACTTCAGAAACTATGACCATATCTTTAAAACATTCAACAAGTCTATTGTACTATTTGCAAAAAGTGTTTTACAGGGCCAACGCTGTGATATAAAGCACAATCTATTGACTTCACAAGAGGTTAAGATGCTGGAGCATTGAAGTGTAATTATCCCATCCAACTGCATATTCTAAAAGCTCAATATTAGCCTGTACGATACAATGAAACTTGCCCTTGTGATCATCCCAATTAGACAATCACCTCTAGCGACTGTTAGAAGTCTCCAATGAGAGTAAATAAGGGCTGTCTCTCCAAAAAAACAGACATCAATCCCCAGAGTGAACCCAGTTTCACTGCTCTTAAAATCAATACTTTTATGAATTGATACCATTTCATACGTTCCTTTCCTGTCTCTCCTCTCTAATCCATCACATCCACCATCCATCTCTGCTTGTGTCATTAAAAATCACACTTCACTAACTGGTCCGCACCATTGATTGCTGATCCCCTACTTCCAACGAATAGATGCAGGTCTGGTCAATGTGTCATTGAGAGTGCAAACCAGTTTTGATTTATTATATTAATGTGTAACTCTGATTGCAATGTTAGTATTGGGTAATAAAGGTCTCTGTTTCATTTCAATCTCACGACTGGGTGAGAGACACAGAGAGAGAGAAACACACAGAAAGCAAGAACGCACCAGTGGGCCATTTGACATTGCTGTTGGTTGTATCCCAGACCTTTTAACATGTTTCCCTGTTTTCTTTATTCTCTGTGTAAACCCAGCTCTGCAGTTTACCAAAATCAGCTCCTTTTTTATTATTAACTATTGACACAGCGGATGAATTTTTTTTTATACACCACTTATCTAAATAACACGGATTGGAGATAAGTAAGCTTCCTGGTGCACGGTTGTTCCCTGTAACAAACACGTCTTATGCTAAACTCAAACAGCAGTGATGATACAGTTTAAGGATTCAGACTAATGTTGAGGGTTCTCATCATTTCTTGTTTTTGCTGAACCAAAGGGCAGGAGGTGTGGGGCGAGAGGAGACCGATCTCTTCTGACACACGTTTAGAGCAGATTTTTTAAAAAATTTCACGACAGCTGGCCCCAAAAACAGAAAAGATCACTCAAGATGACCAGGAAAAGCTGGAAACTACATTGCATGAGGAAGCTTTCCATTAATTTTTGTTCTAGCTTGAAAGGTAAGTGGTAATTAATGAGACGGTCTGCTCTGTGCGGGTTTTACAATAGTCAGAAACATGTTTTGAAACAGAGAAAGGCAAGAAGCCTTAAACAGGGTTATGCTAGTCTTTCTAAATTCATTATTACCATCAGACTGTCAATATGCATATCACTTCTTTTAAAAATTTAAACGCAGTGGCTTCCTATAAGTCTTGTAAACGCACAGCCGTGTGACAGAAGACAACAGAACAATGAAAGCTCCTGAGCTTACTGGGGATTTTTATAACATTCACCCTCAGGTGAATGTTGCTCCAACAAACTTGTGCCCTTGTTAAAGTTCCTTTCTGGTGCACTGCCAGACCCAAAAAGATGAAGAAGGCTAATGTTGAAAAATTCCCCCTTTTTGTTTGAGTGGTTTTATTCAAATGCTCAAACATAAAGACATGGGGTGGCTCAGGGACACACTGGTTAGCACTGCTGCCTTACAGCGTCAGGGACTTGGGTTCGATTCCCAGCTTTGGCTCACTGTCTGTGCAGAGTCTGCATGTTCTCCTTGTACCAGCATGGGTTTCTTCCAGGTACTCCAGTTTCTTCTCTCAGATGTGCTGGTTAGGGTGCACTGGCCGTGCTAAATTCTCCCTCAGTGTACCCGAACAGGCACCGGAGTGTGGCGACTAGAGGATTTTCACAATAACTTCATCGCAGTGTTAATGTAAGCCGACTTGTGACAAATAAATTTAAACTTTAAACTTCAGTTTAAACTTTGCTATGCTTCAATCCACAAAGCGTTAAACCCGGGGGTAGAGGTGGGAGATTTATCAAAATTATTGGAAAATTTAAACTTGAGAAATGTGGCATTTTGTGGCCTGTAACAAACCAATTGTCTGGTAAACTGAAATGAGGGGATAATTGTGCAATGAATGATCTATTTTTAATGCTGTCAGTATGATACAAATCACTACTTTTACTGTCAATAAAATTATTAACTCACCTAAAACCATATAATCTTGTAACTATATTCTCTTTTTTTTCAATGCAGTTAAATTTTAAGGACTCCTTTTTTAAACTTGGTGACCACGTAACTTTTTTTTAATATATTTTTTTCACATTTTTACTTTCTCGTTGCCTCACATTAGGGCCAAACTCTTAAAAGTGCACAGGAGTCTGGAGGCTCTCGGGGTGAGAAAATTACGTGTCAGGATGCAGAAATTGATGGTTCGGCCTGAGGGCATTGCTTCTCTGCAATGCTAACTCCTAAGCAGTGGCCAAACATGCAGGGTTAGTGAGAGCACCTTTAGCTATGGTCATTAGCATAACGTTCCGTCCATTTGTGCCACTCGCGGGGCTGAAATATGTTTGTGTTTTGTGCTGGGGGAGGAAGAAAAGTGTAATTTCTTACAGATGAGCAGAGGGTGTAAATCTGAGCAAATCTCACGTAGGTGACTCCACGCAGTCACTGCGAGTTTTCAATTCAGAGTGAAGTATATTGATGTTCTTTTGCCTTGGAATAATTTGGATTAACAGCTGACCTACATTTGCCAGCACACTTTGATTTGAAAAGGACACATCCTTGTTCTCAAACCCCTCCCTGGATTCACGCCCTTCCCTATCTTGGTAACGTCTTCCCATCCTTGCGGCCCTCCGAGGTTTTTGCAATTCCTCAGTTTAATCTGTGCTCCTACATGCCCTCCCCTCAATTCCATTGCTCCATCATTGGCGGCCACACCTTTAGCCCCCGCCTGAGCCCCAAGTTGTGGAATTTTCCCTCCTAACCCTCGCTGCCTCTCTCTCTCTCTCTCTCTCTCTCTCTCATCTTGGAAGGAACTCTTTAAAATCTACGTCTTCAATCAACCTTTCGGCAAACCTGCCCTGGAATTTCCTTAAATTGATCTGCGCCAAGTTTTGTTTGAAAATAGGCCCTCACACATAAATACAGCAAACTATCACGTGAGTTAAAGTGACACTTGGAATCTTGCTGTGCTTTTTGAATGACCCTCCCCCCCTCCACCTCGACCCCCCACCACCTACTCTGTGGCATCGCTGGTCTTAGCTTAGGCATTATTGTGTTGTTCCTGTAGTCATTTAAGATGCTGCTTAATCTTCCCACCACCCGTTCAATGGACTTAAGAATCCTGCTGAAAAAAAAACTTGTGCTAAAAAGGCAAGGCAACAGGAAGCTTTTACGTGGGGAAATTGCAGCTTGTGCCCTGAGCAGCAAACAATCAGCTGGGGAGATAAAGATGCAATGGAAATAGTATGCACTGGCCTTCCCAGCTTCCTGCAGGAGTTGACTTGTGAGCATGTGTGTCTCAGTGATATGGGCCACTGCTGCTGTTTTGCTTTTATTTACTTGAATGTATTTGTTCCTGTGGACAAGACCCTGCCGAGACAAAGAGCCGGGATAGCAAGAGGGAAGATTTGACATTGCTTAATGCCAGGTCCCTTTTATTCAGCACTTTATCAAACATATCCATCAAGGAACCCTGCCTATTTTTTCAACTTCATGAGCCGCTCTAAGGATCGAATTACCTGTTTAAATATGTGCACTTCTTCATCTCGGAGATGCAACTTAGCAACAGAACTTACTGAAATCTTCCACCATCTTGTGTGTACTAAAGAGTGCGCCAACACCATCTTTTGTCCTGCCCTCTCTCTGGCTGTATTTAATATCCTTCACCTTACAACAATTTAACTCCTCCAAGTCAATCTTAGGAATACCTTGTGTCAGGCATTTTCAATCTAACTCCCCAGCAATCTGAGTGAGGGGTCAGGTTATCCCCCTGTTTAAAACCCTCAATGGGTATCCATGTCAATAGGAGCCTCTTCAGCTCTGCGTTTGTTTGGCCAGGGTCACCCGTAGGTCAAGCTCTTTGCCAGTTGTGCACACAAAGCTCCTTACCCACCCTCCCAAGCCCCAACTCGGCTCGCTCCATCTGCAGTGTCCACACCGGGGAGGGTTCCTAGCTTAGCAGGAACAAATAATCCCCGTCCGGTGAGTGCTCTGGGTTACAAATAAAAAGGTCAAACACTCTTTATCTGTAGCGCTAAAATTCCCCAAACATGGGACCACTCCATCGTCCCTTTGGAGGAAAAAGATTGTGGCTTTGTTGGAAACTCAGAAGATTTTAACCCGTTCAAAAATCTGTCCACTTAAACAGGGTTAAAATCAAATTGGGAGATCTCTTTGGGAGCTTTTCACAATCTGGACTCATTCGAAAGCAATTCAAACAAATGTGATCCACTTCTGACCAAATAGGGGAATTTTCGCAGTAACTTCATTGCAGTGTTAGCATAAGCTTCTTTGAGACATTAATAAATAAACTATTAAAATGCTGAATTAAACTCATGCTTTAGCCCTTTCAGATAGGTTAATGCAATGACACTAATAGCATTACAGGTTCTAATTCTTGCTGCATGGGCTGAAATAGCTGGGGGAGGGAGGGAGGGTGTGGCAAAAAGCAGGAGTGTATATTTTGTACAAGAAACTCAACAAGCATCCTGCACGAGAAAAATTATACTCTTAGATTTGAAAAGAAAAAATGACGGAAGAGGAGTATTGTTCACAGAGCGTTTGCACAGCACCGTATTAGCTTTGGTGTGGCATATGGAGCCTAGCAGTAGTCAGTTTATCTTGATCTTCTTTTCAGGTTAAAATTAGCACAACACTGCAGCATTAGCCCATGACTCAGTTCAGCTCAGTCTTGATATTCTGCATCTCAATAATGCAAAGTAATAGCGCCTGGCACTCGCAGAGCGACACTTCAAACAGCATTCCCATCCTCTCTCGGGCTGCTAAACAGGGGTAAAAAGCGAGCAATTAAACTTTTGACCAGAATGCTCATTGCCCTCTCTGGGGCCGAGCCGCTTTTAATTTTCGAAAGATTGGAAGTGGCCGCAGTGCTGGAATGTTAAATGAGTTCATCAAATCCAAAATGGTTGGTGAGCATTTTGATGTATCATTTAGGACAAAAGATGAAATGAAAGACATCGGCAGCAGGTCAGTGTATCTGTTCAAACAGCGCAGGCAGTCACTAGCTTTGCTCCCTTAGAGGATCTAATGCGAGCGAATGATAATACAGACAATTGAAACAGGATCAAAAAGATACAGCTCATTCAGTTGATAGTTACCCATCTAATCTCCAAATCAAACACTAAAACAAACCCAGTAGGATTAGCTGTACAAAAATACACAGGCAGGGACTGAGAAAGGAGTTAAATTCTCTATCACATCACATCTAACACCGTGAGATTTCCCCTCTCTCTCTCTCACCATGCCTGCTCCACGTTGCTAGTCCAATCAGTTTAGAGACATATACACAATGTGTACGTGCTATCAGATCTTCCCTGGAAATGTGGCCAAGGCATATCAGATAGAGTCTTTCAGCACCTCTTGTAGCTTATAGACTAATTCCCATTCATTGCCACTCATTGCTTTATCGCCAAGATGCAATCCATCATGAGAAACAAAAAAGATGGCTCTGGGTGATTACTGTCAACAACAAAAAAGCCAACACAACGTGTGCCCAGGGTAGTTGGAAAACAAAGTGTGAATTGCTTCTGAAAAAAAAACTGCTGGTGTGAGATTGATGTGCGATAAATACTAGGACATACAGGTCCAGATTTTCCATCTTGAGCGAGCTACAGACAGGTGGGACAGACATTCTGCCCATTTGATTTCAATGAGCTTTTGTGACTTCCTGGAGTAAATCTAGGCTATATTAGAGTGACCTACACAGACTGGATGTGGAGAGGAATGTTCCAATAATGGGAGAGGCTAGAACTCGAGGGGACAAACTCAGAGTGTTTTAAAGGAGAGATGAGGAGGAATTTCTTCAGCCGGAGAGCAGTGAATCTGTGGAACTCATTGCCACAGAGGTCTGTGGAAATCAGGTCATGGAGTGTATTTAAGATAGAGATAGATAGGAGATCAAGGGTTATGGAGAGAAGGCAAGAGAATGGGGATGAGAATCATATCAGCCATGATTGAATGGCAGAGCAGGCCTGATGGGTTGAATAGCCTAATTCTGCTCCTATCTCTTATGGTCTTATGATCTGCCAAGGATTGCAGAGAAGAGCGAAAAAAGAAGGTGCTTCAGGATTTGGGAAATCCAACAGATTCTGTCAGTCCTCAAGAGCACTCCGTGATAGAATGTAGGAATAATTCCCTCCAGGCCGAACACCATCCAAATTTGAAAATATGTCACCGTTCCGTCACTGGGTTAAAATCCTGGAGCTCCCTCCCTAACAGCACTGTGGCTGTACCTACACCATACGGAATGCAACAGTTTGAGAAGGCAGCTCAACGCCACCTTCTCAAGGGCAATTGGAATGCACAAAAAATGCTGGCCAACCAGTGACATCCACATTCTGTAAATGAATACAAAACACAGAGGGTGGAGTGACTTCAGATTTAAAATTCCCTCCATACAGCTTTGCAAAGTTGGATTTAGTAAGATGTCAGGGTCCCTCACATTAATAATGAAATAATATTTCTTCACTATCACCTTATTTAATTTCTGCATCCTTCTATTAAAGACTTCAGCTCCAAAGAGTATCTAGGGATTCTTCTTTATTCATTTGTGGATCATGGGTGTTGCTGGCTGGCTAAAATTTATTGCCCATCCCTAGTTGCCTTTGGAGGGCATTTGAGTGTTAGCACATTGCTGTGGCTCTGGTGTCATGTGTAGGCCAGACCAAGTAAGGACAGCAGATTTCTTTCCCTAAAGGACATTAATAAACCAGATGGGTTTTTCCAACAATCGACAATGCTTTCATGGGCATCAGTAGGTTCTTAATTCCAGATTTTTTTATTGAATTCAAATCTACTCTGGTGGGATTTGAACCCAGGTCCCCATAATATTAGTTGAATTTCTGGATTAATAGCCTAGCATCAATACCATTCGGCCTTCCCAGATCCTTCACATCCACTTCAATGAGCAAGCAGTGCAGCATTATCTTACTGCTGCCCTGGAGGGTCAGTCTACATTATAGAATCCAGTACAGTACAGAAGGAGGCCATTCAGCCCATTGAGCCTGCACCAACAACAATCCCACACTATTTCAGTAATCCTGCATATTTACTCTGCTGATTCCTTTGAAACTAGGTCAATTTCGCTTAGCCAATCCACCTACATTTGGACTGTGGGAGGAAACCGCAGCACCAGGAGGAAACCCACGCAGACACAGGGAGAATGTGCAGTCTCGATATAGACAGTGACCCAAGCTGGGAATCAAACCCGGGTCCCTGGCGCTGTGAGGCAGCAGTGATAACCAGTGAATGTGCTCAAGTCTTGGATTTTGCAGGAATGAGCACTGCGCGAAACTTCCTCCTAACCTGTAATCACTGGGAAACTGAGCCGGGGTCAACTCCCCTTTTGGACAATCACACGGGGTAACACTTCAAAGTGACCACGTAGACACGCATTTTCCTTTTGGGTTTTTCTATACTATAAACCATCACCGTGTGCGTGAAGAATGACAAGATGAGCCCCCATGCGTCAGATCGAGCAAAAATAATGAAACAACTGTCCACAAACAGCTTGACAACTTCACAATTGAGGAAATGACCCCCGATATTCTTTGTGCCATTCTTCCATCTTCTGAACAGTGTACAATATAAATTATTTGGTGGACTGGAAGGATCCTGTCTTCTGTGCTACATATTTTGCCATTTTCAGCCCTATATTTTTGGCTGCACGAAATCTGAGATCGACAGATTTGCCCTTGTTCGGAAATAAATCCAGTTGCAAACAAGAACATGAAGAGGAGCACCCCTGCTCACTCACTCCCGGGTTCAGCTCCAAAGCAGTCATTACCTTTCCCCTGTCTTTCACCCAAGTAAGTGAAATAATGGTTGGGATTCCCCGACCACTCACACCAGTGGGATTCTCTAATCCACAATGGTGCACTCTCTGCCCACAGGTTTCCCAGCAGATTGGGGTGGCTTCAATGGGATTAGCCATCAACAGTGGTGGGACCAGATGATCCCACCACCAGCAACAGCACACTGCCTCCCACCGCTGAGAAACACCCTGAGGGGAGGCCAGAGAATATCACTCAATATGTATGTCGCTAAACTGATCTCCTACTTACCAGTTGCAATATGATGATGTCTCAGTGATGAGAGCTTGAGACTTGTAGGTTCAAAAATGAACTGTTTATTGGTAGTCTGTAACTATTTACCATTCAAGGTATAGTTACCATGATGTGTAGATGTCAACATCGACTGGGATGGGCACAATAAGAAATCTCACGACACCAGATTAAAGTCCTACAGGTTTATTTGGAATCATGAGCTTTCAGAGCACTGCTCCTTCATCAGGTGAGTCTCACCTGTTGGACTTTAAGCTGTTGTTGTGACACTTCTTACTAAGGTATGGTCATGTATTGAGCTATTCACATAGGTAGGTTGCTTACTTCCTGAGTTCGGCTTTTAGACTAATCTCAGAGCTTCTTACCATGCGACTCTATACATCATACTGTAGGCAGTACCATTCTCCAGTCCCACATTATCATTTACTGAGCTGGGTCCTTTTACATTACAATGGCCTAAAAGCACATGTCACAACAAAAACTTCAAAAGTTTCCTTACAGTACAAGGCTTGAATCTTTAACCCTGATTAAGCTTCATGAACTGTTTGTTTCAATTGAATATAGTGTTCATTTTAACTTGTGAGCAACTAAATTAAGAAACCCAATACTTTTGCACATGACTAGGTTAGAAATGTACTTGAACAAAGCTTCAATCCTGGAAAAGACAACAGAACTGTCACTAATTAGCAATTAATCAGTCTTTTTAATCCTTTTATAATTTTATACGCTAAAATGTAAAATGAAGTTCAATCAAAAGTTGCAAAACTTGACGAAGTTAGATTTTTTTTGTTAGACAGAAGATATTAAGGGTTATGGAACCAAGTGAATTAAGATGGAATTAAGATACTGATCAGCCATGATCATACTGAACAGCAGAATAAGCTTGAGAGGCTGACTCCTATAGTATCGATGTAACAGGTTGGTGGGCTGAATGATCTCATGGGCTTTTCTACGCTATATAATGGCAAAGTGGTTATCACTGCTGCCTCACAGTGCCAGGAACTTGGGTTCGATTCCTAGCTTGGGTCTCTGTCTATGCGGAGTCTGCATATTCTCCCCATGGCTGCGTGGGTTTCCTCCAAGTGCTCCGGTTTCCTCTCACAGTCTGAAAGGTGCACTGGCCATGCTAAATACTCCCTCAGTTTAACTGAACAAACCTTGGAGTGTTACAACTAGGGTGTTTTCACAGTAACTTTATTGCAGTGTTAATGTAAACCGACTTATGACACTAATAAATAAGCTTTATGTTCCTAGCACATAATCCAAATGGCCAAATCATTTTTATAGAATCACAGAATCCCTAACAATGCAGTGGAAGGTCATTTGGTCCATTGAGTCTGCACTGACTCTCCATCAGAGCATCTTCACCCCTCTCCGCCCCATCTGACCTACCCCTGTAACTCCGCACATTTATCTTTTTAATCTTGCTAACCTACACATCTTGGGACACTAAGGGGCAACTTAGCATAGCCAATCCACTGACCCACACATCATTGGAGTGTGGGAGGAAACCAGAGCATCCGGAAGAAACCCACGCATACACTGGGAGTACGTGCAGACGCCACACAGTCAACCAAGACAGGAATTGAACCCGGGTCCCTGGCGCTTGAGGTAGCAGTGCTAACCACTGTGCCGCCCAAAGGTTACCTCTGCATTTTGCTGTGAACTATTAGTTAGGAAGGTGTTCAAAATATCAAGCTGTAATTGGTTTACTCCAGACCCTTGCTCCACACTGGAAATGAAGTATCTTTGGATATGAAGCTGTAAAATCGTGATGTCCAGCCTTGTCTAATTTTCCCACAGCTCAGGTAAATGTTGACTTCAGCATCAGGAGCCTTTCTCAAAGCAAACCTGTGTGTTTTTCCTCTGGGAATTAAAAGCTTTCTCCCCCTCGTAGTGCAACATCTCTCTTGTTATCAGTTGAACAGCAATAAAGCCATCAACTCCACCAACTAGTAAAAACAAGTCAAGGTCAATAAGTACTTGCATTTTCGTTTATCTTTGGGGGCATTTGCTACTGATATTCAGCCAGGTAATAAACAGTATGGCTGACAATTGCTCACAATAAACAAGTGATTTGAAAGCTATCACTGAATAGGAGGCAATTTCCAGCTAATCAAACAATCCTGTTCCAACAATTATAACGTGATGGCATCCATTTATGGAGACAATCAGCTGCCAATCTTTGCCAGCCCATCCCAACAAGCAAACCACTGAGAAAGTCACGGTCCAACTACACTCTGACCACCAGATTTTCAAAGATATCTCACAATGGAGGATGATAAAAACCTTACAAAGATTTTAGAACGGTGATTGAATATACAATCCAACCCACTGTAAAGTGGCAATGCTCTCTTAAAAAGTTTAAAGTTAAAGTTTACTTATTCATCACAAGTAAGGCTGACATTAACACTGCAATGAAGTTATTGTGAAAATCCCCAAGTCGCCACACTCCGACGCCTGTTCAGGTACACTGAGGGAGAATTTGCACCCTAACCAGCATGTCTTTCAAACTGTGGGAGGAAACTTGAGCACCAAGAGGAAACCCATGCAGACACAAGGAGAACTTGCAAACTCTATTCAGACAGTGAACCAAGCCAGCAATTGAATGTAGGTCCCTGGTGCTATGAGGCAGCAATGCTAACCACTGTGCCACTGACTAATCATTTGGCATTTCAATTTTTTTGATTTGGTTTGATTTGATTTATTATTGTCACATGTATAAAATGAAGAGTATTGTTTCTAGCATGCCATACACACACAGCATACCATTCAGAGAGAAAGAAACAAGAGATTGTAGAATGTAGTCATAACTAGGAGGTTTTAGAAGCATAGAATGAAAGTAAAAAATAGAATTAGAAGGTATGCTGGGCTCAGCTTGCAAGAACTCACCTCGTTCTGACATCATCTTGGAAAAAGAATGTCTTTCAGTGTCTTTAAGACAAAGATAGATCGCTACTTGATTAATAAGGGGGTCAGAGTTATGAGGAAAAGGCAGAAGAATGGGGATGAAAAAAAAACAGCCATGATTGAATGGCAGAACAGACTCAATGGGCCAAATGGCCTCATTCTGCTCCTGTGTCTCATGGTCTGAAAGTCTAAAATGAAAAAAAAATTGAAAAAAATTCTTTGCAAGTGTGGCTTTGTTTTTGTGGGAGTGGGATATCTTTGTTGACCTCAATTAATTGCAAATCAAGTTACCTCGTGTTTAAAGGTAATTTGCTGATCAGGGCATTATACTGGAACAACAATCAAAAACAATGTGATAAGGAAGCCTCCTGGAGAAATCCCACACCAAATGTTGAGTTCTTGCTTCACTGAAATCCTTCATTTTCTGAATTCAGAGAGGGGAACTGGTATTGTAAAATCTGGAGCTCAGTCGCGTTATCAGATGGTATTTTTATAAAATAGGTGACCTGATTTTAGGTTCTCAGATTTTAGATTTCTACCATGCTCCCGATTGTAGGCCACAAGCTTAAGAAATATTCAGCACTGCTTTGCAAAATACAACATCCAGGTGAATGAGAGAAACAGAGGAATGAAATAGAAAATGAAACCAGTGACTGAGCTGTCCCAGACAATGGTCCCAGTTGGTCAAAGCATGACCGCACAAAGTCATCATGCAAGACTGTAAGATAGGGGAGAAGAAGTAGGCCATTCAGCCCATCGAGTCTGTTCCACCATTCAATGAGATCTGATGTGATAATCCTCAACTCCACTTCCCTCCTTATCCCATGACCCTCAATTCCCTGACTGATTAAAAATCTGTCTCAGCCTTGGACATACTTAATAACCTTTTACAACTCTTTGAATTAAAGAAGAATCATAGAATCTCTGCAGTGCAGAAAGAGGCCATTTGACCCATCAAGCCTGCATCGACAACAATCTCAGCCAGGTCCTATCCCTCTAACCCCACATATTTACTCTGCTAATCCCCCTGATTAGGGGGTAATTTAGCATGGCCAATCCATGAAGCTAATTTAGCATGGCCAATCCATCAAACCTGCACATCACTGTGGTAAAGAATTCCATAAATTCAATGGGAGAAGAAATTCCTCCTCCTCTCTGTCTTCAACGGACTTCAATCTCTTACTCTGAGATTCTGCCCTCTGGTCCTTGACTCTCCCACAAGGAAATGCAACCTCTCAGCATCAACCCTGTCAAAGTCCCCGAGAATCCTTTCTGTCTTAATACGCTCACTTCTCATTCTTTGAAACTCCAATGAGTATAGTCCCAATCTGCACACAACTTTCCTCATTAAAAAATCCCTATGTACGTGAGATAAACATAGTGAATTTTCTCTGCACTGCTTCCAAAGCCATGTAGTCTTTAGAAAACTATAAAATAAGGCAATAGTTCCCGCTACCAGAATATGTCAGAGTGTTGACTTCAGTTGAGGAAGTAGATTCTCCATCGATATTCCCTATTTGTCAGTCGCAGATCAGCCATGGTCTAATGAAATAACAGAATGGCTATGAGGTGCTGCATGATGGATCAGCCATGATCCAATTGAATTGTGGAGCAGGCTCAAGGGGCCGAACGGCCTACTTTTGTTCCTATTTCTTGTGGCCTTCTGTTTCTCCCTTCCTAACTGAAAGCCCACCTGATCTTTGACATCTCAGGGGAGGATGGATGAGGACGGGAACAAAATATCCCCATCTCCCCGTCATTATAAAATGTGCTGCTAAAATCCATTGCACTTCCTTTGGTAGATTTACTGTTTGTGGTTAAAGACAGGAGTTCATGGGAATCAATTTCCTTAATGCAGTACAGCATTGTTTAGTCGATTAGCAGAGAAATACTAATTTTCAGGCCCTCGCTTGCGTTTTAGTGATTAGACTTGGTATTCAGCAGAATTTCGGCAGCTCAATGCCATTATTCACACCTGCAAAATCTCCATAAATGGGCTTTGTGGAAAATTTTCTGGAAAACATAATTTTACAGATGCACAAATGTGTGCTGAATAGGGGGCTAAATATCTCAACGCCAAGGTAGCGCACCATGGAAAATGAATTGGAGCCATAAGCTGAAAATTCAAGAACTCATTTGCAGAATATTCATATTTCGCATTTGAGATTTAATACTCTGCATCTCAAATATCTTAACCCCTCACTTGTAAAATTCACACAGCACACGGTGGCACAGTGGTTAGCATTGCTGCCTCACAGCAACAGGGACCCAGTTTCGATTCTGGCCTCGGGTCACTGTCTGTGTGGAATCTGCACATTCTCCCCACATCTGCGTAGGTTTCCTCCAAGTGCTCTGGTTTTCTCCCACAGTCCGAAAGATATGAAAGTTAGGTTGATTGGCCATACTAAGTTGACCCTTAGTGTCAGGGGCATTAGCAGGGTAAATGTTTGGGGCTATAGTAATAGGGTCTGGGTAGGATAGTGGTTGGTGCAGATTCAATAAACTGAATGGCTGCCTTTTGTACAGAAGGGATTCTACAATTCTACATCACATCATTTACCAGAGCTCCAAATATAAACAGCAGCACTTACAAATCTATCTGTAATTTTTAAATAATCACGCAAACACCATATACATAGTTTGTAATAACACATTTCATGCAAAGCTCCCAAAGCATCATTTGAAGAGGGTGCAGGGTACTTGTGCATGCACAGTTTAGTGGCACACTGCATTACGTTTAGACATTTTGAACTAAAGTATTTGTATTGTCACCTCACGTACAACCGTTACCAGGGGACTGGGTAATGATGTACCAAGCACACATTCAACAACAACCACTTAACCTGAGGGAACAAAATGCTGATCGCTGAGATTGGGGACGTTCCAGAGCTCAAAACTCTGAGGAATAAATTGCCCCATGATCACCTTTGGGCATGAATGAGTGCCACATGCACAGGAGGAGCGGCACCTGAAATTGGTCTCCTAAGCTCGTGGTGACCATCCATATGGGGTGGCACAGTGACACAATGGTTAGCACCTGCTGCCTCATAGTGCCAGAGATTAGGGTTCGATTCCTGGCTTGGCTCACCCTCTGCGCCGAGTCTGCATGTTCTCCCTGTGTCTGCATGGGTTTCCTCCCACAGTCTGACAGACGTGCTGGTTAGGTGCATTGGGTCATGCTAAATTCTGCCTCAGTGTACCCAAACAGGCGCTACAGTGTGGTGACTTGGGGATTTTCACAGTAACTTCATTGCGGTGTTAATGTAAACATACTTGTGACTAATAAATAAATAAACTTTAAACTGATCTGTCTATCGCTGTCTGTCACATCCAAAGAGCAGCTGCCCACTCTGGGTCTTTGTAATTAGAGCAAGGCTCCTAAGGCAAGTCCTGAGGGAGGGTTAAAGAGCAACGAGGGAGAATTGGGCTGGGGTGTGTGACGGGAGGGGGGAGTAACAGTGATCTTATGGACATGTTAAATAGCAGGATGAGCGTTTTAGCTCCCCTGGCTCCATTTCATATGGAAATCATTTATTTTCAAAAGCATCCTTTTCTACTGACAGTCACCAGCAACATTTAAAGAAAAATGATGGTTTGACCATCCCAAGACCACACCCTAACCTGAGACCAGGTAAACGGTAAAATCACCATTGTTTCAAATGAACTGCTGTCCCCTTTGCAGGGCAGGGCTGACTGGTGGTGATTTAACCTGAGGGTCACCACACCTGAAGTGAGAGGGAAGGTTGAGAAGATCGGGCCTCTCCGAATAATCTCAGCAGATACTGAGATTATCTGCTGAGTAGATAACTGCTGAGTGGGAATTGAACCTGTGCTAGTAACTTTGCTCCACATCACTAACCAGCCGTCCAGCTAACTAAGCTAAGCCAATTCCCAGGCCAGGTAACCCTGAGACCACACCTGATCTACTCAGGGCAAGTGGATCTCCAGAACGGATCCTGCAACATCATAGAAACTTGAGATCGTAGAAACCCCATAGCTTAAAAAGAGGCCATCCGGCCCATCGAGTTGGCAGTGACCACAATCCCACCCAGGCACCCCCCCCCCCTTCCCTACATATTTACCCACTAATCCCTCTAACCTACGCATCTCAGGACGCTAAGGGGCAATTTTAGCATGGCCAATCAGCCTAATCCACATATCTTTGGCTTGTGGGAGGAAAGTGGAGCACCTGGAGGAAACCCATGTAGATACAACGAGAATGTGCAAACTCCACACAGACAGTGACCCAAGCTGGGAATTGAACCCAGGTCCCTGGTGCTGTGAAGCAGCAGTGCTAACCACTGTGCCACTGTGCCACCCAAAACACATGCTCAAAGAACTTGCCATCCAAAGATGTGTGGGTTAGGTTGATTGGTCATGCTAAGTTGCCACTTAGTGTCAGGGGATAAGTAGAGTTAGGGGGATAGAATCTGGGTAGGATTGCGGTTGGTGCAAACTCAGTGGGCCGAATGGCCTCCCTTTGCGTTGTAGGATTCTGTGATTCCTCTGCTGCATCCCTGATTAAACTGCAGCTTAGTGTCCCAAGATGTGCAGGTTAGTGGGATAAATACTTGGGGTTACAGGGAACAGGTCTGTGTGGGATTGCCGTTAGTGCCAGAGGGGATTCAATAGGGTTACAAGGATAGGGCCTGGATGGGATTGTTGTTGGTGCAGACTCGATAGACTGAATGGCCTCCATCTGCATTGTAGGGATTCTATGATTCTATAAAAAATACATTGTGGTCCCATTGATATTACAGGATCTCAATTTGCACAAAGGGAGAAGCTTGCTTTGGACATCTCATATCTGCATTAACCCTGAGGGTAATGACAGAAAACGGCTGGGATGCTAAGTCTGGATTTTGCAATGTTTTATTTTGCCCAGGCTGACTCTTTCCTCTGTGGTGCTAACTAAGCAGAGAGTGGTGGAAATGCAAAACTCTCCCATGCAAAGCAAGTAGGAAGCCAATTCAATTCAAGAATCTAACTCAGCAGGATTTTTGTTGTGCAAGGAGAGAGTAAGACATGGAGCTAAGGCAGCTGGATAAGGCGAAGATACAGATCAGCCAGGATCTCACTGTCTGAATCATAAAATTCTTATAGCACAGAAGGGAGAGGCGATGACCTAGTGGTAATATCACTGGATATTAATCCAGAAACGCAGCTAATGTTTTGGGGACCCGGGTTCAAATCCAACCGCGGCAAATGGTGGAATTTGAATCCAATAAAAAAAATTTGGAATTAAGAATCAACCATAAAACCATCGGGGAAAAACCCATCTGGTTCACTAATGCCCTTTAGGGAAGAAAATCTGCTGTCCTTATCCGGTCTGGCCTACATATGACTCCAGAGCTACAGCAATGTAGTTGACTCTCAACTGCCCTCTATGCTCAACTAGTGATGGGCAATAAATGCTGGCCAGCCAAAGACACCCATGTCCCATGCATAAATAATTTAAAAAAAAGAAGCCATATGGCCCATCAAGTCTTCAATAATTATCCCACCCAGGCTCTATCTCCATACGTACCCACACATTTCTCATGGCTAATCCACCTATCTACACAACTTTAAACCCTAATAAACAATTTAGTATTGGACAACCAACCTAACCCAAGTGTTGCAACACCCAGAGGAAACTCACGCAGACATGGGGAGAACATGCAAATGCACACCGATAGTAACCCGAAGCCAGAATTGAACCAGGATCCCTGGTGCTGTGAGGCAGCAGCGCTAACCATTATACTATGTGAATAGTGGAACAGGCTTGATGGATTGAATGGACTAATCCTGTTCCTGTATTCTTTGATACTGCACGTGTACAACAAGGGTTAATAGACGCAGTGTGCACAATGGTACGGGATAGATAAGGGTTTCCCTCTCGATAACGAAAAAGATGATAAGGCCACAAAGCAAAGGTTTATCAAAGGTACCACAAGCACTGTGATTCACTGTTAATCTCTGGTTATGTAGCCAGCTCCACCAAATGTTTTGTGAAGGCGGTGATGGTAGGGGTCGGCTGCATGGTGAAAGCTGTATCTCCCCTCAGAGCTGGTCATATTGAGCTGAAACAATCCTGTGACAATAACAGCAGTAAAGGTCAATCAAAGACAGGCTAAAGCATCCACAGCCTGGATGACCTTCTAAGCTTGTGACAAATTGCCATCAGTCGATGGCTGCTAATGACAACTGCACTCACGGTGATCAATTGTTTTATTTAAAGAGAGGCCGAAAGCATGCTTACAGGTCAGCCTGTTTCACCTCTGGACTTGCTCAATGGAAAAAGCGGATTTTCCTCCATTTGCTGGGAGCACTAAATCATCAGCAAGTTCTTTCTCTTCTTCATTCTACAAACACCCCCTTCCACACACACACACCCACACCCACACACACACTCCTCCACACGCACGCACACACACACACAAACACATACACACATACACCCCTCCACACACGTGCACACACAAACACACACACTCCCCCACACGCGCGCACACCCCTCCACACACACACACCCCTCCACACATACACACACACACACACCCCTCCACACGTGCGCGCACACACACACAAACACATACACACACACACCCCGACCACACACGCACCCCTCACACTCAGACACACACACACACACCCTCTCCACACATGCACACACACACCAAACACACCCCTACACAGACACACACGCACCCCTCCACACTCACACCCACATACACATACCCTTCCACACGCACCACACACACAAACACATACACACACACCCCCCACACATACACATACCCCTCCACACTCACACCCCAACCCATCCCTCCATGTGTACACACAACACCACACACCCACACAAACCACACACACACACACACACACACACACACACACACACACACACACACACACACACACACACACACACCCCTCCATATACACATACACACAGATACCCACACACCAACCTACACACACATACCCACATACTAACCCACACACACACACACACTCATACTCATACACCAACCCACACACACACACCATCCCACACACTCAGTCTCATACACCAAACACACTCAGTCTCACACATACTCTCTCACACACACACATATCACTGCAGGCTCCTGCAGCCTCGCAGAAACACACAGCTTTTTGGATATATACAGTGAATCTGTCCCTGCTGATATCACAGCATTACAGTATAGAGCTTCAAACTGGTGAAAGAGTGCCAACACACGGATGGTTACCCATCAATAGTCTTGTCGACACAATGATTTCTGTGATGTTTAAATGGCATCTTTTGTCAGTCCTGTGTCTCTATTCGAATCCTTCAGGATCACGGCCACAGGGATTTGCCTTTATCAGATACCTGCCTCTGCTCACCGGGAACCCACTTTCTTCCATTACTTTCAGCCTACAGCCATGTACAATAAAGCTCCGGAATGTTTCATCCTGTGATTATCGAATGAGGGAAGGCCGCACTTAGCACTGTGGGATGTCACTGCAACATTGTTCCAGTGCACAAGCAGGCCAGCCGGGTAACCCCAGCCCCATTCAGACTGCCCTGCCTTTCCTGCTTGGTTCCCTCCCTCTCTAACTCCCTCTCTTTTTCCCTCTCTGCCTCTCCTCCTCCCTCCCTCCCAACCTCTTTCCACCCCACTTCTCTCTTTCTCCCCTCCCTCCCTCTCCTCCCCACTTCTCTCCCTCCATACCTCTCTTCCTTGTTCCCTCTGCATCTCTCTCCTTCCCTCTCTTCCTCCCCCTCTCCCCACCTCACTCCTCCCTCCCCTCCACCCTTCTTCCTACTCTCCCTCTACCCCTCTCTCCCTTCTCTCCCCCCATTCTTCTCTTCCTTCCTTCTCTCCTCCCCATCCCCACCCTTCTTCCTTCCTTCCTTCCTTCTCTACAAAACTCCTTTAGCTTCCCCATCCCTTCCTCCTCCTTCCTTCCCTCCCTCTTCCTCTCCCCACCCATCTTTTCCCATCCCCTGAGTCCTTTGTATCTTCCTGTACGTTTTAATACTTGGGTGTTAGGTTGTCTGTCAGATGTTAGTCTGTGTGTTTGTGTGACACAGAGGCTGAGCAGAGGTCGGGAAAGCATCTGTATAAAATCCCCTCCTTCCAAATCAACCACAGGGAAAGTGCTCCAGCTTTGGCTTCTGACAAAATGGAAGTGGGTCAATGGTTAATGTGTCCTGGTCATATACTTGTGCACTGTACCCAGGATGGTGTGTCGGCTCGCTTTAGCTGAAACACATTCACAATATTAATCCTAAACTGGCAAACAGAGCAGTCAAACCATGTGTGCTGCCCGCCTGCCCCAGCTGGCCCAATAAATATAGAAAGTGAAGAAAAAATCCAATTGGGAAATATGAAAAAATTCCTTCACTCAGAGAGTGGTCAGAACCTGCAACTCACTGTCATCTCCACAGACCTTCAGGAGAAAACCAAATAAAACCATAAGATATAGGAGCAGAATTAGGCCATTTGGCCCATCAAGCCTGCTCCACTATTCTATCATGGCTGATATGATTCTCATCCCCATTCTCCTGCCTTCTCCCCGTAACCCCGAAACCTCTTATTGATCAAATACCTATCTATGTCTGTCTTAAAGTCACTCAGTGACCTGGCCTCCACAGCTTTCTGTGGCAAAGAGATTCACCACTTTCTGGCTGAAAAAATTCCTTCTCATCTCTGTTTTAAAGTAGTGTCCCTTCACTCTGAAGTTGTGCCTTTATGTTATAGCGAAAATGTTCTCTCCACATTCACTCTATCAGGCCTCTCTGTATGCTATAAGTTTCAATTAGATCCCCACTCCCCACCCCCCATCATTCATCAAATACAGACCCAAACTCCTCAACTGCTCCTTATATGAGAAACCCTTCATTCCCGGTATCATGCCCAGTGAACCTCCTCTGGACCCTCTCCAAAGTCAGTATATCCTTCCTTTCTTAGGTAGGAGACCCAATGCCGTTCACAATAATTCAAATGGGGTCTGACTAGAGCCTTTTGCAGCCTCAGCAGGACATCCCTGCTCTTACAATGTGGCCCTCTAGAAATGAACATTAACATTGAATTTGCCTTCCTAACTGCCAGCTGAACATCAGAGGATTTGTGAAGAGAGGGTTCTGGTTGAGAAAATGTAATCAAATTCTTTGAGAGGTAATCAGGAGGGTTGATGAGGGTCAAGCCTTTGATGTGGTCTGCATGGACCTTAGTAAAGTTTTTGACAAGGTCCCTGATGGCAGACTGGTCAAGAAAGGAAGGGCCCATTTGATCACTGGACCCAAAACTGGCTGAGAGGCAGGATGAAGAGATGCCTGTGTTGGACTGGGAGCGGCACTCTGAAAGCTTGTGGCTTGTGCTACCAAATAAACCTGTCGGACTTTAACCTGGTATTGTGAGATTTCTTACTTTGAGAGGCAGGAAGCAGAGGGAGATGGTCAAGGGATGTTTCTATGACAGGAAGTCTATTTCCAGAGGTTTCCGCAGGGCTCGGTGCTGAGGTCCTTACTACTTGTGACGTACATTGATGATCTGGATTTAAATGTAGGGGGTATGATCAAGAAGTGTGAGATGACACGGAAATTGGTCAGTTGGTAAATAGTGATGAGGACAGTGCAGACTGTAGGATGGTATCAGTGGACTGGTCAGGAGAGCAAAGCTGTGGCAAGTGGAATTCAACCCAGAAAAGGGTGAAGTAATGCACTTGTGGAGGGGCTAACTCAGCAAAGGATTAAACTAGGAATGGTAGGACCCGGGAGAATACTGAAGATCAGAGAGACCTTGAAATGTATATCTGCAGATCCCTGAAAGTACCAGGTCAGGTAGATAAGATGGTTAAGAAGGTTTATGGTATACTTGCCTTTATTAGCCGAGACTTAGAATACAAGAGCAGGGAGTCCATGCTGAAACTGTAGAAACACTAGTTAGGTCACAACTGGAGTACTGTGTGCAGTTCTGGACAGCACATTACCACATTATATAGAGGATGTGAAGAGATTGGATAGGAGATTTACCAGGATGCTGCCTGTGATGGAAGGAGTGAGCTATGAGCAAAGATTGAATAGGCTGGGGGTGTTTTGATTGAAGCAGTGAAGCTTGAAAAGGGATCTGATGGAAGTGTAAAAGATGATGTGTATAGATAAGGTGGCACTTTTTTTCCATTAGTAGAGGGGTCAATAACCAGGGGGCAGAGATTTAAGGAAAGGGGTGGAAGGTTAAGAGGGGAGATGAGGAGAAACCTTCTCTCTCAGAGGGTGGGGGAGTCTGGGACTCTCTGCCTATCAGGGTGGTTAAGTCAGAAACTCTCAGAACATTTCAGAAGAGTTTAGATATTCATTTGCGCAACTGTAATCTCCAGAACTATGGGTCAAACACCAGAAAACGAGATTAGTGTAGTCAGATCTTTGTTAATCAGAATGGATACAATGGGCCAAATGGCCTCTTTATGTGATGTAAATATCTATGAATATCTTTGGGCAACACAGTGGGTAGCACAGCACCAGGGACCAGGGTTCAATTCCAGCCTGGGGTCACTCTGTGTGGAGTCTGCACGGCCCCCCACCATGTCTGTGTGGGGTCTCCTCCGGGTGCTCCGGTTTCCTCCTGCAGTCCAAAGCTGTGCGGGTTAGGTGGATTGGCTGTGCTAAATTGCACCTAATGTCGGGAGGACTAGTTAGGGTAAATATATGGGGTTCTGGGTGGGATTATGGTCGGTGCAAACTCGATGGGCCAAATAGTCTCCTTCTGCACTGGAGGATTCTACAATGCTACGAAAAGAAAATGGAAAGATACACTGAAAGGCTGAGATGAGACAGATGGAATAGAGAGTCATGTGGAGTATAAAGACCAGCACAACCTAGTGGGGCTGAATGGCCTGTTTTTGTGCTGTGTGTTCCATTTAATTCCATGACTATTTTTTTTGTTGCTGAACTTGACAATATAGAAAAGTACTTTCACCTTGTGGTTGCATTTTGCTTCAGATTGCAAGCACTTAATTGATGAAAATAGATATTTTATAAGTATTAGACACAGGCTTCTTGCTTTGATGAGGTTTAACATGGTGACAACTGTGACACCAATTTCAGATTTCTACCTGAAAATCCATTGCTTATTTTGCAAATTAAAAGTCCTTGAAGGTCTGATTGGAGCTGCTCACATGTGCTGTACAAAGAGGGGGGAAAGGCAGAGTGGGCTTGGGCGATCCTTTAGCCAAGTGATGATTGGAAGAATGTGAAAAATGAAGTGTCAGATTGGTCGATAAGGAGCAAAGGTCAAGGGGATCTTCAGCCTAAACTCGGTAAAAAATTTGCTCATTAAAACACCCAATCATCATCTTCCCTTCCAACTATCCTATTCGTCATGAGCTATCTGAATGTTTCTGCGCTGCCCCTTGTGCTCTGATTACTTTCTTCATGTAAAAAGCAAGCTGCTATCTCCAGTAAATCGTTGCTCACTCACCTGGAACGTAATATGGACCCTTTTCCTCATCCCGATCTGTCTGTTAGCTTCCCAGGGCCTCAAATAACCTTAATGTTCCCTTCAATAATAAATGGAGTTGCTTTTTGCTTCTGGTTTACTGCATACAGCCCAACCCCCACCCCCATCCATTACACACACACACACACACACACACACACACACACACACACCACACAACACACTCTCCTCACACGTACACATATGTACCCCTCACACATACACATACCTGACACACACATCCCATGCACATCACCCCTCACATACTCTCATCCCTTACACACCACATCCCATACACAGTCACCCACCCACCCCCTCCCACTCCATACACAATGTCACCTCACACAAAGACACACATTCACACAGCACCCATACACACTCAGACTGCACACACATTTACCTTCACACTGTGCACACACACGTTGCACACACACTCGCAATGCATGCACATACTACACACACTGCGCACAAACATACTCTGTGCACATACTCACACTGTATGTATATAGTATACGCACACACACACACACATGCACTCACACACATTGCACACTCACACTCCAGTCGCAACAAGACCTGGACAATATCCTAATTTAGGTTGAATTATGTTATTAGTAACAGACTAATACCAGACAGTGATCATCTCTACCAAGAGAAGATCTAAAAGAGACCAATAGACAACAAGTGACATTACCATCACTGAGTCCCCCACCATCAATATCCTGGGGATTACCATTGATCAGAACTGGACCACCAAAGCAGATCAGAGGCTTGGGAATCCTGCAATGAGTAACTCACTTCTTGACTCCCAAAAGTCCACTATCTACAAGGCACAAGTCAGGAGTGTGATGGAACACTCCCCACTTGCCTGGATGGGTGCAGCTCCAAAAACACTCAAGAAGCTCCACAGCATCCAGTACAGAGCAGCCCACTTGATTGGCACCCTGTACTCAAACATTCACTGCGTCCGCCAGTACTGCACATTAGCAGTGCTGTGTACCGTCCACAAGGTGCACTGCAGGTACCCAAAAGCTTCTGAGCCTGAACCTTCTAAAACCATGATCTCACCACCTGGAAAGGTGAGGGCAGCAGGTACCTGGGAACATCACCACCTGCAAGTTCCCCTCCAAGTCACTCACCACCCTGACTTGGAAATATATTGACCATTCCTTCACAGTCGTTGGGTCAAAATCCTGGAACTCTCTCCCTAACAGCACTGTGGATGCACCTACACCACATGGCCTGCAGCAGCTCAAGAAAGCAGCTCACCATCACCTTGTCAAGGACTATTTGGGGTGTCAAATAACTGCTGGCCTAGCCAGTGACGCCCACATCGCATGAATAAAAAAAATGACAATGACAATGCTCTGAAACCATCATTTTTAAAAAGTCAGAGTTTTACACCTCCCAAACAGAGTTTATTTGCAGAAACATTTAGCTGACAGAAAAAGCAAACTATTAGCTTTGAGCAGTTTCTTCAAAGTTCAGTAGCACAAAAACAAATTTGAAAAGTAATCACTGAAAGACATTAATCCTATAATACAGACTAAACTCACTCAAGCAGGACATGAACAACCCACATCATCACACTCCACTAATAGTGAACTATTTGTGTATGTATACATGTGAGTGTGTGTGTGTGTATGTGTGTGTCTGTCTGCATATGTGTGTGCGCGTGTGTGTGCGTGTGTCTTTGTCTATGTATGGTCTGTCTGTATGTGTATCTGTGTATGTTTGTGTGTGTGTGGTTGTGTGTGTTATACAGGTCTCAGTACAGTCTAGGTGCAGTAAATCTCATATCTAACTGACAGTTAACAATGAAATAGTTACCATATTGTGAAGTGCCAGAATCTGTCACAACGGTGTGATATTGTATATTCCATTTTCATCAAAATCCATATCAAACCTACGCAATTCCCAGCTTTGTTCCATCCACACTCAGTAAGAGTATCAATTTAAACTCACAGACAGAAACTGACCATGAAGCTGCTGATTTGATTCTTATTGTGTGATATTATCTGGTCTCAGTGGGGATAATGATGTGAACAGTAAACCTGACTTCGAGTTATCCTCCACACATCCTGGGGAAGAGCTCAGTCAGCTCCATTGCCGTGTAACAGTCTTTGCCTTTCCCAGGGTCAAATTCCCACTCCATTCCCTCAATCCTCCTCCTGCCCCACTCACCCTCCATTCACCCCTCTGCTCTCACTCTCCTCTATCACCTTCACTCTCCC